>CM077083.1:184627131-185227131 GCA_039513925.1 Platanthera zijinensis
TGTTGATGCGAGGATACCCGTAGAAGATCAAGTATGATACATTGGATGTCATGGCACGACAACGCAAAATGTAATTGCAGTCTGTGATTTTAACATGTGTTTTACATTTGCCATCGCTGGATGAGAGAGATCTTCTCATGATAGTCGCATCTTCGCGCGCGCATTGGCAGACGATAGATTGCATTTTCCGCATCCTCCACAAGGTATACTAATCAATATGTTTACATTCATTCAAATTTTTCGTATTTCATCATGTTTACCTATTTAAGAAACAAAATAAATGCAGGTAAATATTACTTAGTGGATGTTGGATACCCGTTAAAGATGGATTATTTGAAGCCATATCCAGAAACAAGATATCACTTGGCAGAGTTTGCCCGTGGGAGTCGGCCTGTACAAGGAAGGCAAGAGCATTTCAATAAGACGCATTCATCTCTTCGCAATGTGATCGAGCGAACGTTTGGAGTGTGGAAAAAAAGTGACACATTTTGAGAAAAATGCCACAGTACAACTTCAAGAAACAACGTTTCATAGTGCTAGCGACAATGACCTTACATAACTTAATTCAGAGACATCCGTCTCGCTGAGACCCTGAGTTTAATGCTTGTGATGCTGATGAGTCTTCTTTTGTTCTCTCAGAGGATGGAGATCCTGCGGCAGAGGATGATATTGAAAGCGATATGTGTGATGCTGTTGGAGCAGAACATATGTCTACAGTACGAGATAGCATTGCCGAAGAAATATATAGTGTGCGCAGGTAAAATTCGATCCATCTTGTACTAAAAATTTAAAGGATTTAAATTATCAAAAGTATGATTCATATTAATTTATTTTCGATCAGGTGATCTGAAGGATTCAAAAAAGCAGTCGTCAGATGTGATCTGAAGGATTTAAAATTATCAAAAATTTGATTCATATCAATTTATTTTCTATTTTTTAGAACTGTGTAAAAGACTCATGTTATAAGTTATTTTTATATATTTATATATTTTAGTTTTTAAAAAAAACAGCTTCCAAAAGTTGTTTCTCCAAACAGCTAAAAATAGAAAACCGCTTTTCAAAACACACTTCTACACAGAACACTCAAACACTCTGCAACTTTTCAAAACTGCTCCCCAAAGATCTATTTTAAAACAACTCTATCCGGACAGCAGCTTTTCAATCCGCAAGAGCTGTCCCAAACAGACCCTAAGTCCACGATGCTCTGTCGAGAGCATCCAATGGAGTGTTCCGCAGCTACTTCTCCTGGAGCGGAAAATTGGCTAAGTCTTCGGGGGCTTGGATGAACACGTCTTTCTAGAGAAAAATGTTAAGTCTTTGAAGCTTTGAAGTTTGCGGGGCTTAGAGGCGAGCATCCTGGTGGGTATTATTTTGTCGTCTTCTCCTACGCTCGCAGACGTGGCTACGCGAGCGCTCAACATGGGGTATTGAGTGTTGGGGGTTGAGCGTTGAGCGGCCTAGAGAGTGAGGAGAGCGAATTCTGAGCGGAGGAACGATCTAAGTCCCACATCCTTGCCGGAAAATCTCAGAGCACTTTCTAGCCTCTGGAGTTGCTTGTCTTCAAATGAGGCTCTGGAGTGCTCCTGAGCGGATTTTAAGGTTACGAATGACGTCGCTTTGTTCCAGTCACCTAGATTGCCAATTTTCATAAGATGACGGAAGTGCCCCTGGGTGGCCCGGGCAGGTTGCCCGACGGCAGCGGTGGCCGAAGACGGCAGAGGTGGTCGAAGGCATCCGCCGACACGTGGACGTGGCACGCGCAAGCGCGTGCGCGTAGGCTACGTGCTCTATCTCGCACGCACGCAACCCGCGCGTCCGTGCTAGTTGCGTGTGCGCATGCTCGCATGCGCGTCCGTGTACGCTCGGCTTTGCCCTCCTTCCAGGGTTCTTTTTGGATTTCTGGGCGAGCGCGGCTTGGTGCGTACGGCTTGTTTGGTCGAGTTGACTCCTCTTCGTGTTCTTGGTCAAAATTCTTCTTGTTTGACTTGAAAAATTCAGGTGGAACCCCACCAAATGCCCCCAGATTTTTGTGGGTCATGATCGGCGAAGCATCGGGCCCGAAAGTTTTTGACCTAACCTTTTTTTCCTTGGGGTCATGATTCTTTGCTTGGCGAGTCATTTTTCACTTGTGGCGCATCATTGGAGCGTAGGTGCGGAAGTGCGTTGAGCATTGAGGACTTGTCGCTTGAGAGTGACGGATAGGGTCTTCTGCTCCCCTTGCCCTGGTGGTGTAGGAGGTTTTGGAGTTGGCTCTTGTAAGAGGATTCCGAGTCCGTTTCTTGGGAGATGATGAAGAATTTTTGTCCGTTTGTGCCTTGGAATTAAATTTTTGTACATTTTTTTTTAAATTTGACAAGATATGATACCACTATGACAAATCGATTTTCTTTTTTAAAATTCAATGAATTGTTACTGTATATAATATATATGTACAGAATAATTTTTATTTAATTTTAATTAGTGAAAAATAATTTGTTATAAACTCAATACTGCAGGTAGCATACTAGCATCCCACATTGGGTCTACTCCTATATGACTCCCCTCGGCATATATATACAGATTAAAAAAATGTATTTATAACTATAGATGTTACTTTTCCTCACAGGCTAAGGAAACATGTCAGTATATATAACAATATTTAGCTCCTACTTTAATTCATCCGCGGGCCGGCCCGCGATCTGCAATACAATGGTCCACCCGGTGTAGCCCAAGTAGCCTGCCCGAACTACCCACACACACTCTGATTTACCCGCGCGCTATTGTAAAATTTTATGAAGTAGGGAGGGTTGCAGGAATACTCAACCAAGCAGGCTAAATAAACCATTAGCAGATAGAAGAACAAGAGCTGAAATTGTATTAACAATCTTCTTTACAAAACGAGACATACATTGCGAGACATGATTTCAGAATGCACCCGATGGATATCAACAAAAAATACACAGTACAAAATTGACGGACAAAACACTGTAACCGCCTATCCGTCCCACTAACCGCAAAACTGCGCAAATTGCTTTCTTGATTGCTTGACCGCAAGGTCGCCTAACCACAGAAGTCACCGCAAACAAATTGAACTGGAATTGAGCTACCCACTGTCTGCAACAATTAGTCGCCTAACCACTGAGTGGAGTAAACAGCTTATTCGATTTGCTAGTCACCCATCAAAGGCGAACTGAATTATCTAAGCTGAGAAAACTGCCAAGGAAGAAGACCGTCTAGTCTCCAAACCCGCGACCTGCGGCTAACCACCGCTGAATGCTACTAGCTATCTGCACTGCCTCCTCTGGCCAGTCAGAACCAGTTTCCTGGCTGCCAAGTGCTAGCCACATAATTTACAAACACAGCAATAAGCCGGTCACTTTCTCTTTGTCGCGCGGTTAGAAAAAAACTTAACCACCAAGTTTAATCCAAGTTACAGTTCTTACAGTTCCCGTTATAAATGACAAGACCAACACCCCTATTTATAGGCGGTCAGACAGATACCGTCATCGCTCAAGGGGATAGAGTAACCGCCAGTGACGTGGCAGCTAGCAACACCAGTTCACCCAACATGCTGAGTGCCAACACCAGACCGTGCGTGGTTAACAAAACCAGTTTGCACAGCTATGCAGACATCAACCTCAGTCTGCGTGGACTTACGTAGTCAAGCAGACAACCACACGATCTGAACCCCAACCGCGCCAACGGCGGTCAGGCGGTATCCACAGTCTCATAATCCATACCGCGAAGTCCGCTGTTAGCTTGAATCTAACCACGCGGTTAATACCCCAGGGAGCATGCCGAGACAAATCACAAGAAGAGGGATGACCAGGGAACAAGCCAGTTCCCCATAGCCTAGTCACGCTACCCGCGCGGTCTGTACTCTTCTGACTGTATACTTCCAACTTCATCATTTTCAACACCCCCCCTTGAAGTGGGAAGTGGAATTTAGACCAAGCAATCCTCGTAACCGCACAACGGTCCCTTCGACAATGTCTTTATGAAGATGTTCGCGATATTGTCCTGGCTCTGCATATATTCTACCATCACAGATCCCTCTAATACTTCCCCCAAATGAAGTGATGCTCGATCTCGATGTGCTTTGTCCGTGCGTGCCAAACTGGATTTATAAATAGCTTGAGAGCACTCTCGTTGTCACCGCATAGCAGAGTAGGACATCACACATCCTTATGGATATCCTCCACAGTCCTCCGAAGCCAGATGGACTCCTGAGTTGCCAAGGCTTACGCCTTGTATTCCACTTCAATAGTGGAGACACATACAGAATCCCACTTCTTATTGTATCACGTGATAATTGTTGATCCACACATGAAGATGTAGCTAGACGTCGACTTCCGATCGTCGGTATCTATCCCATAGTCAGTATCCATGTAACTGTGCATGTTGAAGCTCGTGTCTCTCTCTCATAAAATAGATACATATCTCAGGTGGACTTCACATATTTCAAGATACTCTTTGTCACCACTAGATGAGGCTTTCATGGCTCCTACATATACGAACTTACTCGGCCCACTACATACGCAATATCTGACATTGTAATCGTTAAATATATCAGGCTCCTAGCCAGAGCCCGGAAGACCAAAGGATTTGGAAGAACCCTTCCCTCATAACATCGAAACTTCAGACCAACTTCTAGTGTAGCAGAGCTGCTCTTTCCCATACGCATGCTGAATCGCTTCACGATCCGCTCCGCATACCCTTTTTGTGAGACGAGCACACCACTCTTTTTTTTCTCAACTTGAAGACCAAGGAAACGGTGGAGCTCCACAAGATCGTTCATCTCGAATCGGATAGCTAGATCTATCCTGAGCCTAACTACCTCCTCTTCTGGGTTTCCCGTGACAATTATATCATCAATATACAACAGTACCAAGACCTGAAGCTCCCCTTTCTTCTTTATGAACATGTTTGAAATTGAATCAGAAGCAAAGTATTCGCAGAACTGAATATATTCTGCGATCTTTACCACACCCGAGACGCCGGTTTCAAGCAATAAATGGCCTTCTTGAGCTTGCAGACATGTCTAGATGATTTTCAGAAATATAAACAGGTGGATGAACCATGAAGATATCCTTGTCAATTTTCCTGTAAAGAAATGCATTCTTCAATTCAAGTTCCAATTCTTCCAACCTCGGTAAGTCGCCAAGGCAATCACCTCCTGAACTGAAGTCATCTTGGCCACAGGACTGAACGTCTCCTTCTAGTATTCTCCGTACTGTTGAGAGAACTCCCGATCTATAAGACGAACCTTATCCCGCTCAATACTGCCGTCTGCCTTCTTCTTGAGCTTATACACCAACTTGCAAGTAATAATTGTTATGCCATCGACCTTGAACACAAGATCTCAAGTCTATTCTTCTTGAGGGAGGACATCTCCTCATCTATGTCATCTTCCAACTCCTTTACTAAAACGATATTCTCAAATCATGATGACTCCCGCTCGTCTAGAGGGCCTACAAAGAAACATGAGATAACACTCACTCTGTTTCCTTATTTGTACCGAGCTGATGGTATAATGGTCCTCTTTGACCTTTACAAAGCCTTACCATGATCCACCACTTCAGCTGCTCCTTTTACTACAGCTCTCCTGCCGGGAAAATTAGGAGCATCGCTCCCCTTGATTCCAAAACCAGAAGCACCTACCCCAAAGCTTGACAAAACCAGAGCTCCTAGAGTCACATGCAGCTCCACTAGAAGATCACCAACAGCTTTCTCTTGCCTTCCATCTATCTTGCTATCTTGTAGTTCCACAGAGGTACTACACTGGTATGATTTTATCTCATCAAATACTATATCCCTTGAGACTACAAATTTATTTGTCTCAGGATCCATACACTTCCAGCCTTTCTCCCGCTCATCATAGCTAATGAAGATAAGCTTATTTGCCTTCACATCCGGCTAAGTTTTGAGAGCGTCTGAAACATGCACGTAGCAGGTGGATCCAAACACCCAAAGGTGTGCCATGCTGGGCTTCTCCTTGAACATGAGCTCATGTGGAGACTTCATGTTATTGGGACTTAAAAGCATTCAGTTGATGACATAAGCTCCCAAGGCTATTCCTTCTGCCCAAAAGGCCTCGGGAATGCCTTTGGCATGAAGCCAGCTTTTATAGGTCTCAGCCATATGACAAATATTCCTCTCCGCCGCCCCGTTCTGGTGTGGAGTGTGAGCACACGTCTGCTCCCTCTTGATTCTATTCTTCCTATAAAAGTTGGCGAACTCATGAGAAGTAAATTCTCCCCAATTGTCCGACCTCAGCTTCTTAACCCACAGTCTTAGCATGCCTTCAACGAGTTCTTTAAACTCCACAAACTTCTAAAAGACCTCTGACTTCTCTTACATAAAATACATTCAGGTATATTTGATGAAGTCATCAACCAATACCAGCATGTATCTACTTCCTCCAAGACTTGAGGTGACAGTTGGTACCATTGGATCACCATGGATGTACTATAGTAGTGCCTTGTACCTGGATAAGGATTTGTCAAATGAGAGATGATGTGCCTTCCCATACTGACACTCTTCACAGACATGACCATCGCCCAAAGATGAAAGACTAGATAGGCCTTTCACTGGGCTCTTGCCGCCATAGCCTTTAGCTTATCCATCCCATCATGTCTCAGTCTCTCATGCCAAATAATTGTGCTGTCATTAGCCCTCATATTCTCAACATAAAAACTTGTTGGCAAAACAAATAAGTCCTTCACTCTTCTCCCAACATGAGTCACGTCAGTCTTTACCGCTGATACATTTCAGAGTAACTTTGTAACACCCCATCCGTCACGTAGAATATAATAGAAGATCCGACCGGGGCCCCACACCATATTCCACGGACACTTAGTGGAGTTACGCATTACAACCATAACATTCACGCATCCTAACTCAGAGTTGCATTCTAGCAGAAACATTAATTAGTTAAGAACCCAACACCAGGAATGTCCACTAACAACACCATATGAATGAAATGTAAATACACAAAAGGTTTGACCTTAAGGCCTTACAAACTATTTCCTTTATATATATGTCTTACATACATCAGCACACAGGCCGACCATACATGAAAATAATAAACGTTTTGCATTTGGGCCTTCGAGGGCCAACCAACATATCAAAAAGGGTTTCAGCCCATTATTTTCCACTTGGCTCTCCAGTATCTATAAAGGACAATCCACCGAGATGTGGCAAGAAAAGCAACGATCAGCTTTAGCTAACCAATTTAAAATCACCCCACCCCTCACTCGGGGTGGCAGTGCTCCTTCCCTGCAAATAAGTAGAATGATAATTTTTTATATATCAACCACCACAGACACTTCCATGCATGGCCACATGTTTCATACACTCAGGGTACATTAACGACGCACCGAATATCCAAGTCCCACCACCATCCTCAGTCCCAGACTGATGGTTCAATTTTGAGTACTCTCTAATCAGGCGCATAGCCACGCCTCTCTCCTATGCCAATGACGATTCCAAGTATCTTTGGAATCTAGCCCGAAAGACATAATGCTGGTACAGTTCAGCCACATCTCGTTGCTCAATTCATCGTTTGTACTATGCACGACGTGTGTCAACTTCTCCTTTCTGGATACCGCATACATAACCAATGTTATGTAATAAGGCTGGCTCTCACGGCAACCGCAGCTGGGCATTCCAGGCTCTCAGCTCCATATGCTACCCACCTTGTCTCCAGGACCTAGGCTTGCAAACACAAAACATATCACTCGGAGCTACCGCCGAGCAGTATATGAAAGAAACATATTTCTATCTCAAAATAGGGTATTTTACTGGACCATGCCTCAAGTACTACCTGCACACCCCAAAACTCCGTAAAACTACACGTTTACTTACGGAGTCTTCTTCAACATGCAAATCAATCATCACCAATCCAGACTAACCCGTCTTGATGTGCTTCACACAATATTCATATGTCCGTATTTTGATTACGAACTCTATATGTAATTTCTACCGGGGATACAACCGATCGACCCGTCAGAATAGTTCCCTCCATTAGTTCGTGGAGTATCTTCCCTATTATATTAAAATAAAGGACTAGCATGTCCAAGGTTTTTAAGAGGATAATCGATACCCTTGTATATTGCTTAGGATCCATGAACACAGATTTGATCCAGATGGAAACATTTGCAGCACTTTACTCTCCACAGATCTAGCCTTGGCTCGGGAATCCGATCTCAAGAAGTTCCCCAACAGCTTTCCCAAAGAGCTGGTAATGGCCTTCTTCTTGCTCCTCTCCTTTTCCTTCTTCTTTTCTCAAGATTTGAAGAGAGAGAGAGAGAGAGAGAGAGAGAGAGAGAGAGAGAGAGAGAGTAAAAGAGGTTATGAGAAGGAAGTCATAAGAAGAGAAATTCCCTTCTCCTTTTATCAAACTCAGGAGAAAACTCAGCCATCTGATCTCTAGGACAAAAGGAATGGATGACCACGATTTAATTTACCATTCTTTTAAAATTCGGTACCGCCACGCGGTAGCCCGCCATCGCCTGACAACAACGTAGGTGGTGGTCTTATCTAGCACCGCTTTACCACTTAATGGTCGCATCAACATCTCTCGACACGTGGCATACTGTCGCCAGCGGTATAACTATCACCCGATGGTAATAACTCAATGCCTCTGGTTCTCAACGCCATAAACTCAACGCCACTGGCTGTTATTGACGCCATCAACTCGACGCCCGCTACCGCCAGCAGTACCTAGCTATCGCCGGGCGATAACTTCCAGTAACCAGAAAATTTGTTATTTTCAAACATGGCAAACCTGGGGTGTTACAAACTTCGCTTATGTCAGGACAAATAGAACGTGATAGCCAATGTCCACAGCGTTGGTCACCGAGAATATGTTCTTCTTCATCCTCGACACGTAATAAACACTTCTCAAAGTGAGCAGTCCTTTATTACTGCCTAAAGAAACCGTTCCCTCCTTCTCGACTGCATGCACAATATCATTAGCAGTAATTATAACATCATTACCTATATGCGTATGCAGAGAAGAAAACTTAGACTCGTCTCTGGTGAGGTAATGACCCCATCCCGAGTTCACGATCCAGTCCTCCTGGTAGTTGATGGAGGTCAATGCACTAACAGACGTTACCGTCATATCTGCCATGAAGCAGTTCCCCCTCCGCCTTCTTTCTTTCTGGATTCTGCTTCTTCTTTATCAACATCGTGGCCTGCCTGAAGATTAACTTTGCAGTATTTTTTGAAGTGACCAAGCTTGTTACACCTACATCACCTATGTCCTCCCTTCTTCCCTCCATCCTACTTAGAAGCCTTACTCCTCAATCTCCTATTTTGATGAAGTTGAAGGACCAGTTTGACAAGAGTCATAGTCTAAGGAGACGAAAAAGCATCTTCTATATATGAATTTTTCTTCCTATTTCATATCCTCTTCTTCCTTGAATAAAAAACCTCACTATCTCCCCCTGAGATAGTACACCCAGCCATCTACCTTGCAAAGATCTCCTGCGAAGCTAACCGATTCTCCAGCTCTTACAAAGAAGGCTGATTGGCCCTGCCCTGCACATAAGTAACAAAGACCATGTACTCCTTCCGTATGCCGCATATGATGTGACTTTTCAACTTTACCTCTGAGATGGGCTCATCCGGGTCTAATGCTGAAATCTCAACACACATATTCTTTATCTTTGTTAGATTTTGTAGAGTTCAACAGACTAGTGAATTGGTACAGGCGGTCGGTAGTTTGACGAGCTGACGGTTAAGCTTGGCGGTCTGGCGATTAGCTGATATGCCGAAAATGGTCTACGTATTTAAACACAAGTGCACGCACCGTGTCAAGTAATAAAAAGTGAATAAGAATCGTTCTCACTGAGAGGTGGTGAATTCAGCGCTTACAAATACCAATTAGTCCTTTTCCTTAAATCCAAGTAAGATGAAATTGGTGATTTCTTCTTTGGAATACTAAATTGAAAATAAAGTCTTCTAATTAAAAATTACTACTGATCTTTGGAGAACTACTTCTCTTATCAAATCGGAGATATAATCTTGTATCATGATTTCCTAGATTTAGTGCGATGAATAAGTGAATGCACCGTTGTGAAAATACGCGGTGAAAGTATCTTGCAATGATTTTAAAATAGAGAACTGTATCTCTCAATATCGGCTAACCCTAGTCCTATATTTCCCCTCGGGTGGAATAAGAACCGCTTAAAGAGCAAAAACCAAAGTTGTTAACACCAAGAGGAAATCTCTTTCTCTCTTCAAATGCTATATCAGAATTATAATAATCTACTGCAACTCCTCTCTCGATTTTTGAAGCATAGCATAAAGATGAAATATTGGCCAAAAATTTCAGAATAAAGATCATAAACTTGATAAAGAACATTCACCATATAATCACAACAAGAAAAATTAGAAAATATTCATCACACACAACCGAGTACTCTCATAATACAAGATTAAGGAAAATTAGTTCATGACGATGGAGGAAACACACAAAGCGTTAAGATAGATCTTACAAAACATGCTAGTTTACGCTTAATCGCTGCTGGACTCTCTTCCCGAAGTCGCTTCTTCGATCCACACGAAGATCTCCTTCTTATTCCTCTAGTTGTCGCTCTCCAATGTAGGTTTTTCTTCAAACCCTAGATAATGTTCCCCTCCAAATCCGAAAATAATCTCCAATTAATTGCTGATTTCGTAGGGATTTTGTCCTTTTAAAACGTTTGTCACCCTTTGGGAAGAAGCAACCTTTCATATTTGAAACATGCGTCATTTTTGAAATTCATATTTTGAAATCCGTCCAGAGCAGGTTGCAACATGTTTTTCCGAGGTTGTGGTTTTTTTCTGATTCATGATATTTTGACAGATTTCTTTCTCCAAATGGATTTCTTCGGCATTTCTTGCAATAACACATAGAAAAGGACCCAATTAGCCATAAATAAAATAATTATGATTTATTGGCATTTATACTTCAATTAAACTCAATTTTTCCATTTTAAGATGAATAAACAGATCAATAAATGAGCTTGATAACTTCTTTTTAGGAAGTTATCACACCTCCACACTCACACCTTTGCTAGTCCATAACAAAGAAAATTCATAACCATACATTGGGTAAAAAGTAGCTAACATGATGCGAATTCAAATGACTCCCTTTATCAACAATAATTAATGAAAAATTACTCAAGAATTTCAATGTAATTGAACCTTAAAATTTTTGTCAATCATTAAGGGTTCACACATAAAGATCAATTAGCTTGATAAAAAATAAAGATCCATTATCATTTCTAGTGTAGGTGTGCTATCCCTTAAAATCAGTTACTTCCCTTCAACTTCTCTCATTGAACTCCCTTGATAACCGAGAGGGGTAAGAATAGGTCGAGTCTTTGACTTAACTTTCACAAGATTTAGTAGTTGAATTTTAAAAGAACTCATGAGGACTAGTGGTGAGAAATACTTTTGGCTTGGTTGGAAATGAGTTTGGATAGAAGATGTTTTCCTAGATAAAATTCTTAATATCTCTTCAAACTATGAGGTCATTTCTTAACTTTTTTTCTATATAAATAGTCATAGTTGAGATCATTCCAAGTAGGTGTACAAACACTTGGGCCATATATCACTACGATATTTAAACATTTATATATATATATATAGTCATAGTTGAGATCATTCCACGTAGGTGTACACACACTTAGGCCACATATCACTACGACATTTAAACAATTTTTTTTGTTTTTTAACAAACACTCATAGTTGAGGAGCATACTAAGAAATAACAATTAGAAAAAATAGGGAAATTATACGAGAGAATTCAAAGTTCAAGCTCAAAGGGTGAATGGTGATCAAATCAAGTATAGGAAATAAGCCACGAAATGATCAAGGAAAAGTCCTAATCATTCTTACAAATTGACTTACTATCTCCACGCTTCAGCTTACATCACCGACTCGGTTCTTGCTAGCCCTTCCATCATTATTTTTAGAAGACAATAAAGATATATATCTAAGAAGCAAATTATCTTAAGGTATATTGTGGATGAGAGAAATTTTAAAAGAACAATTACCTATCTTGCTAATTTCAAATTAAAAAATGAACTCTTAAGATTGACCATCCTATTCAACAATAATCATTAAATAGACTTGGTTAACTTGTTCGTTAATTATTTCGAGAAGTGAGATCAAAAATTATAGTTATAAAAGCTCACTCCTTACCCAATTGGTAGGGGTAACACTACCCTCACCTCCATACTTTTGTCCTTTGCTAGTCCCGAGCAAAGAGACGCGTTACTCATGATGAGATTTTTTTAAAAATAAGATTCCTATCAAGCGTATAAAGGTAAGGACAAAATTTGAAATTGAAATGTAGATACTTCCCTGAAATTTGAGTATATGCATACGTGTCAAGAACTTCTCGTTGATATTCTCCTTGATCACACCTCCACACTTTTACTCCTTGTGAGGTGATCCTACCAATTGGTTGTAACCTGCACAAAGCAAGTTGAATTAACTTCTTTTTGTCAAAAGCAACAAATGAATCAGTTGGACTTAAGCAAGATACACAAAGTAGCAACTCAGTATTGGTTTCATTGAATCGACTGTTGAGTTCTTGAAGTTGTAAATCTATTGGTGGATAGAATAAACCAACTCGAAAATGATACAAAGTAGTTGTTGTCTCAACATTTCGACGTGATCGTCCTGGAATAACTTAAGTAGCATCCATGTTTAGAATCTCTATATTATGTTTCTTACAAAATGAAGAAACTCCTGCTATCAAGGAATCCCATCCATTATCTCTCATCAGTTGCAGTCGATATTTTGATATCTTAACTAATGTCATAGCATTGACGATATCTTGATCTCTCCTTTGTAATGCTTGAGATAATTCATATGTGATCCCTAATATTTTGATCATCAAATGAAGTGAAAATATAAAATCAAAAGTTTGTATTGACTTTAGAAGAGTGTGTGCTTCTAATCTTTGATTTGATCTTAATTTCTTATCATTGACAATAATGTCAAGAACATCAATAATCACAGAGAACATATTTGTCGAGCTGATCAAAGTATTATAATGTGAACTCCAACGTGTATCTCTAGCTCGTTTTAAAGTAGTTGATTGATTTAAGCCTTGTCCACTAGCAAGTTCGCTATTCTGAAGCGCTTCCTTGATTTTTTTGTACTGTTGTTCTTTCAAAATATCATGACGTTTACATGATCCGCCCACCAGATTCACTATATTAGTAACCAATTCAAAAACAGATGCTATATTCATGTTTTTTTTGCAATAGCGACAAGTGCTAATTGAAGTTGATGTGCAAAACAATGAACATAATATGCTTGTTGATTCTCCTTTAAAATTAATGCTTTAAGACCATTAAACTCTCCTTGCATGTTACTAGCTCCATCATAACCTTGACCACGGATTCTTGACAAACTCAAATTATGTTTCATTAAAAGTGCTTCAACTTCTGATAATAGTGATTTTGATGTTGTATCAACAATAAAAGTGCTTCAACCATTTGACCATGTCTGTTAACATAACGTATGACAACTGCCATCTGCTCTTTTCTAGATACATCACGAGCTTCATCGACAAGAATAGAAAACAAAGCATCTCCAAGATCTTTAATTATCAAATTGGTAGTCTCTATTGCACAAGCAGAGACAATATCTTTTTGAATATCCGATGAAATTAACTTTAAATTACCAGGACTATTGTCTAAACAAACTCTTTTCATTTATTCATTTAAGCTCGTCATCAGCTTCAAAGTTTCCAAAAAATTTCCCTGATTATGTGAATCAAAAGATTCATCATGGCCCCGAAATGCCAGTCCTTGCCGTAATAGAAATCATGCGTCAATTATTGAAGCTTTCAAGCGAAGTTTGTAGTCACTACGAACTTGATCAATATATTTATTCATTATTGTCTCAATATGTTGATTCTGTTTCATCAAATCTGCACAACTTTTCAATGCATTATTATGAATGCTACTTGGTCCCCCAACATGTAATTGAAGTTTATCATTTCTTTTCCAATTTATAAATCCTTCTATAACAAAAGCATCACTACTTCCAACATGCTCTTTATTTTTAGATTTGAAGAGATAACAGCATAGACAATAAGCAGTATCTTTTTCTATGCTATACTCTAACTAAGTTGGATGATCATGAAACCATTTTGGATTAAATCGCCTCAAAGATCCCCCTTGCATAACTTGTGGAAATTGATGCTTAGTTGGTTGACAATGACCTCTTAATAAGTACATTCTTCGAACTTTCTCTCTATCCTTAAGTTGGTAGTCTATGATCGGCCTACACAACCCAGGATCTGTAGGTGGATTTTCAGGATCAAGTTCTAAGCAAACTCTTTTAAAACTTTATTCTCCTTTTTCGACTTGAGTCGCAATTTTAAGTTGTGCGCTCGAAGGTGTTGTTGACGATTTTCTGAAATAACACTCCATGGCTAGTCTCGATTGAAAGCTGAATACGAGCAATAATAAGCGGACGGTGGACTAGGCTTACAAGTGCTGCAAATTCTCATTTCTCATTTCAAATGTCACCACAATTATACTGTAATTTTTCAACTAAGAATATATTCAGTTTCTATACGAGCATCTCAAAATTGATTAACTGAGCAACAACAAACAACATATGTTGATATGAAGAATAAAAGTTTATAAAAGACTAAACTCTAAGTCTCTAACAAATAGGACATCTACAAAATATTGAAAACTAAATGATTCAAAAGATATCTGAAGGCCGACATGAGTCATCGTCTATTATATTGAGAGCAGATTTCAGAACTGACCTTAAACAGCTCAAAAACCCTACACAATAAAAAAAATAAAAAAAAACTACATAAAATATAGTGAATCAACATAAAACGAAAATAAAAAACTTTAATTTTTGTAAGAAAAATCATCACTCACCCAATCTAAGCAAAGGAGGGCCGAAATTTTCGCAATAAAATCGCCAAGAACTTTTCGGAAAAGCAGCAGCTGTAAACACTATTGGTGAAAAACTAAATCGCGACTTTATCAATTTAAATAGGGTATAGACTGCGGTTTTATCATAAAACCGCAGTCTATAATAGACTTTACATAAACTTTAGACTGCGGTTTTATGAAAAACCGCAGTCTAAAGTAACTTTTTTCATTAAAATCGTGTCTTTTGAAATAAGGTCTATTATATGATATTTTTAGGAAAAGTGTTCAACATGAAAGTTGTAGATCTAATCGAGATCTACAACTTTCATGTTGAACACTTTTCCTAAAAATGTCATACAGTAGGTCTATTTTTAAAAGGGGCGGAACCCGGGCGGAAAAATGGGATCGCATTTTTCCGCCCGGGTTCCGCCCATTTTAAAAATAGACCTACTATATGATATTTTTAGGAAAAGTGTTCAACATAAAAGTTTTAGATCTCGTCAAGATCTACAACTTTCATGCTGAACACTTTTCCTAAAAATGTCATATAATAGGTCTTATTTCAAAAGACGCGATTTTAATGAAAAAAATATAATACTTTTGACTGCGATTTTTTATAAAACCGCAGTCTAAAGTTACTTTAGAATTCGGTGTTTTCATAAAACCGCAGTCTAAAGTAAAGTATTAAATTTTTTCCCCTTAAATACGTGATTTTTAAAAATAGACATACTATATGACATTATTAGAAAAAGTGTTCAACATGAAAGTTGTAGATCTCGTCAAGATCTACAACTTTCATGTTGAACACTTTTCCTAAAAATATCATCTAATAGGTCTAATTTTAAAAAGGACGGAACCCGAGCCGAACAATGTGATTCACGTTGTTCCACCCAGGTTCCGCCATTTTTAAAAATACACCTACTATATGACAGTTTTAGGAAAAGTGTTCAACATAAAAATTGTAGATCTTGACGAGATCTAAAACTTTTATGTTGAACACTTTTCCTAAAAATATCATAAAATAGGTCTTATTTCAAAAGACGCGATTTTAATGTACGAAATATAATACTTTAGACTGCGGTTTTTTCATAAAACCGCAGTCTAAAGTCTATGTAAAGTATTAAATTTTTTCTTTGCGGTTTTAAATTAAGAAAAATATTGTTTTAAATTTTTTTTTTTACAGTCTCACGCGATTTATTTCGTAAACTTAATTAGAACCGAGCTTTCAACAAATTTTGAACAATCTGATTGATTTTTTGTTAATAATAATTGATTTTTTTGTAAAATGATAAGGTGGGCATTTGCCCACCTTATAAACACTGTAGCTTCGCCCCTGTTCTCGAGTAAGGCACATCGACCTCACCACCTTACTATTCTTTATTGCCCAAACTTGTCCGCTTGCGTTAAAAATCACAGCCGTCATTTCCTCTAAAGGTACCTTGGCTAAAAGTGTCATCTGGTCATCAACGATGCTGTCGTCCAAGTCGAAGTATGCATTGATAGCGGCCGCAGAAAAATCTACCTTCTTCTCTCTCACACCACCTTCCTTTCCCTGTCTGTGTCCGTTTGTATGTTCGCGTAAAACTCATAGACCCACAGCTTGATTGCCTCATTGCGCGGGTGGCAGAAGGTCTCCCATTACAACGTCCTCATTAGGTTGACATAACTGGCACTCCACTGCCTCTCCTCCATCTTGAATCCTCTTTCGCAGATGAACGAGATAGACTGTAATGACTGGTAACGACTCACATCCCCCTCTGTCATAAACCTCCTCCTCTTCTTTGCTATCTCCTTCCCTTTGCCTTTCCCGTGTTTCCTTGAAGTCACATCCTTAACCTAACAGATACCGCACACTAAGGGAAGGAATACACCACAGGATTTCACAGATATATTGGAGTTGAGTTTGCAAGGGTTACCTTCATGATCGCTCGACTCCAAGCCTAGAGAGTGATACGTTACAGTCGTTCTCTTTTCTAGCTCAAAAGCTACCTCCGGAGAAATTTTTCGTGCCTCCCTGCGCTTCCCTCCGTCGAAATAGAGCGCCGTCCACCGCCACTCTCGTCGGCGCAGATCGCCGGTGAATCCCGCTCGGGCTCCTCTGAGTTTGCATTCACGCCACCGATCGCACTCTCCTGTGCCCTAGGTCTCGGGCGGAAAGGGGGAAGAAAAACAAAATGGATAGGCGGTGTGGGGGAAGTGGGATTGGAAGGATTAAAATATCCGGAATTTATGTTAATTTCGGCAATTTGGGGGAGGGGGAATGAGGTTAAATAGGCATAATATGTATGTGGAAAGGACTGAACCGTGACTGGGTTGCAGCTTATTTTCGAAACCGGCCTAAATCGCGCCCGGTTCAGTTGGACCGGGCCACGCCTCTCTTGGACAGTAAAAATAAAATTGCAACCTGGTTTTCTCAGGTTGCAGTTAATTTTCGAAACCGGCCTAAATCACGACTGGTTCAGTTGGACCGGTCCACGCCTCTCTTGGACAGTAAAAATAAAATTGCAATCTGGTTTTTGCGGGTTGCAGTTAGTTTTCGAATTATTATCAATTTTTTTGTTCTTTTTAAGAATCTTTCAACGCTGTGCTATTTTCTCCATCTTCCAAGACTCTAAACCTATAAACTTAGCGAATTTTAGTTATGCGATAATTATATTTATATTAATATAGATATTATAGATATAATAACTGATGGGTTGTCTTCCAACAAGCGCCTAATTTTTATGAGTCCCGACAGGACTTTGCCTAACTAGAGAAGCACTACGACACCGCTCGGTCATCGTCGCGTCCCAAATATAACTTCAGTCTCTCTTCATTCACCTTGAACTCAGTCTCAGCAATTTCATTTAAAATAGTCACAGGTTCGTAAGGATGCACAGTTTTAACCTTAAACGGGCCCGACCAGCATGACTTGAGCTTCCCGGGGAACAATTTTAAGCGAGAGTTGAATAAAAGAACAAGTTGTCCCGACTCAAAGTGTTTTGCTTTCATGTGTCGATCATGCCATCTTTTCATACGCTCTTTATAAATTCTCGAGTTTTCATATGCCTGCATCCGAATCTCCTCTAGTTCATTCAATTGCAAATGTCTCTTCTTACCGACATCACGGAAATCATAATTTATTTTCTTAATTGCCCAGAATGCCCGGTGTTCTAATTCTAGAGGCAGATGACAAGACTTTCCATAGACCATACAGTACGGGGTTGGTCCAATGGGGGTTTTAAAAGCAGTGTGATACGCCCATAATGCATCGACAAGCTTTTGTGACCAGTCTCTACGGTTGGTGCTCACTGTCTTTTCTAGAATCTTCTTAATCTCCCTATTGGATACTTTCGCTAACCCGTTCGTCTGGGGGTGATATGCCAGCGCAACTTTATGAGTTATCCCAAATTTGTTTAGTAATGTGGTGAACTGATTATTGCAGAAATGACTTCCTCCGTCACTAAGAATTGCTCTCCGTATTCTGAATCGATTGAATATATGGTGTCTTAAAAAGTTAAGGACTACTTTGACGTCATTCTTGGGCATCGCGATCTCTTCCACCCACTTAGATACATAGTCCACCGCCAATAATATGAATAGGTTATCATTCGAGTTCACGAACGGTCTCATGAAATCTATACCCTATACATCAAATAATTCAACTTCCAACATTATATTCATGGACATTCCTTCATTCCTATGTTTATCCCCACTTTGTTGGCATCTATCGCATTGCTTCACAAATATATTAGCATCCCTAAATAAATTAGGCCAAAAGAATCCGGCCTCTAGCACCTTCATTGCCGTCCTCGTTCCCTTGAAATGACCTCCATAAGGGGAGCTATGAAACCTCTCTTATATCGCTCTCATCTCCTCCTCAGGTATGCATCTCCGCACAATTCCGTCAATGCCAACTTTGAACAACAAGGGATCATCCCACATGTAAGACCTCACCTGATGTAAAAATCACTTCTTTTGTTGATAAGGTAATTCAGGTGGCATAATGTTGCTTGCTAAATAGTTTACAAAGTCCGCATACCAAGGTGCTGAGCTTTCAGTTATGGCCAACAACCACTCATCAGGGAATCTCTCATCAATCTCAAGAGATAATGATTGGGTAGTGTTCTCAATCCTAAATAGATGGTCTACTACCGGATTTTTCATTCCTTTCCCATCTTTGATTTCCACATCAAACTCTTGTAATAGAAGTACCCACCGGATCAATCGAGGTTTCACATCTCGTTTCTCTATAAGATAACGAATTACAGCATGGTAGGTGTACACTATAACCTTCGTGCATAGGAGATATGACCTAAACTTCTCAAATGCGAAGACTACCGCCAATAATTCCTTCTCGGTGGTAGTGTAGTTGACTTGGGCATCAATGAGGGTTTTGCTAGCGTAGGCTATCGTATGGAATATCTACTCCTGCATTTGTCCCAATACAACTCCCACTGCATAATCACTCGCGTCACACATCAAAACAAGCGACTCTTTCCAATCAAGTGTCACAACGATAAGTGCTGTGGTCAAACGTTTTTTTAGCTCATTGAATGCTTCTAAACACTCATCAGTGAAATAAAACTTCGCGTCCTTTTCCAATAAGCCACTCAACGACTTTGCTATTTTTGCGAAATCTTTGATAAATCGACGGTAGAAACCAGTGTGTACTAAAAAGCTTCTCGGCTTCTTCACATTTTTGGGTGGAGGTAACTGCTCTATTACGCCTAACTTCGCCTTATCCATACCTAACCCACTCCTAGAGACATGGTGGCCCAACACTATCCCTTCACGGACCATGAAGTGACATTTCTCCCAGTTCAACACCAAATTAGTCTCCACATACCGCGCAAGCACCCTCTCTAGGCAGACCAATCAAGCCTCAAATGACTTGCCAAAGATAGAGAAATCATATATATAAACCTCGATGTCGTAATCCTCAGGGTCTTCGCCCTCTTCTATAAGGTCCGCGATGAGCGCGATTATGCAACGCTGAAAAGTGACCGGTGCGTTGCATAGACTAAAGGGTAGCATTCTAAATGCAAACGTCCCAAAGGGGCATGTGCATGTAGTTTTTTCTTGATCCTCTGGGTCTACCATAATCTGATTGTAACCAGAGTAACCATCTAGAAAGCAGAAGAAATCATTCCCTGCCAGTCTATCCAAGATTTGATCGATGAAAGGAAGGGGAAAATGATCCTTCTTGGTGGCTTTATTTAACTTCATATAGTCTATACAAATCTGCCACCCAATAACTATTCTAGTGAATACTAACTCACCCTTCTCGTTCCTTACTACCGTCATCCCTCCTTTCTTTGGAACACACTACACCGGAGACACCCACGAGCTATCCGAGATAGGATAGATGACCCCTGTGTCTAGCCATTTTAAAATTTCTTTCCTTACCACTTCCTTTATCGGTGGGCTTAGGCGGAATTGGGGCTCAATAGATCCCTTGTATTGCTCCTCTAAGAGGATCTTATGCATGCGCAATGATGGGATGATCCCCCGAATATCTGGTATGGTCCAACCTACTGTCGACTTGTATCGTTTTAAAAGTTCAATAAGCTTTAGTAGTTGTTTCGATTCTAATTTGGAGTTAACAATTACCGGTAGAGTATCGTTCTCACCTAGATACGCGTAAGAAAGGTGTTCGGGAAGGGGTTTTAATTCTAATGATGGTGGCTCAATAATGGAAATATTTAATGAGGTGGACTTCTAGGGCATCTCTAGTGGCTCCAGCTTACGAAACCAAGCAGTCTGCTTCTCAAATGCTTGTATGCATTCTTGAACTTCTTCATCCTCAGATAAATCCTCCTCTGTCAATACGTGAGTCAATAAAACATCTTGTTTATCAGATAATGGGCGAGTCGACTCATAATCACATATGGACACATGATTTACCACCTCCATATTGTCCTCCTCTCGATGGGAAAACTTCATTGCCTTAGGTAAGTTAAATGTTACTTGCTCGTCTTTCACTCTCATTGTCAATTCTCCCTTATGCACATCAATCAATGTCCTACCCATGGCTAGGAACGGTCTCCCTACGATAATAGGAACTTCCTTGTCTTCTTTCATATCTAAGACCACAAAATCTGCCGGAAAAATAAACTTATCCACCTTTACTAGTACATCCTCAACTATCCCTTTTGGAAATGTCAGGGTTCTATCAGCCAGTTACAAGGTTATGGAAGTCTTGGAGATTTCTCCCAAACCTAGCTTTCTATATATCGATAATGACATTAAATTAATGCTCTCCCATAGATCACATAATGCCTTGCCCTCGAATTTGTATCATATGGAACATGGAATAGTGAAGCTCCCCAGATCTTTCAACGTGGGTGGGAGTCTTTTTTGGAGAATGGCACTGCACTCTTGAGTGAGTGCCACAGTCTCAATCGTTCTGAATCTTCTCTTCTTCGATAGGATATCCTTCATGAATTTCACGTAGCTTGACATTTGTTCCAATGCTTCCGCGAAAGGGATGTTGATTTGCAATTTCTTGAATATCTCCACAAACTTTTGGAATTGATGATCTAATTTACTTTTCCTTAACCGTTGAGGGAATGGTGGTGGCGGATAGACTATCGCACTACTTTTCTTCTTTATGTTTTCAATGAGTGGCTCACTTTCCTTCTCTCCTAACACTTCCACTCTTTCGTCAACCCTATCATTTTGTTTCGGCTCCTCACTAGGCACATTCGGACTAACCTCCTCCAATTCATTTTCTTCACTTACCATCCTTCTCTGTTCCTTTGCTAGCTTACCCACTAACTCCTTACCATTCCTTAAAGTGACTGGATTACAATGTTGATTATCTTCCTTCGAATTTGGAATGGTGTCCATTGGGAGTGTTCCTTGGGGTATAAGGCTCAATGCACTCGCAATCTGTCCTGATTGCGTTTCAATTACCCGTAAGGAACCCTCTAAACTAGTGATGCGGGCGTCACTCTTTTGGATTGATTCGAAAATCAACTCATCAGAATATTTCCTAGAAGGTCCGTGTTGATTGTAGTTATTATGTTGGGGTGGAGGTTGGTTTGAGTTGAAACTGGGTGGGTATGCCATTCTTGTATTGTTCTTCCAAGAGAAGTTAGGATGGTTACGCAAATCCGAGTTATAATGATTTGGGATCACATTGTTGTTATTATTATACCTAGATTGTACTCCTATATAGTTTATTTCTTCATTATAACTAGGGGTCAGGTTGCTTACTAGTTGCTCAATAGTAAATGAAGGGTTTGTGGTAAGAGGTGTCATAATACTATTCACTTGTGGGTTCATCTGATTATGTTTTAAAGTTAACGCACCTAACCTCTTGTTAATGGTGTTAAATTGGACAGTCATTTGTGCGCCAAATGAGTACAGTTGGTCTACTTGGTACAATCCACTCGCGGAAGTGGAAGGTGTTGGGTATTGCATCCATAATGTACCTGATTTGAAGAAGCCCCTGTACAAGCCAAGATAAATAGACAATGTATTTGATGAAATATTTCTAGTTGTACTTGCAGACATTCCATGCTAAGTACACACCAATGTCAGGGTGCAGTGGGTCAATATACACGGGTCTGTGCAACGTAATCCCTCGTTGAGCAGATCAGTGTGTTGGCCTACGTGTACTCTCTCTATTGGGGTGTACTTAATTTCAAGTACAGGGCTATGATAAAGTAAGAGCAGACAAGGAGCAAGGATGGGCCAAAAACCAGCTCTCGAGCGGAAAGACGAAATTCGTCTAAGTGAAAATCGTCGAGAATCACTAAGTGATTCTCGCCGATTCGTCGAGAATCATGAGTGATTCTCGCCGATTCGTCGAGAATCATGAGTGATTCTCGACGAGTCGTCGAGAATCACTAGATAATTCTCGCCTGGTTGGGCCGGCTATCTTGACACAGACAGGGAAATTTTCTAAGGCAGAATCGTCGAGAATCACTTATGATTCTCGCCGATTCGTCGAGAATGACCTTGCATTCTCGACGATTCGGTGAGAATCAAAAGTGATTCCCACCGATTCTCCCCGGCTTCTGTATCTGCACAGCCAGAATTCGGCTAAGTAGAAGTCGGCGAGAATCGTAAGTGATTCTCGCCGATTCGTCGAGAATCACCTACAATTCTCGCCGAAGTTGACTTAGGCGATTTCCTGTTGTTCTCTAGACCGGTTCAAATTATCTAAACTGTTTCGAACCGGGCTCAAGTCTTCTTATCGGTGAGACCCACAACGGTCATATACTTGACCTAATGTATATATACTCCGTATGTATGAACAGTAAAAACAAGAGACGAGATTTCAAAAAGCACGAGCCGCCGACAAGCCCTAACGCTCCGCCGATCGTCTCCGCCGCTCGTGCACTTGTCGCCGCTGCTGATCTCAGGTTCTTCCAGATCTCCGGCGACCGAAGCTTAGGCTAGCATAGCGTCTCACGCGTCTAACCAGAGATCCCTTGTCTCTTGATTCGTTGATCGGGAAAATCCTTCCCCTTCCGAATCGATCGAGACGATCGATCCTAGTGTGACCGTTGGAAGACCTTGCTTCCTTCGCTACGAAGTTTGAATCAAGTTGGCACTGCTGCTGCTCTCCGTCGCCGCCGCCGATTCCGAGAACCTTGCCGTCGCTTTAAGCCGCCGCCGGTTTCGGGAAGATTCTTTCCAAGAGAGATCTAGGGTTGTGGACTCTTCGTTGACTTCAAGAACACGTCGTCGAACGAAGAGGGACACCTTACTCTCCAAACGTAGTTTGTATTTCTTACAAGCATTTTCAATTTCTTTGTAACGGACCGATTGGTCTTTAGTTGTAAGGGTTGGGTGCAACCCGGGTTGTGGGAGTGTGGACTCCTACGTGTGGAAGGGTTCCTTCCGTTAGTACAAGGATTGGATTTCAATCCTGTTGGTGAAGTGACCGAGTCGTCCCTTGTTGGGAGATAGGTCGAAGGGGGAAAGTGGACGTACCCAAATCGGGGAACCACTATAAATTGCCTGTGTATTTTCTGTGCTTGGTTGTTTTGTTTTCTTGTGCAGGTAAATCTTAATTCCGCAAATACGCTGCAAAGACACCTATCCCCCCCATAGGTGAAGATAGTTGACACTAGGTGAACTTTCAAGTGGTATCAGAGGGAGGTTTCTCATCAAAAAGGTTCACACCTTGAGTAGAATCCTGCCACCAGTGTCAAGAATCAGACAGATATACTCCATGGACGGACTCAAGCACTCCGGCAAAATCCCAGTATGCACCAGACTGAACTTTCCTATCTGGAAGGAAAGAATCAGATTCTACATGGAAGCGGTCGACCCTCGGCTCTTCATGATAGTGGAGGAGGGACCTTACATTCCCACTAAGGCCTCCACCATTGATCCTACCAGGAAAGTACCCAAGAAACTTTCGGAAATGGACATGGACGAAATGGTGTTGTTCGGACTCGACAAGAAAGCTCAGAACATCCTGGTGAGCGCAGTTGACGACTCTATGATGCAGAACTTCAGCAACTGCAGGACAGCCAAGGATCTCTGGAGCTGTCTGATTGTCTTAATGGAGGGCACAGATGAAGTGAGGGACGATCGGAGATCCCTCCTCAATCAGAAATATGAGGCCTTCAAACAAGGGCCAAAGGAGGAGATCGGAGTCACCTTCGAAAACTTCCTCAAGATCGTCAATGCACTCAAAGGATATGGAAGAGTGTTCACTGACGGTGAACTCAATGATAAATTCCTTAGGTCCCTCACTAAGGAATGGGACACAAAGATCTGCGCCATCCGCGAGTTTGGCAGACTTGTGGAAACCGACCCTCAGATTCTGTTCGGGAAGCTCATGTCCTATGAGCTTCAGTTGAACACAAGGAAGGCTGAAGAGGAAGCAGAGAAAGCCGCGGCCAAGGAAAAGACGGTGGCCCTGAAAGCCATTCACTCCAGAAAGGGTAAGGGTGTCGCTTCCTCCCGTGCGTGGAAGAGGGATGAAGAGGAAGACTCTGAGCCAAGCTCCTCCGGATCAGAGTTATCTGAGGAAGATTTATCCCTTATCACACGGGAATTCAAGAAGTTCCTCAAGCTGAGGAATCAGAGAAAGAGAACCGGCTCCTCCTCAAGGGATCAGAAGAAGAACTATTCCTCTGACAGGTATGTTTCCAAACCGAACAAACACCGCTCTTCTGACATTATATGCTTTGGTTGCAACAAGCCAGGACACGTCGTGGCCGACTGCCATCAAGGCAAGAGGGAAAAGGGAAAGGGAGAGGAGCACAGGTCCTCAAAAGACAAGAAGAAGGAAAGGAGTTACATCGCAAAGAAGCCAAAGACGCTGAGTGAATCTGACACGTCAGACACCAGCGATGATGAGGAAGCCTACTTTGGGCTAATGGGTCGCTCTGACTCAGAAGGAGATTGCCCCCATTTACTGGGAAGGTAAAAGCTCACACCCCTCTCTCCGAATCTGACTCTGATCCTGAGTCTCAGGATGATGATGCTGAGGATAGCCCCTCTGCCCTTGAAGCTGAGCTCCTAGATAAGTATGAGCTTCTGCTCAATACATTCCTGAAATGTCGAAAGAAACTGAAAGCGGAGAAAAAGGAAGTCAAATTCCTTAAAGGTGAGAGTGTCTCCCTGAGGGAAGAGATCACCAGTTTGATCTCCCTCCGACAGGAGCACTTGGACCTGACTTCAAAGCATTCAGAGTCTCTTAAGCTCCTTGATCTTAAGCAGGAGGAAGTCGACAAGTTGGAAGAACTACTTGCGGCAGAAAGGAAGATCGTCAAGAGCTTCTCTATGCCAAAAACTGTTCTTCCATTAGTTGATACCTTCTCTGCTCAAGCCAAAGGGGTAGGCTTGGGGCACGTAGGGGTATCTAGCTCCTCGTCCAGGAGAAACAGGAACAAGAGAAAGAATAAGGCTGCCAAGAAAGCCTCTGCTGATGAGAAAGGAAAGGCCCCACTCAGTCCTGTTAAGTTCAGAAAGCCTAGCTTTCCCTGTAACCAACATGACTTTGAGTCAACATATGGGCATCACTTCAGGCCCTCGGTTGCAAAGCCGAAGAGCCGATATGATTGGTGGACCTTTCCCCGTAACTTCAGTGAGAGTATCTTCAAGGCACCCTATGAGGAAATCCACTTGGGAAATTATGGTCAATTCTCTAGCGGCCATAATAGGAAGCTGGCACCTAAGGCCAAGCATGTTACACTGAAAAGCCAAGAGGTGAAGAAGTCATGTGACTGTGGTCATCATATTGCCTCCACCTCCAGGTCTTCGGCCCCAGCTGAACCCCACGTTTCAAAGGTAAAGCAGGCGCCCAAGAGGAAGTATAACAGGTTTGACTGCTGGTGCTGTGGCAGAATTGGTCACTTTGCCGTGGATTGTTGGTTTAATCCAAGGTATAACGAGACTCCTTATGTTAGCAATGCGAGGCCGACCACTCGTAGAGTTAACCAATCGAGGGGGAGTATGCTAACAAGGAATCTAGGACCCAAGTTTGATTGGGTTCCTAAGGCAAATTAATTCTCTTTTGCAGGGATGTCCAAAGGCCAACAAAACTCCCATTTGGTATTTGGACAGTGGATGCTCCCGTCACATGACCGGGACAAGAAGCCTGCTGAGGGAGTACTCTCCAGTCGAGGATGGACCCAAAGTCATATTTGGGGGATCTGATCGGGGAATCACCAGAGGTTACGGTACGATTTCCAACGGTATACTCTCTATCACTAACGTAGCTTATGTTGAAGGGTTAAATCACAACCTGATCAGCGTAAGCCAGTTATGTGATAAAGGGTATGACGTTAAGTTCTGCAAGGATAAATGCCTGATAATATCATGTGACTCTTCGGAGACCGTATTAACAGGCATTAGGAGCAGAAATATTTTCTGTTTAGACTTTCTTAGTTTAGATTCTTCTACCCCAGTATGCCTCGTTGCTAAAGGCAGTGCATCTCTTTGTGAACAATGGCACAAGAGATTGGCACACATTAATTACAAGACAATTAATATGCTATTTTCCAAAGACTTAGTAAGGGACGCTCCCATTATTAAGTGCATTAAAGATAGTCCATGTCCTGCATGTCAAATGGGCAAGCAGACTCGGGCTACCTTTAAGGGCATCCCAGACAAAGATTCCTCCAGATGTCTTTATCTTCTGCACATGGACTTGTTTGGTCCTATGCAAGTTCATAGCTTAGGAGGGAAGTCATATACGCTAGTAATTGTAGATGATCACTCTCGGTTTACGTGGGTGTTCTTTTTAAAATGCAAGTCAGATACATTTGACATCTTCACTAATTTTGTCAAGCAGATACAGAACGAACTTAACTGCTCTGTGGTCAAAATCAGAAGTGAGCACGGAACAGAGTTTGAGTCTGGGGCTATGACAAAGTTCTGTGAAGAACTTGGTATCTTTTATGAGTTCTCCTCCCCTCGCACTCCTCAACAGAACGGAGTGGCGGAGAGGAGAAACAGAACACTCATTGAGGCATGCACGACAATGTTGAATGACGCCTCTCTCCCGGAATACTTCTGGGGCGAGGCTGTTAATACGGCTTGTCATGTACAAAACCGGGCATTGATTAACAAGAGCCATCGCATGACTCCCTATGAGCTACTGAAAGGCAAGAAACCAACCATGTCCTACCTAAGGATCTTTGGCTGCAAATGTTATGTACTGAATAATGGGAAGTACCCGCGTACTAAGTTTGGTGAAAAATGCTTCGAAAGCATATTCATGGGCTATAGTAGCCGCAGCCGGGCTTATAGAGTTTTCAACAAGAAAACCCTAGTGGTAGAGGAGTCAATCAATGTTGCATTTGATGAAGGAAGTTTGCTTAATTGCAAGACTTCTAGTCTTCTTCCTGAAGATGCAGGTGACAGACTCGAAAGGTTGCAACTGGATGAGCCCGAGAAAGATGCACCTCCAACATACGTCAAGGTATCCACTTCTACGCAGATCGGAGAAGTTGAAAATCAAAATGGAGCAAATCCTTTAGAAGAAGGCGATGCCCAAGAAGTAGTCGACGCTCCTGACGCCAGACTTCTACAGCTCAGACACGTGAGGGATCATCCCAGAGATCAGATCATCGGAAATCCTCGTGACGGGGTCAGAACTCGCCGAGGTACTATTAACGAGATTTTGCATCTTAGCTTTCTGTCCCAGGTTGAGCCAAAGAAGTTCGACGAGGCAAACGAAGATGCTGCCTGGATTTTGGCCATGCAAGATGAATTGCATCAGTTCGAAAGATACAACGTTTGGACGCTTGTTCCCAGACCTCAAAAGCAGAATGTGATTGGCACCAAGTGGATCTTCAGAAACAAACTGGATGAACATGGTGTCATCATAAAGAACAAGGCCAGACTAGTGGCTCAAGGTTACCGACAGGAGGAGGGGATTGATTTTGACCAGACGTTTGCACCAGTTGCACGGCTCGAAGCAATCCGGCTATTCCTAGCCTATGCCTCCCACAAAGGATTCACAGTTTATCAGATGGACGTGAAATCGGCTTTCCTGAATGGAGATTTGAAAGAGGAAGTATACGTCGCTCAACCTCCAGGTTTTGTCAATCCTACATATCCTAATCATGTCTATTTTCTTAATAAAGCGTCATATGGCTTAAAACAAGCTCCTCGAGCTTGGTATGAGACATTATCTAGTTTTCTTCTTGAGAATAAGTTCTCTAGAGGAAAAATAGACAAGACATTGTTTCTCAGGGAAATCAAAGGCAAGATTTTGCTGGTGCAAATCTATGTTGACGACATCATATTTGGCTCAACGGATAACAATCTTTGCAAAAAGTTTTCCAAACTTATGCAAGGAAAGTTTGAAATGAGCAGTATGGGGGAGCTGAAGTACTTCTTGGGACTTCAAGTGAAACAGTCTGAGGACGGAATCTTCATCTCTCATACGAAGTTCACAAATGAACTCCTCAAGAAATTCGGAATGGAGAATGCAACCTCTATGCGGACTCCAATGGGATCCACTATGTCTCTGGATAAGGATGAGAAAGGTAAACCTTTCGATGAAACCAAATACAGAAGCATCATTGGATCTCTGCTCTACCTTACTGCCAGTAGACCGGATATCATGTTCTCCACATGTGTTTGTGCCAGATATCAGGTGAACACTAAGGAATCTCATTATGTCGCTGCAAAGCGCATTCTTAGATACCTTAAAGGTACTCCCAATCTTGGCTTGTGGTACCCGAGAAACAATGATGTCGAGCTAATAGGTTTTTCAGATGCTGATTTTGCAGGGAGTAGGGATGACAGGAAAAGCACTTCCGGGACGTGTCAATTCCTCGGAAGAAGGCTTATCTCATGGAACAGCAAGAAGCAAAATTGTGTCGCAACCTCCACAGCAGAGTCTGAGTACATCTCGGCAGGGAGCTGTTGCGCACAACTCCTATGGATAAGGAACCAGTTAGCAGACTATGATCTCCAGTTCAAGGAAGTACCCATGTACTGCGACTCCTCAAGTGCAATTGCCATCGCAAATAATCCAGTATCGCATAGCAGAACGAAACATATTGAAGTGCGCTACCACTTCATTCGGGAGCACGTGGAGAACAAGGACATCTCTCTCTGCTATGTCCCCACGGACAAGCAGATTGCAGATATTTTCACAAAGCCCTTGGACGAGGCCAAGTTCAGTCTCTTCAAAACTGAATTGGGGATGCTCAACTATGAGGAATAAAGACTCCAGACGCTCCTGGCTCGTGCATCTAGGGGGAGCATCTGCCAGCAACTCAAGTGACAACATAAGTGCACAGACTGAGGGGGAGCATGGTGTCAGGTGCACCAGAACCAAATTTGCAGAAGCCGAAAAGGGGGAGATTACCCTCTCGGCTAAGGCTAAGGTAGCTCAATGTCTAGTTTGCTCTCAAGTAACGGGTAATGCTTATCCCTATCACCTCACTCTTAAGTTTCGGTTTTTCATTTCTATATGCTCTATTCACCTTAGCTTGTAGGGTTTAGGCTTCTTCAAATAGGGGGAGAGTGTTGGGTATTGCATCCACAATGTACCTGATTTGAAGAAGCCCCTGTACAAGACAAGGTAAATAGACAATGTATTTGATGAAATATTTCTAGTTGTACTTGCAGACATTCCATGCTAAGTACACACCAATGTCAGGGTGCAGTGGGTCAATATACACGGGTATGTGCAACGTAATCCCTCGTTGAGCAGATCAGTGTGTTGGCCTACGTGTACTCTCTCTATTGGGGTGTACTTAATTTCAAGTACAGGGCTATGATAAAGCAAGAGCAGACAAGGAGCAAGGATGGGCCAAAAACCAGCTCTCGAGCGGAAAGACGAAATTCGTCTAAGTGAAAATCGTCGAGAATCACTAAGTGATTCTCGCCGATTCGTCGAGAATCATGAGTGATTCTCGACGAGTCGTCGAGAATCACTAGATGATTCTCGCCTGGTTGGGCCGGCTATCTTGACACAGACAGGGAAATTTTCTAAGGCAGAATCGTCGAGAATCACTTATGATTCTCGCCGATTCGTCGAGAATGACCTTGCATTCTCGACGATTCGGTGAGAATCAAAAGTGATTCCCACCGATTCTCCCCGGCTTCTATATCTGCACAGCCAGAATTCGGCTAAGTAGAAGTCGGCGAGAATCGTAAGTGATTCTCGCCGATTCGTCGAGAATCACCTACGATTCTCGCCGAAGTTGACTTAGGCGATTTCCTGTTGTTCTCTGGACCGGTTCAAATTATCTAAACTGTTTCGAACCGGGCTCAAGTCTTCTTATCGGTGGGACCCACAACGGTCATATACTTGACCTAATGTATATATACTCCGTATGTATGAACAGTAAAAACAAGAGACGAGATTTCAAAAAGCACGAGCCGCCGACAAGCCCTAACGCTCCGCCGATCGTCTCCGCCGCTCGTGCACTTGTCGCCGCTGCTGATCTCAGGTTCTTCCAGATCTCCGGCGACCGAAGCTTAGGCTAGCATAGTGTCTCACGCGTCTAACCAGAGATCCCTTGTCTCTTGATTCGTTGATCCGGAAAATCCTTCCCCTTCCGAATCGATCGAGACGATCGATCCTAGTGTGACCGTTGGAAGACCTTGCTTCCTTCGCTACGAAGTTTGAATCAAGTTGGCACTGCTGCTGCTCTCCGTCGCCGCCGCCGATTCCGAGAACCTTGCCGTCGCTTTAAGCCGCCGCCGGTTTCGGGAATATTCTTTCCAAGAGAGATCTAGGGTTGTGGACTCTTCGTTGACTTCAAGAACACGTCGTCGAACGAAGAGGGACACCTTACTCTCCAAACGTAGTTTGTATTTCTTACAAGCATTTTCAATTTCTTTGTAACGGACCGATTGGTCTTTAGTTGTAAGGGTTGGGTGCAACCCGGGTTGTGGGAGTGTGGACTCCTACGTGTGGAAGGGTTCCTTCCGTTAGTACAAGGATTGGATTTCAATCCTGTTGGTGAAGTGACCGAGTCGTCCCTTGTTGGGAGATAGGTCGAAGGGGGAAAGTGGACGTACCCAAATTGGGGAACCACTATAAATTGCCTGTGTATTTTTTGTGCTTGGTTGTTTTGTTTTCTTGTGCAGGTAAATCTTAATTCCGCAAATACGCTGCAAAGACACCTATCCCCCCCCCATAGGTGAAGATAGTTGACACTAGGTGAACTTTCAGAAGGAACTTGTCTCTCAAACGATTGGTAATTATTAGAGGATAATTCTTCTAGGATGGCATATGCATCCTCAGGGTATTTACCTATGAGAGATCCTCCCGCAGCTCCATCTACCTGAATCATGGTCGATGTCTGGTGCCATTATAAAAGGTCCATATTTGTTGGTGTATGGTCAATCCATGATGAGGACACTTAAGCAACAACTCCTTGAATCTCTCTCACGCATCATAAAGTGTTTCCCCATTCCCTTGAGTAAAGTTAGTTATATCTCGCATTAACCTTGCAGTTTTAGAGGGTGGAAAATACTTGGCTAAAAATTTCTCTACCACTTGTAACTAAGTGGTGAGGCCATGTTGTAAATCAAGCCACTCTTTTGCTCTACCATCCAAGAAGAACGGGAGTGAGCGTAGTCTAATTGCCTCGTCTGATGCGCTATTAATCTTGAATGTGGCACACACATCCATGAAAGTCCGTATATGGGAATTCGGGTCCTCATGACTAAGTCCACTAAATTGTTTTTGCTGGACTAAGTTCATAGCCATGAAATCAATTTTGAAGTTGTTCACCTCGATGACCGGCTTAATGATGTTATAATGGACCCCCTCCACTAAAAGGCATATTATATTCTCTACAGGTTCTCCTACCCTCAGCGGGTTATACATTCTGTTCTATCGCACCCTCTTGTCCTAAATCCTCCTGATTATTATTAACGTTAATATTTTGATTATTTGGATTAATTATTGCATGTTGATTATGTTCTAATTGAGATGCTTTTCTATTCCACCTACAAGTCTGTTCAATTTCTAGGTTCAGAGGTAATAATTCAAGTGATCGATACTTGGACATAAACTAAGCACAATAGTAGAATGAAAATTGACAAGAAACAAACAAAATAATCAAGCAATGCATCAAAATAACAGAAAAAATGATAATAAACAACAGAACTTGATCTCTAATTACTAGGGATTCACTAATACTGCAAGAAAGGAACACTAAATTTTCGCACCTCCCTGACAATGACGCTAAAAACTTGATACGCCCGAAATATTCTACGTATTTAAACGCAAATGCACGTGTTGTGTCAAGTAATAAAAAGTGAGTAAAAATCATTCTCACGGAGAGGTGGTAAATTCAGCGCTTGCAAATACCAGTTAGTCCTTTTCCTTAAATCCAAGTAAGACGAAATTGGTGATTTCTTCTTTGGAATACTAAATTGAAAATAAAGACTTCTAATTAAAAATTACTACGGATCTTTGGAGAACTACTTTTCTTATCAAATTGGAGATATAATCTCGTATCATAATTTCCTAGATTTAGTGCGATGAATAAGTGAATGCGACATTGTGAAAATGTGTGGTGAAAGTATCTTGCAATGATTTTAAAATAGAGAACCGTATCTCTCGATATCAGCTAACCCTAATCCTATATTTCCCCTCGGGTGGAATAAGATTCGCTTAAAGAGCAAAATCCAAAGTTGCTAACACCAAGAGAAAATTTCTTTCTATCTTCAAATGCTATATAAGAATTATGATATACTACTGCAACCCCTTTCTCGATTTTTGAAGCGTAGCATAAAAATGAAATCTTGGCCAAAAATTTCAGAATAAAGATCATAAACTTGATAAAGAACATTCACCATACAATCACAATAAGAAAAATTAGAAAATATTCATCACACACAACCGAGTACTCTCATAATACAAGATTAAGGAAAATTAGTTCATGGTGATGGAGGAAACACACAAAACGTTAAGATAGATCTTACAAAACATGGTAGTTTACGCTTAATCGCTGCTAGGCTCTCTTCCCGAAGTCTCTTCTTCGATCCACACAAAGATCTCCTTCTTCTTCCACTAGTCGTCGCTCTCCAATGGAGGTTTTTCTTCAAACCCTAGATAGTGCTCCCCTCCAAATCCGAAAATAATCTCCAATTAATTGCTGATTTCGTAGGGATTTTGTCCTTTTAAAACATTTGCCACCCTTTGGGAATAAGCAACCTTCCATATTTGAAACGGGCATCATTTTTGAAATTCAGATTTTGAAATCCGTCCAAAGTAGGTCGCAATCTATTTTCCCGAAGTTGTGGTTTTTTTTGGTTCATGATATTTTGGCAGATTTCCTTCTTCAAATGGATTTCTTCGACATTTCTTGCAATAACACATATGAAAAGACCCAATTAGCCATAAATAAAATAATTATGATTTATTGGCATTTATACATCAATTAAACTTAATTTTTCCATTTTAAGACGAGTAAACGGATTAATAAATGGGCTTGATAACTTCTTTTTAGGAAGTTATCATTAGCGGACTGGAGACTTGGTCCAGGCAGCCTAGTAGTTTGACGGTCTGGCGGTTAAGCCTGGTGGTTTGGCAACTAGCGGACTGGTGGATTGGTCTTGGCGGTCTGACTGTCTTCTAGCAGAATGGTTCTAGAGGCTTGGCAACTATGATGGCAGACCGATTCCAGCAGTGTTATGGTCTACCTATAGCGGACTGATTAGAGAGTCTAGTCGGCCTGGAGCTCATTGAGGCCGCTTCCTTGATAGTTCAAAGCAACTTGTTCTATCCACTATTTTGGGGTTGACGGGCAAGAGACTGAAGCCACTGCGATTAAAGACCACCGTTTGAGGAGCAACTGAAGCTGCGATTAGAGATGTAGCTGAAGCCGTGGTTAGAGGTTCTGTTGCAGCCTGATGATCAAGGAAGCTGTGTTCCTGGAGAACAGCGGATAGGAGCAACATTCTGCTTATGTTTTATTTTGATCATCAGCGACGGGCTGAGTAAAGACCGATGGGCACTTATGTAGAGCAGACATTGTGTTTAACCGCTTAAGATGTGCCACTTAGAAAAATTTTAACCACCTATCCGCGTGTTTTATTTTAGTCCCATATCATCTGTTGTATTTTCTTTCTTTTCTCCTTATAAATAGGGGATCATACCGTGTAACTTAATTTTTTGTGGAATGCAAATCTTTCTATTTAGATTTTCTCATAATCTTTAAGAAGAAAGATGATATCAACATGTCCCCCTGATTTGCTCTCGTCAACTCATTCTCAAGAAACCGTAGCACATCTACATTCTTCTTATTGAACAAGCCCTCCAAAGCTGTTCAAATCTCAGCAGCCGATCTACATCCAATGATGTGGTCGAAACACTCTGGTGAGATCGCCCGCTTGAGTGTGAACTCTGCATTTGTTTTTATTCTCCTTCTCACCGCCTGATCATTTCCTCAGCCAATAATCACCTCTTATCTCTCATCTCCACCAATGAACTCCCAGAGATTCTCGCCCAGAAGATAACTCTAAGCAAAACTTTCACTTCTTATGGTCAGTCTACGTCAGGAGCTTAATTTCAAGACCTCTTGTGTAACCACCTTCCATTGCTAGATTCCGGTTTCACTTAACTTCCAAATGTACTTAGCAAACCTCTGAGGCAGGTCACTATTAAAATCTCCGTCCTTCTGATATCATATACAATTTTATGAAGTCGAAAAAGTTGCAGGAACACTCAACCAACAAAACCAAATAACCAGTAGAAAATAGAAGAACAAGTGCTGAAATTGTATTAACAATCTTTTTTACAAAACGAGACATACATTGTAAGATATGATTTCGTAATGCACCCGATGGAGATCAACAAAAAATAAACAAGTACAAAACTGGAGGACAGAGCACTGTAACCACGTCGCCGCCTATTTGTCCTGCTAACCCCAAAGCTGTACAAACTACTTTATTGTCTGCTGAAGAAAGAACCATGCATGCACTTCTTGGTCGCTTGACCGCAAGATTGCCTAACCGCAGAAGTCACCGCGAACAGATTGAACTGGAACTGAGCTACCAACTATCCGTAACTCTTGGTCTCCTAACCGCCAAAGTCTCCTAACCGCTGAGTAGAGCGAACAACTTATTCGAACGGCTAGTTAGCCCGCCAAAGGTAAACTGACTTATCTAAGCTGAGAAAACTGTCAAGGAAGAATACCTCCTAGTCGTCGAACCCACGACCTGTTGATAACCGGCGATGAATTCTACCAACTATCCGCACTTCCTCTTCTGACCAATCAGAATCAGTTTCCTGACTGCCAAGTGCTAGTCGCACAATCTATAAACACAATTATAAACCGATCACTTCTCCCTGCCGCGCAGTTAGAAAAAAACTTAACCGCCACGTTTAATCCAAGCTACAGTTCTTACAATTCTCGTTTTAAATGACGAGGTCAACACCCCTATTTATAGGCGGTCAGGCGGATACCGTCTCGCCCAAGGGGATAGAGTAACCGCAAGTGACGTAGCAGCTATCAACACCAGCCCGCCCAACATGGGGACTGCCAACACTAGACCGGGCGCGGCTAACATCACCAGTCAACACAGCTATGCAGACAACAACCTCTGTCAACATTGACTTAAGTAGCCAAACAGACAACCACGCAATGTAAACCGATAACTTGTGAATAGAAGTCAGACGCTTTATCCATTAGGCCAAGAGCACTTTCACGTTTATATTAAAAGCTGTATTTTATTTATAACTTACACGTATATATATATATATATATACGAGTGACAAGCACGGGCCTCCGGCCCGATGGCCACGCGCCACAGTACCTGGCCGGCGACGGCGGGCTTCGCTTGCCCCCCGGCGGAGGGTTCCCACTGTGCAGTGCGCGACAATATCCGGGGTTTGGCGGCAGGCTCCGCACCCCCCGACAGTTCAATTAAAGAGAATATTAAAAAATTAATACAAAACTAAATATTATAATAATTAATAAATTTTTTAAAAAAAACCTTTATATAAAAGCAAGAGGATGAACAGGCTGTTCATCTGCCTGCTTTTAAATAATAAACTGTTTTGAAATATTTTTTCTGAATATTTAATATTAATAAAAACTTAACGCCACTTAGGGGTGTGCAAAAATAACCGAAGAACTGAGAACCGGACCGGAACCGAGCCGAATTGAGCGGTTCGGGTCGGTTCTTATGTTTCTCGGTTCGGTTCTGGGTCCAAAATTTTTCAGAACCGATCACTTGGTTCGGTTCCCGGTTCTTACACCCGGGTATCCAGAACCGACCCGAGAACCGAGTTATTGAATTTAGGTATCAATAATATATTTGTGATGAGCAATAGACTATTGAAAAAAATGATGAATAATTAGTTTGATGAAAATGTTTCGTATGTACTTTATAAACTATTTGCTTATGTTTTGAAAATGTTGAACTTTTTCTTAATTGTTAGAATCTTTAAATATGAAATGTTGTATGATAAGATTATTAAATGTATTTAGTAATCTAAGAAACCTTGATTATTTTGGAGTCATGCAAACTTAAGATCTTCTAATTTCTTCGATTTATAAACATTGATTTTGCATTTATTTTTTACAGTGTAACATATTTACACCCTAAATTTAAGGAACCGAGAAGCGAACCGGAACCAGACCGATATTTCCGGTTCGGTTCCGGCCGGTTCTACAATTTAGAACCGTGGGTCGGTTCCGGTTCCAAAATTTTTGGAACCAAACCTATACGGGTTGGTTCTTAGTTCTGAGTGGAACCGAACCGAACTGATCCGAGTTGCACCCCTAACGCCACTATTCATTCACACTGCTTTAATCCCACATTGTTAGTGTAGGAAAGCTTTTCGGGTTTAAAAGGTTTTTTCCGACATTAATATTTGAAATTAGCTGTGCTGTCGGGCTTCTTCTGGGCTGGCGGGCTACGGATTTTTTGTGGATTATACAGGACGGGCTGATAGCGGGAGCTGGGGCTAACCTGATTTTATTTTATGATTATATAGGGCCAAAATCATATTTTTACATAACTTTAGGACAGCTCTGATAGGTTTAGGACCCCTACGAAAAATCGGAGAGGGTTCGTTTGATCAGACAACTGTTGCAAATTGGATTCAGATCGGACGGCCGAAATCAATTCAATGAATTTAAAATTCATGCATTTGATATTTCTATTATAGTGGTATATATATATATAATAATAATAATTATTATTATTATTATTATTGAGTTTTTCTTTTAACTTTTTTAATATAAAAAATAAATTGATAATTACACAATAAAAAATTTATATTAGGGGGGGGGGGGGGGAGAAGCCCGCCGCCGCAGCCCGAATACTGTCGCACGGGGAACGGGGGCCCCCGTGCACTGTCACTCATATGTATGTATGTATATATATACATATGTATATATATATATATATACATATATACATATATATATATATATATGTATATATATGGAGGTTAATCCTATGCGGGCAAGTAGGCGTGCGGGTGTGCGAACATCAATTAACAGTCGTTCGATTATCATTTGATCGATCGATTATCACTCGATTAATTCATCCCTAATCCAGTGGTGGATCGGGCAATGAGACTTTACCCAGTGGCGGCCGGCGAGCTTGCAGCCGCCGACCGCCACTGTACCCAGCGATGGTAAAAAAACTTTACGTGCAAGCTTTACACGGATATAGGAACTGTACGCACCTGCATTATTAACCGTTGGATTTAATCCAATGGTTAACCGTGTGTGTGTGTGTGTGTGTGTCTGTGTGTGTGTGTGTGTGTGTGTATCTGTGTGTGTGTGTCTGTGTGTGTGTGTCTGTGTGTGTGTGTGTGTGTGTGTGTGTGTGTGTGTGTGTGTGTGTGTGTGTGTGTGTGTGTGTGTGGTTACAGATCACATAGAGTTTCATTTTTGAGCAGGCGTGCATGCCGTACTCCACAACTCATCTCCACACGTAGAGCGCGGTTCATGTGCAACAAGCCAACAACGGCTTGTTGAGGTGAGGTCTTGAACCCACGACTTCCTAGATAGAGGGACTTCGTGCCGACCTCCATCGCCAACTGAGATTTGAAAGAGCTCTAAAGTTTTCCGACGAGAACGTGATACTTAGATTGTTCCATCGCTCGGAATCTGTTCTACTGCTCTATTTCTAGTCCGCTGATCACACTCAATACACTCGCGGACTCAGCAACATGTGTGGGAAAGCACTCAGAGTAATGCACTCGTGAAAGCTCCGGTGGAAGCTCACTTCAAGGCTTCGAGGGCTTAGTTGTTTTCCCCACTATTCTATACTTAAAGCTTGTGAGTTGTGACAGAGAGGTGGTCTGTCACCCTCCAGGAAACTAAAACACTTGTAAACTAAAGGGATATAGTGAATTTTGGCACGACACCGATCCGACCACATATCGTTTGGATCTTTTTTGACTGTTTGCACACCCGGTTCGTCCCAGAGCTAAGATGGTCTGATTTTCCGGACCGGAGGAAAACCAAGCGACCCGCAACATATACATTTAGTCATTTATGACATTAATTAGGATTAGAAAACTATCTAGGTATGGAGATTAAGCATTAAGTCAAGATTCAAAGATGAAATAGTGAACAGTAATGCTAGCTAGCTCTGTCAAAGCCCAGAGCTGGATGAGAGCAATGCCAGCCTTATATCAGTAATACAAATATAATGCGGATTATAGGACGATCTGTACACGCTATTAGCCCAGACATCACGAAATTAATTTAATACCCTCTGAAAATTATATGTCGGTATAGTAGTATATCCCTAAAGTTATATTCTTTTTTTTATATGATTTAAATTCCAAAAAAACAGATTTATGCCGCTATTCCGTCATCACAATCAAATTAAAGCTCCGTCTGGAGAAACTTATTTTCACCGGTCAGACGGTTACAACCACATGAATCGAACCTCACCGGTCAATCGGTTACGATCGCATGAATCAGATCTTAATTAAGGTTCGGTTCATGCGATCATAACAGCTTGACCGGTGAAAATAAATTCCCCCAAATGGAGCCTAAGATTTAAACCCTCTTCTTCTAGAGATCTCGTTAAATCTTTAGGTGTCTAAATTGAAGTGGTCACAAGATATAAATTAAAAGCTCCGTTTGACAAGGTGGTGGCGGTCTGAACGTTGTGATAATGAGTTGTCGTTCATAAACGTCCGACCGACCTCTCCAAAGGAACTTCAACCACATTTATATGTTCAAAACTAGTTTTATTTTCTTGTTGCGGTCATAACCATTGTCAAGTCAAACATACATTACGGTGGATGATGTTTTTTTTTTCTTCCAAACTCACTGTAGCAAGATCACGGTTTCAGCGGAGTCCAGTTCATGAGATCGTAATCGTTTGACCGGTGAAAATAAGTCCCAAAGAGAGCTTAAAAATCATACACCATAAAACCCTGAAGCTCACTCTTACTTCAATTGAAAGAAATAAATAAAAATTTTGCGTGTTAAAGAACAAGTACTCTGTATGTGTGTGTGTTGAGAATATAGTAAAGATAGATTAATGTGACATAGGTGTAAAGGTTGTATGAAAATTTCGGCTCTTTGGAGAACGCATTGCACCAATCGGCCTTTCTCCGTTGGAAAAGCTGAGAAATCGCTCCGCAAAAATTTGAGAGTAAAGTTGGAGAGGGAGATTAGTGTTATAAACATGACAAAATTTGTGGGAGAGGTGAGCTTTGTTTATTCTTAAGAATAATTAGTACTCAAAAATGATTATTTTATCGTACTGCAATTAGACCAGTGATGCCCAACGGTTCTAAGTGTTGGACAGTGAATTGTTTACACACTAAAAGAAAAACTGTAATTAGTAAGGGGCTAAAACCCTTGCTGAATAGTAAAATTCCTTTCTAATTGTAATTAGAAAGAAATTTAGAAACAAAAAAATCCCTAGCTAATGTGATCATAGCTAATATTAACAAGCAATTTTTTTCCTTTCTAAATAGCAAGGTTTTTTTACTAGGGTATTTACTTTTGTTAAAAATAGCAAGAAATTTTAAATTTGTTGCTAATATTTATTTAATTATTATGTTAAATTAAAATAAATTTATATATAATAAAATATAAAATTTTTTAATGAGAACTGCTCGGTTTCAAACTTAAGACCTACCATAGGTACCACATCATTTTTAGGCTCCATTTGGGAGGACTTATTTTCACCAGTTAGGTTACGATCGCATGAACCGGATCATAATTAAGGTCCGGTTCATGCGATCGTAACCACTTGACTGGTGAAAATAGGTCCTCCCAAATTGTCACAACCCGTATTTTCTCAGTATTAAAATACTATCAAAGTGAGAGAAAATACGCGATGGTGATGTCACGCCGTGTAGGAGACAATTGCAGACGTTTAGACAATCCTATCCTTTCTCTTATTTTGTAAAAAGACACATGAATTATGTTTTAAAACATACTTTGTAATTTTTAGGTATTACCGACCTTGTCCTTCAGTCTGGTGGATCAACTAATTTACGAATGAGAAAGTATAAGTTTACGCAATGAAAAATACTCAATTTATTTCATTTATTATCTCCTATATGAGCATATAGACTCAACAAATTTTATAATGAAAATGTGAATTCTACATTTAGTATAAGTAAAAATATAGTTTTATGGCTCTTAAAATGGAATGAATTTCAGTTAAAATGGATGTTATGTAGCTACGCTAGAATGCAGCTTTTTATATTTAAAAATACCTAACATGCATCATAACATAAATTTTTTCCAGAGAGCAAGTGCATAACTAACAGTAAGTAAGAGTAGTAAAACTAGCAAGTAGCCTAACATCAGAAACTAACACTATGAACGACAACAAACAGACACAATCCCATATGAAACAAGTCTAATCAGAAATAAAGAAACAACTACCTCACTATACTGAGAAGGAAAACAAGCAACAACAACTAGCCGCAGCTCTGAATCCACGAACTCTACCAGTCAAAACTGCTACTGCTCTGAACCTGAAACATTCAAAAGAAGAACACTTCAATAACAAGTTGCAAGCGGTGGTAAAAGAAACCAAACATCAATAACAAACCTCTAAGCAGACTAGAACCAAACGAGCAAACTAGCAGCAAAAGCCAGTACTAGTGAACAAAAAAAACAGAGAAGTTAAACTAACTATGCAGTTATAACCAAACGATCTCAGTATCAAACACCAAAAAGAATTGTATATTTGCTTATATCTTATCAGATATCAAATTCAAATTCAAATGAAACTGATCAGCTCAAGAAGGGCACCAAACACCGAGCAAGCTTGGGTGTATGATTCACAAATAACAGATAAATATTTTGCTTTAGCTGAAATAGCTGGTGAGGGGTGAGATATTTGAACCTGGACTTGAATCCGACCGCCTATATTCAATGAATGGCTTGGATCGGACGGCCAGAATTTCTTTGATGCATGTAATTTTTTGCATTAAAATTGAAAGTGCTATGAATATATGAAATTTACTTTATATTTACTGAACGTGCCCCTGAACCATTTCACTGTGGGACTTTGGGGGAGAAACGAAGAAATTGGCAGGTGCAAGTTCCCAAGCTCAAGTCTGCCTTGAGTCATTCAAATGAACCAATCCCAAAATTTGTTATTTATTTTTAATTTATAATTAATTATTATTCCCTGAACTATAAAACAACATACCTTAACATGGCGGTCGAATCAAAGAAACTATATTATAATTTATAAAAATATAAATATAAATAAATAATCTTCAGTTTTGATTTTTGATGGTCATTCGTGGCGGTTTGAGACAAGGGCGTGAATAACTTGGTGGGCCCGCTCTTTGAAACTGAGTTGACGTGTCCAGTGTCCTCTCTCCTCTCTCCTCTCTCTCTCCTACCACTTTCCCAAAATTGCCCGCAACATATGTTCTGTTTGAGGAGTGATTGGTGAATATGGCGCGGAAGTAACGGTCAGAAAATATAAGCAGCATTTGGTTTTTTAGTCGCATTTGAGCTTAACAAGTATTTATTGAGGGAGCATAAAAATTTGCAAACAGCAGAAACGGCGCGCTTTCCACAAATCGATTTTTAAATCATATTGTCTAATTTTGATGCGTTTCAATTTTGAAGTTTTAGGCTCTGTTTGATTGGGTTGTTGCTGATGAAAATGTGCTGATGAAAAACTGCTGATAAAAAAAGTGTTGATTCTGGAAAACAAAGTTTTGTTAAAAAACTGTTTGAGTTAAATGGAATTTTCAAATTAAAGTTTTGGAAAAGTTGTTTGTAATTTTTTTTTTAAAAATAATTGTTTACTTCAAAATAAACACCTAACACAAGAAATCATGTTTACTTCATGGAAAAAAATCGGCCACCCCACCAACTTTATTTTTCCCCATTCTTATAAAATAAAGCACATACACACAAACATTTATGAACATACACACATATACACATTTGTGAACATAACTTTTCTCAGAAATTAGAGCAATAAGTGTGAATGACGCTATACAAAATAATACTTGTGAATGCAACAACAGAGACAGTGTCGCCATTGTCGCTGCTGTTCCAATGATCAGAGGCCCTTTATTTTCCCCCATCCTTATAAAATAAAGAACATGCACGGGCTGCTCACTGCTGCTCCAATAATCAGAGGCCCCTTATTTTTCTTTTTGTTTGCCAAATCGACTGATGCAACTAACAAGAAAGACCAGCGCAATCATAAAGAACTAAAAAATTTCGCTTGATACTGAAATAAACCAAAACAGGAGAAATTGCAGAAGCTACAGTAAAACAGAGGCAATGTCGCCATTGTCGCGGCGATGTTGCTGGTTCTTATGCCACAGATGTGGCTGATTTCTGCCACGGAAAGCTTGTTGCGCGGGAGAGGGCAAAGGGAAAGAGACGGGTGGCATGAGGAATGGGTGGTGAAGGGGCACAGGAGCATTAATGGACATTGTCGGAGAGTGGAAGGGAGTCAAGGAGAAAAGCAAACGGAAGAGATCTGCGCGGTTTTTTCGACATTTTCGACAACAAAGGGGGATCGGGAGGGCTCGCGATGTCGGGATAGATTTTGCGGAAGAAGAGGAGAGCGGCTTTTGCTTTTCACCGCAGAATGAAGTATCGGCTGGTGATACGAAGAAAAGAGCGGACCTAAATAAACGGCTGTTTGAAAAAATTTGAATCAAACGCCGCTTATTATTAAAATGGTGGTGCGTTCCAGCCGCACAACAGCTGATAAGCTTAACCAAACGCCACCTTACAAATGGAGAGCAGAGAGATTTTCATATCATGAAAATAGCAAAAAAATGCATTGATTATATATTTCAATTTTTTAATTACTATAAACACGTGACATATCTTATATATCTTGATGAGGTCTCCTACAATTTATAGGAATTTCGGGCTGTGGTTAATCGGGATTCCATAACCTCCACTAACTTAGAGGGGCGTTATGGGAGAAACTATCGCACGAATGATTCGCGCACCCTACCTGCACCCGATCAATGCTACGATCGTCTCCACACCATACGCCAGGTGGCAGCCTGTCGTCGGAGCCTCGATCGCATGCCTCCATGACGGCGCATGCCGACTCCTGAACGGCCTCGCCCCGGTGACTCGCGTACGCACCCGCTCGGCCGCGGGAGCCCGCATGGACGGACGCCCCTTTGGCCGTGTTTGCATCCGCGCGGCCGCGGTCGCGCTGGCCGGCCTCACGGCCGGCGACCCCCTTGAACCGTGACCGTACCAGCGCGGCCGCCGCCACAGGACGGCCGCTCGGGCCGTCTAGCCACAGTGGGTCGGCCTACACTGACTGTATCCCCCTTTAGTTGTCAACCTCGGTAGTCGATCTGCAGCCGTCCAATAACGCGATCACCACCGTCCAATGTGTAGGTAACCATCCACATAACCGTCAAAGTAACCACCCTTTATGGGTGGGTGCGAATAGCCGAAATTATATTGGCAAGTTTATAGTAAAATTCTATAAACACACGCTCATTAAACTATATTAAAACAATTTACAATTAGTAATTTGGGTGGTTACAGTCTGCGGATAACCGCGTAACCACCGTAACAACTCCTATGACCTATAAATAGGACATCAAACCCTCCTTAATTCTCACCTTTACTCCGGCTAGCCTCCCCCCATGCGTCTGAGCTCTCTAGAGATCTTCGACGACTCCTTTGAAGATCTTTAAAGATGACTTGAAGATCCTTCAAAGTCTGTCATGTTCCTACATGTGAATTGAACCATCCCGAAGAATTTCACCACCCGACAAGCTTTCTCAATAAGTCTTCTACAAGCTGTGCTTCCGGCACTCGGCGTTTGTCTGAAAATTGCAAGCCTCCATCGCTCCAGTCTCCGAGCACGTGAAGAAGTCTGCCAAGTTTCCGAAACGCGCGTTCTCCACCGCTGACAAGGACAGACATAAAGCTTCACGAGCGGTGACCTGTCACCCTCCAAACAACTCTTTCTTTCTATACCCTCAAATTGTAACGAGTTCTGACATGTCGCCCTTATATTGTCTCAAAAACCTTATAAGAACCATCAAATAATGAAGTTTGGTCTGCACTGAGTCGGTCACGTGATTTTTCACAGTATTCATGGGGTTTCCACGTAAGAAAAACCTTCTTACCTATTATCTATTTTTTTGTGACTGTTTGCACGCTTGACCGCTCAAAAGCTAAGACCGTCCAATTTAGACAGGTTTGCCAAGAACCTCGAGTGACCCGAAACACATCAAAATAATATTATAGCTGATGGGGTCTCCCTAAATTTATAAGAATTTTGGGTTGCAAATAGCCTAAATTCTCATATTCCCCACCACTTAAGTGATGAGTTATGAAAAACAGCCATGCACGCGATCCGTACTCCCGATCCAAACACTAACCACCATGCACTTGATCCTCCCACCGCTCCAGCCACCCACGGTTGGTCGCCCCTCTTCCGAGCGCTGCCCCACAACCGCACACCCCGTATGCGCAGACGCGAGGGGAGTGGGCGCCCCCGGGCAGCCATTGTGAGGTCGACTGTCCGACTCTAGCTCAGCCTCTGCATGGCCGGCCTCCGTACGGAAGGCAACCCCCGCCCGATCTTTGCCCAGCCGGCCTCCACAAGGCTGGTACCCACACAAAGGCCGCTCGGCCGGCCCCGTGAGGCCGAACCATGTAAGTCCTTCACATGGCAAGCCTCCACCCGACCGACCCCCATGAGACCTGCGCCCGCCTCCAACTGGCCAGACCCCGTGAGGCTGACACCCAACCTCACTTCGCCACCCGATCAGCTCTCGTCAATTCTCCATCGTCCGATCGTCACAAAACTTTCTCCTCCGTCTGGTGTACGGGAAACCACCCACATAACTATCAGTGTAACCACCCACCATAAGTGAGTGCAAATAGCCGAAATAATATCAGCCTGCACATAGTAAAATATTATAAAAAATATGTGTTGCAAACTAAACTAAAATGGGTTGTAAATATTAAAAAGGGTGGTTACAGTCTGCGGATAGACGTGTAACCACTGTAACATCCCCGTGGCCTATAAATAAGACCTCAGTCACTCCTCCATTCTAACTTTTTCTTCCTCACCTTCTCATCCTACACGCATGAGCAGTCTATAAATCTCCATCGCCTCCTTCAAAGTTCTTCGAACGTCTTGAAGATCCTTCGAAGTCCACTGTTCTCCTACATGCAAAACATATTGAAGAGCTCTGTCCTCTACCAAGCTTTCTCCAGCAAGTCTTCTACATGCACTGCTCCTAGCACTCAATGCCTGTTTGTCAGCCACAAGCATTCTTTGCTCTAGCCTCTGAGCACAAGAAGAAGTCCTTTAAGGCTCGAGAACGTGTGTTCTCCACTGCCAATAAAGACAAACATTAAGCTTCGCGAGTGGTGGCCTGTCACCCTCCGAATGCGCCTTTCTCTCTCTACCCTCAAGGCTTAACGAAGAGCGACATGTAGCCCTCACATTCTCCCAAAAACTTGAAAAGACCATCGAATAATAAAGATTGTTCGGCACTGATGCGACCATGTAGTTTTTCACCCTATTCCTAGGTTTTCACGTAAAAAAACCTTCTTGCCTATTATCTCTCCCCTCTGTGAATGTTTGTGGGCTAGAGCGCTCAGGAGCTAAGATTGTCCAATATTGACCAGCTTACCAAGAGCCTCGAGTGATCCGCAACAATAACCTGATTATATTAGTGCATATATTAATACATCATACATGTATATGCTGACTCGATCAAGGTCACACATAAAAATTACTAAATATTCTTGTTGTAAGTCACTCAATTTTCCTCTAGCGCCTTAGCTCGAGAGTGAGCCGATTGCGTAAACAGTTAAAAGAGATGCAATAATGATGCACACAAAGACGTTTTAGCATGAAAAATGTGAAAAGGGTGAAAAATCACGTGACTGAATCTGTGTAAGGCCAAAATCCACTAGTTTCTTTGTTGTTACAAGAGTTAAGATCCTTAGAAGGTGACATACCACCTCTCCATTTACAAGCTTCACAGACAAAGAGGACGTCTATGCCTAACGTATGTGCGATGGAGACTGTACAACCCCGTATTCACCGAGTAAGGACCATTCGGCAAGCGCAGGACCAGCTTTGGGTTTTTAAGTTTTTTGAGAGTTTTGCACTCTTGGTAGCCAATTTTGGCTATAGCTTGGAAATATAATAGTAGGGGGAGGAAAAATTTGCCTCCCCCTTGCCCCATTCTTCAAGGGTCGGGTGCGGAAAGTTGGCCGGCACCCCCCTATGGGATGAAGTGCGAGGTGAGGGCAACGGGGTCGACGGGAGACCAAGGTCTCGTCCCCCCTGCCCCTTAGCCCCGAGCAGGGGCGAGATCGGCCGGCCAGGCGGGATCTCGCTCGCGCGGCCCGCTCGTCGGGCGAGACCGCCGGCCAGGCGGGTTCTCTCCTGCGCGGCCCGCTCGCCGGGCAAGACCGCCGGCCAGGCGGGTTCTCGCCCGCGAGGCCAGCTCGTCGGGCGAGACCGCCGGCCAGGCGGGTTCTCGTCCGCGAGGCCAGCTCGCCGGGGGAGATCGCCGGCCAGGCGGGTTCTCGCCCGCGAGGCCAGGTCGCGGGGCGAGACCGCCGGCCAGGCGGGTTCTCGCCCGCGAGGCCAGGTCGTGGGGCGAGACCGCCGGCCAGGCGAGTTCTCGCCCGCGAGGCCAGGTCGCGGGGAAAGACCGCCGGCCAGGCGGGTTCTCGCCCGCGAGGCCAAGTCGCGGGGCGAGACCGCCGGCCAGGCGGGTTCTCGCCCGCGAGGCCAGGTCACGGGGAGAGACCGCCGGCCAGGCGGGTTCTCGCCCGCGAGGCCAGGTTGCGGGGCGAGACCGGCCGACCAGGCGGGTTCTCGCCCGCGAGGCCAGGTCGCGGTGCCAGACCGGCCGGCCAGGCCCTCGCCCGCGCGGCCATTTCCCTCGTCTCGGGTGTCTAGGGGGGAGGGGGCTGGGGGGTGTGGTTTGACCTCCTCTCGCCCTTGAACCTCTTTGGGACGTGCTTTTACCCTTTTACCCCCGGGGTGGAATTTCCCTCTTTGCCCCCCGGTGTGGAGGTTTTCTATTGGCTCGAGGCATATTTGCCTTAGGGGCATTTTGGTCATTTTGACCCCAAGACTTGGAAAAACTATAAATAGACCCCCCCCCTTGGGTGCCTTTGGAGAGGATGAGATTTCCTTACCTCCTCCTCCCTTAGCTTCATCTTGGTAGAGAGAGCTCTCCAAGGCGCCCAGCTCAACCACTTGGTGAGGGAGGGGAAGTGTTCTAGCAACCTTCTGGGTGTGTGGTGGGACCTCCGCGCTAGAGCCGAGGGTCTGTTCATAGTCTCCTAAGTTTTCGGTCCGTGACGTTCTTCCGAGTGTAGTAGGTGTGAGGTCACCCCTCTTTAGGGACCCCGAACTCCACAGAGATCATTTTTGGCTTCAACAAAGACAGTGTTATCTCTTATCACAAAGTTGTTGACAAAGAGAAACCACCCTCCCTCGTTCTCACAGTGCAGCTGATACCTCCACATGTCTCCTCCGTTGATGGTCTACCATTATTTGTGTTGGAGTTACCATGGTGATCTAGAAGTGGTCAAACATGTAATCTCACTGCCAACGCGATATGAGCCTGCATGGTCGCACATAAGAGAATGTGGAGAAGTTGGAAGATTGGCTGTGTTGGTAAAGGTTACCAATCACCATACAGAATGGGGTCCGGCAAATGTTGCCAAGGAGAATCGTAGAGAATCGTCGACTATGGTTCGTCGAGAATCGTCGACTATGGTTCGTCGAGAATCGTCGACTATGGTTCGTCGAGAATCGTCGACTATGATTCGTCGAGAATCGTCGACTATGGTTCGTCGAGAATCGTCGACTATGGTTCGTCGAGAATCGTCGACTATGGTTCATTGAGAATCGTCGAGAATCGTCGACAAAGGCAATTCGTCGAGAATCGAATTGTTCGATAATCGACGAATGCTGATTCCCGATGAATTATTCCAGAAACCCTAATTTTCTGTGGTCTGTGGATAGCGATATTTCTAGGTCTGTTTATGCTTCGGGTATAAATTAGAACTTAGGGTTTTGGATCAAGCGACCATCCCCCTGGCCCGACGGAAGTGTTCCGCCGATTCGCTCGTTCCGCCGATTCGCTCGCTCCGCCGATCTCCTCTCCGACGATAGTCGCCGGTGCTTATCTTCCTGGAGCGGACCTAACAGTCCGTGGAAGTGCAAGGTGCAGTCGATATCCCTTCCCGTTTTTCGTGCGACGAAGATCGGCGATCTCCCGCTCGTGTGGATTTCTGCAGAGACGTAGACACTATTCTATGTGGGACTCGCCGCCGACAAGAACTCATACATTGGAGCATCTTTGTTGAGTTGTGACTCAACACCGCCAAGGTAATTTTACCTAGTTATTTCCTAACTTCTTGATTCAACATTCATGGCCCGATCCCAAATCGCTTTTGGGTTGTTATTGATTTTATTGTTTCCGCTGCGTGCACAACTGTTGTGCCATCTTGTAGAAAACCCAACAGTGGTATCAGTCGGAGGTTTCGGTCATGATTGTTGTATTGGAAGTTAGGTTATTCCAGTACGTGTAAACCTAGGGATTTAGAAGTATTCTAAATGTCTAGATTTAATCTTGGAACATCAATTGTTGATGATTTTTCAAGGAACCCCGCCAGGGGCGCGACCCCTTGAGACCCCGCCAGGAACGTCTGGGATTCGTGGTAATTTCTAATTGTTAGAAATTGTTGTCTCCTTAGCAGTAACTGTCCCTCGAGTGGTTAATGAACCCGTGTATTGTTTTAGATTTTGAACAAGGAGAGATGAGCTTGTCTACTATTTTAAGTCGAGTTGCCTTTGCCTTTGTCCAATGCATGTAAATCTGAAGATTTGGAAGAGTCCGGATGTTCAGATTTTGCCCTTTCTTCCATCAAATGTTGATAGTACCATGTTGTGCACATAAGGGATGCATGTGGATTTTAGAAAAAAGTGTTTTTTTGGATGTGTACATTGATCAAATATTGATCATGGTTAATTGTTAATCTATTATAAAAAATCCCTTCATCAAATATTAAGTGTTCGGATGCCTTCCGATGGATGACACTCTTCCTGCCTCGATCGATGAAGTGTGGGCTTGCCAAAGCAAGGTGCATTAATCTATCTTGGTAAGGGTGCGAGCGGATAATTGTGATATCCCACTGTCGACATCGGGTCTAACTTAACTAGGTGACCTCAAAGGTTGAGTGCCTAGAGGCATAGTATTGGCATGCACCATATGATGGATGCGAATAAGGAGTTATTCACCAACAATACAAGAATTGCATGAGGATGCAATTGGCAAGCGTTGCCTACCTAAATAATCACATCGTGAGAGAAAAGCCAAAGCTGACTCATTGTGTTGGTGAAATACGGATCTTGTCCACTAAGAGAGTAGCTCGCATGAACTCTCCGAATTGATAGTGAGGGCATTTCGAATAAAATAGTGGGAATTGTAATTGAAGTCCAAATTAAAAATAAATTTTATTTTGAAATTTTGGTACTGATATTATTCTGCATGAATTCTTGTAGAATTCCATGGCAAGTGGTTCACACTCCACTCTGTCTCAAAGAGCCATCCTTGAAAAGGATAAGCTCAGTGGGACCAACTACATGGACTGGTACAGGAACCTGAGAATTGTTCTCAGGTAAGAACGAAAGCTCTATGTCTTGGAAGAAGAAGCCCCCGAGGTGCCGACCGGGAACCCTTCCCGTGCTGATAAGGATACTTATAAGAAGTATATTGATGACGCCTTAGACGTCGAATGCCTTATGCTTGCCACCATGAACTCTGAGCTTCAGAAGCAACATGAGAATATGGGGTGCAAGGATATTGACAAGCATCTCAAGAAAATGTTTCAAGGGCAGGCTCGTTAAGAGAGGTTCGACGTCACAAAAGCGTTATTTCAGTGCAAGATGGGAGTTCGAGACTCAGTAGGGACTCACGTACTCAAGATGATTGGGTATATAGAGAACCTTGAAATGCTGGGTTTTCCTCTAGGTCAAGAGTTGGCCACAGATCTGATCCTGCAATCGTTGCTGGACAGTTATGAGCAGTTTGTCTTGAACTACAACATGAATGAAATAGACAAGACACTGTCCAAGCTCCTAGACATGTTAAGAACTGCCGAGATCAACATGAAGAAGGCCAAGCCTGCCAACCCCATACTGATGGTGCATAAAGGCAAGGGCAAGGCCAAGGTCTCTAAGAAGATGAAGGTGGGACCTAAGTCACATTTTGAGCCCAAGTCTTCTACACTGAAGAAAAAGAAGAGCACGGTGAAGGAAGGGAAATGCCACCACTGTGGCAAGGCTGGTCATTGGAGGAGGAACTGTCCTTCTTACATTGAGGGTCTGCAGAAAATGAAGGGAGGTATGACTTCCGCTTCAAAGATTTACGTTATAGAGATAAACCTTTCTGCTCCTTCATCTTGGGTATTGGATACCGGATGTGGTTCTCACATTTGTACAAATGTGCAGGAACTGGAAAGGAGAAGATTGCTGAATAAAGGGGAGGTGGACCTGCGCGTCGGCAATGGAGCAAGAGTTGCTGCTGTAGCCGTAGGGGTTTGCCGTCTTTCTTTGCCCAGTGGGCTTGTAATAGAACTAGATAATTATTATTTCGTTCCGGCCATAACTAGAAACATTATATCCATTTCATGCTTGGACATGATTGGATTTTCTTTTATAATTAAGAACAACTGTTGTTCTATATTTAAGAATGATGTTTGTTATGCTGTAGCCCAATTGTATAATGGTCTTTATGTTTTGAACTTGGACCATCTGATCTATAATGTAGAAAATAATAAAAGACTAAGAACAAATGATTCAAACCCTACATATCTCTGACATTGTCGTTTGGGCCATATAAACGAGAAGCGCATATCCAAGCTCCATAAAGATGGACTTATAGACTCATTTGATTATGAATCATTTGAGCGATGCGAATCTTGTTTGTTAGGCAAGATGACTAAAGCCCCTTTCACTGGTTATACTGAGAGGGCTGAGGATCTCTTGGGTGTTGTACATAGTGATGTATGCGGACCCATGAGCTCCATGGCTAGAGGTGGGTATTTCTACTTCGTTACATTTACTGATGATTTCAGCAGATACGGATATGTGTATCTTATGAAGTGCAAATCCGAGACCTTTGAAAAGTTCAAAGAATTCAAGAATGAAGTAGAAAACCAGTTGGGTAAAAAGGTTAAAGCACTCCGATCTGATCGAGGTGGCGAATACATGAGTCATGATTTCCATGATCATCTGAAAGAGTGTGATATTATATCACAGCTAACTCCACCTAGAACACCATAACATAATGGTGTGTCTGAGAGAAGAAATCGTACTCTGTTAGACATGGTACGTTCGATGATGAGTCATGCAGACTTGCCTGTTTCCTTTTGGGGTTTTGCTTTAGAGACTGCTGCAATGACACTGAATCGCGCTCCAACAAAAACGGTTCTGAAGACACCATATGAGATATGGACTGGGAAGCGTCCTAGTATGTCGTTCATTAAAATTTGGGGCTACGAGGCATACGTGCGACGTCTAATTCCTGACAAGCTGGAACCCAAATCGGATAAATGTTATCTGGTGGGATATCCTAAGGAAACGAAAGGGTATTACTTTTACCTACCGTCCGAGGGCAAAGTGTTTGTCGCAAGGACTGACGTCTTCTTGGAGAGAGAATTCTTATCAAGAAAAACTGAAAAGGTAGAACTTGAAGAAGTTCAAGAACCACAAGTAGTGAATGAACCGGAATTGGATTCTGAGATAGGACTACAAGATGTTGTAGCTAGAGAACCTGCTCAAGAAACACAAGTCCTACGTAGATCTGGTAGACCAAGATTTGAGCCTGAGAGATATGGATTTCTTGTGTCTCAAATAGGTAATGTGTTGCTTATGGATCATAATGATGAACCAGCAACCTACCAAGAGGAAATGAATGGACCAGACTCCGACAAATGGCTTGAGGCTATGGAATCCGAAATGGAATCCATGTACACAAACCAAGTTTGGAACTTGGTGACACTTGAAGGGGTACGACCCATAGGGTGCAAATGGGTCTTCAAGAAGAAGATCGACATGGATGGGAATGTACAGATATTCAAAGGGCGACTGGTGGCTAAGGGTTTTAAGCAAATTCATGGTATTGACTATGATGAGACCTTTTCCCCTGTTGCCATGGTAAAGTCCATAAGGATATTGCTTGCTATTGCTGCGTATTATGACTACGAGATCTGGCAGATGGATGTCAAAACGGCTTTCCTTAATGAAAACCTCCTTGAGGAAGTGTACATGACACAACCTGAGGGTTTTGTATCCACAAATGAAGCCACTAAAATATGCAAGCTGAATAGGTCCATCTATGGACTGAAGCAGGCCTCTCGAAGTTAGAATCTCCGTTTTGATGAGAAAATCAAAGAGTTTGGTTTCATCAAGAATGAAGATGAGCCTTGTGTTTATAAGTGAATCAGTGGGAGCATTGTTGTCTTCCTGATATTGTATGTAGATTACATACTATTGATTGGGAATGACATTCCTATCCTGAAAGTTGTTAAGAACAACCTAGGGAACTGCTTTTCTATGAAGGACTTGGGTGAAGCGACTTATATACTCGGTATTAAGATCTATAGAGATAGATCGAAGAATTTGCTGGGGTTGACCCAGAGTACATACATCGAGAAGGTGTTGAAGCGGTTCAACATGCTTGAGTCCAAGAAAGGATTTTTACCCATGTCTCATGGTGTGAATCTCTCTAAGGACCAGTGTCCAAAATCTTGTGAAGATAAGGACCGCATGAATTTGATTCCATATGCTTCGGCAATTGGATCAATCATGTATGCAATGTTATGTACTAGACCCGATGTCTCCTTTGCTTTGAGCATGACTAGCAGGTATCAGTCAGACCCCGGTGAGTGTCACTGGATTGCAGTCAAGAATATCCTGAAGTACTTGAGAAGGACATAGGATGTGTTCTTAGTGTATGGTGGAGAGGAAGAGCTCATTGTAAGTGGTTACACGGATGCTAGATTCCAAACTGATAGGGACGATTCAAAGTCTCAGTCAGGGTTTGTGTTTTGCCTTAATGGAGGAGCTGTGAGCTGGAAGAGTTCCAAGCAAGAGACAGTTGTTGATTCTACAACAGAAGCCGAGTATATCGCTGCAGCTAATGCAGCGAAGGAGGCTGTATGGATTAGGAAATTCATCGGCGAGCTTGATATAGTTCCTAGCATTGTTGGTCCCATAGTTCTCTACTGTGATAACAATGGTGCAATTGCACAATCTAAGGAACCTAGATCCCATCAATGCTCCAAGCACATACTTCGGCGGTTCCATCTTATTCGTGAGATTGTCGAACGAGGAGATGTGAACATTTGCAGAGTGCCGACTGAGGAGAATATTGTGGATCCACTGAAAAAGCCTCTCGTGCAGAGAAAGCATGATGGCCATACTAGATCAATGGGTATACGATACCTAAATGATCAACTTTAGTGAGAGTCTTGTGGGTTGCGTGTAAACACATATTCTGTTGGCTATTTGTTATTTATTCATATGATGAATTGTGTTCCAAAATTTTTCTTTTACAATTAATGGCAAGTTCTTTTATTATGATTTCTCTATGCGATAGTTAAATGTTAACATAATAAATACCTTTAGAATGTTCGCTTCCATTGGACATCAAGTACGTGACTTGAATGTGAGAGCCTATGATTTATTTGAAGCTTCATTCTTGAAAGGTCCCTGGTCGTAGTATATCATCGTAGAAACTAAGGGTGATGATGGTATATTAAGACTAACACGTGCGTTGACTGATGACCAGTTCTCACAGGTCATGATATTGTGATATCAAGTCATCACGTGGGTACTTGTTAATGAACAAGTTGTACTGGACAGACCCAACCTGAGACTACTTTGTGGATTATTATCTAAACGTGTCACGAGTAGGTCTCAATTGACAATGGTGTTGTGGTCCTTTGACCTTAAGTCACAACATTCATCAAGTGAGGAAAAGCATACTTTGATGCCATCTAAAGTCTTCATTGAGAAAGGTTGATGATAAGGGTGGTTGTTGGGAACGTTACGAATCATTTGGGTGTTTGTGTGTGAGCAGATATGAGATTTGTCCTCCTATATAACAGGGGTTGCATCCATGGGCCCCTTGATGGAACTGGACTGAGAAATGCATGGCCATGCTTGGTTGAGTCAATATGTGATATTGGACTCACCATTCTCTGGGAGTCCGTTCTAGATCAAGATACTTAGATTGAGCTATTATGAGGGTGACACGGTCCATGCCTCTAGTTCTTTCCGGATGTAAGGGACAAAGGGACAAAGACAACGCTGGAACATTGTTCATAAAGGCTTATGAGTTATGAACTCTTATTGCTTAGGTAGCAATGATGCATTGCTAGATGCCGCTCATTGTTTGTGAGGTTTTTGGTTTGATACTTTCAAGATCAAGTGGGAGACTGTTGGAGTTACCATGGGGATCTAGAAGTGGTCAAACATGTAATCTCACTGCCAACGTGATATGAGCCTGCAGGGTCGCACATAAGAGCATGTGGAGAAGTTGGAAGATTGACTGTGTTGGTAAAGGTTACATATCACCATACAGAATGGGGTCCGACAAATGTTGCCAAGGAGAATCGTCGAGAATCGTCGACTATGGTTCGTCGAGAATCGTCAAGAATCGTCGACTATGGTTCGTCGAGAATCGTCGACTATGGTTCGTCGAGAATCGTCGACTATGGTTCGTTGAGAATCGTCGAGAATCGTCGAGAATCGTCGACTAAGGCAATTCGTCAAGAATCGAACTGTTCGATAATCGACGAATGCTGATTCCCGACGAATTATTCCAGAAACCCTAATTTTCTGTGGTCTATGGATAACGATATTTCTAGGTCTGTTTATGCTTCAGGTATAAATTGAAACTTAGGGTTTTGGATCAAGCGACCATCCCCCTGGCCCGACGGAAGTGTTCCGTCGATTCACTCGTTCCGTCGATTCGCTCGCTCCGCCGATCTCCTCTCCGACGATAGTCGCCGGTGCTTGTCTTCCTGGAGCGGACCTAGCAGTCCGTGGAAGTGCAAGGTGCAGTCGATCTCCCTTCCCATTTTTCATGCGACGAAGATCGGCGATCTCCCGCTCGTGTGGATTTCTGCAGAGACGTAGACGCAATTCTACGTGGGACTCGCCACCGACAAGAACTCATACATTGGATCATCTTTGTTGAGTTGTGACTCAATACCGCCAAGGTAATTTTACCTAGTTATTTCCTAACTTCTTGATTCAACATTCATGGCCCGATCCCAAATCTCTTTTGGGTTGTTCTTGATTTTATTGTTTCCGCTGCGTGCACAACTGTTGTGCCACCTTGTAGAAAACCCAACAATTTGGTCCATCTCTAATGCATCAATGTGGGTCGCAATGTTGTGAAAGGATGTTTAAGCAATCAAAATATGGGGCTGGAGGAGATCGTCGTGCGATCCTCTTTAAAATTTTGCGGCCCAACCTCCATCGGTCAAAGCTACTATCCCTGCAAAACGAGTTAAGTGGATGAACTCTCACCGGTACTCTGGTACAGTCATATCACCATAACGTATCTGCAGGAAGCACTCCTGCAACTAGGCTCGGTTAGCATCAGGTATAAAGTGCTCTAGGAAGGCCTCTAAGAATTCTCCCCATAGAATGCATTCGAGGAAAACCTCTCTATGGAGGGCCTTGAACCCCAGACCTTCTTGATAAAAGGAGTCCATCCACACTCTCATTACCAACTGAGTTGGATGGATACCTATTATCAAGGAGGTCGAGGGTTTGGGGCCCTCCATGAAGAGGTTCCCTCGAATACGTCGGCTTCAACAACCCTCCATATGGCAGAGTGGTCTGCCCTCCGTGGGGTGGTGTTGGGGTGTACTAGGATGCAACCCTAATTAAAGCCCACATGGTGGATTCCAAGGTGGGCCCCCTGTGGCAGAGTGGTCTTCCCTCCAATATGGCAAACACGTGGATTCCCGCCTCGTGTCATAAAAGTGCAGGGGCGGTTCCAATGGGGGGAAATGCGGAAAAAAGTTTCGCCTTAATCAAAGAACAGATTAGTCCATCCCTCATTATAGTCTTACTGAATTTTAGCAAACCATTTGAGCTAGAGACTGGCGCCTCCATAGTGAGAATTGGTAGAGTAATTTCACAAGAGAAGCATCATGTGTCCTTTTTAGCGGGAAGCTTAGTGAAACTCGTTGGAAATGATCAGCATACGAGGTAGAACTATATGTCATCGTTTGGGCTATTAAACATTGAGAATACTATCTTTTCAGCAAGAGTTTTTCATTCAAACCAGTCACCAAGCACTCAAGTATCTAAACAACCATAAGATACTCAACAGAATGCATGCTTGTTGGGTAGAATATTTACAACGATTCACTTTCGACATCAAGCAATGTGTCACGGAGCAAAACAAAGTAGCAGATTCCCTAAGTTGACGTTACAACATATTGATCACGATGGACACCAATGTGGTCAGCTTCAATATTTGGAAAGATCAATATGCCGACGATGAAGATTTCACGCCCATTCAGCAACAATTGGAGGAAAATTAAAGCAACCCAATGGACATTGCTTGGTTCAAGAGGATTTTTTGTTCTTTGAGAATAGGTTGTGCATCCCATGGGGCTCTATCTGTGCAAACTTGATACTGGAACTCCATGGCAGTAGGCCGTCAGGACTTCTCAGGTGCGATAAAACAATAGCCATGGTCAAGGAGCGGTATTACTGGCTACAAATAAAGCGAGACGACGACAAACTAGTGCATCAATGTTTTCTCAATTAAAGCAATAAAGGGCCATAGAACACCGACCTATACATGCCTTTGCCGATTCTCGCTACTCCATGGGAGGACATCTCCTTGGATTTTATCCTTGCCTACCCCACACACAACGGGGCTACGACTCCGTGTTCGTCGTAGTTGATAGATTTTCAAAGATGACACACTTCCTCCCATGCAAGAAAACAATGGATGTCTCTAATGTCACCAATATTTTCTTTTGCGAAGTAGTCTACCCCCATGGAGTACAAAAGACGATCACCTTAAACAGAGAAACAAGGTTCTTATCCTACTTTTGGCACACTTTATGGTGTTTCTTTCAAACTGATCTCCATTTCAGTAGTTTGTTTCAACCCCAAACAGACGATCAAACAGAGCGTGTCATCAAAACTTTGGGAAATATTATTCGCTGCCTTTGTAGCGATCGTTCCAAGCAGTGGGACCCATGCCTCGTGCTGTTAAGTTTGCCAATAACAACATGGAAAATAGGTCCATTGACCCTACACCCTTCTCCACTGTGTACCAACTACCACCACTGCATACATTGGACCTTATTCCTCTTCACAAGATTTCTGGATACAATATCGCGGGCAAGTACGTGGATGCTGAGGTGGAAACCATTCAAACAAAAGTTAAATAACATATTACTCAAACTCTCCAAAGCTAAATACCAAGATGACAAGGATTTACATCGTCGAGTTTAAAATTTTAGTGAGGGGGATCTGGTTATGGTCCACCTTTGAAAGGAACGTTTCCCCACGGGTACACACAACAAGTTACGCAAATGCAAGATCAACACGTTTCTTATGGTGTGGAAAATCAACGACAACACATGTGCCATCGAGCTTCCTCGATATCTCAACATTTCAAACACTTTCAACATCGTTGACTTGGCCACTTATTACTGTTAGGGTATTACGTGATCTGAAAGTAGTAAACAAGTTAATTTTGCTGCCAACATAATATGAGTTTATGAGATCACACATAATAATATTTTGAGAAATTAGATATATGATCGGTGTGGCTCGACTCATATATGATATGAGTGAAGAGTCAAGGTTGGATTGATGGGGAGAAAGTCTATGGTAATATGTACTAGAGATTATGTCAACATAATGTTTGTCGACTTGATAATCCGTCAACAGATCTGTGTCGACTAGACTAGGTGTCAATATAATGTATATTGGCTGGACGAAGTCTATATTGACTGGACCAATGTTGGTTAATTAGATTGGCTATTGATATAATGCATATTGACTGGACAATATCGGCTAGATAAGTTCAGTATCGACTGGACAATATCAATTAGACATCAAGCTGGTTAACTAGACATTCTCAGCTTGATTGTTTCAGTGTTGACTAGACAATATCGGCTAGACAAGTTCAGTATCAACTAGACAGTATCAGCTAGAAAAGTTCAGTATCGACTGGACAGTGTCAGCTAGTCAAGTTCTTTATCAACTGGATAGTGCCAACTAGAAAAGTTCAATATCGACTGGAGAATGTCGACTTGACCAGTTAAATATCGACTGGACGATGTCGGCTAAACCAGTTAAGTGTTGACCGGACAGTGTCAGCTAGACCAGTTCAATATCTATTGTACAATATTGGCTAGACCAGTTCAATATCGACTAGACAATATCGTCTAGACCTGTTCAGTATTGGCTTGACAATATCGTGTAAACATCAAGCTGATAGACTAGAAATCTAGCCGATATAATGTATATTGACTTGAAGGCGTCTGGGCTTATAGCCGATCGACTAGACATCTAGCCAATAGACTAGACATATAGCCGAAATAGTCAGAGACAGTTTTCTCCTTTTTTTAAAACCCGAACCGGTTCAGCACTTGATATCAGATTAAGTCTTTTTTGAACCAAAACTCGATTCATTGATATATATATATATGTAATATAATATTAGTGTTACGGTTAAGACTTTACTATTCACCAGGCCCTCTTTTTTGAATGTGTTCTAAAGATTGGCGGCAAACCGACGACGAGTCTCCTTTTGCGAACTGGATCTCTAAAACTGGCGATCTTCTCCTGGAATCAGATCTAGCGATCTGTGGAGTCGAAGTGTAACGGCCCAAAACGTGAAGTGATCTAAATGGATAATAATATTCAAACTAAATTGTTATATATCCCATATGATGAAGCTAAAAAAAATATCCCCTATGAGGAAACAAAAAAAGTCAGTGATGCTATATTTTGATTTAATTTCATTTTGAGTTTGGTTTCATAGTTTAACAACAAATGTTTTGTTATGTATGTCAAAAAACTGAAAATTACTAACAGGTCTCTTGAAGATTTTAAATTAAGATGGTTGGGCATGGTGTTAGTCAATTATTGTTATGTGCCGGCTAGATTTTTTTTTAAGTAGGATGTTGGGAATATTTATGTACATTGCTATGAGATGAGATTAATAAGATGTTAATTATGGGTTAGCTTTGGCTTTAGTTAGCAGAGGTGGTGGGGGCAAAAATATCATTGCACCCTTTACCTTATCTGCAGCCACAAATAACTCTTGCTCTTATCTTCGGTTTTATCGCGGCTAGGGCTCACAGAGCTGATCCCCTTATCTACTTTTCTCATCTCCTTCTCTTGATTTCATGAAATGGAGCGAGATCTCTAAGCTACTGCTGGGAACAAAGATAGGCATGGTATTGTTGGTCTTGATTCAGTCGGGGCTTGTGATGTTTATACAGAATCTGTGATTTGAGTTCTTCTGTTGTAGATTCACTATAAGTCTTCTTTTCTCCCTGGTTCATACTGTTTTCTGCTGGGAAGTCTTGTGTAGGCAAGTTAGGTTTTTCTGTTGCTGAAATCTATATGCATATTGGTGGATCAGATGGTTTAGTAGTTATAAGATCAACATATTGTGGTTTTGCTGCCTATCAGTAGGATTAATTTGGGAGGAATATTGTTGCAATCAGACAATGGTTAAATGTGATTTTAAAGATCTTCCATGTCTAATTCATTTCCTTACTGTAGTTGGTCGGCTATTTTAGTAACTACCTGTCCGACTATTGTTGCTACTCTTCTTACATGGGCATTTTATTATAAAGTGACATTGAGGCTCTTACTGCACATGGCCAATTGTTATTGGGTAGTACCGGTTCTCTTGTAAATGTTTAATTTGTTTTAATTGGAATTATGGTTAGTAGTTTGGGTAGCTGTTACCGGTTAGTACTTGTTGACTGGCCGATTAAGGAATTGATGCTCTATTAACTGAATTTTGGGGATCTTTTTCTTCATGAACCTGGCCTAGTTTGGCCGCTGTTGCTGTTATTTTCCGGTCCTGGTTTAGTGAGTATTGGGGGAAATCCATGTTGCTTTGGAGAGATTGGTATGCATGGCCAAATTTGCATAGTTATGTTTTGACTAGCTTTGATGGAGGTCTATAATTCTATGCTTTCCTGATTCCAGTTAGGAGAAAACATAACATGAAGAAGTGAGGTTATGGAAGGATGTCGTAATTGGTACAATGCTTATTTTCTTTTAGGTTATGCTTTCTTGTTATTTTATGTTCATTGGAGGGTTGGTTGAGTAGCTTCCAAGTGATGACATTGTAACTATAACGAGGTGCAACCCTGATTTAAAAGACCCTAAATAATATGATTCCTATACAGATATCACGAAGGATGGCATCTCCAAATAGACGCGATAATGATATGAGTTGCGATAAAAGAAAAGAATGACTGATGGTGAGGGCTACCTGTTTAATCTATGCTTTAATGCTCTATTTTTCATTATGTGCACTTGTCAAATACATAGTTACTTGCATATGCTAGCATGGATACATTACATATCACTGATACTTATTGTCGATATGATGTATGACCTTGCACGAAGGCAAACAGACGATTACTGTTATGAGGGAATTAATAAATAAACAAATTCTAAGTATATTAACGAATTGTATGCAGCTAACATAAATGAAAATACATCGATGCATGGAAATGGTAAGGGTATAACTGAACGTGAATACACATAAAGGATACTGATGGTTTGCCAAATCAATTGGCCGAAAGGCATAGACGCGTGTTGAACGTACTAATTTGGACACTATACTGTAGACCCCGAGGGGTCAGACTTTAATATTGAAATACTGATAGTGATACTGTTACAGTTACCCTTAATATTACCTAATGTAAAAGATGACAAGATAAATTAAAAATGTATATAGTTGTACGGTTACACTCATTCATTGCTATATTGAACACTGATACATTGCTAAGCTCAACTACTTACATTATAAACAGGAGAACTGATGTGGTTTTACAGTTACACTGCTCTATTATATTCACTGGTACATTGTTGAACTAAATATGTAAGAATTTATACTATTATTTATCACATTGTTACATTGCTATAAATGCACTCATACTGTTTTTCATCACTTGACTAGATTGCATATATAAATATGTTATATGGATACTCTATTTCACTATTTGTTTACTGGTACTGTTATCTAGATATACTATTGTATAGTTCCATACTTATGCTGGCCCTATGATATAGCTACTGAATACTATTATCCTATAACTTCTTATACTGTTTTATGGCTACTAACGTTACAATTATAATGTTGCTTCACAGTTTATAACTGGTACAAAAAAAGAGTTAGTATAGACATATATTTATTATATTGCTTAATAATTTTCATTTGTTTACAAAATGGTTAAAGAGGTATATCCTCACTTAGTCAATGTTTTTATGACTAAGTCCGTCATCAAATTTTGTTTAGGTAACTCGTGTGACTTTGGTTACGTAAATAAAAATGAATTAATGGTGGTAGGACAAAAAAGACTCGATGAAGAAGTCAAGGTATGAGGTACGTTTCTATTATGTGTTTTATTTTGTACTCACTAGTCTTACTTCAGCCTGGGACGAATGTTATGAATGTAGTTGAAATACAACTTTCTCGTGGGGTAAAAATATGGCCTCATAATTTGGTATCAGAGCCAGGTTTTCAAGAAGTTTGGCGACAGTTAGTACTGAATATTTACACATGATAGAATGTATAGAGGATCACTCATAGAAATCTAGTTCTTCGGAATCTGTTTAAATCGAATTACGTCAAAAGGAAAAGAATTGAATTGATGGAATATGATGCCAAGGAAAAGAACATTCATTTACACTTATTATAGTGTAGGTCGTCTTGGATAAAGTGTTACAAACAGGAATGACTATGTAATCAATAACATAAGGATTTACAATGATCTAGGAATTTGAATGCAGGATATTGCTTTACATAACAAAAGTTAAAAATGTGAATAGAGTGATCTGAAAAGAAATAGTTAACAAAAAAGTAGGTACGATAATTACAGTATGCAGCTGTAAATATGGCAAGATGAAAGCTTAATTTGATTACACGGATATACAATATATAGTAATGAAGGAATGAGTCAAGGAACAAGAATAATGCTGAGTGATAATATATGATATACACATCAAGATAAAACGCCAAACAGTAAATTAAGAAAGAAATATAGAAGTGTTTCTTGAAAGTGTTACTGAATGATGTACTACATGTTTCATGAAACACAACTATAGTGTTACTGTTGTTTGTGGTAGTTTGTCTACTGTTTCACTTTAGTGATTCAAAATGAAGGAAAACAAGTGAAGATGAGTTGTAATGAAAAGTAAAGAATAGAAACTGAATTAACTTGGAATGAGCAGAACTACTGAAAAAGAAAGAACAATTAAAAGAAACAGTTAAATGAAAATAAAGTACGTTAGTGGGATTAATTTGCATACAACTGCATAAAGGTTTTAGGTTACACATTGATTAATGTGGAGGGAAAGTTAAAATCAAAATGCACTAGCTTATGAGGAGTGATTAGAATCATGACTCGAAAGTTTGAACATATCAGATTGCGTCAACGAAAACGAAGTCATTGTAGATCAAGTACAGTTTGTTTTGGTGTATCGAGCTGGTAGAGAAGTCCTCTTACTATTTGTGATGGATAGAAGATCACTATGAGAATAGATTAGTTGAAACTGCTGTAGAATTAAGTTGCTTCCTGTTATGGGAAGACTGATATATGAAAAAGGGATAAACATGTATCGAAGGGTGTCCAAACAACGGTTAAAACGATTAAGGTACGCTATCAATGTATCTTTCATGTGAAATGTGAGAGATACGTGATATATGAAGACCGATCAAAACCTAACAATGAATGTAAATTGAAACGAAGAAAAGCGAGCGAAGGTTTTATATTCGGAAAAGTAGTTCGTGAAATAGTTAAAAGATAATGAAGTATGATACTCAACCTATGTGAATAAGGACAGATAAATGATGAATTTCAATACATGAAAATACAAACTGTAGTGTTAAAGGAGTTATTCCAAAAAACAAAGAATAATATGTTATAAAAATGTTAGGGTATACAATGGTTCTTGTGTATGGAAAATAAAATTCAAAATGATGAAAGGGCCCCACAATTTGGTATCAAAGTGATGTGTGATGACGATAAATTTGAACTGGGAAATAAAATGTGACAACATAACATGAGCATAATGAAATTTAATGTCATGGATACATAATTTCTTCACGTGCACTCGATATATTGTATATGTAAACATATATAAGGCAGCCCCATATGATGATAATCCGACTCAACACTCTATGCATAACATAGGATATTGTTTTGCATATCGAGTTTCAATGATTGAAGGTGATAAGACGACGACATTGAAAACACATAGTTAAATAAAATGAATTTGTGTGGGTCCAGTTATTTGCATTAAAGACGATAACAAATGCATTTAAATACACGCATATACAACATGTGGTGTTGATAATGATGTTACGACAAACAATGTTATCAAAGTTTTAGGTTAATTATAACGTTGATGCATGTGTCTTGAAGGTAACCTCGAAAATGATGCATGAAGTGGTGCCTAGAAATTTGTTTCACTTACTCGTATTTATATATAGGAATGCAAAAAAAAATTAATAATTCTCTCAAATAATGATCACATCTAATTGATCCACCTTAACATTGATATCGTGTCATATTTTCGAGGACAAAAATCTTTATAAGGGGGGAAGAAATTGTAACGGCCCAAAACATGAAGTGACCTAAACGAATAATAAAATTCAATCTAAATTGTTATATATCCCCTATGATGATGCTAAATAAAATACCTTATGTGGAAACACAAAAAGTCAGTGATGCTATAGTTTGGTTTAATTTCATTTTGAGTTTGGTTTCATAGTTTGACAAAAAATGGTTTTGTTATGTATGTCAAAAAATTTAAATTCACCGATGGGTATCTTGAAGATTTTAAATTGGGACGGTTGGGCCTAGTGTTAGTCGGTTATTGTTATGGGCCTGCTAGATTTTTTTAAAGTGGGAATGTTGGGAATATATATGTACATTGCTACGAGATGAGTTTAATGAGATGTTAATCAGGGGTTAGATTTTGCTTTAGTTAGCAGAGGCGGTGGGGGCAAAAATATCACTTCACCATTTACCTTATCTGCTGCCACGAATGACTCTTGCTCTTATCTTTGGTTTTATCACGGCTAGGGATCACGAAGTCGATCCCCTTCTCTACTTTTATCATCTCCTTCTCTTGATTCCACGAAATCGAGCGAGATCTCTAAGATGCTGTAGGGAACAAAGATAGGCAAAGTTTTGTTAGTCTGGATTCAGTCGGGGCTTGTGATGTTTATACAAAATCTGTGATTTGGATTCTTCTGTTATAGATTCACTGTAAGTCTTCTTTCCTCCCTAGTTCCTACTATTTTCTGCTGAGAAGCCTTGTGCAGGCAAGTTAGGTTTTTCTATTATTGAAATCTATATGTATATTGGTGGATCAGATGGTTTAGTGGTTGTAGGACCAACATATTATGGTTTTTCTGCCTATCAGTAGGATTAATTTGGGAGGAATATTGTTGCAATCGACCACTCATTAAATGTGATCTTAAAGATGTTCAAGGTCTAATTCATTTCCTTACTTTTAGTTGGTCGGCTATTTTAGTAACTACATGTCCGACTATTGCTGCTACTCTTCTTATATGGGTATTTTACTATAAAGTGACATTGAGGCTCTTGCTGCACATGGCCAATTGTTGTTGTGTAGTACCAGTTCTCTTGTAAATGTTTAATTTGTTTTAATTGTGATTATGGCCAGTAGTTTGGGTAGCTGTTACGTACTGGTTAGTACTTGTTGACTGGCCTGTTAAGGAATTGATGCTTTGTTAACTGAATTTTGGGGATCTTTTTCTTCATGAACTTGTCCTAGTTTGGCCGCTGTTGTTATTTTTCAGTCCTTGTTCAGTGAGTATATTGGGGGAAATCCATGTTGCTTTGGAGAGATTGGTATGTATGGCCAATTTTGCATAATTATGTTTTGACTAGCTTTGCTGGAGGTCTATAATTCTATGCCTTTCTGATTCCAGTGGAAGAAAATGTAACATGAAGTATAGGTTATAGAAGGATGTAGTAATTGGTATAGTGCTTATTTTCCTTTAAGGTTATGCTTTCTTGTATTTTATGTTCATTGGAGGGTTGGTTGAGTAGCTTCCAAGTGATGATGTTGTAACTATAACGAGGTGCAGCCCCGATATAAAAGACCCTAAATAATATGATCCCTATATAGATATCACGAAGGATGGCATCTCCAAATAGGCAGGATAATGTTATGAGTTACGATAAAAGAAAGGAATGACTAATGGTGAGAGCTACCTGTTTAATTTATGCTTTAATGCTCTATTTTCATTATGTGCACTTTTCAAATATATAGTTACTTGCATATGCTAGCATGGATACATTATATATCACTGATACTTATTTTCGATGTGATGTATAACCTTGTACAAAGGCAAACAGGCGATTAGTGTTCAGAGAGAATTAATAAATAAACAAACCCTAAGTATATTAACGAATTGCATACAGCTAACATAAATGAAAATGCATCGATGCATCAAAATGGTAAGGGTATAACTGAACGTGAATGCGCATAAAGGATACTGATGGTTTTCCAAATCAGTCGGCCGAAAGGCATAGATGCGTGTTGAACATACTAATTTGGACATTATACTATAAACCCTGAGGGGTCAGACTGAAATACTAATATTGATACTGTTACAGTTACTCTTAACATTATCTAACGTAAAAGATGAAAAGATAACTTAAAAATGTATACAGTTGTATGGTTACACTGATTCATTGCTATATTGAACACCGATACATTGCTAAGCTCAATTACTTACATTATAAACAGGAGAACTGATGTAGTTTTACAATTACACTGCTCTATTATATTCACTGGTACATTGTTGAACTAAACATGTAGGAATTTATACTGTCATTTATCACATTGTTACATTGCTACAAATGCACTAATACTGTTTTTCTTCACTTGACAAGACTGCTTATATAAATATGTTATATGGATACTCTGTTTCACCGTTTGTTTACTGGCACTGTTATCAAGATATATTGTTGTATAGTTCCATACTTATGCTGACCCTATAATATTTCTGCCGAATACTATTGTCCTATAACTGCTTATACCGTTTATGGCTACTAATGTTACAATTATAATGTCAATTCACAGTTTCATTATTGGTATGAAAAAATGTTAGTATAGACATATGTTTATTACATTGCTTAATCTTTTTCAATTGTTTACACAATAGTTAAAGAGGTATATCCTCACTTAGTCATATTATTATGACTAAGCCCATCATCAAATTTTGTTTAGGTAACTCGTGTGACTTTGATTACATAAAGAAAAATGAATTGATGGTGGCAGGACAGAAAAGACTTGTTGGGTCCATTGCCCACAATGTCCTGGATTTGAGGAAGTCAATCTTATCAATGGTATACACATATCAGAAGATGATTGTGATGGGACAGGTAGCCTAAATAGCTAAGTCAGGTAAAAACTTACCTAAGGTGCGGGATGACAAAAATTTGTCTAAGTCCACAGGCGTTGAGTGAAGGTAAATCACTCAATGCCAGATGACTTATAGCGCTGAGTGGAGCCTATACATTCAAAGCCTAATTAGTGGCAAGCTGAGAAAATGACCAAGTCCACAGGCATTGAGTGAAGTCAACTCACTCAACGCCATACATCAAAATGTTATGAGACAGGCTAAAATAGAAATAACCTAAATTGGAATGAGCTGAAATGTGGCTAAGTCCACAGGCGTTGAGTGAAGTCAACTCACTCAACACTATAAGTACTAAAGAAAAATATGGCTCAGTATTTTGGCATTGAGAGATGAATACACACTCAACGTCATACAGCTAAAAGGCTGTAAGTAGAACTAGTTGAACCATGTTCAAAATTCATCGAACTGAGTTTAGAGTTCGTCGAGCTCAGCTCACCATTCATCGAGCTAAGTTCAGAGCTTGAGATTCTGAGTTCGTCGAGTTCTGTTGAGAATTCATCGAACTGAGTTCAAAGTTCATCGAGCTCAGTTCACCATTCGTCGAACTCATTTCAAAGTAAGACAGTCTAAGCCCAGTGTTTTTAAACACAAATTCTACTAAGGCAAAAAGCATTGAGAGATGCATACTCACTCAATGCTCTCAACGCCCTAATGCAGAAATGAGTTCCAGAAAATAGCATTGAGTGAGGCATGCTCACTCAACGCTCTCAATGCTTAAGTTGTTGAAGAAGCAGAAATATGGCTAAGGCAGATGGCGTTGAGTGAGGGATGTTCACTCAACGCTCTCAATGTCCAGAACAAAATTATATTCTAAGTAGTTTGGCGTTGAGTGAAGTTTACTCACTCAATGCCAAGAGACATCAAATCTGTCCGTGTTTTGGCGTTGAGTGATGCTTACTCACTCAACGCCTATTCACGGATGCTCGAATTTGGCTAAGTCCACAGGTACTGACGTCAGTAAAATCGACAAAATTAACTAAAGTCAAATCAGGCACGAGAAAGCTACAGTACATGACAAAACTTGCCATCAAGATACTGTACGTCTTCTTCCGTTAAAGCAAGCCGCAGCTGGAAGCTACAGGTGGGGCCCACCAATCTCTAAGAGCCGTTGATCGGCGAACTATAAAAGGAAGAGATAGGGCCAAGACAAAGACAACTTTTAGGGCATACAATATTAAAAAAGGAGAGCAGTCGTCATCATCTTCTTTGCCATTGCTCCATGTGAAAAGCTTGAAGATCTCAAGCAAGAAAAGTTCAGTTAGCTGTGCAAGTCTCCATCTGCCACATCAGATTCAAAATCAGTTCTAAAGAAAGAAGAACCTTCATCCTTAAGCAGGTTCTGTGAGTTATTTGAAGACTCAAGATCAAAAGATATTTAGCCTTCTGCAGCAAGTTCAGAAGTTAACTTCTGAGTTCCTCCAACAAATCTTTTCCCTGCTGTGAGGAGAGTTGGAGCAAAATTTTTTCTGCTCAAGTTGTTGATACAGAGAAATTTTTCGGTGTCAAAGTTAATTAAACTATTTCTTTTTGTAGGATCCTTTTGGATCTGAGCTGTAGGACCTTGGGATCTGAGGTAGGCTAAATTTGTCTGAGCTATAGGAGAGTGTATCTCTCTGAGTTGTAGGAGCAAGTTTGCTCTGAGGAAGGGCTATCCTCCATAGCCTGAGTGGTAGGGCTTAATTTCCTGAGGTAGGTGATACTTGTATCACTGAGAGTAGGTCTTTGTGGCCGAGGTGTAAGTCTTGGAGGAGACTGAGAGATCCTGAGGGATCTGAGGTGTAAGATTCTTGGAGAATTGGTTTGGAGAAGTGCCTTGATTAACAAGAAGTTAGCAAGGTGGGAGGAGAGTGGATGTACCCATAATTTTGGGGAACCACTATAAAATACTTATGTGCTTTTTTGTGTTTGTTTTTCTTTTCTTAATTGCAGGTGTTAAGGACAAGCTCTAGATCACCTAAGCTGAAAGCTAAAAGAAAACAATAAGATATTAAAAAGACTATCAAAAGACCTAGACAAACCTATTCACCCCCTCTAGGTAGCTAGCTACTTTGAAAATAAGATCTTTCAATACTTGATGAAGAAGTCAAGGTATGACGTACATTTCTATTATGTGTTTTATTTTGTACTCACTAGCCTTACTTCAGCCTGTGACGAATGTTATGAATTTAGTTCTGATACATCTTTCTTGTGGGGTCAAAACTGGGCCTCACACGAAGACCCCGATCTTTCCTCTAACCTGCTTTTGTTTGACACAAGAGATGTGTTTCTCTTATTAGTGTGAATATCTCGTAAAGGCATTGATCTTGTTATGTGCTTTCATGGACTTAAAAGAAGAACATATTCGGCCACCAAATTTGAATCAGGCGCAACTAGAGGAAGACAATCTTAGATTTGGATTTTGACTCAACTGTAACAACTTCTGGATCATCTCAATCGAGTTGAGACTCGATTCCACGTAGGTAATCACTGTTTTTTTTCTTGATCAATGGTTATTGCAAGGTTGAGATTCTATTTAGGGTTTTCTTGAATACTATTCTGATGCATACATAAGATGTGAACCCATTAAAGAAAACCAATCAGGGGTATCAACGTTAGGATTCTGTGATTTCTATGTTTTAGAAATTATTTCATTCACAGTAACCGTCTTCCTCTATATTAGTTTGTGAAACTAAAGCATAGAAATATGAGCTTGTTTAGTGCCATAAGGAAAAATGTTTGTGCTTGCATCTAGTACATGTAAATCTAAAGGTTTAGAATTGTATAAATGTTTAGATTTAGTCCAAAACATCAATTGTTGATGGTCTTCTTTATTGTGTATCTGGAATGTATCTGAATTGAGAATATTGTAATAAGTTTTCATGATTTGTATAAATATATGAATAATTATTAAATGTTAATTATAATTAAACATTAATCAAATGTCATGAAAATTCCTCAAAATTAATATTAAGTGTTCAGATGCCTTCCGATGACCAACATTTTTTCTGCCTCGATCAATGAAATGTGGGCTTGCAAGGTGCATCAATCTGATCGATAAGGGTGCAAGTGGATAATTATAATATCCTGCTATTGACATCGGGTCCAACTTAATTAGGTGACCTCGACTGTTGAGTGACTAGAGGTATAGGTTTAGCATGAACCATAATATGGATCTGAATAAATATTATCCACCAATCATACAAGAGTTGCATGATGATGTAATTGACAAAAGTTATCTACCTAAATTGCCATATTATGGGTGATCAGCCAAAGCAGACTTATGATGAGGTTAATAGGGATCTTGTCCACTAGAAAAAATTTCGCATAAACTCTCTAAATTGATATTAAGGGTTATCAATTTGAATAAAATAACAAGATTATTTAATAAAAAACCTTATTAAATTAAATATATTTTGAAATATAGTACTAAAACTCTTTTTTATAATTCCTAATGAGTTTTCATAGCTAGTGGTTCACACTCCACCTTATCCCTGAGAGTCATCCCTATGAAGGATAAGATTGATGGGACAAACTTCTTGGATTGGTATAGGAAGCTGAGGATTGTCCTCAAGCAGAGCACAAGCTCTATGTCTTGGAAGAGCATCCCCCCCGTAGATGACTTCCTAGATGTTGACAAGAAGTATTTAAATGACTTCCTGGATGTTAAACTCCTCATGCTTTCTATCATTACCTCTGAGTTTGGTTATGAGATAATTAAGTACCCGAAGAAAATATTTTGAGGGAAAGCTCGACAAGAGAGGTTTGACATATCTAAGGAGATGTTTCAGTCTAAGATGGGATCTCGAGGCCTAATAGGGACTCATATACTCAAGATGATTTGACCACTGACCTGATCCTGTAATCATTATCAGAAAGTTATGAGTAGTTTGTCTTGAACTACAATATGAATGAGATTGACAAAATACTGCCCAAGCTCCTAGGCATGTTAAGAACTGCTAATAATAACATGAAAGGACTGACAAAGGAAAGGAAATGCCACCGTTGTGGTAATATAGAGCACTGGAGGAGGAACTGTGCACTTTATCTGGAGGATCTTCAGAAAAAGAAGGCAAGTGTGACTTTCGCTTCAGATATTTATATTATAGAGATAAACTTTTTTTTATCCTTCATCTTGGGTATTGGATATTAGATATAGTTTTAACATTTGCACAAATGTGTAGAAAATAGGAAGGAGAAGATTGTTGAATAAAGAAGAGGGGAACCTACGTGTTGGAAATGGAGCAAGAGTTGTTATTGTCGTAGGAATTTACCGTCTTCCTTTGTCTACTAGGTTTATTATTGAACTATATAATTGTTATTATATTCCTACTATAACTAGAAACATTATATTCATTTTGTGTTTGAACATGAATGTTTTTTTTATAATCTGAAATAATAATTGTTCTATTTATAAGACTAATATTTGTTATGACATAGCTTAGATGTTTAATAGTTTGTATGTTTTGAACTTAGACCAGCTAATCTATAATGTAAAAATACTAAAAGACTAAAGATGAATGACTCGAATCATACGTACTTTTAGCAATGTCATTTAGGCCATATAAATGAGAAACACATATTCAAGCTCCATAAAGATAGACTTCTGGACTCATTTAATGGATTATGAATCAAATGAGAGATGTGATTCTTGCTTATTTGGCAAAATGACTAAATCCCCTTTCACTGGTCATGCTGAGAGGCCAAATGACCTTTTGGGTATAATACATAATGATGTATGTGGACCAAGAGTTCTATTGCTAGAGGTGAGTTTTACTTCTTCATTACGTTTACTAATGATTTCAATAGATATAGATATGTGTATCTTATGAATAATAAATATAAATTATTTGAAAAGTTCAAGGAGTTTAAGAATAATGTACTAGATTCTCAAAGACCACTATGTTCAGCTTATAATTGCTGAAGACCCTGTCATAGGTCCACAGCTCATTCACAATTTTGAAAAATCTTTCATATCATCCAGTTATGTTCTCTCCATTGGACTGCCTAAAATCCTCATTCTCCTGATTGAGCATGGACTTCCTGTCATCTCTGACCTCTTCAGTTACCTCCATATAGACAACTAGAGTGTCCTACATCTCTTTAGAGGTCTTGTAGTGGACTAGATTCTGAAAGGTAGAATCATCTATGACACTAACAATTATGTTCTGTGCCCTCTTGTCCAGTATAGCCATGATGACTTCATCCTTAGTCATCTCTGAATATGTCTTTGGTGTCTAGACTGTTGCATCCAGAGCTGAGACCTTCATAGTGATGAAAGGTCCCTCTTTGACAGTCACAAAAATCCTTGGGTCATGGGTTCCATAAATAGCCTGACCCCCTCCTTCCAGATTCCAAAACTCTCCTTTCTGTAGATAGGAAGTTTCATGGAACATAGATCCTTATGGTTCTCTCCTGAACCCATAAGTATACTTCTTTCAGCTACCCTTATGAGGATCACTCAGATTGTTAAGTCCTTCTTGAGTAACCTCCCTCTGATACCACTTGAAAGTCTTTAACTCTAAGGTAGCTAATCACCTAGAGGGGGGGGGGTGGTGAATGGGTTTTCTAGTCTTTTAAGATTTTCCATCCTCTTAGTGTGTTGTGATTTAGTTTCTTTTGTGTGAGTTAGTTACTTTTAGCTTTTAAGGCACAACACAAAAGCACACAGTGGTTTTATAGTGGTTCCCTAGATTATGGGTACGTCCACTTTCCCTCCCACATTTCTAATAGTGTATTAGACAAGGTACTTCACCAAAACTCGACACCTTAGAGCTTACAACTCAGATCCCGCAGGATCTCTCAGTCTCCTCCAAGACCTAGAACTCGGGCACAAAGCCCTACCTCAGAGCAAACTTGTTCCTACAACTCAGTGATCAAATGATCACCTACCTCAGACTTGAATCCAAGTCCTACAGCTCAGGCTATGGAGGTTAGCTCACAACTCAGAGAGTAACACTCTCCTACCTCAGGCACAAAGGCCCTACCTAAGGCACACAGACCCTACACTCAGATCAACACAGGGATCCTACCTCAGATCAATAAATGATCCTACACTCAGCCTTTATAACACAGGCTTACACTCAGGTCCAAAAGGATCCTACAGCTCAGATCCAAGAATGGATCCTACAGAGAGTAAAGAGGTTGTTGATGTGGTTTTGACACCAGAAAAATATCTCGGTACTTCTTCTTACTGAGCTGAGTTTACCTCAGCCCTACCTTCTTCTCAGCAACAAGAAAATGAATTCTTCAGTAGAATGCTGCTTGTGCTGGAAGTATCTCAAAAAATAAAGTATCTGAACTTGTTGTTCAAGATAAAGGAGTAGACCGTTCTTTTTATTCTTCAAACAACTAACCTTGACTGCAGAAAATGAAGTCTCTACTTCTTCTTCTTTCTCAGAAAATCTTTTCTGAACTTGCTGGAGCTGAAGAAAAAAGCTACAGTTAACTTGAGGAACTTTTAGATCGGTTGATTAAACTTCTTGCTTCAAGCACGACATTAATGACGCTAAAGATGAAGTTCGATCGCAACTTGTCAAAATGAATAAAACCCTAAAAGTTAAGTTCAAGCTCCCAATCATGTCCCTTTTATCTTCCGCCGATTAACGACACTTTGAAGCAGTGGGGACCACCTGTAGTTGTTGACTACAACTTACTTTGACATAGGTAGACGTACAATAGGCTTCTTGGGCTATTTGTCCCGTTTTGTAGCTTTCCCGCAATGAATTTGAACTCTGTTGACTTTTGTTGACGTCAGCATCTGTGGACTTAACCAATTCTTCAGGTTCAATCCAGGCGTTGAGTGCGTTTAGTGAACTTGATTCACTCAACGCCTATGGACTTAGCCAATTCTCCTACCTTGCTTAAGCATTGAGTGCGTTGAGTGAACTGACTTCACTCAATGCCTCTAGACTTGGCCAATCTCTTCTACACTACCAGGCGTTGAGTGTATTGAGTGAATCTTCTTCACTCAACTCCCCTGGACTTAGATGTAATTTTCTTTATCTGCTAGGCGTTGAGAGCGTTGAGTGAACTGGCTTCACTCAACGCCTCTAGACTTAGCCACTTCTCTGGTCTGCCAGCTTGTTGAGGCGTTGAGTGTGTTGAGTGAGATGTCCTCACTCAACGCATCTGGACTTAGACAGATTTTTCTATCCATCTTTCCTTGAGCTTTTACATCACATGACGCCTTAGCTATATTCACTCGACGTTTCTGGACTTAGTCAATTTTTTGTCCATCTTTCCTTGAGCTTTGACATCACCCGACGCCTTTGCTGTATTCACTCGGCCTCCTATTATATGGCGTTGAGTGAACTACCTTCACTCAACGCATGTGGACTTGACCGCAGATTTGCTTTGCAAACTGCTGGGCTTTGACTGTCCACTCCTTTACTCGATGCTTTTTTTTATATGACATTGAGTGAACTGCCTTCACTCAATGCCTATGCACTTAGCCGCAAAATTGCTTTGCAGACTGCTGGGCTTTGACTATCCACACCTTACTCAGCGCTTTTTGGCATCTAGCGTTGAGTGAACTGGCTTCACTCAACGCCTGTGGATTTGGATGGTTTTTCAGTCTTTTCAGCATCCTTCTTTGTCTTCTAGCGTTGAGTGAACTGTCTTCACTCAATGCATGTGGACTTAGACAGATTTCTGTCTCTCCACATCTCCACCTGGTGACCACCTGTCACAAACACTTAGACAACCTATCCAAACTTGTTCCATGGAATATCCTGCATATGATGAGCTTAAACAACATCAAATACAACTATGTGTATACCATTGACTTGTTTGACTTCTAAAAATTTGGACATTGTGAGCAATGGACCCAACAATAACCAACTAGGAAAGATAATTAAATCACTATGATCTAACCCAAGTGGAAAATATTTGAGTCAGTAGTTTCGTGATCATCTGAAAGAGTGTGGTAATATATCACATCTCACTCTACCTAGAACACGAAAACATAAATGTGTTTTTGAGAGGAGAAATCGTACCTTGTTGAATATAGTATGATTGATGATAAGTCATGCAAATCCGCCCATTTACTTTTGAGAATATGCTCTAGAGATGATTGCTTTCACATTAAATAGTGTTCAAACAAAAATGGTTAAAATGACATAATATAAGATATGAACTGGGAAGCGTCATAGTATATTTTTCATTAAGATTTGGGATTGTGAGCATACACGAAACATCAAATGCCTGACAAATGAGAGGTTAAATCAGATAAATGTTATCTAGTATGGTATCCTAAGGAAACTAAATGGCACTATTTTTATAATCAGTCCAAGTGCAAAGTGTTTATCGCAAGCAGTGGTATTTTTCTAAAGAAAAAAAATTTTATCCAAAAAAACTGCTAAAATAGAACTTGAAGAAGTTCACAAACCATGAGCAATGAATGAATAAAATTGAAACATGAGCAAGGATTACAAACTATTGTAGATAGAGAGCCTGCTTAAGAATCATAAGTTAGACCTAGAGTTGAACCTAAGAGATATAAATTTCTCATGTCTCAAATAGGTAATGTGCTAGTTTTGGATCAGATGATGAGCCTGCTGTATAACCCGTAATTAATTTGTCAAGATCAAAATGACTAAGACATGAAGGAGAGTGAGCACTAGTCGAGAGTACTCGTCGGGAGCACTCGTCAGGAGTGTAACAACCTCCCCAACACATGGCTCGAAAAGATGATCAATGACACCCCCAGCACAATGCTCGAAAGGGTTTAGCCACAACAGGTCTGCAGACCGTACACCCCAACCCGTCTCCGGTCCACTGGCGGGTTGTTGGAGGTCGTAACCTCTCTTTGATGAGAAGGGATCCGGTTACGCGCTCCTACAGGGACTTCCCAGGAGGTCACCCATCCCAAGACTACTCCAGCTCAAGCACGCTTAACTATAAAGTTCTTTCACTTCTCATCACCAATTGAGCTGCAGCTCAATTGGTGATGAGAAGTGAAAGAACTTGCAACTCAATTAGTGATGAGAAGCGAAAAAAATTTATAGTTAAGAGTGATCAGATGAGAGTAGTTCTGGGATAGGTGACCTCTTGGGAAGCCCCTATAGGAGTGATTAATTGGATCACTTCTCATCAAAGAGAGGCTGAACCATTTTTTGTAACGACCTCCCCAACCCATGGCTCGAAAGGACGACCACCAGCACCACAAGCACCACGCTCGAAAGGGTTCAGCCTCAAATAGTCTGTAGATCAATCTGTGATGAGAAGCGAAAAAACTTTATAGTTAAGCGTGCTCGGATGGGAGTAGTTCTGAGATGGGTAACCTCCTAAAAAGTCCCGATAGGGGATGATTAACTGGATCACTTCTCATCAAAGGGAGGTCTTGGCTTCCAACAACCCACCTATGGATGGAGAGGGGTTGAGGTGCATGGTTTGCAGATTATTTGAGGCTGAACCCTTTTGAGCATGGTGCTGGGGGTTCCGCCGGTCTTCCTTTTAGGTCGTGGGTTGGGGAGGCCGTTACAAGGAGAACTCGTCGGGAGCACTCATCGGGAGTACTCGCCAGGAGTACTCACAGGATATCAGGGTCTGCAAATGGCACTCCCAAACAATAGAGTTTCGCTTTGGGCAGACAAATTTGGGCTGCGTATAGTAGAACCAAAAGGCTGGTTTCTGCTATTTGCAGTCCATGTTAGAAAATTATAAATAGACCCCAGGGGCACCTTTTGAGGGGAGGGGTTTCTTTGGCTTCTCCCCCCTTTGGTAGGCTTTGATTGACTTCCTGTGCCCTCCAAGGTGCTCAACTCAATTTGCTAGGAATGTGAAGCTCTCTTAGATCTTTCAGGTGTGTGACAGGAGCTCCTTGTTGCAGCTCATGGTCTGTTTTTAGTCCCGAGCCACCGGTCAAGAGCTCTAGTTCAAGAGAAGTACGTGCAGGTTACCTCCCTTTGGTTCCGAACAGTTCTTGAGACTGGGTTCCAATTTCAACATTTTTGATGCGGCGAGCGTGAACTGTAGCCTGCACAAGAAAATCCTAAGAATGTTCCATGGATGGAGGTACTCGACTCCATCTCTCCCGGTGGGCGCACTACTATACCTGGGCGAGAATTCTCCCATCAAGCGACCTGTGAAGGAGGCAGCAATGGAGGGTAGCGAGAGGAATCTCGTCGGGCGAGAGCTCTTCCCCAGTTCAGCGAGTGCTAGTAGGTCTGGCACGAGTGATAGGCACGGGCCTCCGACCCTCGTGCCCCGCGCGATGGTACCTGGTCGGTGGCTATGAGCTTCGCCCTCCCCCGGCGGGCTTAGCCCACCCCCGCCCCGACGTTTTTTAAGCATGTTTTTTTAATGTTATTTTAAATTTAAAACAATTAATTTATATATTTTGTTAAATAATTTTTTAATTAAACACATTTTTAAATTATTATTTTTTAAAATTATTAAAAAATAATATATATAATAAAAAATTATTAATTTGTTATATATATAATATATATTGTTAATTGTTTATAATAAAAAAATTAAAAAAAATCTAAAAAACCTGAACGTCTCCCCGGTCCTGTCCGCCCAATCTCGTGCTTTCCCACGCCGTCGCCGGTGGCCAGACCGATGCCCACCAGCGGGTTCGCTGGTCCCTAGCGAATTCGTCGGGTGTTCTCCGACGGCGAACGGGCTGGGTAGGGCTCACAGGCAGGGCCACTGGCGGCAATGACCCTGCCAGTTCGTCGACGAACAATCCTTGGCGAGTTCGCCGGGGCCCGGCAAGCCCGCCGGTGGACACTGATCAGGCCGGCGGCTGCGGCGTGGGGAAGCATGTTTTCAGGCGGGCGAGACGGGGGGGGGGGGGGGGGCATCGGGATTTTGCTGAAGCTTTGGAGGCTGATTTTTGGAGGAATATTTATGCGCAGACCAAATTATCTTGATCCACTTTAATTACTCCAATAGTTTATTCATATATTGCCCTTATAGTTTTATTCATAATTACACAATTATACATAGCTTTATATTAGTATACTATAAAGACAATATCTTTTTAGGTAATTACACAACTTTAGAATATTAAAATAAAAAAAATAAAAACACTAGATACCCTAAACCTATTGTCTCTAGGTAGGAATGATAAGAGAAGGGTTAATGTTTTAACGTTAAAATATAATTTGTTTTAGAAAAAAAAAATGTATTCTTGATTTACATTTTTTACGGTCATTTTGAGTACTCGTATGTATATGTTGCGGGTCGGGCGGAGCCAGCTGCGGACGGAGGAAGCCCGCCGGGAGCAGTCAACGCCCACCGTCGTCGGTCGGGTACTGTCGCGCGAGGCCATAGGGGCGGAGCCCCCGTAGGGCATTCGTGTGTGTATATATATATATATATATATATATATATATATATATATATATATATATCTATTACCATATTAAAAAGAAATACCGAGGTCTGCAAATAACATGAGTTTGAAATTTAGGGGAAATTAAGTGGTCGTCGGATTTCAAAGTTTTGATCATGAAACGTTGGAACAAACCAACCCTCTCTCAAGACTTTTTGATAGGCCTCCTAAACCTACTGTAAGACAGTCCTAAACCTATGTGAAATAATTTCAAAATTTGGTTAGCAAAAGCTCATTAACCAACTCAATCTGAATGATATAAACCGCCCGCAAGCCCATCAGCACAAGCCCATCAACAAGCCCGCCATAACAATATTTCTTTACATAAAAAAATATATACATATACACGGAAATAAAAACAATGCGGACAGTGTGGGACTAAATCCCGCCTGGGATTAATACAATCTTAGGCGGGATTAAATCCCCCCTAAGTTGGCGGGATTAATCCCTGCCTACGCGGGATCCCGCCTACTTAGGCGGGATTAAGTTGGCGGGATTAAATCCCGCCTAAGTTGGCGGGATTAATCCCGCCTAAGCGCGAGATTAATCCCGCCTAAGCGCAGGATTAATTCCGCCTACGTGGGATTAATTCCGCCTACGCGGGATCCCGCCAACTTAGGCGGGATTTAATCCCGCCTAAGCGCGGGATTAATTCCGCCTACGCGGGATCCCAAGTGCGGGATTAAATCCCGCTTAGGCGGGGATTAAATCCCGCCCAAGTGCGGGGATTAAATCAGGCCTAAGTGCGGGATTTAATCCCGCTTAGGCGGGGATTAAATTTCTCCTAAGCCGTCAGGGGCGGACATCGCCCGCCGGGAGGCGGGCGGGGCCCTCCTCGATGCGGCCGAAGGGCGCCAGGGGCGGGCTTCCGCCGGGGCGTGCGCAACCCCACCGGGGGGCGGGCGCAGCCCGCCGCCGCAGGCTTGGTACTATCGCATGGGGCCATAGGGGGGAAACGTCCGTCGGGGGGCGGGCGGAGCCCGCCAGGGGGCGGGCGGAGCCCGCCAGGGGGCGGGCGGAGCCCGCCAGGGGGCGGGCGGAGCCCGCCAGGGGGCGGGCGGAGCTCGCCGTCGCCGGCCGGGTACTGTGGCGGGTAGCCATCGGGCCGGAGGCCCGTGCCTGTCACTCGTGTATATATATATATATATATATATATATATATATATATATATATATATATATATATATATATATATATATATATATATATATATATATATATATTGTTGAAGCCAGGAAAAATTCCCTACCTCAGAATCGGACTCAGCAGCCTAAGGCTACTGGTCAAGCAGTGAAGCTAGACGGCCCACGGAAGCAAGAACAAAAAAGAGCTTTAGGAACAAAACCCCAGGTTGCTGCGGCAGGAAGGTCCCACCACGTACCCGGCTGCTTAGAAGAAGCAGCCCCTTCACAACCAGAATGACCGAGCTAGGTACGAGGGAGACGAGCTAACAACGAGGTAGCAGGTCGCGACTTGTTTTCTGAGGAAAAGGAATCCAAAGATCTCGCGAATATCTATTCGAGATTTCCGATCCCTCTCCCTCGTACGCCTGGGGTCCTATTTATAGAGGAATCCAAAGGGGGGGGTCACTACTTATACCCCCACCCCGGCGACTAGGCGATATCTTTGGGAGCTCGCGCGGGCTGGGCGAGTATCTCGCCCTAGTCGCCTACTGGCGAGTATGCGAGGGGAGCTCGCCATACTCGCCCAGGTCTTCCACAGGCTCGCGACTTGATGTTGACTTATGTCTTGACTGATTGACTTTGACTCCCGCTGAGTTGGCTGCGGTAGGACCCATCCTCGTCGAATATGGGTTGTACACAATCCCCGCTCTTTTTGAGCGACATGGGAGCTCGGAAAAAACATCCAACACTTATTCGGTGAGCAGTTGCGCCGAGTATCTGGGTTACTCGCCTGGCATGTTACTCGACGCAGTCTATAAATAGGGGGGTCCTGGTTTCCGAGACGGATCTCCGAAGCTCGCCACCCATGTCGGACGTCAACGCGAAGATTATTCAAGATAGCATTGCCGCCCTATCTGGTCTCCTCGGCATCGCAAGACCGAAGAGACCGCGCGAGGAAGACGTCGCCACTGAGATTCTGCCGCCAAAAAGGAAAAAGGCCAAGAAACCCAAGCAGCCTGCCACTACGGCGATTGACTCGCCTCCGCCCTCTGAGCCAGTCGCGGCGGCGATTGTTAATCCCGCGTCTTCCGCCGGTATTAAAAAACTTCTTAGCAACCTTGGGCTGGACGACGCTCCCGACTCGGCCGCGTTCAGCCCGCCGGAAAATCCTGAAGCCGCCAAGGAGCCGGCGACATCCCGGATTGAAGTCATCACCGTGATAGGTCGCCATTCCGCCAAACCCCGTTCCTAATAGTTGGTCGCCGCGTGCTTCTTGCTGATCTATTTTCCTTGTGCAGACTCTCACCCGAACGTCGCGGATGCGCACCTTGATGTCGCCCCCTGAGCTCTGTTACGCTGCTCGCGCTGGCAGACGACAGGCCGCCCCGGACCGCGCATACGTTCAGGATTAATCTCGGCGCGAAGAGGGTGTCAGGGACTTCCCTGGCAAAGGAAACCCCTCCGGCGAGCAAAGGGCCACTGACGAATGACCTTCCTGCGAGAGAAGACCTTCCAGGGAGCAAGGATCTCCCGGCGAGCAGTGTTGTTCCTCCTGCGCTAGATTCGACACTGCTATCGGCGAGCTCTCCCTTGCCGCCGCCGCCTTTGGTCGTAACTTCTCATCAGTCGACGAGCACTGATTTGCCGCCGCCGCCTTTGTCCGCCCAACATAAAGCGAACTTACTGCGACCTCCTCCACCTCCTTCGTCGAAGACTCCGCAACAGCCAGCAAGCTCGTCGCAGGCTCCGCCCCCGCCGAAGAAGCCAGATAGGCCGCGACCGAGTTATTTCCCGCCACGAGTTGGGGACTCCGATCATGGAGGTCGCGGGCAGGGAGGTCGCGGTCAGGGCAGATCAGTCGACCACCCTGGTGGCCCATCTTCGGGTAGGCGAGATGTCTCCGGTCGCGTCCCTTCACCGTGCCGGTCCCGGTCTCCTCGCTGCGGTGAGCCTTTTTCGTTGTCACTTTCGATCTTGTTTAGATGCTGACTTCTGATCGTGCGAATTGTCTACCTGCTATGACAGATCGCCCGACGACTCTCGGGGCGGCCTTCATCGACGCCATCGGGTTGTCCGGGAGCGAGTATCGTCATGCCGCAACCCGCGCCTACATGGAGCTGGAGAGCAAGTTCGATCAGCTCGCCATCTGCGAGCCTCATCGCCGAATTTCAGCTCTGGAGGTGCGCATGGCGAGAATGGAGGAACTGCAGACCACGTTGGAGAGCTACAAGGCTCGCTTCCATATGGTGAAGGAGAATGATCGCAAGTTGGCGTTAAACAACCACCGCCTTCAGCTCGTCCTCGACGAGTTGGCTGGGATTCAGGCGAGTATGGGTTCTGTGGGATGGCTGACGAGGATGGAGAAGCAGTTGCGGCTCGGTGATGACGCGATGGCGCTGGCGACGGAGCACATCCGGCGGGAGCGCGAGATGGGCTGGGTCGGGCGACATCCTCATCCTCCGGAGCGGCCACCTAGGATGTAGATTTATTTTCTTTAAAGCTGAACTCGCCATTGGCGACCATGTAATAAACCTTATTTATTTTTAAATAAGCGACTATGCATCTTGCCACTTGTTTCTCCGTGCCTGCTTGTTTATTTCCACGGTATGCCGAGTTTACTTATGCAGGTTCTGGCGGATATCGCAACGCCTTTGCTTTGTCGCGCGAGATAATGTTAATGTCGTCTGTGTGTTGCCTCGTCCCTCAAATGCGACTTCGACCGATAATCGCCGAGATGAATACCCCTCTTTTTGCCTTTGGCCTATAAATAGGAGGGGTAGGTAGAACATAAGTACACTGCTGCGAACTTCTCAATCCGTCTCGCGAGTATCCCTTCTGCTCGCTTCGTCTTCCTCTCTTCTTCCGCTCGCCCCTTTTCTTATACGTAGCTCGCGAATATGATTGGTGACGACGCTAGTGCTCGCCGACAAGCTCACGCCATCAATTTCGCCGACGCGGCTTTCAAGAAGTCGATAACTTCAGACAAGGATCTGGAGAGTTTCAGGGAGCGCCTACTGCCGGAGGGGTACTCGGCGAGGCTTCCTGCTCGCGGCGAGCGACTCAACACCTATGTTGAGGGCGCTCTAGTGTTATCGCTGCGCCATTTTGATGCTGGCCTGCGACTTCCTTTCTGGCGATAGTTCTGCGAGATTATGCGATATTTCGGGATTGTTCCCGCGCAGATCAACTCCAACGGGATGACGATTATCATGGGGTTCCTCTGCTACCTCCGGGAGGAGAGGATTGCCTTTGACCTCTCTGTATTTCGCCGAGTATTTGCCTTCGCCGCAACTTCGGAGGGGGTCGTCTTCTTCAGCAGCCAAGTTTGCACTCTAGAGGGGACCGCGAACAAAGTCCACTGCTGGAGCGAGCTGCTGGTGATCGTGCACAGCGACTTCGTGGGTCTTCTTGGAAGGTCGCACCAACCCGCCGATGTCGCTTTCCTTCTGTCGATCTTGGAAGGTATTCGCGAGCAGCTGTTCGAATCCTTCCGAGGTCGTCGGTTCGATGTTATCTACTAGCGAATCAACGTCAACTTACTGGAGGAGGTTCATCCCAACGAGGGTAAGGCTTGAGCGAGATGTTGTATGCTCGCCTGCTCGCTCCTATTTATTGAAGTTCGCACTAATCATATCGCGTGATTTTTGCAGTGGCCAACGAGCTTCCGGAGAAACCTCTCCCTCTGGCGAAGGAAGTCGTCACCCCTCTCTCTGAAGCCCACCCTCCGCCTGATGTCGGGGAGAGGAAGAAAATCGCCAAGGGGAAGGCGAGGGCCAGGTCGCTGGGGCCTGCGAGCAAGAAGGCGAAAGTGTCATCGCCTCAGTCTGACGACCAAGAGTCGCCGCTGGAGGTTCAGGCACCTCGCTTCCACCCCAACTACAAACTCGGGCGAGGGGTGGTGGATGCCCATGGTCGCCCGCTGGTGACCTAGTCGGTGGAGGAGCATCTGGTGTCGTTGAGCACCAACCTCCCATCATGGTCGACGGATTGGGAGGACAAGGGGGATGCCTTTGCCGTCCTCCATGCCTTGTATGGGAGAGTCGACGCTGAGTCGATGCTGGAGCTCGCCCCATCAGAGCTCGCCCATCAGTCCGCCTGCTCGCTCGCGCGATCTGCCGAGTTAGGGCATTATACGGCGAGGAATCTGCTGGAGACGACGGAGGCTTTGATAGTCGTCTCCAAGAAGGATATAGATCTTGGCATGCAGTCAGTCCGCTGGAAGGACTTCGAGGTAAGTCGCCTTCGGGTGGAGACATTTGATTTATTTTGTCTGTACATGTACTGGCGTTTGATATCTCGCAGGCCGCCGAGATCGAGGCTGCGAATAAATTATCTGAGTGCGAGGATAAGCTTGCCACTTCGCAAGCTGAGCTGGAGGCGGCCCAAGTTCATGCTGCGGAGATGGAGACGCGACTAGTCGCCGCCGAGGGACGCGCGAGCCCCTCTACTCTGTTGTCGGAGGCACCGCGGCCAGAGGATGATCCGACGTGGGCCGTCAAGCGGTCCCGCCTTCTCTGGGAGGAGACGTCGTCCGTCCGTCGCGAGATTGCGTGGGCGGCGGGGAACGTGATACTCACGCGGCTCAGAATCAACGAACAACTCGTTGAAGGGGAGAAGCAGCTCACCGTCGAAGAGCTTATCCCTGAGCTACTCGTCGAGGGGACTATCTTGCTAGATCGCGTTCCTTCCCCGTCGTCGGGCTCTAGCGACTCCAGTAGCAGCGGCAGTGGTAGCAGCAGCGGAGAGAGCAAGGACGATGGCGAGGAAGAAGAAGATGATGTAGATGTCGGAGATGAGGAATATCAGACGGATACTGGCGACGATGAGTCCTAGTTGCTCGCTGATATTTGTCATAGTGAATGTAACACCTTTTTGACACTTATAATTTGTACACGATATAAATTTATACAATTTTCATTCTATCTGTTCTTCGCATGCTGGTATGATGTTGCTCGCTAGGCTCATAGGCTCGAGGAGGAGTGCCCGTGATGCGTCTGTTCAACTCGCATACGTATTTACTCATGAACACCTAATCGCATGCTCGCCATGACGTGCTCGCTCGCATGCCTACGACACACTCGCTCACTCGCTCGAGGCATGCTCGCCTGCCCGCTCGAGGCGTACTCGCCTGCTCGCTTGAGGCGTACCCGCCTACTCGCCCAAGGTATACTCGCCTGCTCGCTCGAGACATACTCGCACCTGCCTAATCAGGATCCGAGCTCAGTGGATGGCGGGTAGTTGGTTCTCTGGAGCCAAGCTTAACTAGAGTGGCGTGAGCCGAATCATCGGGCCAAGTAGTCGGTCTGTAGGAGTGAAGCTCGTACAGAGTTGACGAACTACGACAATCGTTCTAAACGAGGTACTTGATCCCCTAACCGGGGATGGAGAGTCGACTCGAGGAGGCAAGTAGTCGGTCCGCAGGAGAGAAGCTCGTGCAGACCTGACAAGCTACGACATCACTCGTAACGAGGAACTTGATCCCACAACTGGGGATGGAGAGTCAACTCGAGGAGGCAAGTAGTCGGTCCACAGGAGAGAAACTCGTGCAGAGTTGACAAGCTATGACATCACTCGCAACGAGGAACTTTATCCCACAACTGGGGATGGAGAGTCGACTCGAGGAGGCAAGTAGTCGGTCCGCAGGAGAGAAACTCGTACAGAGTTGACGAGCTACGACATCACTCGCAACGAGGAACTTGATACCGCAACTGGGGATGGAGAGTCGACTCGAGGAGGCAAGCAGTCGGTCCGCAGGAGAGAAACTCGTGCAGAGTTGACGAGCTACGACATCACTCGCAACGAGGAACTTGATCCCACAATTGGGGATGGAGAGTCGACTCGAGGAGGCAAGTAGTCGGTCCGCAAGAGAGAAACTCGTGCAGAGTTGACGAGCTACGACATCACTCGCAACGAGGAACTTGATCCCACAACTGGGGATGGAGAGTTGACTCAAGGAGGCAAGTAGTCGGTCCGCAGGAGAGAAACTCGTGCAGAGTTGACGAGCTACGACATCACTCATAATGAGGAACTTGATCCCACAAATGGGGATGGAGAGTCGACTCGAGGAGGCAAGTAGTCGGTCCGCAGGAGAGAAACTCGTGCAGAGTTGACGAGCTACGACATCACTCACAACGAGGAACTTGATCCCCTCAAGGAGGTTCAATGGTCGGTCTGCAGGAGGGGAGCTCGTGCAGGGACACAGACTTATGTTTACCCTGCCACCCGAGGTCTTTTATCTGGAGTGTGATGCTATCCTGTCGGCTGTTGAATTGGGAAGTCGACATACGAACCCGTTCCCAATCATTCCTCCAGTCGGAAGAGAGATGCACTTGGGGAGACATAGGCCTGCATGCAAGGGGTGAGCTGATCTCGGCCGACAATGCAGAGGCTCGGTCCTACAAGAGCACTTAAAGTCCCGAAGCATCATCCTATCCTTCATACTGGATTATTTAGGAGGAACGGGTCAAGGACTCACATCCCGATCTAACAGCTTAGATCACTTTCTTTCACGCTTAAAGGCTACGAGTGTCAGCGTCTGAACGGAGGGTGATGTTTCATTGAGGGTCCTTAAGGACGTACTTGGAACCACCATCCACCCTTGGGTTTACCCCTACCCTTGCTTTGGCAGGTTATCTTGATCTGATAATAATTTAAACTCTCCTTGTGACCGCTTGACGAGGTCGACCTATTTTTCGAGTCTGGGATTTTAGGGTGCACGTTTGTTCCTGGTAGTTCCTCCAGTTGGAAGAGAGATGCACTCAGGGAGACATAGGCTAACATGCAAGGGGGGAGCTGATCTCGTCCGACAATGCAGTGGCTCAGTCTTACAAGAGCACTTAAAGTCCCGAAGCATCGTCCTATCTCCCACCCTGGGCTATCTAAGAGGAACGAACAGACCACTGGTTCCCGGAGCCGACTGTGAGGCGGATCCTGGAAGCACTCAGAAGGTAGATTAGCACAAAAGAAAGAAAACTTGCTGCTATTGTATATTAAGAAATATGCTTATAAAGCTGATACATGTGTTACCACTAGGGGCAGAACCTTTTCAGGTCGTCCCCACTCTAGGTTCCATTCAGCTGCTCTCCAGCTTGATCTTGTAGGTAGTAACCCCCCGTGGCAAGGGCTTCTTGGACGATGAAGGGCCCTTCCCAGTTGGGATATAGCTTGCAGAAGGCGGCTCCCCGCCCTGCGGCGTCCACCTTCTTCATGACCAGATCTCCTGCGAGGAAGTGTTTTAGGCAGACATTTTTGTCGAAGTGCTTCGTCATGTGCCTCTTGATCTCCTCCTGGCATATGGAGGCCAAGTACCGAAGCTCTTCGACATAATCCAGGGAGAGCCTTTGGGAATCCTCATTCTCTAGTCGCCATTCTTCACTGCCGTCTTCCGCCGCAAAAACTCTTGGACTCCGCACCTCGAACTCCACCGGGATGAGTGCCTCAGACCCGTGGGATAACTTGAAAGGTGTTTCCCCCGTGGCTGAGTTTGGGGTTGTTCTCAGAGCCCATAGGACCGAGGGGAGCTGCTCGGCCCAGTTCCCTTTGAGATTGGTGACCTTCTTCTTCAGTAGGTTGACAATAAGCTTGTTGGCGGCCTCTACTTGTTCATTGCTCCTAGGATGATGCACTGAAGCGAACCGAAGGTCTGTTCTCAGCTGCTTGCAAAAGTCCTCTAGCTCCAAGCTGGCGAATTGTGGCCCATTGTCGGTGACGATGGCCAGAGGGATCCCAAATCTGCACGCAATTTCTCCCCAATTGAAGTTCTTGACGGTCTGGGAGGTGGTCTTGGCCAAGGCCCTGGCCTCGATCCACTTGGAGAAGTAGTCGATCATCACAAGTATAAACTTCCTCTGTCCACTGGCTTGAGGGAACGAGCCAATCAAGTCCATTACCTAGATGAAAAAGGGCCACAGAGCGGTGATCGAGCGGAGGTGTTGAGCTGGTTGAAGCTGAAGAGGAGCAAAGAGCTGACATTGAGAGCATTTTTTGGAGAAGGCTTCCGCGTCCTTTCGGATGGTTGGCCAGAAGTAGCCATGCCTCAGAATTCTCTGCTCCAGAGTACGAGTCCCGGAGTGGCTGCCACACTCTCCTGAATGAATCTCCTCGAGAACTCGGAGGACCTCGATCTCTAACAAGCATCTGGCCAAGGGGCCCGAGATGGTCTTGCGATAAAGCTCGCCGTCTTGCAGCAGGTAGTACGCGGCCTTGTATCAGAACTTTCTTCGGTCCTGCCCATCTGAGGACAGCTGACCCGTCATTAAGAACGTAACGAACGGATCTCTCCGCGAGGGCCGCTGCTGAATCTCCATCATTTCTCCTTCCTCAATGGACGACCAAAATAATTCGGTAACAATCCCCCCGGCCCGGGGACCGTACTTGGCAAGGTAGTCAGCTTCAGAGTTATCTTCTTGGGGTACATGCTCGACGAAGAAAGATTGGAAACCCCCGATCAGACCCTTAACCTTAACCAGGTACTGCTGTAGGATGGGATCATAGACCTCGAATTCCCCCCGAATCTGGGATGCGACCACCATCAAATCGGTAAAAGCTCGGATGTCTTTGATTGCTAGTTCCTTGGCAAGACGCAAGCCAGCTACCATGGCTTCATACTCTGCTTGATTGTTTGTCACCGACAAGAGTATCTCGACGGCCTGCTCTATCCTGGTTCCCTGAGGGCTAACCAGCACGACTCCAGCTCCCAAGGAATGCTTTCCCGAAGCCCCGTCCAAAAACATCTTCCAATAAATTGGTCGAGAAATGCCTACGTATACCTCCACCTCGGGAGAAGTCGGCCAAGAAATCTGCCACTGTCTGCGCCTTGATTGTGACCCTTTGAGAGTAAGAGATGTAGAACTCGCTCAACTCCACCGCCAATTTGGCCAACCTGCCAGAATGCTCCACTCCATCCAAGATACTCCTCAGGGGATGATCGGAGACTACCTTGATGGAATGAGCTTGAAAATATGGACGGAGCCGCCGAGCCGAAACCACCAAAGCAAAAACTAGCTTATCCAGGATAGGATACCTCGTCTCTGCTTGCCGCAATACCCGGCTCACATATTAGATGGGGAGCTGCCTCCTTCATTCTTCTCGAACCAACACTGAACTAACCGCCTCGACCCCTACTCCCAGATAGAGTAAAAGATCCTCGCCGCCCTGCGGACCTTGGAGGAGAGGAGCTTGGGTCAGCTGCTGCTTAAGCTTTTTGAAAGCCTCCTCGCACTCTATTGGGGTTTGTCTCCACAATACCTCAGATTTGTAGGAAGTCAGACCTTGAACTAAGATGAATTAAGATGTATTTGATGTGGTGTTTGAGTTGTATGTGTGCAGGTTCTAATTGCCAAGTGTAGACCAATGTCAGTCTATAATGGGTCACCAAACACAGGACCATGTAATATAATTCCTCATTGTGTGATCCAAAGTATTGGCCCATGTATAGCCTCTCTATTGGGAGACACTTCTCATTCATGCACTTGGATTGATGGACAGAAGCATTGGAGCTAATTTCCTCAGAAAATATTTCTAAGTCCAAAATACTCGAGTAACCCCTTTCTTATACTCGAGTATCAGACTTAATACTCGAGTAGCTAGTTAGACATACTCGAGTAGTTAGTTAGACATACTCGAGTAAATCAGTTAGACTTACTCGAGTAGGCTCTGAATACTCGTGTAGATAAATCTATACTCGAGTAGTTAAGTAGTCATACTCGAGTAGTTCTTTTCATACTCGAGTAAGTAACTTAATCACTCGAGTAAATCATGTATCATACTCGAGTAGATCCTTTTCTTCTCTTCTCTGCAAGTTCAAGTAGTTATACTCGAGTAGTTTCTTCTAATACTCGAGTAAGTATTTCTATACTCGAGTAATTGATTTTTCATACTCGAGTAAATTATTCGATACTCGAGTAGTTGATTTTAATACTCGAGTAAGTATTTCCATACTCGAGTAATTGACTTTGATACTCGAGTAAGTGAATGTTTCCCGGATACATATTCTGATACTCGAGTAACTTCCCCTTTCACTCGAGTATATCTTTCTTTCACTCGAGTATATATTTCTGATACTCGAGTATATCTTTCTGATACTCGAGTATATCTCTTCTGATACTCGAGTAGTTCATCTTTCACTCAGTAAAATTTCTCCTCTCATACTCGAGTATAATCCTCTTTGTCACTCGAGTATCTAAATTCTCATACTCGAGTATATCTTCTCTTACTCGAGTATAGCAGTTCTCTATTCCAGAATTTCGAATTCGCCATAAGTATTTTAAATTCGTCAATTCTGATTGGTCCACGTGTCATCCTTAATTAAGATTATGACCGTTGGAGTCCACCTATAAATAGGTCATTTCAGAATTGACTAATTAACAAGATTATAGAGATATTCTTTTTAAGAAAGAGAAAATTCCGTGAACCCTAATTCTCACGCCGCCGCCGCCATCGTTGTTCACGGAAGAAACTCTGGATCGCCGATCTCCGTCTTCAACGACTATTTCTCCAGCGATCCAGACAAAAGTGAATCACTCGATCTCACCGAGCCTCAAAGATTTCATATCTATCTTCTCGATCGAGGTGGTTCTAGTTTTCAGATTCGTGGATCTCTCTCAAGTCATCTTCAACCTTTTCTGATCAAGCCGAAGTTCCTAAAGAAGAAGACTGTCAAAGATCCAGATCTGAGATTGTTGTTTTGATTTTTTTTTTCAAACCAAAATTTCATTGTAGGAGTTTTCTCCGAGATTTGTAGGAAGATCTTTCTTCCGAGTTTTGTAGATCCAGTTGGATCGAGTTTTGTAGGAACGTGGTTCCGAGGTGTAGGATTGTTTTCAATCCGAGATAGTGGAGTAGCCGAGTCTAGTGATTTGCTAGATCGGTGAGGAAAGTGGACGTACCCAAGGTTGGGGAACCACTATAAATCTCTTGTCGTCTGTGATTGCTTGATGTGTGCTGTGTTAATTTTTAATTCCGCATTTGACACGCATTTCACCTATTCACCCCCCTCTAGGTGATTTAGGCTAACAACTTAGACCTCTCAATTGGTATCAGAGGGAGGTTGATCATTAAAAGGTTAACACCTTGATCGTATCCTTCTAAGTTGAGTATCAAGCATGAGTAAGACTAAGGATTTTGCCAAGCTCCCTATCTGCACCAAGAACAACTTTCCTATGTGGAAGGAAAGGGTCAAATTCTTCATGGAAGCTGTAGACCCTCGGATCTTCATGATTGTTAAAGAAGGTCCTCATGTTCCTATGACCGCATCAACAATAGATCCAACCAAAAAGGTACCAAAGAAATTAATGGATCTAGACAAGGATGAGATTGCACTTGTCTCTCTGGACAAGAAAGCAAAGAATATCATAGCAAGTGCAGTCAATGACTCAATGCTGCAAAATTTGATTCATTGCCAATCTGCCAAGGAGATGTGGCAATCCCTAGTGACTCTAATGGAAGGTACAGAGGAAGTGAGGGATGTTCGGAGATCCCTTCTGAATCAAAAGTATGAAGCCTTCCGACAAGGTCACAAGGAAGCCATAGCTGACACGTTCGAGAACTTTTTCAAGATAGTGAACGGCCTAAGAGTTTATGGCCGAGTCTTCACCAACGGGGAACTCAATGACAAATTCTTAAGATCCCTAACCAAGGAATGGGACAATAAGGTATGTGCCATTCGGGAGTTTGGAAGGTTAGCTGAGACGGACCCGCAGAATCTGTTCGGAAAGCTTATGTCTTACGAGCTGCAAATCAACTCAAGAAAAGCTGAAGAAGAGACAAGCAGGTCTGCATCCAAGGAGAAATCTGTCGCTTTAAAGGCAGATGGCTCAAGGAAGATAAAGGCTAGCTCTCCTGCCCCAGTTCCTGAGGCTGATGAAGAAGAATCATCTGAGCCTAGCTCATCTGGCTCAGAACTATCTGATGGAGAGTTCTCCCTACTCTCAAGGCAGTTCAAGAAGTTCTTGAACAAGAAGAAGCAATGGAGAGGCAAGGATGCCTCATATAGAAGATCACGACATGACGGTGATCATCGGAAGAAAGGCTCAAGCAGCCATGACAGGTATAATTCTAAACAGAACAAATAGATCTCAACTGACATCATTTGTTATTGTTGCAATAAGCCAGGTCACGTCATCGCCGATTGCCCTCACAAAAAGAAAGAGGGTGGAAGAAGAGAGGAAAAGAAATCCTCACACCATAAGAACAGGAAAGAGAAAAGCTTAGTAGCCAAGAAGAGCAAAACTCTCAACGACTCTGACTCATCCGAGTCGAGTGAAGAAGAGGAAGCTTACTTTGGGCTCATGGCTCATTCAGATGATGAACAAGTTCCCCAGTTTACTGGGGAGGTAAAATCTCACACTCCTCTCTCTGATTCTGATGATGACAATGAGCAAGAGGGATATTCCTCTGAAGATGAATCTGAGCTCATGGGTCAGTATAAGGAGTTACTCACCGCCTACGAAAAATGTCGTAGATTAATGAAAACTCAAGCCAAAGAGATAAATACTCTACGAGCTAGTGAGAGCAGCTTGAGAGAAGAAGTCGATAAGACTAACTCTCTTCAAGAGAACCTCAATGCAGCTATAGAGGGATACAATAAAGCTCTCAAGCACATCGACCTTAAAGAGGAAATCATCAAAGAATTGGAACGACAACTCGAGGCTGAAAAGAAGCTTGTTGAGAGTTTCTCCAAGCCTAAGACAGTTCTTCCAATCATTGCTGAATTCTCTGCTAAGGCCAAGGGTGCTGGTTTAGGCCACATTGTCTCTTCTAGTAAATCCTCTAGGAGAAACAAGGCCAAGAGAAAGAATAAGGCTGCCCGGAAGGCTCTAGCTGAAGAAAAAGGGAAAGCTCCCTTGGAACCTGTTGTGTTCAAGAAAGTTATCTTTCCCACGAACGAACTCGATTATGAGTCCACCTACGGACACTTTTCTAGGCCGATCCCTGAGAAGCCTAAGTCAAGATACCAAGGTTGGACTCGTCCTCGTAACTTTGGCGAGAGTGTCTTCAAGGCACCTTATGAGGAGATTCAGCTTCAAATCTATGGACCTTATGCTCATGGTCATAATTTCAAAAAGACACCAAAAGTAAAACCCATTGTAGAAAAGCCTATGAAGGAGAAGACCTCATGTAACTGCCATCATCATGAAGCCTCTTCCTCCAAGAGTAAAGCTCCTGCTGGACCTTCATTCCAGAAAGTCAAGCAGGACTACACAAGGCAAAGATACAACAGGTTCAACTGTTGGTGCTGTGGCAGAATTGGTCATTTTGCCAGTGATTGTTGGTTCAATCCTGAAAATGCTGCAACCCCTAAAGTTAGCAACGTGAGAGTGACCACTCATAAGGCTAATACTCGTAGGGGGAGTATTCTAACTCGAGACCAAGGACCCAAACTTGTTTGGGTTCCTAAGGCTAAATGATTGTAATTGCAGGTATGTCCAAAGGCCACTAAAACGCCAATCTGGTATTTGGACAGTGGATGCTCTCGGCATATGACCGGGACAAGGAGCCTACTACAGAATTACATCCCAGTCTGCAACGGACCAAAGGTCATCTTTGGAGGTTCAGATCGTGGGACAATGAAAGGCTATGGTATGATTTCTAATGGTAGCGTATCCTTTTCGAATGTGGCATATGTTGAAGGATTGGAACACAATCTCATCAGCATAAGCCAACTATGCGACAAAGGATACGTAGTTGAATTTCATGCTGACAAGTGTTTGATAAAATCGGTTAACAATATGGAAACTATTTTATCAGGCACTCGAAGCAGAAATATTTTTCGCTTAAATTTTATTTGTATAGACTCCTCGACACCAGTGTGTCTTTTGGCAAAAAGTAGTGCATCTCTTGCTGATCAATGGCACAAGAGACTAGCACATATTAATTTCAAAACTATTAATAAATTATTCTCTCAAAACTTAGTGCGTGATGCACCTAATGTCAAGTGCGTTACGGACAGTCCTTGTCACGCTTGTATCAAAGGCAAGCAAACAAGAAGTTCGTTTAAAAGCATAATAGGCAAGGATTCTGAAAGTTGACTAGTTGTCTAAATTATCACCTAGAGGGGGGTGAATAGGTGATTGCGACGTCTTTTGCGGAATAAAATAAAACTAATCGCAGCACACACAAAAAGAACACAAGCACAGACGACACAAGATTTATAGTGGTTCCCCGATCTTGGGTACTCCACTTTCCCTCTCACCGATCTAGTAACGCACTAGACTCGGCTACTCCACTTATCTCAGATTAAAGAAATCTTACAACTCGATCCAACCCGGATCTACACTCGGAAGCACAATCTTCCTACAACAAATACTCGGAGTGAAAACTCCTACAACTCGGAGAAGAATCTCCTACAGAATAAAGATTTACAGAAAATTAAGAGACTGTGACAGATCTAGAAAATCTTGACGTTTCTTCTTCCTTCAACAATGGCGGCTCTGTCAGGAATCAGTCGGAGAAGATACTGTCGTCGATCTACAGATCTGGTTCTTCGGAACACATGGAATCAAGAGATTCGAAAGAAAGTCGAGGTCGATCTCGATTCTATGTGTCACTATATCGATCGTTCTTCGTCGGCGACCTTCCAGATGGAAACAGTGAGCGGCGGCGGCGGCGACCGGGAAGACGAATCGGGAACTTAGGGTTTGTCGGCCCTTTTTCGTTTCACGTTCTTGAAGAGAGAGAAAAGATAAACGATAATAATAATTCTTAATGAAAACAGAGACTGATTAGACCTTTTATAGGGAGCCTAATCGGTCAGAAATCAAATCGTATTGAAGTGATGCCACGTGGGCCAATAAGATGATGACAGATTAAAGATTGAAAAAAAATAGAATGAATAGAAGGTCAACGATTTTGACAAATTCAGAATTAGAAAAAGAATCAAGTCAGAAGTACTCGAGAACTGAAGGTTGTTCTCGAGCACTGAAACAAGGAGTTCTCGAGAATAGAAATGATTGTCTCGAGATCTTGAGACGGAAAAATATACTGTCGAAAATAACTTTCTCGAGCACTAATTGTACTACTCGAGCACTTATACTTAGAAGAAAAAGTATATCTGGATTACTCGAGCATACAGTAAACTTGCTCGAGTACTGGAAAGAAAATATTCAAGAATCTTGAAACTTCTCGAGCACAAAGACTTAGAATAAAACTGGAAAACGAGCACAAGCAGAATTTGCTCGAGAGCCTGAAGAAATGTACTCGAGAATTATTAAGATTTCTCGAGCACTAAACACAAACAAACTTGAGAACTGGAGTACTCGAGAAACAAGTCTCTTTCTCGATCACAAAGACTTAATCAAAATCCTGAAAACTAGAGTACTCGAGCAAATGGATTATTTCTCGAGCACTTGAACATAGAGGAAAATCTGGAGGAAAGTACTCGAGAAGCTAAAGCTGTTCTCGAGCACAGGAACTTAGAATAACAACAGAGAAATAGTTCTCGAGAAAGGTAGACTTAGAAGAAGAGTTATATTTCTCGAGTACCTTTCCTTAGAAATATTTTTGCACAGCATTCTAGTTCTCGAGCAGCAAAGTCATTTTCTCGAGAAAGGAAATCTTTCTCTCGAGCATTAATGACAGCCAGATTTGAAAGAAAAAGTTCTCGAGAAAGCTGAGCTTTTTCTCGAGCACTTTCAAAAACTTCTCGAGACCTAGAGATGTAATTTACTCGAGCACTAATGTATTTCTCGAGCAAAAATGACTTGGCAAAAATTCTAAGTTACAGAAAAATGTTTTCAAATAGAACTTCTTCAGCTTCAGCTTTTGTCCTTTTCTCCAAGTGATTTGAGGTTAAGTATATTCCAATAGAGAGGCTACACATGAGTCAACACCTTGGATTACACAGTGAGGGATTACACTGTGAAGTCCTGTGTTTGATGACCCATTGCAGACTGACATTGGTCTATACTTAAAGTGTACACCTGCAAGCATATGGCTAAAGAGAAATATCAAATACAACTGGATTCAACTTAGTTCATGGGTGACTTCATGCAAATCTAGGTGAGTGTGGATACAATACCCAACAATCTCCCCCTATTTGCAGAAGTCAGAACCCTATACACTAAGCTGAATCCCTTAACAAATAATACATAACAACAAGTAAGCAAGACATATGTGACATAATCAAAATAACCTAGAGCAGGAATAACAGAAATGAATCACAGCACAATCAAAAACATATAGGTATATAAGTAATCAGATTTTTCAGATTAATGTTTTTTTTAAATCCCACTATTCCCAAAGATACAAAAGCTGTTATGAACTAGAGTGCAGGTTACTTCTTCTTGCCATCAGCCTGTTTCTTTTGTCTTTCACCCTCTTGCCATCTCTTCTGCTCTTGTCTCTCAAAGTAGCTGAAGGGCTTGGGAAAGTATTTTTCAGGTTTAGGAGGAGCTGCAGCATTGTTAAATCCATACTTAGACTCATGCAGCCTCCTCTGAATGCAGTTCTTGTCATACTTTCTCCATTCCTCATGGCTGTAGAATTCTTGTTGTCTTTCACTGAATTGAGTTACCAGCTTCAAAGTTTCAAGGATTAAAGTCCTGGAGGTGGGGCTCCAGACTTCAGAGTGTACTGGATACTGCCTTGGTTCATCCTGATGTCTTCTGTAGCCTTGATCATGTTCAGGTGCAGATCTCCTTGCAGAGGGCCCTTCCCCATATTTCCTTTTCTTTGTTTGGATATTAGGTGGCTGGTTAGGTAGATCTTCCCACACTTCTCCAGTTGGCATGTAAGTTTCTTGAAGTTCAATGTATGGAGAGAAGGCCTTCTGAGCAAAGGCAGCAGCAGCAGCAGCATCTTCTTCAGCTTGGACAGCAGCCATTGCATCAGCAGCAGCTTGGGCAGCAGAGGCTTGAGTGCTTTCAGCAAGGGCTGCTCTGACTGCAACTGGGTTCAGATGATGGGGAATAGAGTTGGAGTCAATCTGATGGTCAGGGAATATATTGTTGTGCATCCAGACAGAGGTATCAAAGGCATGAAACTTGACAGAGTCAATATGTTTCAGCACATTTTCTTTCAGGGAGGTATGGAAAGCATTCTGAGCCTTGATGACTTTGGCTTCTATGTCAGCTTGGGTTTCAATGCTGGCATTGGTAATTCTGGTCATGATGGATTCAGAATGTTTAGCTGAGACAGTCTTGTAAATCTCCTCCCCCTTTCTGACTTCTGTAGTAAGGGTTGCAATTGCATCTTCCTTAAAGGTGCCAACCTCACCTGTCAGTGTAAAGAACTTGTCATCTGTCCTTTTATCCAACTGAATTTGATTATTTGCCAACACAACTGATTGTTCCATGAGGTGGCCAATACTTGTTATAGTATGATCCAAGGCCAATCCTCCCTTGTGAAATGCTTCTTTCAGGGTATCTGTGTTCACCTGGATTTCAGCAAATCCTTTGTGCATGGCCTTTTCAAGGGCAGTCACCTGGTCTTGAACCTTCTTGACAGCTGTGTCTATGTAGGTTTTCTGTTCAGCAAACAACTGTGTTAACAGTGTTATGATGGAATCAGTAGCAGCAGGAGCACTTGCAGGAGCAAGACTGGATGGATGTGGTTGAGCAGCAGCAGGTGGAGAAGGTGCATTGGAGGGGCTGGGGTTGATCTCTTCAATTACAACAGTAGAAGTGGATGGCTGTCTTCTCAGAGGGATGTTGTCATCATCTTCATTTCCTGAAGGAAGTAAAGTTGGGATGGAGAAGTGTGGCCTTTGGGGAATCCTGGACTCTGCCTCCTGAACATCCTCATCAGTTTCTGGGATGTCAGTCATTGGCTCAAAAGAAGAGGGAGTGGTTGTGGAGGAAGTAGCAGCTTGCTGTCCTTGGGTATTAGCTGAGTGAGAAGGTGATGGGGGAAGTGAACTGGAGGGCTGAACTGGTTCTGGAGAAGCATGTTTCTTAGGCAGTTCAGGAACTGGTTCAAGTGGAGCTGGGTCCTGAGTGGTGGCTGGAGCAGCATCTGGAATTGAGTCAAGTGGAGCTGAGTCCTGAGCAGTGGCTGTAGTAGAATCTGGAATTGAGTCTGGAGCTGAGTCTGGAGCAGTGGCTGTAGTAGAATCTGGAATTGAGTCTGGAACTGATGATGCTAAACTGGGGTGCTCAGAAGTGAGTTCAGTGATCATTGCATCAATTTCTGCTGAAGTGACAGTGAGATCTATAACCATGGAGGCAGGCTCCCCCTCAAGAGAAGCATCCTGGATGACACTCTCTGTGTTTGGAGGGGGGGATGAAATCCTGTAGTCTGGAACAACTGTTGTAGCAGGATCTGGGGGAAATTTTTGAGCTAGGGAAGGTTGTGCAGGCTCCCCCTCAATTGCTGGATGAGGAGAGGGAGGTGGAGTCCTGACAACCTCTTCCTGAACTAGTTCCTGAGCCCTGGTGGCCTGGGTGGTATTCTGCAATTTCAACTCCCATCTGTTAATGGAGTCCACTGTGAGCCTCTTCATGTAGTGCAGAACACTGCCTTTAGACATTGAAAACACTGCTGGGTCAAGTTCACTGAGTAGAAGGGTTATAATTCTGGCAAATCCAGGCTTCTTGAGACTGGACTTGATGTGATCAAGAATCAGTCTGCCAAAGGGATATTGCTTCCTGCAAATTATGGAGGTCATCACATCAAACATCTCTCCTGTAGCATGTTTGATTGATCCAGTAGCACAGAGAAGGCATTTGCCGACGATGTCCAAGAGGAATTTGCTCTCTGGGTTCAGCTGGGGGCGTCGAATACCAGAGGGTATGCCGGCGATTCCACAGAAGGAATAGGCACGGTCATAATCTGCATGTGTTAGGTCTTCTGGTTCTGTGACTGGAGGTAGATGAAGTAACTGATTGATGATGGAGGCCGAGAGTTTGACCTTGATGCCAGAAACGGTAGATCGGAGAACATGACCACTGGTGCTGACTGTCAAATTCTGATAGAATTCATGAACCTGAGGAAGAAGGAGTCGACACTTCTGTTCGAGGACAAAAGTGAGGCCGGCTATATCCAGGAGGCTCAAGAGGTTCTGAAAGTCTGGGGATATGTCTGCAATACCATCTCGAAGAAGTTCACTGCCGATTCCGAGCTTGGCGATAGAAGAAGATGAAGCCATTGAAGAAAAACGGAGAAAAAACTGTGGGGTTTTCTGGTTTTCACGGCACCGGCGGAAGGCGAAGGGTCTCAAGATATTTGGGGATTTTGGGATTAGTGGATTTGACGAATTTAATCTGACTATTTATATACATATTGTAAATGAGCGGCAGAAATGATCTGGACTGCTACTAGGCATTTTGAAAAATAATAAAAGCTAACAAAAAACTGTACTCGGGAAATTAGGGTTAAGAATTTTCGCAAGTATCAAGTAGGCTCGAGTACTTTAGTAAGTTCTCGAGAGGTAGACTCGAGTACTTTATTAAGTTCTCGAGAGGTAGACTCGAGTACTTTATTAAGTTCTCGAGAAGTAGTCTTTGATACCGAGAAGTAGGCTCGAGTACTTTATTAAGTTCTCGAGTACCCCGAGTGAAGTTCTCGAGACAAAAGAACTTAGGAAATTTTCGTAACCGAAAGTTCTCGAGAAGTAGATAGTTCTCGAGCATCGTTTTCGAGCAAAAGTAAAGTTCTCGAGAAAGAATTACTTAGCTTTATTATTATTTTTTTTTTTTTTTGAAAATCTGAAAAGTTCTGTCTTGAAGAAAGAGAACTTTTTCTTTAGTCCTCTTTGTTGAGCATCCCAAGTTCTGTCTTGAAGAAAGAGAACTTGGCTTCATCCAGTGGCTTTGTGAAAATGTCTGCTACTTGTCTATCTGTTGGAACATATTGAAGGTTGATATCTCCTCGCTCCACATGCTCCCGTATAAAATGATATCTCAACTCTATATGTTTTGTTCTGCTGTGTGACACTGGATTGTTGGCAATGGCAATTGCACTTGATGAATCACACATCAGAGGAATATCTTCAAACTTCAGGTTGTAATCTTCAAGCTGATTTTTGATCCAAAGCAGTTGTGCACAACAACTGCCTGCAGAGATGTACTCTGACTCGGCTGTTGAGATTGCGACACAATTCTGCTTCTTACTACTCCAGGAAATAAGCCTTCTTCCTAGGAATTGACATGTTCCTGAGGTGCTCTTCCTATCATCCTTGCTACCTGCAAAATCTGCATCTGAATAGCCAATCAGTTCATTGTCATTACTTCTTGGGTACCATAAGCCAAGATTTGGTGTACCTTTAAGGTATCTCAAAATTCGCTTTGCAGCAGCGTAATGAGATTCCTTACTGTTCACCTGAAATCTAGCACATACACATGTTGAGAACATTATGTCTGGCCTACTAGCAGTAAGGTAGAGTAGTGACCCAATTATGCTTCTGTATTTGGTTTCATCAAAAGGTTTCCCTTTCTCATCCTTATCCATAGACATAGCTGAGGCCATTGGAGTTTTCATTGTAGATGCGTTCTCCAATCCAAATTTCTTAATCAACTCCTTTGTGAACTTCGTCTGAGATATGAAAATTCCATCCTCAGATTGTTTCACTTGGAGTCCCAAGAAATACTTCAACTCACCCATACTGCTCATTTCAAACTTCCCTTGCATTAGTTTAGAAAACTTTTTGCAAAGGTTGTCGTCAGTTGAGCCAAAAATAATGTCATCGACATAGATTTGCACTAGCAAAATCTTGCCTTTTATTTCCCTAAGAAATAATGTCTTGTCTATCTTTCCTCTTGTGAACTTGTTCTCAAGAAGAAAAGTAGACAATGTCTCATACCAAGCTCGGGGAGCTTGCTTGAGACCATACAGTGCTTTAAATAGAAAGTAGACATGGTTAGGAGAGTTTGGATCAACAAAACCTGGAGGTTGTTCTACATATACTTCTTCCTTTATGTTTCCATTAAGAAAGGCAGACTTCACGTCCATTTGATAGACGGTGAAACCTTTTAATGCAGCATATGCTAGAAATAACCTTATTGCTTCCAATCTTGCCACTGGAGCATATGTTTGATCGAAGTCTATTCCTTCTTCTTGTCGATATCCTTTGGCGACGAGACGCGCCTTGTTCTTTATTATTGTACCATCTTCATCTAGCTTGTTCCGATACACCCACTTGGTTCCTATAACGTTCTTATCTTTGGGTCTTGGTACAAGCTTCCAAACTTCACATCGTTTGAATTGGTTCAGCTCCTCTTCCATGGCTAGTATCCATGATGCGTCGCAGTTTGCTTCCTCAAACTTCTTTGGTTCCACCTGAGATAGAAAACTTAAATATAAATTTTCATTAGTGGTACCTCTACGAGTTCTGACACCGTCTCGAGGATTTCCAATGATCTGTTCTATTGGATGATCCTTCAAGTGTCTGAGCTCTAATGTCCTAGCATCTGGAACATCTTCAGCATCTGGTGTGACTTCATTTCTTTGAACTGCTTCAATATCCTGATCTTCATTCTCAATTGTAGTTGGAGAAGTGATCTCGATGAAAGTATCACCCTTCTCTTCATTTGATTGCTCCAACTTTATTTCATTTATCTTGGAACCTGCAGCTTCAAGTAACACACTAGACGAGTTGCTTTGCAACAAACTCGTCTCATCAAAAATAACATGAATTGATTCTTCTACCACCAAGGATTTCTTGTTAAAGATCCTATATGCCTTACTTTGGCTACTATAGCCTACGAAGATGCCTTCAAAACTCTTTTCGCTAAACTTAGTGGTATGATACTTGCCGTTGTTAAGTACAAAGCACTTACAACCAAAGATTCTAAAGTAAGATATTGTTGGCTTCCTGCCTTTTAAAAGTTCATAAGGAGTCTTATCATGGTTCTTGTTTATGAGTGCTCGATTTTGCACGTGACATGCAGTGTTGACGGCTTCAGCCCAGAAATATTCCGGTAGTGAAGCATCACTCAACATAGTCCTGCAAGCCTCTATGAGTGTTCTGTTTCTTCTCTCAGCTACTCCATTTTGTTGTGGAGTCCGAGGAGAGGAAAACTCATGAAGGATACCAAGGCTTTCACAAAATTCCGTCATGGCCCCAGATTTGAATTCCGTTCCATTGTCACTTCTGATTTTGACAATGGAGCAGTCGTACTCATTCTGTATTTGCCTGACAAAATTAGTGAAAATATCAAAGGTATCCGACTTGTGTTTCAAAAAGAACACCCACGCAAAGCGCGAGTAATCATCAACAATAACCAACGTATAATCCTTATCTCCTAAACTTCTAACTTGCAGTGGACCAAACAAGTCCATATGAAGAAGGTGTAAACACCTGTCCGAATCTTTGCCAATAATGCTTTTAAAGGTAGCCCTTGTTTGCTTGCCTTTAATGCATGCGTGACAAGGTCTTTCCTTTTCGCACTTAACATTTGGAGCATCACGCACCAAATTCTTCGAAAACAATTTATGAATGGTTTTGAAATTAATATGTGCTAATCTCTTGTGCCATTGGTCACCAAGAGATGCACTATCTTTAGCAAGAAGACATACTGGGGTAGAGGAATCCAAACAAATAAAATTAAGACAAAATATGTTTCTGCTACGAGTGCCGGATAAAATGGTTTCTTGTTTATCAACCGTTTTTATCAAACACTTGTTGGCATGAAACTCAACAACGTATCCTTTGTCGCATAATTGACTTATGCTTATGAGATTATGTTCTAATCCCTCAACATAAGCAACATCCGAGAAGGATACGCTACCGTTAGAAATTGTACCATATCCTTTTATAACTCCCCGGTCGGAGCCTCCAAAGATGACCTTTGATCCGTTCTCGGTTGGAGAGTAATTTTGAAGTAAACTTTTTGTTCCGGTCATGTGCCGAGAACATCCACTGTCCAAGTACCATATTGGCGTTCTATTGGCCTTTGGACATTCCTGCAAACACAAAATCATTTTGCCTTAGGAACCCAAATTTGTTTGGGTCCTTGGTCTCTTGTTAGATTGCTCCCCCTACCGATGTTAGCATCGTGAGCGGTCTTTCTCACATTGATAACTCTTGGGGCAGCATAAACACTTTTGTTGAACCAACAATCGATGGCGAAGTGACCAATCTTGCCACAACACCAACAATGAAATCTATTGTATCTTTGTCCATTCTTCTCTTGCTTGACCATCTTGACATGAGGTTTAGCAGGAGGAGCTGCACTGGAGGTAGATGCTTCATGTTGATGACATGAACATTCTTTCCTCTCTTTGGTGGACAAGACTTCAACTTCTTTCACTTTCGGTGCTCTCTTAAAGTTATGACCATGATTATATGGACCATAGCTCTGAAGACTGATTTCTTCATAAGGTGCTTTAAAAACACTTTCGCCAAAGTTTCTAGGACGTGCCCATCCTTGGTATCTAGACTTTGGCTCTACATAAGTAGGCCTAGACCAGTGTCCATAGGAGGACTCAAGATCAAACTTGTTTGTCGGGTAGATTACCTTATTAAAGATAGTCTGTTCTTGAGGGGCTTTCCCTTTTTCTTTGGCTAAGGCTTTCTTGGCTGCCTTATTCTTTCGTTGAGTCTTATTCCTTCTAGAAGTCTTACTAGAAGAGGCTATATGACCTAGTCCAGCACCATCAGTCTGTGCTGAAAATCCAGCAATCAGTGGAAGAACTGTCTTAGGCTTGGAGAAGCTCTCAACAAGCTTCTTCTCAGCCTCAAACTGCTCTTCCAGTTTCTCAATGACTTTTTCTTTTAGACTGACGAGACTAAGTGTCTCATTCAATTCTTCTATGGCAGAGTTAAGCTTACCTTTGAGTGATTCCATCTCAAGAACTTCTTCTCTCAAAGAGCTTTCACTTGCCTTAAGAGACTTAATCTCTTTGGCTTGAGCTTTCACGACCTTTCGACATTTGTCGTAGGCCTTGATCAGCTCTCTATACTGTACCATGAGTTCAGACTCATCGTCATAAGAGCTGTCCTCATTCTCATGTTCAGAACTCTCAGATTCAGAAAGAGGTGTGTGAGAGTTTACCTTCCCAGTGTACTGGGGTTCTGTCTCCTCATCAGTTTGAGCCATCAGCCCAAAATATGCTTCTTCTTCCTCACTTGACTCCGAGGAGTCTGAGTCGCTGAGGGTCTTTGTTTTCTTAGCCACGAGGCTCCTTTCATTCTTCTTTTGGTGAAAGGGTTTCTTGCTTTCCTTCTTTCCTCCTTCTCTTTTCTTATGAGGGCATTCAGCAATCATATGACCTGGCTTGTTGCAACAATAGCAAACTATGTCAGATGAAACATGTTTGTTCTGTTTAGGAACATACCTGTCATGGCTGCTTGAGCCTTTCTTTCTTCGATCACTTTCATAATGTGATCGTCTATGTGAGGCATCCTTGCCTCTCCAATTCTTCTTTTTGTTCAGAAACTTCTTGAACTGTCTTGATAAGAGAGAGAACTCTCCTTCAGACATCTCTGAGCCTGATGAACTGGGCTCTGAACTTTCTTCACTCTCAATTGTTTCCTGAGCAGGAGTAGATGATTGAGCTTTGACCTTTTTTGTGCTTTCTGCCTTTAAGGCAACAGTCTTATCCTTTGAAGAGGATCTGCTCTTCTCTTCTTCGGCTTTTCTTGTATTTATTTGCATCTCATAAGACATCAGCTTTCCGAAGAGATTCTGTGGGTCAGTCTCTGCTAATCTGCCAAACTCCCGAATGGCACATACTTTGGTATCCCACTCTTTCGTCAGAGATCTGAGGAATTTGTCATTCAGCTCACCATTAGTGAACTTCCTGCCATACCCCTTCAGACCATTAACAATTTTGCTGAAGTTCTCAAAAGTATCTGTGATTGAATCCTTTGGTCCTTGTCTGAAGGCTTCATATTTTTGATTCAGAAGAGATCTTCTGTCATCCCTTACTTCTTCAGTGCCTTCCATCAGGACTATCAGACACTGCCACATTTCCTTAGCACTTTGGCAATGTATCAGATTCAGTAACATAGAGTCATCAACTGCACTTGCTATGATGTTTTTAGCTTTCTTGTCCAACGAGACAAGTGCAATCTCATCTTTGTCAAGATCCATTAGTTTCTTTGGTACCTTTAGAGTAGGATCTATTGTGGAGGTTGTCATGGGAACATAGGGACCTTCTTCAACTATCATAAAGATCCTTGGATCCACAGCTTCCATAAAGAATTTAATTCTTTCTTTCCACATGGGAAAGTTTGTCTTGGTGCACAGTGGAAGCTTTGCAAAATCTTTTGCCTTATCCATGCTTGGCTAACTTCTTAGACAACTTAGGGCAGATCTGATCAAGGTGTTAACCTTTATATGATCAACCTCCCTCTGATACCAATTGAAAGTTGACTAGTTGTCTAAATTATCACCTAGAGGGGGGTGAATAGGTGATTGCGACGTCTTTTGCGGAATAAAATAAAACTAATCGCAGCACACACAAAAAGAACACAAGCACAGACGACACAAGATTTATAGTGGTTCCCCGATCTTGGGTACTCCACTTTCCCTCTCACCGATCTAGTAACGCACTAGACTCGGCTACTCCACTTATCTCAGATTAAAGAAATCTTACAACTCGATCCAACCCGGATCTACACTCGGAAGCACAATCTTCCTACAACAAATACTCGGAGTGAAAACTCCTACAACTCGGAGAAGAATCTCCTACAGAATAAAGATTTACAGAAAATTAAGAGACTGTGACAGATCTAGAAAATCTTGACGTTTCTTCTTCCTTCAACAATGGCGGCTCTGTCAGGAATCAGTCGGAGAAGATACTGTCGTCGATCTACAGATCTGGTTCTTCGGAACACACGGAATCAAGAGATTCGAAAGAAAGTCGAGGTCGATCTCGATTCTATGTGTCACTATATCGATCGTTCTTCGTCGGCGACCTTCCAGATGGAAACAGTGAGCGGCGGCGGCGGCGACCGGGAAGACGAATCGGGAACTTAGGGTTTGTCGGCCCTTTTTCGTTTCACGTTCTTGAAGAGAGAGAAAAGATAAACGATAATAATAATTCTTAATGAAAACAGAGACTGATTAGACCTTTTATAGGGAGCCTAATCGGTCAGAAATCAAATCGTATTGAAGTGATGCCACGTGGGCCAATAAGATGATGACAGATTAAAGATTGAAAAAAAAATAGAATGAATAGAAGGTCAACGATTTTGACAAATTCAGAATTAGAAAAAGAATCAAGTCAGAAGTACTCGAGAACTGAAGGTTGTTCTCGAGCACTGAAACAAGGAGTTCTCGAGAATAGAAATGATTGTCTCGAGATCTTGAGACGGAAAAATATACTGTCGAAAATAACTTTCTCGAGCACTAATTGTACTACTCGAGCACTTATACTTAGAAGAAAAAGTATATCTGGATTACTCGAGCATACAGTAAACTTGCTCGAGTACTGGAAAGAAAATATTCAAGAATCTTGAAACTTCTCGAGCACAAAGACTTAGAATAAAACTGGAAAACGAGCACAAGCAGAATTTGCTCGAGAGCCTGAAGAAATGTACTCGAGAATTATTAAGATTTCTCGAGCACTAAACACAAACAAACTTGAGAACTGGAGTACTCGAGAAACAAGTCTCTTTCTCGATCACAAAGACTTAATCAAAATCCTGAAAACTAGAGTACTCGAGCAAATGGATTATTTCTCGAGCACTTGAACATAGAGGAAAATCTGGAGGAAAGTACTCGAGAAGCTAAAGCTGTTCTCGAGCACAGGAACTTAGAATAACAACAGAGAAATAGTTCTCGAGAAAGGTAGACTTAGAAGAAGAGTTATATTTCTCGAGTACCTTTCCTTAGAAATATTTTTGCACAGCATTCTAGTTCTCGAGCAGCAAAGTCATTTTCTCGAGAAAGGAAATCTTTCTCTCGAGCATTAATGACAGCCAGATTTGAAAGAAAAAGTTCTCGAGAAAGCTGAGCTTTTTCTCGAGCACTTTCAAAAACTTCTCGAGACCTAGAGATGTAATTTACTCGAGCACTAATGTATTTCTCGAGCAAAAATGACTTGGCAAAAATTCTAAGTTACAGAAAAATGTTTTCAAATAGAACTTCTTCAGCTTCAGCTTTTGTCCTTTTCTCCAAGTGATTTGAGGTTAAGTATATTCCAATAGAGAGGCTACACATGAGTCAACACCTTGGATTACACAGTGAGGGATTACACTGTGAAGTCCTGTGTTTGATGACCCATTGCAGACTGACATTGGTCTATACTTAAAGTGTACACCTGCAAGCATATGGCTAAAGAGAAATATCAAATACAACTGGATTCAACTTAGTTCATGGGTGACTTCATGCAAATCTAGGTGAGTGTGGATACAATACCCAACAGATTCCAATAGAAGTTTGCAGCTTCTCCATATGGACTTGTTTGGTCCACTGCAGGTTAGAAGTTTGGGAGGTAAGGAATATACGTTGGTTATTGTGGATGATTACTCGCGCTTTGCGTGGGTGTTCTTTCTGAAACACAAGTCAGATACCTTCGGTATTTTCACTAATTTTGTGAGGCAGATCCAGAATGAATACAACTGTTCCGTAGTCAAAATCAGAAGTGACAATGGAACGGAATTCAAATCTGGAGCCATGACAGAATTTTGTGAAAGTCAAGGTATCTTTCATGAGTTTTCCTCTCCTCGCACTCCACAGCAAAATGGAGTAGCTGAGAGAAGGAACAGAACACTCATAGAGGCTTGTCAGACCATGTTGAGTGATGCCTCACTTCCGGAGTATTTCTGGGCTGAAGCCGTCAACACCGCTTGTCACGTGCAAAATCGAGCACTCATCAACAAGAACCATGATAAGACTCCTTACGAACTTCTAAAAGGCAGGCAACCAACCATTTCATACTTTAGAATCTTTGGCTGTAAATGCTTCGTGCTCAACAACGGGAAGTATCACTCTACCAAGTTTAGCGAGAAAAGCTTTGAAGGTATTTTTGTAGGATATAGTAGCCATAGTAAGGCTTATAGAGTATTCAATAGAAAAACTCTGGTGGTGGAAGAGTCGATACATCTTGTATTTGATGAGACGAGTCTGTTGCAAAGCAACTCGTCTAGTGTGCCTATTATAGATGCAGGTACAAAGTTGAAAGAACTTAGCTTAGATGAACCTAGTGAAGATAAAGATGAGACATTCATCAAGGTCCCCTCTACAACCACCATTGGAGAGGTGGATGATCAAGATGAAGAAGACATCCCAGCTGAAGATGCAACTCCAGTGGCTGACGAGATCCCAGATGCAAGGACTTTAGAGTTCAGACACTTGAAGGATCATCCTATTGACCAAATAATAGGAGATCCTCGGGATGGCGTCAGAACTCGTCGAGGTACAACTAACGAGAATTTACACTTAAGTTTTCTCTCACAGGTTGAACCAAAGAAATTTGAGGAAGCCAACTCCGACGCATCCTGGATTCTAGCCATGGAAGAAGAATTGAATCAGTTCAAACGATGCAAGGTTTGGACACTTGTTCCTAGACCCAAAGGTAAGAATGTCATTGGGACAAAATGGGTCTACCGGAACAAGATGGATGAAGATGGGATAATCGTAAAGAATAAGGCCAGACTTGTCGCCAAGGGATATCGTCAAGAAGAAGGAATCGACTTCGACAAGACTTATGCTCCAGTAGCAAGACTGGAGGCGATCAGGTTATTTCTTGCCTACGCTGCACTTAAGGGCTTTACCGTCTATCAGATGGACGTAAAGTCCGCCTTCCTGAATGGTGACATAAAGGAAGAAGTGTACGTAGAGCAACCGCCAGGTTTTGTTGATTCAACCCATCCTAATTATGTGTACTTATTGCAAAAAGCACTATATGGTCTTAAACAAGCTCCTCGAGCTTGGTATGAGACTCTGTCTAGCTTCCTTCTTGAGAACAAGTTCACAAGAGGAAAGATAGACAAAACATTATTTCTTAGGGAAATAAAAGCCAAGATTTTGCTAGTGCAGATCTATGTCGACGATATTATTTTCGGCTCTACGGATAACAACCTCTGCAAGAAGTTTTCTAAACTTATGCAAGGGAAGTTTGAAATGAGCAGTATGGGAGAGCTAAAGTATTTCTTAGGGCTTCAGGTGAAACAATCTGAAGATGGGATTTTCATCTCACAGACCAAGTTCACCAAAGAGCTACTTAAGAAATTCGGAATGGAGAATGCAACCTCTATGAGGACTCCAATGACCTCAGCTATGTCTCTGGACAAGGATGAGAAAGGGAAACCTTTTGATGAAACCAAGTACAGAAGCATAATTGGGTCCCTGCTCTACCTTACTGCGAGTAGACCAGATATAATGTTCTCAACATGTGTATGTGCTAGATTTCAGGTGAACTCTAAGGAATCTCACTACATCGCTGCAAAGCGAATCTTGAGATACCTCAAAGGTACACCAAATCTTGGCTTATGGTACCCAAGAAGTAATGATAGTGAACTACTTGGATTTTCCGATGCATATTTTGCAGGTAGCAAAGATGACAGGAAAAGTACCTCCGGGACTTGCCAATTTCTCGGAAGGAGACTCATTTCCTGGAGCAGTAAGAAACAAAACAGTGTAGCCATCTCAACGGCTGAATCAGAGTATATCTCTGCAGGCAGCTGTTGTGCACAGCTTTTATGGATCAAGAATCAGTTTGAAGACTACAACATGAAGTTCCAGAACATTCCCCTGTTCTGTGACTCTTCCAGCGCCATAGCAATAGCCAACAACCCAGTCTCCCACAGCAGGACCAAGCACATAGAGCTTCGCTATCATTTCATCCGGGAGCATGTGGAGAATGGAGACATAGATCTACAATATGTCTCCACAGACAGGCAAGTGGCAGATATATTCACGAAGCCGCTGGACGAGTCCAAGTTCTCGTTCTTCAAAACTGAGCTTGGACTGCTCAACAAAGAAGACCAGTGATGGACTCTCAAATTAAGAAGATATCAATAATGTTGGCTGCTCAGAGGTACAGTCTTTCAGTGGAAATAGACATCTACCAGGGAAATTCTTTCAAGTATTAGAAACTCGAGCATCGTTACACTTACACGAGTAAACGGCTAATACTCGAGTAAAAAGTTTCATATACTCGAGTAATCCAAAGGATACTCGTGTATGAACTTCTTATACTCGAGAATGAAAATTCGTCAAGGACTTAATACTCGTGTATGCTAATTACATACTCGAGTATGAATTCTTGATTACTCGTGTATGTTGTAACCTACTCGAGTATACTAAACCTCATACTCGTGTATGCTGTCATCCTCTACTCGAGTACACGAATTTTTTTTTTTCTGGATTTTCATACTCTCTATCCGCACCAAGCAATTGCCGCCTCGTTCACGTATGTCCTTATACTTAATCCTTTTTAAACCTAATTAGGATTATTTATATATATATATTCAAAACGAAAAAGTCCTTTCCACTCCTCATTCACTCGAGTAGCCGCCGACTTCTCGTATTCCCGAACCCTGTTCTTCCTCTTCCGTCGCCGCAAGATTCCTGTCTCTTCGTCTCCCAGCGCAGTTGCAGAGCTTCGTCGTCCTCGTTCTTGTTTCCTTCGCATTGCAGAATCGCTGATGGCTCCTCCCTCCTCCAAGATTGGAATCGGCTCTAAACTGGTGACAGACGGTATTGAAGAAATTTCTGATGACTTCCAGAACTTACTAATTCTCTTGGACACGGCCGGGTTGTCCTTCGTTCTTCAAGAACCCTGCCGTCTCCTGCTTCCTGAGGTTGAAGAATTCTACAGAAATCTGAAGATTAGACACAACGGCACAGTTCTGAAATCCAAGGTAAAGGGAGTTGAAATTCGGTTGGATAAAACTTCAGTCGCCACTCTGCTCCGGATGCCAGTGGTCGACGAAGAAGATGACCTAGACAAGGCAGATGCCGACCGCACCTCTCTGTTCTGCGGTCGAGATCCTGAAGGTGGAGGTGAAACCCTGAATCGATCCTTGTTCAATTCAGAAGGGAAGTTTCTCGTTGACATCATCGCCAAAATCCTATGGTGTAAGACATACTCCATCAGAGACATCTCCCAAAATCTATTCGACGTTATGCAAGCAATTGTCTGCAGGAAGAAATTCCAGTTCGGAATGATGATACTGGATAAGATCCGAGAAAGCGTCAAACATCCCAGTTTTGCTAGGATTATCTCCCTCCTCCTCCATGAGATCAACCCTACAGTGTTTGACTTATCTAAAGGGACTCCTCTTCACCACATGAAGAAAGTTTCTATCTCTTCCATTCAGAGGTATGACCTCAAGCTCCTGAACTCTGCCCAGGCTTCAAAGGCTGATGCCATCTCAGAACTACAACAAGAAAAGAGTTTACCTGAAGACAGGATTCCATCTCCTCCTCTACATCAAACTATTGCTACCTCTGGTGCTTTAGTTGAGGGGGAGCCTGCCTCTTCTCTCTCTCAGCATCAAGTTTCTTCTGAATCAGTGATTCCAGCACAAGAAGATGTCAGAGTTACTACTCCTCCAGTTTCTCCTACTCCAACTCATCTTCAATCAGCAATTCCTGAATCTGAAATTCCAGATACAGCTCACCTACTGTCTACAGCTGAAGATATTAACAGCCTTATTGATGAGCTAAGCTCAGATGCTCCTCTTTTTCAGAATGATTCAGCTGCCAAGTCTCCTGCCAAGTCTCCTGTACAGTCTCCTGTTGGTGAGCCCATCACATCTGATCATGTTATCCTGTCTGATGACGAGGAGGATTCCCCAGAACCTGTTGACCCTCCTCTGAGGACACTTGACTTCTCTCTCCCCTCTTTCACTGACCCTTGTGATTCCATAGAGATAATTCCAACCAAAAGAGCTGCGAGCTCAGTGATTGTGGAAGAGATCCCCCCTTGGAATACTCCTGCTCCCTCAGTCCCTGCATCAACCTCAGCCCCCTCTTCTTCTTCCTCTTCAGATCTTGTAAGCAAGATTGAGCTTATGCTCAAAGAACAGAGAGATTACTTTGATGCCTCTCTGCAGTCAGTCACCTCCAAGGTCTCTGCTCTTGAAAAGGAGATGAGCAGAGGCTTTGCTGAAATTCAAGCAAACACTGACACACTCAAGCAGCTGTTCAATATTGGAGGCAAAGCCATAGATCACACCATAACAAGCATAGGTGAGCTAAGAAACCAGGAAGAGACAGTAGCTCATAATCAGCTCAAGCTAGATGAGAGAGCTGAAACTAATGTTGTGAAAGTATGTAATGAAGTGCGCACCTTCAGAGATGAAGCAATTGCCCAGCTATCCATAGATATCAGCAAGGGGGAGAAGATCGTAAAAGAACAAGTTGAAAAGCTCTCTGAACAGGCTGAAGCTCAAATCAAACAACTATCTACCCAATCTCAAGATGCTGTAAGTGATCTAGTAAAAGGATTGAAAGAATCCATTCTTTCCCAGCTCCAGTCTGTCAAATTCTATACCTATGACACTGCTGTCTGGCTGCATAATCAAAACTTTCCTGAGTTTCAACTGGACCCTACCATTATACCTCAGCATCTAGATCCTCTTGCAGAACAGCCTCCAGCAGATGTCTCAGCTCAAGCAACCTTTCAAGGAGGTGTGCCAGTCTTCTCACCCAGACCTGAGGGTGATGTGACTGAGCCTCCCCTATCCTATACTGAAGCATGGCAAGATGATTTTCCTTCCAGTTCTCAAGGTCCTTCTAAGAAGAAAAGAAGATATGGTGACGGCGCTTCTGCCAGCCGTTCTGCACCCAGGAAAGAGCCAGCTTCTGAAGGTAGACCACCTGTTGTTCATGCTGAAGTGTGGAGTCCTACCTCTAAGTCCCTAATTCTTGATACTTTGAGGTTAGTGACTGATCTTGGAGAGAACAGAGATAATTACTACAGTTATTCAGAGTGGAAAGCCTATGAAGCATCTCAGATAAAGATCAGGCTACATGACAGGAATTGGGGGCACAACAACCCTGCTGCTCCTCCTAGGCCCAGGACTTACTTTCCAAAACCTTTCAGCTACCTAGAGAGGCAAGAGCTGAAAAGAGAAAGGATACACAAGGATGCCCCATCTTGAGTTGAACTGAGAATGTGGAATTGGACTTTTGTTTCTGTGATTAAAATATTTATATATATATATATATTTAATTCTGATTATGGCAATGTTTTGTTCACCCTGCTTTAGTTTAGTTTATTCTCCTGTTATATGCATGTTGTTCTTTTACTCTTAAGTAATTCACCTTAGTATAGAGAGTGCTGACATCTACAAATAGGGGGAGATTGTTGGGGTTTGTCTCCACAATACCTCAGATTTGTAGGAAGTCAGACCTTGAACTAAGATGAATTAAGATGTATTTGATGTGGTGTTTGAGTTGTATGTGTGCAGGTTCTAATTGCCAAGTGTAGATCAATGTCAGTCTATAATGAGTCACCAAACACAGGACCATGCAATATAATTCCTCATTGTGTGATCCAAAGTGTTGGCCCATGTATAGCCTCTCTATTGGGATACACTTCTCATTCATGCACTTGGATTGATGGACAGAAGCATTGGAGCTAATTTCCTCAGAAAATATTTCTAAGTCCAAAATACTCGAGTAACCCCTTTCTTATACTCGAGTATCAGACTTAATACTCGAGTAGCTAGTTAGACATACTCGAGTAGTTAGTTAGACATACTCGAGTAAATCAGTTAGACTTACTCGAGTAGGCTCTGAATACTCGTGTAGATAAATCTATACTCGAGTAGTTAAGTAGTCATACTCGAGTAGTTCTTTTCATACTCGAGTAAGTAACTTAATCACTCGAGTAAATCATGTATCATACTCGAGTAGATCCTTTTCTTCTCTTCTCTGCAAGTTCAAGTAGTTATACTCGAGTAGTTTCTTCTAATACTCGAGTAAGTATTTCTATACTCGAGTAATTGATTTTTCATACTCGAGTAAATTATTCGATACTCGAGTAGTTGATTTTAATACTCGAGTAAGTATTTCCATACTCGAGTAATTGACTTTGATACTCGAGTAAGTGAATGCTTCCCGGATACATATTCTGATACTCGAGTAACTTCCCCTTTCACTCGAGTATATCTTTCTTTCACTCGAGTATATATTTCTGATACTCGAGTATATCTTTCTGATACTCGAGTATATCTCTTCTGATACTCGAGTAGTTCATCTTTAACTCAGTAAAATTTCTCCTCTCATACTCGAGTATAATCCTCTTTGTCACTCGAGTATCTAAATTCCCATACTCGAGTATATCTTCTCTTACTCGAGTATAGCAGTTCTCTATTCCAGAATTTCGAATTCGCCATAAGTATTTTAAATCCGTCAATTCTGATTGGTCTACGTGTCATCCTTAATTAAGATTATGACCGTTGGAGTCCACCTATAAATAGGTCATTTCAGAATTGACTAATTAACAAGATTACAGAGATATTCTTTTTAAGAAAGAGAAAATTCCGTGAACCCTAATTCTCACGCCGCCGCCGCCATCGTTGTTCACGGAAGAAACTCTGGATCGCCGATCTCCGTCTTCAACGACTATTTCTCCAGCGATCCAGACAAAAGTGAATCACTTGATCTCGCCGAGCCTCAAAGATTTCAGATCTATCTTCTCGATCGAGGTGGTTCTAGTTTTCAGATTCGTGGATCTCTCTCAAGTCATCTTCAACCTTTTCTGATCAAGCCGAAGTTCCTAAAGAAGAAGACTGTCAAAGATCCAGATCTGAGATTGTTGTTTTGATTTTTTTTTTTCAAACCAAAATTTCATTGTAGGAGTTTTCTCCGAGATTTGTAGGAAGATCTTTCTTCCGAGTTTTGTAGATCCAGTTGGATCGAGTTTTGTAGGAATGTGGTTCCGAGGTGTAGGATTGTTTTCAATCCGAGATAGTGGAGTAGCCGAGTCTAGTGATTTGCTAGATCGGTGAGGAAAGTGGACGTACCCAAGGTTGGGGAACCACTATAAATCTCTTGTCGTCTGTGATTGCTTGATGTGTGCTGTGTTAATTTTTAATTCCGCATTTGACACGCATTTCACCTATTCACCCCCCTCTAGGTGATTTAGGCTAACAACTTAGACCTCTCACACTCTGTGGTCCACTCAAATTTCTGATTACCCCGAAGGGCCTTGAAGAACGGGGAGCACTTCTCTCCGGCCTTGGAGAGAAAATGGCTAAGGCCTGCCAGCCTTCCAGTCAGCATTTGGACATCTTTGGAGTCTCTTGGGGAGGCCATCTCCATGATGGCTTTTACTTTGTCGGGGTTAGGCTCCACCCCCGGGGAGTGAGGAGGTGATCTAAGAACTTACCCCTTCCCGCGCCGAAGACACACTTGGCCGGGTTGAGTCACATCTTATAGTTCCTTAGGGTGGCGAAAGTCTCTGCCTGATCAACTATGTGCTCCACAACGCTCTTGCTCTTGACGAGAAGATCGTCCACATAGACCTCCAAATTCCGCCCCTTTTGCTCTTTGAAGACTTGATCCATCATTCTCTGATACGTTGCGCCAGTGTTTTTGAGCCCGAAGGGAATCATCTTGTAGTTGGAACAGACGTCGCTGGTGATGAAGGAAACATCGCGGCAATCGGGGGGATGCATCCGGATCTGGTGGTACCCTGAAAAAGCATCAAGGAAACTAATCACAGGAAACCCGACGGTAGAATCAACCAACGCGTCGATTTGATGCAAGGGGTAACAATCCTTTGGGCAAGCTTTATTCAACATAGAAAAATCGATACATAGCCTCCAGCCCCATCCAGACTTCTTCACCATTATAACTTTGGAGACCCAGCCTGGATACTGGATCTCCGAGACAAACCCCGCCTCCAGTAGCTTCCCTACTTCCTCTCGGATCGACCCAGCCAGCGCGGTGGCGCTCTTCCTCTGCTTCTGACGAACTGGAGCTACCACGGGATCCAGGTTGAGGCAATGACAGGCAACATCAGCGTCAGTCCCCGGCATCTCGGCGGCACTCCACGTAAAGATGTCAGCATTATCCTGCAGGCAAGCAGCTATCTCCACCTTCCCTTCAGGGGCAAGGCTCCTCCGACCTTCACCAGCTCAGGCTCTCCTATCGGGGATATCACCTCCACTTCCTCTAGCTCCTCAGCAGCTTGCAGGCCCTCCTCCTGCTCCATCATCCTCTCCAGCCTTTCCGAGTCACCCATCCAGCTGATGGTGCTAATAGCATTCAGGTAACACTCCCTGGAGGCCTTCAGATCTCCCCTGATCCGGACTTGGACATTATCCCGGCAGTACTTCAGGCACTGATGGTACGACGACGGGACGGCCTTGAAATAGTTGATAAGGGACCGCCCAAAGATGGCATTGTAACCACTTGGTGCGTCGACGATGATGAAATGACATCGGATTTAAGTACCCCCGAGAGTGACCAGTAGCTCCACTCCCCCTTCCACCTCTTTCTTCTCTCCCAAGAAGCTAAAGAGAGGTCCATCCGCAGCCTGGACCCTGGACGCTTCCACCTGAAGCCCGACGAAGGTTCTCTTGAAGATGACATTCACCGAGCTCCCGTTATTCGTGAGGATCCGATCGACGGTGAAGTATTCGATTGCAGCTTGTATCACCAGTGCGTCGTGGAAGGGATTCTCATTCCACAGCATATCCTCCTCCGAGAAGGTTATCTCGTTCAGCAGCGGAGGAGTCTGCGACATCGAGGCGACGCTCCTCTTGTAGATCTGGTGGAGACTAACCATGTAGGAAGCTCCAAGCCCGGCACCTCCATTGATCACCCCGATGTGTCCGCCTCCTGGACCAGGAATAATATTCCCTCGACCTCCCTGGTCAACCCTGTCCTCATTCCTCCTCCTCTGCGGAGCTTTGAATGCTACTTGCCCGATCGGGGCCTCCTGTCTCGGTTGCTCTCTCTCCGCCTCCGTCGCTTCCAGCCTCCTCCTTGCTTCCCAAAACTCTGGGCAAGCCATGGTCCCATGCCCCTCTACCCGATGGATATCGTAGTAGAGGGGAATTGCCGCCTCCTGTTGTCTCTCCCGGCGCTCCTCCTTTCGCCGATGCTTATTTGCCTGTCGCGCGACAACCATCCTCTCCCTTCTTCCTCCTCCCTTCTTCCTCCTCCCTGCTCCCTCGGGTTGTTATTCCTCCTCTCCTCCTGCCATATCGGTCGCCTCCACTGAGTATGATCCCTCGGGTATTGGAATCTTCTTTCCTCCCTTCTTCCTTTTGGAGCCTCGGCAGGCCTCCTTTCTTCTTGCCTTCGAGGCCTCTCCTGCCTCCTCTCCTCCACCCTCCTGGGCTCTTCTCTTCTCTTCCTCTCTTCTTCTTTCTTCCTCTTCGGCTCCTCCCGCCTCCTATCATTACGCCTCTCCGACCGCCTTTCCTTCTCCAGCAATCTTCCCCTATTCTCCCCCAACGGCTTATCCCCATCCAGTCTTGCCAAGAACTCCTTATTCCTCTCCTCCCCCTGAATAAAGACGTTCGCCCTCTCCACCATCTCCTCAAACAATTTGGGCGGCCTATGCCCTAACTCCATGTTGAACAGCCCCTGCTTCAGGCCGAACTTGAGGGCTACCATCAAGGTGAACCCGTCTACTTCCTCCACCTCCAAGGCCTCCTCCTGGAACCTGTCGATTTAGCGACCCAAAATTTCGTGCTGCCCCTGCACGATCTTAAAGAGAGCCGTCACATCCTTCTTCCGCTTCTTGGACGTCGCGAACCTTGCCACAAGGCCCCGACGAAGGTCGGAGAAGCAGTAGACGGATCCTGCTGGCAGCTGATGGAACTAGTCTCTCGCACTACCCTTGAAGGTGATGGAGAAGAACCGACACTTGAAGGCATCAGACATATTGCGGATGGAGACCACGTCCTCAAACCACTGAAGATGCCTTACCGGGTCATCTTTGCCGGAGTAGTAGGTGAGGGCAGGTTCTCTGAAATTGTCGGGGACGAGTGTTGCAAGGGTCTCGTTGCAGAAGGGGCTCCTCCCTTCCTGGCGGCAACGAGTATCCTCTTCGCTTGAGTAATCATACTCGCTCCATCGGCGAGTATCCCTATACCTCGCTGAGAGTTCAGGATCTCGGAACCTGATGCCATGGCTGCTCGTCGGGTGCTGACGCGACGACATCGGTTGCTCTTCTCTCGCCCAAGCGGGCTCCTTTCCTGCGCGTCGGGTCGGGACTTCCTCGCCCAGTGGTGTCAGGCGACAGGGAGAAGTCGTCGTGACCTTAGAGGGGTTGGAGAATCCAACGAGTATTGCCCTCTCCATCCTCTTTGTAAACTCCTCAAAAGAAGCTACTGTCACAAACCCACCACCTTGCTCCGAGGTTCCAGCTCCTACCGAGTTGTCCGCCAACTCGCTCTGATCGCCACCATTGGCCATCTTTCTCAACCAACAAACTTTCCTCCTCGGCCGCTATCCACGCTCACCGCACCAAATGTTGAAGCCGGGAAAAATTCCCTACCTCAGAATCAGACTAGGCGGCCTACGACTACTGGTCAAGCAGAGAAGCTAGACGGCCCACAGAAGCAAGAAAAGAAATGAGCTTTAGGAACAAGACCACAGGTTGTTGCGGTAGGAAGGTCCCACCACGTACCCGGCTACTTAAAAGAAGCAGCCCCTCCACAACCAGAATGGCCGAGCTAGGTACGAGGGAGACGAGCTAACAACGAGGTAGCAGGTCACGACTTGTTCTCTGAGGAAAAGGAATCCAAAGAGCTCGCGAGTATCTATCTGAGATTTCCGATCTCTCTCCCTCGTACCCCAGGGGTCCTATTTTTAGAGAAATCCAAAGGGGGGTCACTACTTATACCCCCACCCCGGCAACTAGACGACTTCCTGGGGAGCTCGCGCGGGCTGGGCGAGTATCTCGCCCTAGTCACCTAGTGGAGAGTATGCGAGGAGAGCTCGTCATACTCGCCCAGGTCTTTCACGGGCTCGCGGCTTGATGTTGACTTCTGTCTTGACTGATTGACTTTGACTCCCGCTGAGTTGGCTGCAGTAGGACCCATCCTTGTCGAATATGGGTTATATATATATATATATATATATATATATATATATATATATATATATATATATATATATATATATATATATATATATATATATATAAAGATATATGAAATGAAAATATATATAAGGATATATGAAATGGAATTTAAAATCCATACTTTTAAAAACTTTTGAAGAAAGCATGATCATCCGATCAATCTCCAGAAATTATTTACCGTTTGATCATTGTTGTTAGACAAAAAAAAACAAAGGTCTTCTATACCTATTGTGCACGAGTGGAGCTGTCACTTAAAATCAAAACCGAAAATCGAATCGGAACCGCAAAGAACAGAACCGAACCGTTCACGAATTATTTGGGTTCTGATTTGAATTTTGGAACCGTGAACATCATTGGTCCGGGTGTGGTTCTTTCATTTTATTATCCGGACCGGAACCGGAACCGGAACCGCAACATACAAGTCTCAAGCGGTTCCAAGATTTTTAAACCCGATCCGAACCGGACCGAAACAGAACCGAACCGCAACCCGTTTATTATTATATTATATTAATAATAATAATTTTATTATATTGTTATTTTTTATAATTCATCTATAATATCTATACTTACTAGTATGAGTTAAACTGACGCAGTTTGATCCAAACCGCAATCATACTAAAAGAGGTTGGTTTTGGACTAAACAAAATTGCATCATACCAAAACTGTGCAGTGTGGTTTGACATTGGTGTTGTTTGGAGTCGGTTTTTGCAGTACAATTTCGATTTTGACACTATTATATAATATATTTTCAATTTTACTCATACATTTTCCTGAAATAATTAAAGTAACTTGTACTTATTGGTGATGATTGGAAAATAATAACCTCTTAAAAAAAATAATGCGGCACGGTTTTGTCGATTTTACGCCGCCAATAAATTCACTGCAAACTATGTTGTTTTGCAACCAACGAATTCACTCTACAACCAAACCATTTAGTACTGTTTAAAATCGGCGCGGTTTAAGATCAGTGCAGTATGGTGCAATTTTGTGATTTCAGTTTTTAACTTTCAGTGTTACTTACTATATTACACAAAAAAGTAATCTCACTTGGAGTAATACAAAATTCCTACGTCCGGGTCCCGGACTTCGAAGTCCTTGCAAAAAAACGAACGGATTTACATTTCTCCTCTGATTTTTTATTTTTGTCCTCCCCAATTCATTTCGCCAAATTTAGTTTTGATTCTACTTACAACCGATTGGAACCGGACCGAACCGCATAGAACCGGACCAAGCCGTTAGTGGCCGATTTATTTTGGTTCTTGTGGAACCGTAACCGGAACCGTTGACATGACGGTTCTAAAACTTATTCTGGAACCGGAATCAGAACCGAAACTGGTCAAACCAAATAAAATTTTGGTTCTAATTTAAAGAATCGTTATCTTAGTGGTTCGGTTCACGATTTTAGTTGAACCGGAACCAAGATAGCTCTATGCACGAGGGATCGGGAGACAGAACAAGAGGGGGAAAAGAGAGAGAAAGTGAGGAGAGAGGGAGAAAGAGGGCGGCTGCCTATGTGGATGGCGGGAGAGATATATAGAGAATGAGATATATATATATATATATATAAATAGATATATTATAATATAATATATATCTATTATTATTATGTATAACCGATAAGAGAGAGGTAAAGAGAGAGAGAAGGCGAGAGAGAAGATTTTTTTTTTACGTATATATTTATATTGTTATACAAAATAAATATTATAATATTGATGTATATTTTTTTACAGTCATTTTGAGTACTCATATGTATATGTTGCGAGCACAGTCCGCCTTGAACCGGACACACCTCGCCTTGAACCGGGCACATCTCGCCTTGAACCGGGGACAACTCGCCTTGATCCGGGCGCAACCCGTCGGAGGCGGGAAGTATATACGAGTGACAGTGCACGGGGGCCCCCGTGCGACAGTATTTCGTCCGCCCGCGGCAGGCTTCGCATGCCACCCGAAGGGCTGGTTTTTTTGACCGTATCATTTTTGAGGCGGGCTTCGCCCTCCCCCGAATGTATAACCCCGTGTTCGCCGAGTGGACCCACAAGACAGAGCGAGTTGAGGCCCTAGGGATAGGCCATGAAATCACAAGTTTTAGGCGAGCAGGGGGAGCCGACCCCATCAACTCGGCAAGCGGCCGAGCCGGGGCAGCCGACCCCTTCAGCTTGGCAAGCGGGCGGGTCGGGGCAGCTGACTCGCATCCGCCATAGCAGGCGGGCGAGCCGCGGGGCTCGCCCCGCACCCGTCCAGGAAGCGAGCGAGCCGCAAACCGGCTCGCACTCGCCTGAGAGGCAGGTGAACCGCGTGGGCTTGGCCACACCCGTCCCGGGGGATTAGCGAGCAGGCTCACGCTCGCCCCCGCATATGAGGTTCTAATATCATGCATTTAAAGTGGTTTGGTCTGCCAGTTGCCTCTTCAAACAGAGGAGTTTTGTTGTTGGAAAACCCACCTTGGGCTGCGTAAACAAAAAGGCAGAGTTACGCTATTTGCAGGCTAGACTCAGAAATCTATAAATAGACCCACAGGGGTACCACAGAAAGGGAGCTTTCTCATTTTCTGATCTTGTAGCGCTTTATGAGGTGCCCTTAGCTCCACTCTAGCTAAGGATGGGATGCGCTCTAAGATCTTCCTGGTGTGCGGTGGGACCTCCGTGCTGCAGCCGCGGGTCATTACCTAATCCTAAGTCTCAGGTTGAGTGAGCTGACTTGGAGAAGTAAGTGTACGGTCACCCCTTCTTAGGGACTGAACTCCACAGAAGCTGGTTTCCAGTTTCAACATATTGCTGTGGTGAGGGTGGAATGTGACCAGCACAGAAAATCCTTAGTGAGGTCAATGACTGGAAGCGAAGGACAAGGAGTTGATCCAGCTGACTCGCCGCCTCCCGCTCCCATGGCGACCCTCGGGATGTTCTAGGACATCAAGAAGGAAGTCAGATATCTAGTGCTCTTCGCACTCGAGGCCCACGACGAGTGCTCGACGCCCTCTATCCTAGTAGTCGTTGCCCCATCCCTTGGCGAGAATGCCCCCGTCAAGCAACCTGGGAAGGAGGTCGAGGGGGGAGGGCAGCGATTGAGACCTCTCAGGGCGAACACTATTCCCTGGTTCGACAAGTGCGAGTAGGGTTGGCGAGGTGGAGGAACAAGACCACCCTGCTTGCTCTGCAGGGGAGTCCTTTTAGCGAGCTGGTTGCATCTGCCCCAGTTTCAGAGGGTTTACACGAATGGAGATATCCTACTAGACTGGTAGGGATGATCCAATCCAGCACGTCCAGTGGTTCGAGGATGTGGTCTCAATCTGGCATATGTCAGATGCTTTCAAGTGCCGGCTCTTCGCCATAACTTTTAAGGAGAAGGCAATGGATTGGTTCAATCAGCTTCCTTCCAGCTCTATATATTGCTTTGAGGACCTACGTCGGGGGTTCCTGCTGAGGTTTTCAACTTGAAGAAGAGGAAGAAGGAGTTGGAGTCCCTATTTCTTATCAAGCAGGGGGCGAAGGAGACGTTGGGGAGTTACGTCAACAGGTTCCAGGAGGAGGTTATCCAAGTTCAGGAGATGCCTGGGCATACCCTCATGATAGCCTTCACTCTGGGTCTGCAACAAGGGTTTTTCAGAATGGAGTGAAAGTGAGTGCCTCCACTGTCCTTTGAAGAGCTGATGGAGAGGGCAGCAAAGGAGGTCGAGGGAGAAGCATCTAATCTGGCATTCACCAGGAGACTAGCCAAGTGGCCATAGAAGAGGAGAAAGAGCCAGGAGGTAAGAATCAGGAGGTGAGGAGGGGAGAGCCCCGACAGTAGGAGCAATGGCAGAAGCAGCCGAGAGGGGGTTGTCAGGAGCCGAATAACCAGCTGGGTTGGAGGCAGTAGGAGTGGCACGACCAGGGATAAAGAAGAGGTTTCCACAGAGGGGGAAACTATCAAGGGGGGTAAGTTCGGTTCCACCCCCTAGGCTGGAGGAAAGGCCAGATACCTCCTCTCCCCAAATAGCACCAGGCTATGACGATGGCTCTGGGGAGGAGGAGGAGGAGAGGTGTTCGAAGGAGAAGGCTAGAAGGCAGGACAGAGCTGCCCTACTGCGATTTCTATCAGGAGGAGGGCCACGCGACAAACACCTGCCCGGAGTTCTTGGAGATGAGGGGTGGAAGGGAGTAGGCCCAACAGTAGTAGCGACCCCGTCAGGAGGTGCAGATGGAAGAAATTCTGCCAAGAGCGGAGGACGAGGACATGTGCGAGGATTGGGTCGACATTAGAGGCCGAGGAGGGATCAGAGTTATCCATGGGGGGGGGGGAGTTGGGAGTCGAGGCCGCCCGCAAGGAGAGTCTTCACACCAAGCACCGTCGGGGAGTTTCCTTGACGTCCCAAGCCCCGCCCCCAGATGAAAAGATCACCTTCTCCCGGGATCATGAGGATCTATTCTGCGATGCACTGGTAATCCAATCCGCCATCGAAAATTTCACTGTCGCTCGGATCCTCATCGACAACGGGAGTTCCGTCAACGTCGTTTTTAAGAAGGCGTTTGGCGCGATGAAGGTGGAGGCTAAGAGGGTACTGGCCTCGGATGAGCCCTTGTTCGGATTCTCCGAAGAGATAAAGGAGGTGTAAGGGGGAGTGGGACTCCATATCACCTTGGGGTCAATCCAAGAACTGCAGGTTCATCATCGTGGACGCTCCTAGCATCTACAATATGATATTCGGGCGACCTCTCATCAGCGCCTTCCACTGCGTACCCGCATCCTTCCACAAGTGCCTCAAGTTCAACGCTGAAGGAGTCCAGGTCCAGGTTCTGGGAGATCCCAAGGAGGCAAGGGAATGTTACATCACCGTGGTCAACACCATCTCGTGGCAGGAGGAAGCTAGGGAGATCAAGAGAAGAATGGAGTAGTTCTCCAGGCAGGAATCCGTGCGAGAAGAAGAGGAGATGGAGGTGGAGGAGGTGGAGGAGGTGGAGATCCCCGCCTGTGTGGGGGGAGCAGAAGAAGTTTCAGAGGAGCAAGCCAAGATGATGACAATGGAGGAAGTCGATGAGGAGGAAGCCCTCATTACAGGGGAGAGGGTAGCAGGTGAGGGGGAAGAACAGTCCCAACTGGAAGTGGCGGAAGAAGTGGTGGAGCTAGAAGTCCTCACCAGGGGGGAAGGGTGGAGAAGGTGCGAGTCAATGGGGGGCTGAGCCTGGAGGATCATGAGAAGATGTTGGAGTGCATCCAGAATAACGTGGATGTCTTCGCATGGAGCGCGGCGGACATGCTGGAAATTAATGTAGATGTGGCTTGCCACCGCCTCAACATTGATCCTGATGCTCTCCCCATCCAGCAAAAGAAGAGGTCCATCGCCGATAGGCTGGATGAGCCCATCTGGGAAGAAGTGGGCAAGCTTCTCAAGGCGAGGTTTGTATTGAAGATCCAATATCCAGGCTGGGTCTCCAACGTTGTGATGGTCAAGAAGGGAGACGGGCACTGGAGAATGTGTATCGATTTTTCACTTTTGAATAAAGCCTGTCCTAAGAATTGTTTTCCCCTGCCTCGAATCGATGCACTGGTTGAATCAGCCATTGGTTTTTCTCTAATGAGTTTTCTAGATGTCTTTTCAGGATACCACCAAATCAGGATGCACGCGCCGGACATAAAAGATATTTCCTTCATTACAGTGGACATGTACTACTGTTACAAGATGATGCCCTTTGGACTAAAGAATGCAGGAGCGACGTATCAACGAATGATGGACCGGATCTTCCGGGAGCAAAAGGGAAGGAATTTGGAGGTCTACGTGGATGACCTCATGGTGAAGAGTCGGGATGCGGAATCTCATCTCCAAGACCTGGAGGAAACCTTCAACACCTTACAGAAGTATAAGATGAGACTGAACCCCCTAAGGTGCGTTTTCGGGGCAAGCAGGTGAAGTTCCTGGGTCACCTGCTTACTCCGACGGGGGTGGAGCCCAATCCTAATAAGGTGAGGTCGATCATGGAGTTAGAATCACCGCAAAATGCCAAAGAGGTTCATCGCCTGACATGAAAGCTTGCAGGTTTGAGCATGTTCCTCTCTCGGGCGGGAGAGAAGTGTTCACCCTTCTTCAAAGTGCTGAGGGGAGGCCATAAATTTGAATGGTCCAAGGAGTGCGAGGAGGCTTTCCAAGCTTTGAAGAGACAGCTCACTCAGGCTCCGCTGCTCTAGGGACCAGAGGAGGGGGAAGATCTATCCATGTACCTTGGAGTCGGGGCTGAGGCCGTGAGCTCCGTCCTGGTCCAGGAGGAGGGAAAGAAACAGTTGCCGATCGATTATGTGAGTAGGGTCCTGAGGAACGTAGAGCTTCGATTCCCGATCCTGGAGAAATTGGCTTTTGCTTTGGTCATCTCGACCCGGAGGCTCCGACTGTACTTCTAGGCACATTCAATCCGGGTGGTGACATACCATCCCCTCCGTAACATCTTTGAGGGGGTAGAGTATTCAGGGAGGCTAGCAAAATGGTCGGTAGAGCTAAGCGAGTTTGACATATTATTTATCCCTCGCCTCTCGATAAAGGCCCAGGCAATGACTGACTTCTTGGCCGACTATGTAGTTGAGGTGGCAGAGACGGAGGTCACTCGTCCGGTTCCTTGGAAGGTGATGGTGGATGGTGCCTCTGTAAAGCACTCCTTGGGGGTGGGAGTGATCCCGAAGAGTCCTCAAGGAACAAGGATAGAGCAGACAATGGTGATCCATTTCCCCATTACTAACAATCAAGTGAATTATGAGACGGTAATCACGGGGTTACGTTTGGCAAGGGAGCTGGGGGTGCATGACGTGGAGGTGCTAATAGACTCCCTGGTGGTGTCCTCTCAAATCGACGATAAGTTCGTGGCAAGGTAGCATACTCTCTAGTTATACCTAGCGAAGGTGAAGGGAATCATTGACACATTTCAAACTTTTTCCATCTGACATGTGCCGCGTGAAGAAAGTGAACAAGTGGATAAATTGGCTAAGTTTGGACCCCGTGCGGGAGGAACTATAACTGACCTATTCAACCCTTCTATTGAGGAAGGGGAGTTGATGGAGGTGAACCAACACCCCACATGGATGGATCCCTTTACAGTTTTATTATCCCGGGAGAATTCTCGGAGGGTCTAGACAAGAAGCGTTTCAAGTATAAGTTGGCGTACTACCTGATGCGCGATGGGAAGCTATACAGGAAGACCCTCTCAGGATTTTTGGCACGTTGCGTGGCTGAGGAGGAGGTCTCAAGGATCTTGGAGGAAGTCCATTCCGGTGAGTGCAGGAGCCACTCGGGAAGCAGGATCCTGGAAGGAAGAATAGTGAGACAATGGTATTTTTGGCCGACCCTGGGTTGGGATGCCACTGAATTTGCAAAGAAGTGTCAGAAGTGCCAGTTGTTCGCTCCTCTCCAATTGCTGCCGGCTCAAAGGCTCAGAAGCATCACTGCGCCCTGACCCTTCGCTATTTGGGGAATGGATCTCGTGGGGGCCCTTCCCCCAGGCCAGAGGGCAGAGAAGGTTCTTGTTAGTTATGATCAATTATTTCTTTAAGTGGTTGGAGGTCAAGGCACTGGAAAAGGTGACCTCTTAGGTGATTCACAACTTTGTATGGGGGGAGATCATTTGTCGGCATGGGTTGTATCAGGCCATCATCACGGATAAAGGGCCGCAGTTTGCCGGCATAGAGTTCATCAGCTTTTGTGGCCAACTCGGGATAGACCTCAGGTTCGTGTCGGTCCATCACCCTTAGAGGAACGGGCAAGTAGAGGCGACGAGCAAAATCATCGTGAACTTGTTAAAGAAGAAGGTCGAAAATTTGAATGGGAGCTGGGTGGAGCAACTCCCTTCAGTCCTTTGGGCCCTGAGAACCATGCCCAACACGACCACGGGGGAAACTCCCTTCAAGCTCTCCTACGGCTGCGAGGCAGTGCTTCCGATAAAATTCGAGATCCGGACGCCGCGAATAGTGGAGGCAGGAGAAGGCAATAAAGAATGGAGGTCTGAGAATGAGGATGATTTGCGGCTCTCCCTAGATCTAGTGGAGGAGCTGCGCGATCTGACAACGATCCGTCAGGAAGAAGTCAAGCGGCATATGGCCAAGTACTTCGACAAGCATGTCAAGATCAAGTAATTCGTAAAGGGGGATTTGGTCTTGACAAAGGTCGATGTTGCCGGAAGGTCGGCCGCCGTCGACAAGTTGAATCCAAATTGGAGGGTCCCTATGTAATCAAAGAATCCTTGAAGGTGGGGGGGGGATACCACCGCCATAATGTGGAGGGGGAACCCATCAGTCATGCTTGGAGTGGCGACGACTTAAAGCGCTTCTATCCGTGAAGTTGAACAATGAACAATACCTTTTTGCACATGTCTGTCTTTGATGATTCACTTGCTCGTTATAAGGAATGTGGAGAATGACTGGCCAAGAGAAAAGTCCGATTGATGCTCAACACCCGCCGTTAGGCTCCTACTAGCTGATTGGGCCGGTGGTAGCGCCCGGTGGTTGGCCAAGAGAAAAGTCCGGTTGATGCTCAACACCCGTCGTCAGGCTCGTACTAGCTGATTGGGTCGGTGGCAGCGCCCGGTGGTTGGCCAAGAGAAAAGTATGGCTGAAGCTCAATGCCTGCCGTTAGGCTCCTACTAGCTGATTGGGCTGGTGGTAGCTCCTGGTGGCTGGCCAAGTGAAAAGTATGGTTGATACTCAACACCCGCCGTCAGGCTCCTACTAGCTGATTGGGCCAGTGGTAGCATCCGGTGGCTGGCCAAGAGAAAAGCCTGGTTGATGCTCAACACCTCCCGCCAGGCTCCTACTAGCTGATTGGGTTGGTGGCTATCCAAGTGAAAAGTCTGGTTGATGCTCAACACCCGCCGTCAGGCTCGTACTAGATGATTGGGCCAGTGGTAGCTCCTGGTGGTTAGACAAGAGAAAAGTCAGGTTGATGCTCAACACCCGCCGTTAGACTCCTACTAGCTGATTAGGCCGGTGGCAACGCCCAGTGGCTGGTTAAGAGAAAAGTCCGGTTTATTCTCAACACTCGTCGTCAGGCTCCTACTAGCTGATTGGGTCGGTGGTAACACCCAGTGGATGGCTAAGTGAAAAGTCTGGTTGATGCTCAACACCCGTTGTTAGGCTCCTGCTAGCGGATGGGGCGTGGGGGGGGGGGGGGGGGGGGTGTGGTGGGATGGGGGTGGGGGTGGGGTGGGGGTGGAAACTCCTAGTGGCCCTCCAAAAGGGAGAATCAAAGGAACGAACATCGCCGAGGGCGAGCACTCAAGGCGAGCTGGTCCTCGCCCCTCAGGTGCTCGTTCGGTGAGTCCCACCTGGCATTCGCGAGGTGACCCAAGTTACGAGCTCTCACGAGGGGACAAACCGCAGAAAGCGCATGGACACTAGGCCTCCATGCAGGTCAACCAGAACGTCCAAGGAGAACGACAGACGAGGCCTCAGTCATGTGGGGCGCTCGCGAGTTCTGCAGCCAACATATCAACCGAGGCATGGCTTGCGCGAGTTGAGCACCCATGACACGGGACGGAGGGTGCCTAGACCTAGATCTCGCGGGCACCGTGGTAGAAGATCTCTGAACGAAGAGGGCGAGTTGCCACTCGCAGGCCGATTGCCAAAGGTCTCGTCACTCTTTACGCTAAGTCCTTAAGAATCACGCGATCTCACTATCAAAGTGTAGGTTCAAATGCGGCAAGTGAGAAGACCAAGTCAGGTCACGAATAAAAAGAAAATTATCAAAAGTAAGAAAGACAGCGAGTTCAACCATCATCCATTTAAGAAAAGTACATATGCATTGATAATTAGTAATTACAAAATGAAAGATAGGGTAAGCTCTGAAAAACTCTAGAGGGGGGGGGGGGGGGTGAATAGAGTTATTGAAATCTTTTAAGTTTTACTGAAATAAAAGATCTTTTATAAAATATGTTACTATAGTATAAGTGTATAGGTGCACAAGTGCAACAGATAAACTAGAGAGAGATAACTAAGCTACACAATAAAAATATATCACAGCACAAACACAAAGGAAAAATAACACAGCCACACAGACAACACAAGAATTTTATAATGGTTCCCCAAACTTGGGTACATCCACTCTTCTACCACCCTAGGTAGGAATCCACTACAGGTTTTGATCAGGTGACTGCCACCAATGAGCTTTTGATCAGGTGCTCAAAAACCAAACCTCAAGTCTTTTGGTTAGGAGACTTGCAACCAGGAATAATTTTGAAGGGAATTAAAACCCTGTACAGAGGTGGGAAGAGAGGTTGATTGAAGTATTCTTTTCTCAAATCAAAATGAGAATACTAAGTGGATTTGTGTTGTTATCAAAGCTCCCCCTGAGATCTTGACTGGTTCATGAGTGGAAGCTTTGCAAAAGGGTGAGTAGGCCTTTTTAGCTCTTCAGAGATCCTTGACTGATTTGAATAACTTGTCACTTGAGATCCCTGAAAACAAAGAGAGAAAGGAAGAAGGACTCTTGATGGTGATGGTTGTTCCTTCTTCTTCTCTTGAGAGCAGTAGATTTTCTGAGAGCTGTTTTCACTGCACTTTTCTTGCCTGTATGCTTTTTCCTGTGACTTGATTGTTGATAGCACACAAGTTTTTATGTATCTCTTTTCTTCTCTATATTTCTTAGCTCTGAAATCTTCTCTAAGAGATCCTTGAATGATAACTGTAACTTGGTCGAATTCAAAAACCTGCAATAAATGCTTAGCCGGAATCTCGGAAATGAAAACGGCAAGTATGCTGTCATATATTCTATTTTATGTCTGTCCCGAGATATATGTAGTTAATTCCATGAAGGATATTTGTAATCAATGCTGCCAGTAATGACTCGATTCAAAGGATATAAGAGCATTGATTATCCAGGGAATTAACGGCCTATAATAGTATAAAATAAGGAGACATAAAAGGAAAGAATAAATGACAATATGCCTTACAGTTTTTGTCGACCTGTGATTTCGTCGACCTCTGATAAGCTTTTGTCGACCTCTGCATTCGTCGACCTCTGATCATCTTTCGTCAACCTGAGCTCTGCAAACAACTGCACTACATAAACTGACTGATTCTGTGCATTAAGTTCGTCGACCTGAGAACGGCTGTTCGTCGAGCTGAGATCCAAGATCGTTGAACTGAGTCTGTAGTCTGAACTTAGAATATTTTTTGATGTTGAGTGTTGAAGTATTGATCTGGCGTTGAGTGAGATGTCCTCTGGCTTTGAGTGTTAGATCACCATTCTGGAGTTGAGTCGTTTAAGAGTGTTGAGTCATTGATAGCGTTGAGAGCGTTGAGTGAACTTTGGCTCTGAGTAAACTTTGGCTTTAAATGAATTGTGGCGCTGAGTCAATTTTGGCGCTGAGAGATCTTTGGCTCTGAGAGCTGAAGAGTTAGTCGAACTGAGGACAGAGTTCGTCGACCTGATGTTCTTAGTTCGTCGACTGAAGTTTGACTAGAGGAGTTATCACTTTGTTTAGAGATCGTCGAGCTGAGATCTAAGATCGTCGAGCTCAGCTTAGAGAATTTTCTCTGGGTTAGTCGAGCTGAGCACAACGATCGTCGACCGGAGTTCGACGAATGCAGATCTCCTTTTTATTAAGTCTTGAATTTTCTAAGTCTTAAGTCTCTGGCAGTGTTGGAGGCTGGTCCTTTCTACTGTTGACTTTAAGGACATGACCTGGACTCTAACAACACATAACATTTGATCCTTCTATACAACATGAGTCATAACCTAAGAAGAGAACCTAGCCCAAATCACCTAGGGGTTCCAACAATCTCCCCCTATTTGGGTGAGGTTACTTCAAACAAAAACATATAGAGGCCACAATACAAAATGAAGTAAACATAGCATAACATTGAGATAACTGATAGAATAAATAAGTTATCAGTACCTTTATAAAACTATGCACTCAAATTGTTCACAATAAACATAGAAACAAAAAAAACAATCTAAATGTTCTTGTGAGAATCAGAAGACTTAGCAAATTTGATTATCCTGTTTGGATCTTGAGCTTGTCATAGAGTCATGGTCATGTCAGCATCCCCAAGAGTCTTTTGAGAGGTAATTCTTGGAACCACAGCTTCAGGATGTAGATCCATGTATACATCAGCATTGAACAATTTTCCCACTTGATATCTTTCAAACTCTTTCTTCTTGTAGTTTGACATAGTTGAGAACTGAGAGGATTCTTGACCTTTTTCTCTAGCTTGCCTGATCTGAGATAGAGCCACAGATTCTTTGAATCTAGCCATTCTGGTGGTTGGACTAGTTTCAGGATCATAGGCTTGAATTGGAGGTCCTTCAGGGCTGTTAGCTTTGGCAGGAGATGGAGGAGGAGAGAATGTTGGCTGGGGAGCAGACTGCTGAGCTTTGAATGAACTTCTAGAAGATGACTGATGTCTATGTTGGTGCTGACTACCTCTAGAATTGAGATGGTCTTCCTTGCCTCTGATAGGTTTTGGTAAGAGTAGGCTTGGAAGAAGCATCTGAGCTTTGAGATATGGTTCCTGAGGCACCTGCAGCCTGAGGAGGAGGAGGAGGAGGTTGATCCCTTTTGAACTTTTGTCGTGGAGGAGAATACCTTCTGCTTTTCTTTCTGTTCTTTTGCTCATTTTTGGATAGCCACATTCAAGCTGGCATACCCTTATGAGGAGTTACATTGTGCAGAATGTAATAGGGAGTGTCATTTGTTGGATTTATTTTTGGAGCAAGATGAGCTTTTCTTTTCTTTGAGATTTTCTTCCTCTTAGGATCTTTATCAGAGTCATCATCCTCATCATCATCATCAGAAGAAGACTGAGGGTTGTCATACACATCATCTATCTGTTTTAGTATATCCTTGGGGATTTCTTTACTTATTGGAGTGGGAACAACTTCAGTATGAACTGCTTCAACTTCTATAGCAATGTCCTGATTTATTAGATCATCCAGATTAAGGAGGGGGCTATCATTCATGATATAGGATGGCCTAGGAGGGCTAGATCTCTGTTCATATAATACTTCCGGAGGAACTATCAAACTTTTCTTTATAGTATCTAATACTTCTGAGCTTACAGGGGAAGTGTAGCATACAATTTCTCTTGATGATGGAGTGGGGAAGGAGAGACAGAAATGAATGTAAGATCCAAAGATTTTCAGCAAAGTAGCTAGATTCACTTTAGATTTTATAAAGTAGACCCTTCCAGGCAGAACTTCTGGCAAGATGGTCTCTTGAGCATTGGATACTACAATATCTATACATTGATTATATACATCTGCTACTGAGTCAGGTATCTCTGCATCATTTATTTCCATATCATGTTCAAGAAAATTCAAGAAGTCTGTTTCCATGTCAATGTCTGTTCCTACTGCTGCTGATTCTGCTGCTTCTGATACAATTGCTAATTCTACTGTTGTTGCTGTTTCATCATCAAATATCTCCCCCTGCCTGGTTTCAGTAGATACTAAAGCCAGGCCCCCAGATGAAGAGAGGGTAGAGGTGAGGGCAGAGATTTGAGCAGAAAGAGATGAGATGGAGGCAGCAAGAGGGGAAATTGCCTCTGCTATGATGGTTTGGAGGAGGGGTTTAAGGAGTTCAAATAATGGTTGGATGATTGAGGGATCCAAAGTTGTTGAGGCAGAGGTGTTGGCAGAAGATGATGGAAGGTGGATAGTTGTGTTGATGGTAGGTGCTGGTGGAGTAAGTGGAATTGAAGTGTCTGGAGGGGAGTTATGTTGAGGAGAAGGAGTGTTTAGGGGGGATGATAACAGATTTGTTGATGCGCGAAATGCGACACCGACCAGTTAACGGGTTGTTCGATCTCACAAGCTAAGGGTGAAGGAAGAAGGGTTGCAGGGATACAGGAGAAGGCTTGCTCGAGCAGAGAGGAAGCTTGCTTGAGCAGAGGAGAAGCTTGCTTGAGTAAAGGAGAAGCTTGCTCAAGAAGAAAAGGAGATTGATCAGGTACTGTCGAGCAGACGTTACTTGCATGGTTGAGCTTGCAGGTTGATGCCAAGAGAGGAGAGAAGAAGAGAGGAGGCCGCTAGCAGCGACAACAGCAGACTTCGCCCGCCGCGGCTTGAATGCCACTCTTGCGACAGGCTTTTCCTTTAATCATGTAGAGTTACAACTTGCTATTGCACCATTACATGAAAAAGTAGTAAAAGGTACAATTGGAGAAGCGGGCGGCTAAGGAAGGAGGTGCCCGAAGCTAAGTAAAAGAGGTTGCAGAGGACTGAAGAACTGAGGCTGCAGATGCTGCTCAAGCTGCCTGATGGGGGCAGAAAAAACTAAGTCCCCAGCCCTTAACGACATGGGAGAACTGGAAATCGGAGGCTGCGGAGGCTGCTCAAACTGCCTGCTGAAGGCAGAAAAACTAAGTCCACAGCCCTTGACGACCTGGGCGGACTGAGGATTTGGAGGCCGCAGACCTTGCTTGATCAACCTTGACGGACTGAGAAAACTGAGTCCGCAGCCTTTGATCAAGGTGGCGGTTCTCCTCCCGGGTGTGTCCCGAATAAGAGGCCTTGTGGGCTATTTATAGGCCTGGGGAGAATCTTCTAGAAGCGAGACCCAGTGACGTCACCATCGACGACCTCGGCGAACTCGGCGGACTGAGAAAATGAGGTTTGATGACCTTGGCGGACTCCGCGGACTGGCCTTTTCTCTACTGGGCCAGACTTCCGGTTGACAGCTAGAAGGGGGCTGGCAGGCTGAGCGACCTGAGGAGCAAGCAGACGGAGGCTGAGCAGGCAACTCTGGGCTAACTGGGCGGACTCCAGGAGGAGTCTGCCCTTGCCGGAGCGGAGGCCACCCCCTAGCGGGCGGCCTAGGCGGACTCCGGGGGGAGTCCGCCCGGCAGGCGGAGGCCGCCCCCTAGCGGGCGGCCTGGGCGGACTCCGGGGGGAGTCCGCCCGGCTGGCGGAGGCCGCCCCCTAGCGAGCGGCCTGGGCGGACTCCGGGGGGAGTCCGCCCAGTAGGCGGAGGCCGCCCCTGGCGGGCGGCCTGGGCGGACTCTGAGGGGAGTCCGCCCGGCTGGCAGAGGTCGCCCCCTAGCGGGAGGCCTGGGCGAACTCCGGGGGGAGTCCGCCCGGCTGGTGGAGGACGCCCCTGGAGGGCAGCCTGGGCGGACTCTAGGGGGAGTCCGCCCGGCAGGCAAAGGCCGCCCCTGGCGGGCAGCCTGGGCGGACTCCAGGGGGAGTCCGCCCGGCAGGCGAAGGCCGCCCCTGGCGGGCGGCTAGCGGAGCAACTGTCCTTGGGCGACTTTAGACCCGGCAGTCCGCCTTGCGCAGACACGGTGGACATCAGGGTTAGCCTGCTCCTTGCGGGTGGGAACCTGTAGGAGAGAAGTAGAAAAAATGGGCACCTTAGAGAGGATTGCCGATTTTGGGGTTAACATAATCCCCGCACTTTTTTAAGTTCCGAAGGGAACTTCGAAAAAGTAGGAGACCCACAAAAATCGTGATCCTCCCCTCAGAAATCAGGAGAGAAAAAATTAGAGATTGGGAGAGATAGAACCTGATGTATCTCCTCGGAAAAATATGTCAGTGCCTATCCTTTACCTATGAAGAAAAAGTCAATGCAAGCAAAAAGAGGTACATCTTGCGTGTACCTGAGCTGAAGGGGACATGCTGGTATCTACTAGTCTCTGCAAAAAGCAGGGTGAGCGAGCAGATAGGAAAAGAAAATAAGCTGTAAGTACCTGAGCGGAATTTGCTAATGTCTGCTAGTCTCTGTAAAAGGAGAGTGAGTAAGCAGATATGAAAGAAGATAAGTTGCAAGTATCTGATGGGGACTTGCTAAAGTCGACTGTTGATAGGATGAGATATAATTGGTTAGTAGAAGAGGTACTCGACAAATTCCGCTATTTCAGCTTTGAATAAATGATGTGTGGTTAACATCTGACAAGAGAACTTGCTGATCATCATCTGATAAAAGTTTATGCAGACAGCGCATATAAGATGATCATAAGTCAAGATAGATATTGCAGATCCTTGGAATAGGTTAAAGTTAACCTGTTAACCTATAAGAAGGTAAAAAGAGAAAAGAGGGGCTACCCCCCGGGGATGAACTAAAAAGGTTGAATGCTGCCACAGGTGTTCCCCGTGGGCCTTATGCATCACTTGCCAAAGTCATCCAGGGTGTAGTCCTAACCAAAGCGGGCTGGCCGCGCATCCTTTAGAAGGGCACAAAGAAACAAGAACAAAAGATCTTAGGAAGGATCGGCAGATGCACTGCTCTCTTGCCTCGGGTTACAAGCATCGCTGATCAATTAGACTAGTTGCGTCAAGTGGCCTATTGCTTGTCTGCGGATTGATCAGCGGAGTTGTGAGTCCCGCGGAGGCATGGATCGAGAGTACCATAGAGTGTTCGGCCATCACAGTTGTGAGATGATCGAAGAGACAAGGCTACACTTGATCGTCATTGCTTGTCAAGCAAAGATCATCGTAACTGTAACGTATCCCTAACGGAGCACGATAGAACTATCACAGGAGGCCTTCCCTAGGCACTCACACTGCGCTAGACATCGGCCGGGATCCGAAGCCCCGTCATCCGCTGCACAAGAGTTGAACGGACCCCACTACACATATGAGAAACTCCTCATCATACGTGGTCATTGTGGTTTTACGCCAGAGGACAATCTCGAGGGGGTATTGAGCAAGACTTGGCGATATCTCATTGGTTTAGTGATCTCTTTGGCAAAGAGAAGAATATGGAGGAGAAGCATCACAAAAAGGGAACTGTGTCAGTATGAGGTCTCTGACGTAAGCTCTATTGAATGAAAAACGAAACACTTAGAAGTGCTGGAAAATAAAATTTTTGAAGAGTAAAGTAAGGTAAATGCAACCGGTCACAATCGCGAGGGACTTTGAGGAGCTGCGATTGGTCATAGCTGATGACGCAAGAAATGCGTCCCCTTTGCTTTAGAATAGTCTTCCAAGCTCACCTTCGTCAACGACATCGATGCACTCACTTGAAAAATCAATGGGCCCCAGACGGCCCTTATCATTTACCTCTACGCACTCCTGCTGACCCTCAACCACCTCCTTGCCCTTGGAGGTGGAAGGTTTCGAAGAATCAACCTTCTTGACCAGGTCGTTGATCTTGCCCTCGATGAGCAATCTCTCAACCAATCGCCGAAGGGCCTTGCAATCTTCAGTTAAATGACCTTTCTCTCTGTGGAATTCACAGAACGGATCTGAATTTCTTGATCTTTGATTCGCCGGTTGGTAGGGCCTTTTGGAATATGCCCTATCCTTCATGATTTGGCCAACTTCTTGCATGGCCTCACCTAGCTCAAACTCTGGCAGGTCACCTTCTTGCTGCTGATGAACTGCAGCTGCTAGCGGAGATGATGCTGATAATGGTAGTAGCCGCTCTTGGGTATGATCATGGCCTTGGTAGGGGTGTTGATAATGCTGAAATCTTCTTGCCTTCCTAGAGAGAGATGGAAAGTCTTTCTGAGGAGACCTCAGAGGCTGCTTGAAAGGAGGATTTTTCTCGGCTACAAGCTTGGAGACAAAGCTGGGGTTGCTTTTCTCATTGCGGATGTATGAGTTGGCTAAAGCAATCAACTCTTGATAAGTTCTCGGTGCTCGAACGTTAGCCTCAAACTTGAGTGGACCTTCACGCAGACCATGAATAAGAGCTACTCGGTACATCTCTTGATCAACGATCTCAATGTCTAGGATTTCTTTCTGAAAATGATCCATAAAATGAGACCAAGTCTCATTATCTCGCTGCCTGATCTCAAAGAGGGCTTCTGGACCGCCCTTCCTCTTTGAAGAGGTAGAAAATCTGAGGAGGAACTCTCTTCGCAAATCAGTAAAGGAAGAGATTGACTGAGGTCGCAGTCCATAGAACCAATCTCTCACTTGACCATCAAAGGTCGTTACGAGGAGCTTGCTCTTGGTAGCATCGGAGAGGGTCTTGAGAGCAACGGCTGATTTAAAAGCCTGAAGATGCTTAACTGGATCAGTCTCCCCGGTATAAATGGGCAATCGTGGCACTCTGAAGTTGACTGGAGTTGGTTCATTCCGAACACTCTCCGTAAACGGCGATGGCTATTCTGGTTCTACTGCATAAGGAAAGTAAGGAGCATGAGCAGTAGCTGCAAGAGGAGCAGGAGGATAGGAGAAAAAGGTTGCTGCGGGAGGAGCAAAGACAGGAGCTGAAGAGAAGGGGTGACTTCCCTGAAAATTCAGAAATCTAGCTGGACTTCCCCGGGCAGCTTCCCGGAAGAAGTTTTGACGAGCTGCAAACTCATCATCCTGAGATCGCAAAGGAGCTGCCGGCCCTTGCGAAAAAGTTGGAGTATAAAGAGGAGGATAGACCGGCGGATAAGCCGGTGGATAGACTTGAGGAGTCTCTGATGTTGGTGCTGGATTGATTGGAGGAACTGGCGCTGCTGAAGATTGAGCGGCCAATTGCTGCGTGAGGGCTACTAGAGTACGGTTGATGGCTTGAAACTGTTGGGCAGTTTCTCCGCGAGATTGCTCTAAGGCCTCCCAAAGAGGATCATCACTGGGACTTGAAGCAAGATTCTCGGCTAGTTGATGGTCTGACATGAGTAACCACTACTTTCACTGTTTGATCGAGATCTGAAGGTCGCGTGTTAACTGTTGATGCGCGAAATGCGACACCGACCAGTTAACGGGTTGTTCGATCTCACAAGCTAAGGGTGAAGGAAGAAGGGTTGCGGGGATACAAGAGAAGGCTTACTCGAGTAGAGAGGAAGCTTGCTTGAGCAGAGGAGAAGCTTGCTTGAGCAAAGGAGAAGCTTGCTCAAGAAGAAAAGGAGATTGATCAGGTACTGTCGAGCAGACGTTACTTGCGTGGTTGAGCTTGGAGGTTGATGCCAAGAGAGGAGAGAAGAAGAGAGGAGGCCGCTAGCAGCTGCAACAGCAGACTTCGCCCGCCGCGGCTTGAATGCCACTCTTGCGACGGGCTTTTCCTTTAATCATGTAGAGTTACAACTTGCTATTGCACCATTACATGAAAAAGCAGTAAAAGGTACAATTGGAGAAGTGGGCGGCTAAGGAAGGAGGTGCCCGAAGCTAAGTAAAAGAGGTTGCAGAGGACTGAAGAACTGAGGCTGCAGATGCTGTTCAAGCTGCCTGATGGGGGCAGAAAACACTAAGTCCCCAGCCCTTGACAACCTGGGAGAACTGGAAATCGGAGGCTGCAGAGGCTGCTCAAACTGCCCGCTGAAGGCAGAAAAACTAAGTCCACAGCCCTTGACGACCTGGGCGGACTGAGGATTTGGAGGCCGCAGACCTTGCTTGATCAACCTTGACGGACTGAGAAAACTGAGTCCGCAGCCTTTGATCAAGGTGGCAGTTCTCCTCCCGGGTGTGTCCCGAATGAGAGGCCTTGGGGGCTATTTATAGGCCTGGGGAGAATATTCTAGAAGCGGGACCCAGTGACGTCACCATCGACGACCTCGGCGGACTCGGCGGACTAAGAAAATGAGGTTGACGACCTCGGCGGACTCCGCAGACTGGCCTTTTCTCTGCTGGGGCAGACTTTCGGTTGACAGCTAGAAGAGGGCTGGCAGGCTGAGCGACCTGAGGAGCAAGCAGACGGAGGCTGAGCAGGCAACTCTGGGCTAACTGGGAGGACTCCAGGAGGAGTCTGCCCTTGCCGGAGCGGAGGCCACCCCCTAGCGGGCGGCCTGGGCGGACTCCGGGGGGAGTCCGCCCGGCAGGCGGAGGCCGCCCCCTAGCGGGCGGCCTGGGCAGACTCCGGGGGGAGTCTGCCTAGTAGGTGGAGGCCGCCCCTGGCGGGCGGCCTGGGCGAACTCCGGGGGGAGTCCGCCCGGCTGGCGGAGGTCGCCCCCTAGCAGGCGGCCTGGGCGGACTCCGGGGGGAGTCCGCCCGGCTGGCGGAGGCCGCCCCTGGCAGGCGGCCTGGGGGGACTCCAGGGGGAGTCCGCCCGGCAGGCGAAGGCCGCCCCTGGCGGGCGGCCTGGGCGGACTCTAGGGGGAGTCCGCCCGGCAGGCGAAGGCCACCCCTGGCGGGCGGCTAGCGGAGCAACTGTCCTTGGGCGACTTTAGACCCGGTAGTCCGCCTTATGCGGACACGGTGGATATCAGTGTTAGCCTGCTCCTTGCGGGTGGGAACCTGTAGGAGAAAAGCAGAAAAAATGGGCACCTTGGAGAGGATTGCCGATTTTGGGGTTAACAAGATTGAAAGATGGGAGATCAACAAGATGAGATGGAAGTGGAGATTGGGGTGGTGTTGGTATTGATGTGTCATGCTCAGGAGAAGAAGGATTTGATGGTATATGTGTAGAATGAATTGGAGATGCTGGAGGTGTTGGGGTATGTATTAGAATTGTAGTGGAGGGTGGAGTTGGTTGGTCTTGAGGTTGGGAAGGAACTTGAGGGGAAGGAGGAGGTGGAGGGATGGAGATAAGCCCTTCAGTGGGGTGTGGAGAGGCTGGTGCATCCCTTATATTTTCAGAAGTTTTAGAGGAGGACTTGCCCTTAGATGGCTTTGTGATAGTCCTCTCCCATCTGCCAAAGAGGGCAGATGAGAGCCTCTTAGAGGCATTAATGAATTTGTTCTGAGATACCAGCAGTTCATTAGCCTTGGATTTCAGGAACAAGCCCAAGATTCTTCCATAGCAAACCTCCTTTTTGCTATTCTTTTTCCTGATTAAGTCAAACAGGTTCTGTTCCCAGTTCACATTTTTCTTACTGACCAAAGCAGCCATAACCAGGAACTGTTGCCTGGATATGTAGTCATGTGCTGTATGCTTAGTAAACAACACCTTCCCAATGACATCTGATTTCTGTTGATAGTTCCAGTCATTTCAGTATCAGTTGAGGATGAAGAACTAACCCATTCCTTGATTTCAGTTATAGGTATCCTGATCCTTTCAGTCATAAACTGCTTCAATTTTTGTTCCTCTAATAGCTGTAGAATGTCTAGGAAAACTTGATCGGACTGTTGAAATGAGTCGAAGTCGATATCAAAACCATGATCGAACTTCATGCCGGTTGATCCAGTAGCGGCCATTTGCGAAGTTGAGATCGAATGAGAGAGAGTGAGCACCTGCAAGAGAAATCACAAGATCATGTGCAGGAGGGGAAATTCTGAGAGCGCGGGATTGAGGTAGAAGAAGAAAGCCTTAATAAAGGTTTTCGGAATATGAATCGTCAATCTCAATCTGACGGAAACATAAGATTCTTCGATCTCAGGTCGACGAAAACTTCATAAAGGGAAAAAGTTCGTCGATCTAAGGACGAAGAGAGGGAAAGTTTTCGTCATTCGTAGAAAACTTTCTGAGACAGAATTCGTCGATCTTTGGTCGACGAATGAGCTATACTAGGAGATTTTGTCGATCTTAGGTCGACGAAAATTCTCAAGAACAGTTATCAGTTCGTCGATCTCAGGTCGACGAACAGAGACAATTCTTTGACTATAGACAGAGCATTAGATTAAATCCTTAACATTTATCATACCAAGCTAATTGACAAAGAATAAATGCATGGATGAGTCCAATGGCTTAGTGAATATATCTGCTCTTTGCAAATAAGTAGAGATAAATTCAAGTTTAATCTTTTGTTTGTCAACACAATCTCTAATGAAATGATATCTAATGTCTATATGCTTAGTTCTAGAATGCAATACTGGATTTTGTGCAATGGAAATAGCACTTGTATTATCACACAATATAGTTGAATTATTTAAGTTGACACCATAATCCAGTAGTTGGTTTTGTATCCACAAAATCTGTGAACAGCAACTGCCTGCAGCTATATACTCAGCTTCAGCAGTGGATGTTGAAACATATGTTTGCTTTCTACAGAACCAAGATACAAGTCTGTCACCAAGGAACTGACAAGTTCTAGAGGTGCTTTTCCTGTCTACTCTGCATCTAGCATAATCAGCATCAGAGAATCCAGTTAACACAAATGCTGATTCTGTTGGATACCAGAGGCCTAGATCTGGACAACCTTTTATATATCGCAAAATCCTTTTTTAAGAAAATAAGGTGAGATTCTTTAGGGTTCACCTGGAACTTAGCACAAAGACATGTGGCAAACATAATGTCTGGTCTGCTTGCTGTTAAGTATAGTAGGGATCCAACAATGGCCCTATACTTGGTCTGATCAACTGGTTTTCCAGATTCATTAGCATCTACAACAACATTGGCAGCCATGGGAGTTTCATGACAGAGGCATCATTCATCCCAAACTTCTTAATAAGCTCTTTAGCATATTTAGATTGAGAGATGAAGATTCCTTCAGGGGTTTGTTTCACTTGGAGACCAAGGAAATATGATAACTCACCCATGCTACTCATCTCAAACCTTGAATGCATTAGATCAGAAAATCTTTTGCACAGATTTGGATCAGTAGAACCAAAGATTATGTCATCTACATATATTTGTACTAATAGAATTTATCATGATGCAATTTTGTAAAAAGGGTTCTATCAACCATGCCTCTTGAAAAACCATACTCTAAAAGAAAGTTGGCTAAGGTCTCATACCAAGCTCTTAGAGCTTGCTTTAAACCATAGAGAGCCTTATACAATTTAAAGACATAAGAGGGATTAGTTGGAGAGATAAAACCTGGTGGTTGTTCAACATACACCTCTTCTTTGAGTTCTCCATTTAAGAATGCACTTTTTACATCCATCTGGTAGACTTTAAACTTCTTGAATGCTGCATAAGCTAAGAAGATCCTTATTGCTTCAAGTCTGGCAACTGGAGAAAAGGTTTGATCATAATCAATTCCTTCCTCTTGTCTGTATCCTTGAGCAACAAGCCTTGCCTTGTTCCTCACTATCACACCTTGGGCATCAAGTTTGTTTCTGAATACCCACTTAGTCCCAATTACTGGATAGTCTTTAGGCCTTGGAACTAAGTCCCAAACTTTACACCTCTCAAACTGGTTGAGTTCCTCTTGTATTGCAGTGATCTAGTTTGGATCTTGCTCTGCATCAGATATGGATTGAGGCTCAATTTGAGAGAGAAAGCAGGCAAGCATCACATCAGGGTTGAGTTGATGTCTTGTCTGCGCTCCTAATGATATGTCTCCAATTACTTGAGATCTTGGGTGATCCCTAAGTGTGACAAGATCATTAGGTGGAGTTGGTTCAGTGACAGTTATTTGATTTAATTCCTCTTGTGGAATTGTATCAACTGTTGGAGGGGAATTAATTTCTTCTACATTCTCTTCTTCACTTCCAGCTTCTGATATAGCTTGTGGAGAGGAGTGTGATTCAACCTTTTTGGTAAGGTTTAGATCATCTAAGCTCTCACACAAATTTTGTACCTGCAGATTGTTGTTGGTAGAGATATCTCTCTCCTTGTAAAACATGTTAGATTCATCAAATGTCACACGCATAGATTCCTCAATTTTTAATGTTGATTTGTTGAACACCCTATATGCCTTGCTGACTTGAGAATATCCTAGGAAAATTCCCATTGCAGCCTTAAATTCAAACTTTCTAAGATGTTTCTTGTCATTATTGTGAATATAGCATATACATCCAAATACTTTAAAATAGGTTATTATAGGTTTCTTCCCTTTGAGTAGTTCATAGGGAGTCTTAAGCTTTAGTTTATGTATTAAACTTCTATTCAGGACATAGTTTACTATGCTTACAGCCTTTGCCCAATAGGATAGGGGCATGTAGGCATCTGCAAGTTATGTACCTGCAGCTTCAATGAGTGTTCTATTCTTCCTTTCAACTACCCCATTTTGTTGAGGAGTTCTTGGAGCTGAGAAACAATGTCTGATACCTTCCTTCTCACAGAACTCTAGCATAAGAAGAGAGTCAAACTCAGTGCCATGATCACTTCTGATAAATGTAACTTGAGTAGAGTACTCAATCTGTATGTTCTTGAGAAAATCTGTGAGAACTTTAAAAGTATCTGACTTAGTTCTCAAGAAGAAAACTCATGTGAATCTAGAGAAGTCATCTACAATAACTAATGTATAAGACTTTCCTCCTAGACTTTGTACTACAATAGGGCCAAATAGGTCCATATGAAGCAAGTACATGATTCTAAGTGAATCACTCTTATTAATGGATTTGAAACTAGATTTAGTTTGCTTGCCTAGTTGATAAGCCCTGCAAAGGTCTTCCTTCTTGTAGGGACCAGAAGATAAGCCTCTAATAAGATTGTCTTTAGATAACCTAGCTATAATTTTATGGTTTACATGTCCTAGTCTTTTGTGCCATAATCTAGTTTGTATGCTGACAGAATTGAATAGGCAGATTTCAGATTTAGCTGATTCATAATTTACTAAGTAGATATTACCTTGTCTAATTCCTGTTAAAACAGTTGTGTTGTTAAAGAAATAAGACATAAGGAGTTAGTAAAGCTTACTTGATAACCTGTATCACATAGTTGGCTTACTGATATCAGGTTATGCTTAAGACCATTTACATAAGTCACTTTCTTGAATATAACAGCTCCACATTTGAAATCTCCATAGCCTTCTATCAGTCCAAAGCCTGAGTCCCCAAAGATTACTTTAGGTCCAATCTTGGCTTTATAGTTGATTAAGCATTCCTTGTTTCCTGTCATATGTTTAGAGCAACCACTGTCCAGGTACCACTTGTTTTGAGTGACAGGGTTCTCTTCTACCTGATCCTCTTCAGAGAGGAATTCTTCATCTTCTGATTCATCTGAATCTAATCTACTGCTTCCAGCATCTATTGTCATAAGGCAAACTTCTCTTGCCTTCTTTTCCTCTATATCATCCTCACTGGAGCTGGAGTAGGATGTTTCATCTTTAGTATCACTCCAAGTTTCAGCCACAAAGTCCTTCTCCTTCTTTTTGTACTTGCTGGAGGAGGCCTTGCTGTGCTGATGTCTTCTTGACTCCCTTTCTTGCCTTTTGTCTTTCTTTTGAACTTCTGGATATTCTGAGATGAAATGTCCAGGTTTCCTGCATCCAAAACATACAACTTCTTTAAAAGGGGTCTTGTCATACCTGGGTTTATCTTCATTCCTTGAAGGCTTTCTCCTGAAGTCCTTCCTTGCCATTTTATAGAATCTCTTAGCAAAGAGACTCATAAGTTCTTCATTGGCTGATAAGCTGGGAGATTCTTCTGCAGCTTCGAGTGCTAAGTTTTGTTCCTTCCTGGTAGGTGTTGAAGCTTTTGGTTCAACTGCAGCTTCTCTTAACTTGATCAGTTTCTCATAGGATTTGAGCTTTCCAAGTAAAGATTGTGTTGAGATTTCAGCCATGCTTCTGGCTTCTCTGATGGGCCAGATTCTAGAGTCCCATATGCTAGAGAAGCACATGAGGATCTTGTCATTGACCTCAGTCAGAGTAATTTTTTTATCCAATGTTCTGAGCTCGTTGATGATGGAGCTCAGCCTGTTGTACATTACTTCTACTGATTCTGCTTCATCTTTCCTAAAGTTCTCATATTGGGATATGAGGTTTGATCTTCTGTCCTTCCTCTCATTAGCAGAGCCTTCTACCATTTGGTTGAGGGAATTCCAAATGGCTTTGGCAGATGTACATTCAGCAACCTTCTGAAATATGTCATCTGACATAGTTTGGGCCAGTATATTCATAGCTCTGGCATCAACAATTTTTGCCTTCTTATGTGCATCAGTTTGATCTGGAGGAGACACTGCACTGAGATTTGCTGGAGTTGAAGTAGAGGCCACTGGAGCTGGTGGTCCTGTCAAGATGGAATTAAAAATGTCCTCATCAATAGAGTTCATGTACAGCTTGATTCATGCCTTCCAGATTCCAAACTTTTGCAAGTTGCAAACTGGAGGTCTGGTGCTGGCATAATCCTTGTTTTGTGCCATGATATCAGAAAATAAAATATAATCAGAGAGACTACTAAAGCTTATTCAGAGTTTATCCTGAGGATCTTGATTAATCCAGGTGTGAGCCTGTATGATGTGATTAACCACCCTCTGATACTAATTGAAAGATATGGTAAGCTCTGAAAAACTCTAGAGGGGGGGGGGGTGAATAGAGTTATTGAAATCTTTTAAGTTTTACTGAAATAAAAGATCTTTTATAAAATATGTTACTATAGTATAAGTGTATAGGTGCACAAGTGCAGCAGATAAACTAGAGAGAGATAACTAAGTTACACAATAAAAATATATCACAACACAAGCACAAAGGAAAAATAACACAGCCACACAGACAACACAAGAATTTTATAGTGGTTCCCCAAACTTGGGTACATCTACTCTTCTACCACCCTAGGTAGGAATCCACTACAAGTTTTGATGAGGTGACTGCCACCAATGAGCTTTTGATTAGGTGCTGAAATACCAAACCTCAAGTCTTTTGGTTAGGAGACTTACAACCGGGAATAATTTTGAAGGGAATTAAAACCCTGTACAGAGGTGGGAAGAGAGGTTGATGGAAGTCTTCTTTTCTCAAATCAAAATGAGAAGACTAAGTGGATTTGTGTTGTTGTCAAAGCTCCCCCTGAGATCTTGACTGGTTTAGGAGTGGAAGCTTTGCAAAAGGGTGAGTAGGCCTTTTAGCTCTTCAGAGATCCTTGACTGATTTGAATAACTTGTCACTTGAGATCCCTTAAAACAAAGAGAGAAAGGAAGAAGGACTCTTGATGGTGATGGTTGTTCCTTCTTCTTCTCTTGAGAGCAGTAGATTTTCTGAGAGCTATTTTCACTGCACTTTTCTTGCCTGTATGCTTTTTCCTGTGACTTGCTTATTGATAGCACACAAGTTTTTATGTATTTATTTTCTTCTCTATATTTCTTATCTCTGAAATCTTCGCTAAGAGATCCTCGAATGATAACTGCAACTTGGTCGAATTCAAAAACCTGTAATAAATGCTTAGCCGGAATCTCGGAAATGAAAACGGCAAGTATGCTGTCATATATTCTATTTTATGTCTGTCCCGAGATATATGTAGTTAATTACATGAAGGATATTTATAATCAATGCTGTCAGTAACAGCTCGATTCAAAGGATATAAGAGCATTGATTATCCATGGAATTAACGGCCTATAATAGTATAAAATAAGGAGACAGAAAAGGAAAGAATAAATGACAATATGCCTTACAGTTTTTGTCGACCTGTGATTTCGTCGACCTCTGATCAGCTTTCGCCGACCTCTGCATTCGTCGACCTCTGATCAGCTTTCGTCGACCTGAGCTCTGCGAACAACTGCACTGCATAAACTGACTGATTCTGTGCACTAAGTTCGTTGACCTGAGAACGGCTATTCGTTGAGCTGAGATCCAAGATCGTCGAGCTGAGTCTGCAGTCTGGACTTAGAATATTTTCTGATGTTGAGTTTTGAAGTATTGATCTGGCGTTGAGTGAGATGTCCTCTGGCTTTGAGGGTTAGATCACCATTATGGAGTTGAGTCGTTTAAGAGTGTTGCGTGTTCAAACTGAAAATCGGTCTCTTGTGGAGTTCACCCTTGGGGAAGTGGTGGTCGCGCACCTACTTCACTCCTGCAAGAAAATAACAAAGAAAAGAGAGCAAAGGACTAGTCCAAGGGCCCGGCTCGGAGGTCCCACCACAAACCTGGAAGATCGCTGAGCGCTTCCCCTCCTTAGCCAGATGTCGGGCTAAGGTACCTCAGAAAGCGCTAGAGGACTGGGGAGCAAGTGAGCCTGCCTTCTGAGGTACCCCTTGGGTCTTATTTATAGGATTTTGAAGATGGTCTGTAAATAACTAACCTCTGCTGCCTGGAAATTATTGAAAGCTCCTCAGGCTGGTCTGCAATAGCCAAACTCCGCTGTTCTAAAAAGCAATATGCAACCCACCTGGGTCTGCCAACAGCGAGACCCCGCTGTTTTGACCGGCTAGGGGCAGGCCAATTGGGTAAGGCAGTAAGAAATCCTCCCCATTGGGAATCGAGCGAGCAACCCTTCAATGCTTCCACTCGGCGTGAGGCACGGGCCGGGGCCGGCTCGCCGGGAGGGCGCGGGCCGACCTGCCTAGGAGAGGCGGGCGGGGCTGGCCTGCCAAAATAGGCACGGGCAGGGCTGGCTTGCTGGTAGGGCGCGGGCCAGAGGATGGCCCGCCTAGGGGGGCGCGAGCTTGCCCGCCTAGGAGGGTGCGGGCCAGGCTGGCTCGCTAGGGAAACCCTTCGATGCGCGGGTCGGGGGCGGCCCGTCTGGTTACCTGATCCCCTTCGACGAACACGAGGTTGTACATTGAGTCATTGATAGCGTTGAGAGCGTTGAGTGAACTTTGGCTCTGAGTAAACTTTGGCTTTGAATGAACTGTGGCGCTGAGTCAATTTTGGCGCTGAGAGATCTTTGGCTCTGAGAGCTGAAGAGTTAGTCGAACTGAGGACAGAGTTCGTCGACCTGATGTTCTTAGTTCGTCGACTGAAGTTTAACTAGAGGAGTTATCACTTTGTTTAGAGATCGTCGAGCTGAGATCTAAGATCGTCCAGCTCAGCTCAGAGAATTGTCTCTGGGTTAGTCGAGCTGAGCACGACGATCATCGACCGTAGTTCGACGAACGCAGATCTCCTTTTTATTAAGTCTTGAATTTTCTAAGTCTTGAGTCTCTGGCAGTGTTGGAGGCTGGTCCTTTCTACTGTTGACTTTAAGGACATGACCTAGACTCTAACAACGCATAACATTTGACCCTTCTATACAACATGGGTCACAACCTAAGAAGAGAACCTAGCCCAAATCACCTAGGGGTTCCAACACAAAAGAAGGGGCTCAGCCCGCGTGTATAATATCACAAAATAATGACAAAAATAATAAATTACATGTTCGGCAAACAAAAATCAACGCAGCTTGCGGACTCGTCAGGGCGAGCCCTCGGGTGACGTGCTACCCCCCAGGGGAAGATTGGAGTCATCGCTCGGCTACGGGACAGGGATGAACAGCTCCGGGACCACGTCTTTTGCCAGAAGCCCTGGACCCTTGATTGTCACCAGGCCTTCCCGCGGCATCGTCAGGAGGGTGTACTTTGCCGCTTTAGTTGAGTTCAGCTGCAGCAGCTCGTCAACCTCATGCTCAGTGTACTGCGCAAGCTTGTCGCTGCCGCTGGAGGGCGGCGGGAGAGCTGCAGACTCCAACTCCCAAACTCGAGCCTTAGCCTCCTCATTCTCCTTCTCCAGGTAGGCGATTCAGGTGTTAAGGCGCTTGGACGTCGCCATGTCCTACAGAAGGCAATGAAAGTGTGATTTAGCGCGAGAAGATATTCTGAAAAAGGGAATTAAGGGTTTTGGGACTCACCACCCCTCCAAGGTACTCGACGAGGAGGGCATTAGAGGAGTCCGCCCTCTCCTTATGGTGCTCCGCCTCCTCGAGCACGAGACGGTGGGCTTGATCCTTGTCAATGGCGTTCTTCAGGTGCTCGGCGGATTTCCTTTCCACTTGCATGCAGCAGAGACCCACCATGTGATACAGCACTAGAGCGCGGAGCTGGGTCCGAGCACTCTCGTGCACCAGTACTCGTGTGGACTCCTCGTCGAAGATTGAGGCATCCTCCTGCGAGTAGAGACTGAAGGAGAAGGCTAACGCTTCCCCGACGGATGTCTCCTGCTCCAGCCAGGTCGGCAGGAGGGTCGAGATCGAGGCCCTATTCGCCCCCTTGTCCCATAGCAGGAGGGACTTGCCAAGCTCGTCGAGGTGCTTCTAGTCGTAGCCGAAGTTTCTGTGCCCTCTTGGCACGGGCTTGTCAGTGAGCTCCTATTCTCGCGCCTTGGAGGTGTCGGCCACCTCGCTAGGTGCTCCGCCGGTGGGAGCTCCAGGAACTACGACCTTCTCAGGGTGAGGGCCCGTTGGTGCATTCCCCTTTTACCGGGGTGCAGGAGGTTCGCCGCCCCGGGTCTTCGACTTCTTTGACGCGGGTTGTGTGGGAGACTGCTTGCGTGCGTCCCGTTTTTGGGGCACGAGGGGGGTCGGGACCTCGCGATGCACGAAACGGTCGCTTCCATGAGGGCAAGCTCGGCAAGAGCGACCCGAGTGCTCTCATATGGTGGGTGTATGGGGGAGGTATCGCTCACCTACAGTTGACAATAGTCGATGAGAACCTAAAATGAAATGAGGGGAAAGGGGGGCGAGTGCGAGTAGCCTTACATTCCTCGGGAGGAACATGGGCCAGGGTGTCGACGTTCCTTTGAAGGAATGCGACCTCGAAGTTCTTCCCCACAAAGAACCCAAAGAGGCTGGATTCGAGGCCCCCCAGGCTGGGAGGACGGTAATTGGGCTGGCTGAGCTGCACCGACGAGAAGGGGACGTTGCCGAAGTCCCCCTTCACAAAGATGAATTTCCTTAGCCAGTTGTGGCTCATGTTCACTATCTCCCTCACCTTCACTTGGTTGCTGGAGAAGTAGGCGGTGCCGCCCCTGTTCACCCGGAAGGAGAACAACTTGCAGAAGATCACGAGACTGAACTCGATCCGCTCCTCTCGCAGGAAGCAGGCGAACACAACCGCTACAACAACGGAGTTTGGGGTTAGCTGGCCCGGGACAACCCCGAAGTACTTCAACACCTGTCACACCTCTGGCCATATGGGAAGTCGCAGCCCTGTGTCGAAGTGGGCGACAGGGATCGCGAGCTCGGCGTCGTAGAGGTCGTTGATCTTCTCGAGCTCTTCGGGGTGTCTCGCCTCGAACCCGTGAGAGATGAAGTTAGCGACCATCGAGACGTGCTCGTTCTTAGTGAGGTTGGTGGAGTGGAAAGCGTAGTCGGAGAAGATCCAAACACACTTATCTCGCCCCTCGTCCTCACCACCGTCTCCTCCCATCTCGCGAGCTAGTGTGCGGGCTACATACCGGAGTCCTTGCGGGTAGTGGCGAGCTGGAAATGGCGCGAGCCACACAAGTTAAGCACTCGAGAATGAAGAGAGTACAGAGGTGAGAGTTAATGTGGTAGGTAGAGAGGGGAGGATATTTATAGAGATAAAAAGGCGAGAAAACTCCTTTTTAGTGGGAGGTGTGCAGATAGCGAAAATGGGGTTCGATGCTTCGATACCCGAGCCCCCCCCCCTAATTCCTTCTACCTACTTTCTGCAGTCCTATTGCAATAAAATCTTAGCGGCAGCGAGCTAAGAGGCCCAGACCCAAGGGCTCGGCATGGAGGTCCCACCACACACCAGAAAGATCTCAGAGCACTTCACCTCCCTAGTCAAATGCCGAGCTAAGGATACCTCAGAAAGCGCTAGAAGACCGAAGAACAAGTAAGCATGCCTTCTGAGGTACCCCTTGGGTCTTATTTATAGTTTTCTGAAAACGGCCTACAAATAGCTAATATCCGTTGTTTCAAACAACTATGTGCAGTCCAGGTTGGCATGCCAACAACGTAACTCCGCTATTTTGGAAGGCTATGGGCAGGCCAGCAGGGGCAAAATAGTAAAAAACATCATAAATCGCTGGGTGAGTGGTCCTTGAGACCTCCACTCGCCCGGGGCGGCGAATACGGGCCCGATTGGCCCTACTCGCCTGTCACATGCCAAGCTCCCCTGGGCAAGTGCGAGCCCGCCTGCTCCACTCGCCCCTCAAACACTCCACCCCGCCTGGGAGAGTCAGGAGACTGCCGAGCTCCTGCCCCCCTTGGGTGCATGCTCGGGACCTGGACTGCTAGATTTGTCTGATTGGCTCCTGTCGACCCCACTCGCCGGATACGGGGTTGTACAATACATATAAACATAAACAGACCCATCAGTCGGCGAATAATCTAAAATGTTAACAGGGGAGGGGGCGAACACCCCGAAAAAGAAAAAAAGAGAACAAACAATAGTTTTTGTAACCGCACGACGCGAGTTGAGACCTAGGAGGCGAGCACGACCCAGGTCCGCGGGCTGGCAGCAAGAGAGCAGTGGCCTCAATACTGGATCCATTTCCACCTACCCCGGCCTCGTGCCCCGGAATGAGGTGGTAGGCGAGGGTAGTTGTACTTGTGAACCACCCTGAGCTCTTGCTAGGCCAGGCCGACCTTCTCCGTGGCCCGCTGCAGTTGTTCCTCAGCCCGTGCGAGGTGCACTCCTGGCGAGGTTGTCCGGTCGCCATCTTCTTGGTGCCTCTCGTCCTCCAAGGCCCAAAAGCGCGCCTTCGTCTCCATCTTGCCCTCGTCCACCCTGCCGTAGATCTCCCGTAGCATCAGGGAGTGCTTTCGGAACAGCTCGGTCACTCGTTTCTTCATCCCCTCAGCATCCTGAGGGTCGCCCAGGTAGTCCGTGATCTTGTCTGGGAAGAAGGAAGTGAATACTCCTCGCTTGGGTCCATGTCGGATGAAGAGACCCCGTAAAAAACTAAAAAGTAAGAAAGGTTAGCGTGGTAGGCGGACAATGATGAGCGAGCAAGAATATGAACTTACCCGGGGTCGGCACATCTCCCGCGCTGACGTGCGGGCGGGAGGTACTTGGTCGGCCTTAAAAGGGTTCGTCGCCGAGAGCCGCAAAGGTTTTTCCCAACTCGGGGCAGACCGACAATCGTGGAGCCCGGTCGGCAGCCCCTGGGGTGGAAGCTGCAAAAATAAGGGTAGTCAGAAATGAAGGATGATCGAGTGAAATGGCAAAGGCGGGAAGCCGAGAACTCACCGGTCAGGAGGGGGGAATATTCAGGACCGCAAGAAGGGTGGATCCCGCAACCGAGGGTCTAACAGCCCGCTCAGACAAGTGTGGGGAGTGATGTTCTGTGTCTGCTCCCCCACCTCTATCCTCACGAGGTGTCTCCTGCGGAAGTTAGGTTGCATCAGAATCAGAGCAATACCGAGTAGAATAACCGGCTCGCGTATCTGGTGGGTGGCTTCAGAACTGGCCATCGAGTTCAAAGGGGGCCGCCATCATCAGAAGGCCGCTTGACCATCTTGGACTTCTTTGGCCTGAAGGAAGAGCCGGGCGATCTCTGAGCCAGCCATGGGGCGACGTCGGCGACCTGCGACCGTGTGCCCTCCCTCACGACCTCCAGACGAGCACGCATCTCCTCTGAGATAGGCATCACTCACAGCACTATAGTAACGTGAAAAAGAAAAGAGGAGGAGGTCGTTAAATTCCTTTGGGGCCAGCGATATATATAGAGCGCAAAGGTGGGGCCCACCAAAAGATTCCCTCCAGATCTACAAGCACTCACCAAACACTTGAGGTTGGATGATTCTTTTCGAGCTTTGAAAAAGGTCATAAAGATCGAGGATTGCGTACAATCTCGTTTTCGCTGAGTGGACCCAACAAGGAAGAGCGAAGTGAGGCCCTCGGGATAGGCCATGGAATCACGTGTTTTAGGCGAGTCGGGGGAGCCGACCTAATCAGATCGGCAAGCGGGCGAGCCGAGGCAGCCGACCCCATCAGCTCGGCAATGTACTCGACCCCATCAGCCGAGGCAGTCGACGTACAATGCTTCTCAAAATGGTCATTTTCTCTCAATGTATTCGGATCCTAGCAAAGCGAGTTTTGTTGCACTCGTATTAACTATACGAGTCTAATGAAACTGATGGAAGTCGATTAGGAGCTATTTTACTCAATATGGTTGTACAACCCCCAATATGGCGAGCCCAACCCAACTCGCACTCAAAGGAGGCCATGTAATTTCAAGCAGGGCAAATAGGAGACCATAGCCGGCTCGGTCCTAATTGGGCGAGTAAGACCTCGCGAGACTGAGCATGTCGAGCTCAGGCAGGGCAAGCCTAGTGTAGTAGCGAGTTCTGACTAAGCGACCTCGCACTGGATGAGTTACGACCTTAGGCGAGCTCTGGCTCGGCGAGTTCCCGCCATTCTGGCCGGGGTACTCTCCCAAGTTAAGGAAGATTCAAGCCATGTATTGAAACTAAAATTCGGTTCCTCGAAGAGTTCGAACCCAAGGGGGTAGCATGCACCTACTTTTCTCGAGCAAGAGCACCTAACTAGCTGCTTGGAACTAAGAGACAGACCCCGATCTTCAGCGAGGAGGTCTCGCCACACACCTAAAATATCAAAGAGAGCTTCCCCTCTATTGGGTCCTTTGATCCCAATGTCCTGAATTTGAAGAAGGACCAGCAAAATAATGTATACACATGTTGTGATCTAACTTGTGTTCAACGTGAATGATTGTTGTTTGTCCTGATAATCTATGATGGGACAGGTAGCCTAAGTGACTAAGACAGGTAAGTTCTTACCTAAGTGGTGGAAAGACAGATAACTGTCTAAGTCCACAGACATTGAGTGAAGATCAGTCACTCAACGACAGATGACTTATAGCGCTGAGTGAAGCCTATACAGTCAAAGCCACATATTGGCAAGCTGAGAAAATGACTAAGTCCACATGTGTTGAGTGAAGTTTACTCACTCAACGTCATACATCAAAATGCTGTGAGACAGGCTAAAGCAGTAATAGCCTAAGTTGGAATGAGCTGAAATGTGGCCAAGTCCACAGGTGTTGAGTGAAATCAACTCACTCAACACCATGCTACTATAGAGAAATATGGCTAAGTGTTTTTGCGTTGAGTGATGAAGACACACTCAACGCCATTCAACAAAAAAGGCTATAAGTTGAACTGGTTGAACTAAGTTCAGAATTCATCGAACTGAGTTCAGAGTTCGTCGAGCTCAGCTCACCTTTCGTCGAGCTAAGTTCAGAGCTTGAGATTCTGAGTTCGTCGAGCTCAGTTGAGAATTCATCGAACTGAGTTCAAAGTTCGTCGAGCTCAGTTCACCATTCGTCGAACTCAGTTCAAAGTAAGACAGTCTAAGCCCAGTGGTTTTAAACACAGAAAATTGGCTAAGATAAAAAGCGTTGTGTGAAGCTTACTTACTCAACGCTCTCAACGCCTTAGTTGCAGAAAGATTTTGGTCATTCGTCGAGCAAAGCTAGCCATTTGTCGAACTCAGTTCAATTCGTCGAACTAAGTTCAGGATTTTGGCTAAGGCAAAAAGCATTGAGTGAAGCGTGCTCACTCAACGCTCTCAATGCTCTCAACGCCTTTATGCAGAAAAGAGTTAAAAGCTGGTAGCGTTGAGTGAGGCATGTTCACTCAACTCTCTCAGCGCTTTAGTTGCTGAAGAAGCGGAAATATTGCTAAGGCAGATGGCGTTGAGTGAGGGTTATTCACTCAACGCTCTCAACACCTAGAAATAGATTTATGTTCAAAGTAGTTTGGCGTTGAGTGAAGGTTACTCACTCAACGCCAAGAAACAGTAAATCTGTCTAAGTGTTTTGGTGTTGAGTGATGCTTACTCACTCAACGCCTATGCTACTGTTGCTTGATTTTTGGCTAAGCCCATAGCTGGTGATGTCAGCAAGTCAACAAGTCAACATATTTCAAATAAGTGGCGGGATGACTACAGTACGCGACAAAGGTTGCCGCAGACCTACTGTACGATAGTTGGCATTAAAGAAAAATTACAGCCAACATTAAAAGTGTGGGACCCACTGCTGAAAGAGCCGTTGGATTTCTATAAATAAAAGGAAGTGCTCTTTACAGGATGAAATGCCCGTGACAGTAGTTCTTCTTCTCCGCCATTATTGTGGAGCTAAAGAACAGGAAGCTCAAGTCAGAAAGACAAAGAGTGAGTTAATTATTGAGATCAACATCTTCAACGACAAGTTTATTGGTGCCATCTTCATCTGCACCAGCTAGAAAGTTCAGGGTGATTCTCTGAGAAAGAGATAGCAGCAAGAGCCAACCCTTGCTGTAGGAGCTCCATAGATCCAGCCAATACTTTGTAAAAGAACATACACTTGAGGAGCTGCGAAGAAGAAGTTGGAGCTTAGCAGTTAGCTGAGTTCAAAAAGGAGCAGAAAAACAGATCTGTTAGTTGCTTCCAGCATAAGCCAAAGCTTCTACATCATTGTTGCTGTGAAGAAGAGAGAGCTGAATCTTTGGTTTAGTTCAGAAAGAGGCAGAATAGTATTCTGCAAGTTTCTTCCAGCTCAAGTGCATAAACTTATTGTTGTGAAGTTGTTGGGACTAAGGTGCACCAGTCCAATAAAGTTGACACAGGAAAACTCTCCTGGTGTTATAATGGGGGGCTGAGTCTAACTCACCCAAGGCATATTATCACAGAGGAATTCCTCTTGTGTTCAATCAAGAACCACATCAACCCATTTCCATCTTGTAGGATCCTTCCGAATCTTAGCTATAGGAGTGCTGCAGCACTCTGAGAGTAAGGCCTAGTGCATGAAATTGTAGGGCTGAAAATCCTGAGTTGTAGGCCTTAGAGATAAGGCTGAAGTAGGTGATTTGAGGACCACTGAGCTGTAGGAGCACTGCAGGGCTCTGAGGTAGGAACCTTTGTGGTTCTGAGGAAGGGTTCTGAAGAGAACCTGAGTGTAAGGCTGAGGGCCCGATGTGTAAGCTCTTTGGAGCATTTTGGAGAAATTCTTAGTTCAACAAGACAGTTGGATAGGTGGGAGGAAAAGTGGATGTACCAAGTTGGGGAACCACTATAAATATCTGTGTGCTTTGTTGTGTTGTTTTCTTTGTGCAGGGTAAATCATCATGAAAGCTGAAATTAACAACCCACTAAAACAGCAAACTAAAAGAACAAAAAATAACTAAAAAATAGACAAATAACCTATTCACCCCCCTCTAGGTGATTTAGCTATCCTTGAAATTAAAGACTTTCAAGTGGTATCAGAGAGATGTTGCTCAAAAAGGACCTAACTATCTGAGTTAACCTCCAAGGATAGCTAAAAGGTTAAACTTATGTGTTCAAGGATGAACCATAAGATGTGGAACTCTATGGAGCAGCAAATCTACAGAGAGGACAAGATCAACATTGAGCTATTAACTGTTCTTGGTGAATAAAAAGTCCTTCTAGATACAAGAGCAGAAATCAGGGCCCCTCTGTCACATTCAGAGAGTGACACAGAGGTGGATGAAGCTGAAGAAGGGGAATACAGATGCCATGGACAAATAGCTACCACAGAAGTAGAATCTTGCCAGGATCAGCCTGGTCAAAATAAGGTACATTCCCCATCTAGCTCATCCTCAGAGTATGGATATGAATCATGTACAGACTCTGATGTCTCCCCATCTAGTGATGATGAGGGTCCTTTGTCAGATGATGATATCAATCAATTGACTGACAATCATGCTGCTCTTCTGAAAGCTTTCAAGGAAAGCAAGCTGCTTGTTAAAAAACAAGCAGAGGAAATAGCCTCCGTACAGAAGACAGCTTCCCAGCTGGATGAAGCTTCATCCTTGTTATATGTAAAAGAGAGGGAAATAGCTCATCTGAAAATCATGGTAGTATTCATATTAAGTCCTTAAAATACAAGGACTCTATTATCAAGTATCTTGATAGGGAGAGGAGAATTGTGGCTAACTTCTCTAAGATAGATTCTATCAAGAGAAGATCTGAATCTGAGTGGATTTCTAAAGTAATCCAATCTCAGAAAAGAGGCCAAGTTCCTGTCAGGCCTCAGCCTACCTTTCACAAGGTAATTCTCTCTTCTAACAGGTATGGCCAACACCCCAGGGATGGTCACTAGAGGAATGGGAATCTTCCCTATAAGACTACAAATGTCTCTTAGAATGGAAGAAGAAAGGGCATGAGTTTGAGTGCTCAGAAGGCTCCCCATGAAGAAGTGCAAAAGGACCATCCTAGACCTTTTGTATTTAATGCACCAGCTCCATCTCTCTTGAGCAAGACAATGGTTTTTTCTCAAAATATCCCCGCTCACACTCTGACCAAGGGTAAATCTGCCAGGATGCAAGACTTGGAATCTTCCAAGGGAACCAACAACATGTCATCTACAAAGAGAACTATTGCTGATAGACCTTGTGAAAAACCAAGCTCTTATCATGTCAGATACACTCTCAATCAGATTGTGGCTAAAAGAATTTGGGATAAAGAAGCTGCTCTTCCTTCTGTTCAGGCTGCAGTCAACCATGCTGCTAGACCTGCTCAAAAAAGAAGATACAATATTCATGAGTGTTGGTGTTGTGGCAAAGTAGGCCACTTTGCCATAGATTATTGGCACAACCCTAGTGTCCCAAGGGCAAGAGAAAGTCTTCCTGATATGGCTCCCGTAGGTAGATATTTGCTTTTTTAAGCTAACAAGAACCTAGGACCCAAGTCAGCTTGGGTTCCTAAGGGAAGGTAATTCTGTCTTGCAGGATAGTCCAAGTGGTCATAACCATTTATGGTCCTTGGACAGTGTTGTATTAGACCCAAGACTGGATACAAGAGATGATTCAACTTATCATCATGTACTAGATGTCAATGACAAGTGCAATTATTAAGGGGGAGCTTACAAAGGAAAGCCAGATAAAACATCAAAGGCTAAAGCTCAGAAGCAAGGTTGTTGGTATGCTCAGAGACTGTGAATCCAGCATGGGCTTCAAGTCTACAGAGCAGAGATAAGTAGAATTCACCTTTCTTTAATTCTACTACTTAATTTCAAAATTGATTACTCATGTATGAGATAGGGTAATTGAAACAAATGACTAAGAAGATGCAAAACAACAACCCTTCTTAATAAATATGTTAGTGTCTTACATGTTCACCATGCCACAAAATATAATTTTTCTCAACATACCCAAAGATATATTGCATATGGAATACTAAGCTAGATAAATATAAACATTTGGTTGAGCCAATTGAGGTTGGGGCTAATACACTCTCAGTTGAAATTAATGTAAGGTTATTGAAATTATGTCTAGTTACACCACAATAGAACACATTTTAGAATGTGTGTTGCAGGTCTATATTACCCCTACAAGTTAGATCAGCACAGTTAGGGGCTAATTGAAAATTTAATTACTAAAGAAAACTGATGTTAAGCTAAATAAGCTCACTTAACAAATATTGGAGAAAATACAGATTGCGGATATGTGTCGGGATTCAATCATGGTCATTGATCAAAATTAAACAACAAATATAGATTAGTGACTTTTCGCCTTCTTTTTAGCAATACTTATAAATAGAAGAGCTTGTGCAATAAGCCAAGTCACTGTTTATTACCCACTCTCGCCCGCATTCGCTAAATCGACGGGAAGCCACTTTCGCTAGCATTCTCAAATTCTCCAGAGAAATGGCGCCCAAGGGTCCGGATTTCCTCTTCGAAGGAGTAGAGGTGGTTTGAAATGGATTCGTTGATGCTCCGGAAGAAGTTCAGCAGGTGCTTAATCTTCTACATAAATCTGACCTAGCCTTCGTCCTGACGGAACCTTGTCTTCTGTGGAAGAGAAGTACTGGAGTTGTTTTCCAACGCCAAAGCGGATGTTCCGGCTGGTAAAATTAATACCATAATAAGCGGAAAGAAGATCAAGATAACCCCCAGAAGGCTAAGCAAGGCTCTGTAGCTGCCAAATCTCTCTGCAACTGAGGACGAAGAAGAGCTATTACTGGACAATGCAAAATCGGCAATGAAATGGTGTGGACTTTCCAAGCACACAACCAGATCAATTCAAAGAAAGAACTCAACCTGAGAGGCAAGTTTCTAGCCAATGTCATTGGGAAAGCTCTGATATGCAAAACAGGCTCCCATGACAAAATCTCAAAAAGGATGTTTGAACTAATGGCTAGGGTCATGCTGTCCAAGAGAACTGATTAGGAAAGAGTGATGTTTGAAAGAATAGTGGATTGCATGACTGAACCCAATTTGGGGAGAATCCTATCACTATTTCTGCGAGAAGCTGCTCCAGAAATTCTGAATCTAAAACTTGGTGCAAGAATACACCACATGAGAAGGATGGACATCAGGATGCTTAAGAGATTGGACAGGGTCCTTCAACCCCGTGGTCTAGAAGCTGTGGAGAGAAAAGGGAAGAGAATTGTTGCTACTGAGCCCAGCTCCTCTAGCAGCTCATCTGAGGATGAAGAGCCTCATGATCCTGATCTATCTTCATTTGCTGAAGTGTCCAGGAGGGACATGAATATCCAGGTATCTACCTCTTCTGATTTTACCCCTCTTAGTCGTGTGAGCAGACTAGAGTTAGATACTATTCCAGAAGTGGATGAGATAGCTGCTGAGTTAGCAGGATCTTCTGGAGAGGAAGGAGATGATTTGCCTCCAGCCAAGGATGATGGGAAAATAACAGAGGAAATTGTTAACAAAATATCTGCAGAAATGGAGGATGATGCCTCCAGATTGGAAGATGCAGATATGCATATACCTATGTCTAAAGATAAGGAACTACAAGATAAAGTCTTGGAAATTCCTAGTGCTGAGGGAAGGATTGCTCAAATTGAGGGGGAGCAACTGATGCAAGAGATAATGCATGATGCATTATTCGTAGGGCAGCAACTGAAGGTTCCTCCAATAAAGGTTGTTGCTGCTGCTAACCTGCATGTAAATGAAAGCATGATAGAGTTAGAGGGGGAGATACAATCTGATCTCCCTGCTCATGAAGTGCATGATCTAGTTTCCTCAGAATCAGAGGAAGAGGAATCTAGTCATGAGAAGGAATAATCCTCAGCTCATACAATGGATGACCCCGCTCTAAGAACATGGGTCAGGCAAGTCCAGCACACCCAAAATGAAGGCACACCCGCTGGAATAGATCAAATCTCACCAAAGCTCCTAGCCCAGCTGAAAAGCTTAGTAGATGAGCAAAGAAGAACCATGGAAAATTTTGTAGATGATGCCTTAAAGAACATCAGGAATGAGCTGGCTACAGAAATCAAATCAATACGATTTGAAGTAAACTTACTAAAGGGTGAAACTGTGAAGTTTTTCACCAGGGCTGCACCAGCTGTTGACTATACAATGGATAAGTTGGATGAGGCAAACAAGAATGTGATCATTACCATACAAAATCAAGATATTCAGGCCCAGAACTCACTGGTTGTACACAATGATGCCCATGTATTGTTGAATAAGCAGACTGTTGATATACTAACCAAAGCAGATGAATGCACCAAACTGCTAGATGACCACTTACTGGTGGTCAAAAATAATGTAATTGCTGGAGTTAATCATCTGGAGCTCAAGAGATCTGAAGCTAACACCTCCCAGACTACTCAAGTAATTTAAGAAGTCAAAAAGGGGGAGAGAAATGTCATCAGAACAAATACTGAGAATATGGTCTGGGCCACAAATGTTGTGAGAGGCTCATTGGTAATGGAGCCACTGCAATATAATAACATCCTGATGATGTCTGACCATGTACAAGAAGCTTTGAACAATATGTATAGCAGTGGATCCCAAGTTCAAGACAATCAAGAATATGTTCAGTACATTGAAGAAGGTGATAATGATAATACTTAGTGGGGAGAGAAGACTACTATTGCTCAGAATCCTTCCTTCAGCCCCACAGTAGACCGGTCACTGTAGGTCAAAGAAAGAATCACTGATGATGCTGAAGAGGAGGCCAGGCTAAGGAAAAAGAGATATAGAGAAGAAATGGAACAGAGGCCTGATTTCGAGCAATGGAGCCCAGAGTCCAGATCCATCATCTTGCTTGCTTGGGATCAAGTCAAAAATAAGAAATCAGACAGAGGTAAATGGTATAGCAAGACTGAATGGGATAAAATGGAAAAGAGAGACACAGAAAGAAGGATTTTTTGGAGGAACAAAAAGATAAATCTTCTCACTCCTGATGCTGTGGAACCATCTAAATACTTTCCCAAGCCTTTCAGCTATTTTGAGAGACAAAAGGATAAAGCTGAAGCTGGAGCTACTAAGGCTAAGGCTGCTGATGAAGCTGATAAGAAAGGAAAGAAGAGAGTTAGAGATGAAGACAAGCCGACAAATAAATCCAGAGGCAGTGGAATTATGATAAGGGAACCTGAAACTTAAAATGTTTCAGGTTCTGCTTACATGGCTAGGGATGAAACACTGTGCTTATATTGTTTAAACATCTATTTTCTATATAATTAAATAGAACAACCATTTGTTATTATCTGTCTAACTCATCATTTGCTATGATTTTGACTTATCTACTATATCATTTGATATGTCTATAATTTATCTGAATTCTGCTGTGATGATGTGTTTTAAATATTATAACATGAGTATGTTAGTGTATACATTGGCTTAGGTTTTGACTTCTTCAAATAGGTGGAGATTGTTGGGTTCATTGATCCCGATGTCCTGAATTAGAAGAATGACCAGCAAAACAATGTATACACATATTGTGATCTAACTTATGTTCAAGGTGAATGATTGCAGTTTGTCCTGATAAGCTATGATGGGACAGGTAGCCTAAGTGGCTAAGACAGGTAAATTCTTACCTAAGTGGTGGAAAGATAGATAACTGTCTAAGTCCACAGGAATTGAGTGAAGATCAGTCACTCAACGCCAGATGACTTATAGTACTGAGTGAAACCTATATAGTCAAAGCCACATAGTGGAAAGCTGAGAAAATGACTAAGTCTACAGGCGTTGAGTAAAGTTTACTCACTCAACGCCATACATCAAAATGATGTGAGATAGGCTAAAGCAGTAATAGCCTATGTTGGAATGAGCTGAAATGTGGCCAAGTCCACAGGCGTTGAGTGAAATCAACTCACTCAACACCTTGATACTATAGAGAAATATGGCTAAGTGTTTTGGCGTTGAGTGAAGAAGACACACTCAACGCCATTCAGCAAAAAGGAAGTAAGTTGAACTGGTTGAACTAAGTTCAGAATTCGTTGAACTGAGTTCAGAGTTCATCGAGCTCAGCTCACCTTCCGTCGAGCTAAGTTCAGAGCTTGAGATTCTGAGTTTGTCGAGCTCAGTTGAGAAGTCATCGAACTGAGTTCAAAGTTCGTCGAGCTCAGTTCACCATTCGTCGAACTCAGTTCAAAGTAAGACAGTCTAAGACCAGTGGTTTTAAACACAAAAAATTGGCTAAGGGAAAAAACGTTGAGTGAAGCTTACTCACTCAACGCTCTCAACGCCTTAGTTGCAGAAAGATTTTGGCCATTCGACGAGCAAAGATAGCCATTCGTTGAACTCAATTCAGTTCGTCAAACAAAGTCCAGGATTCTGACTAAGGCCAAAAGCGTTGAGTGAAGCGTGCTCACTCAACGCTCTCAACACTCTCAACGCCTCTATGTAGAAATGAGTTAAAAGCTGGTAGCATTGAGTGAGGCATATTCACTCAACGCTCTCAATGCTTCAGTTGATGAAGAAGCAGAAATATGGCTAAGGCAGATGACGTTGAGTGAGGGTTATTCACTCAACGCTCTCAATGCCTAGAAACAGATTTATGTTCTAAGTTGTTTGGCGTTGAGTGAAGGTTATTCACTCAACGCCAAGAGGAAGTAAATCTGTCTAAGTGTTTTGGCATTGAGTGATGCTTACTCACTCAACGCCTATGTTAATGTTGCTTGATTTTTGGCAAAGTCCACAGTTTGTGACATCAGCAAGTTAACAAGTTAACATATTTCAAATAAGTGGCGGGATGACTACAGTATGCGACAAAGGTTGCCGCAGACCTACTGTACGATAGTTGATGTTAAAGCAAAATTGCAGCCAGCATTAAAAGTGTGGGACCCACTGCTGAAAGAGTCGTTGGATTTCAATAAATAAAAGGAAGTGCTCTTTACAGGATGAAATGCCCGTGATAGTAGTTATTCTTCTCCGCCATTGTTGTGGAGCTAAAGAACAGGAAGCTCAAGTCAGAAAGACAAAGAGCAAGTTAGTTGTTGAGATCAACATCTTCAACGACAAGTTTGCTGGTGCCATCTTCTTCTGCACCAACTAGCAAGCTCAGGGTGATTATATGATAAAGAGATAACAGCAAGAGCCAACCCTTATTGCAGGAGCTTCACAGAGCCAGCCAATACTTTCTAAAAGAACATACACTTGAGGAGCTGTAAAGAAGAAGTTGGAGCTGAGCAGTTATCTCAGTTCAGAAAGGAGAAGAGAAACATATCTGTTAGTTGCTTCCAACATAAGCCAAAGCTTCTACATCATTGTTGTTGTGAAGAAGAAAGAGCTGAATCTTTGGTTCAGTTCAGAAAGAGGCAGAATAGTATTCTGCAAGTTTCTTCCAGCTCAAGTGCATAAACTTGTTGTTGTGAAGTAGTTGGGACTAAGGTGCACTCAGTCTAATAAAGTTGACACAGGAAAACTCTCCTGGTGTCATAGTGGGGGGCTGAGTCTAACTCACCCAAGGCTGATTGTCACAGAGGAATTCCTCTTGTGTTCAATCAAGAACCACATCAACCCATTTCCATCTTGTAGGATCCTTCTGTATTTGAGCTGTAGGAGTGTTGCAGCACTCTGAGAGTAGGGTCTAGTGCCTGAAATTGTAGGGCTTAAAAGCCTGAGTTGTAGGCCTTAGAGATAAGGCTGAGGTAGGTTATTTGGGGACCACTGAGTTGTAGGAGCACTACAGGGCTCTGAGGTAGGAACCTTTGTGGTTCTGAGGTAGGGTTCTGAAGAGAACCTGAGTGTAAGGATGAGGGCCTGATGTGTAAGCTCTTTGGATCATTTTGGAGAAGTGTCTAGTCTAACAAGACAGTTGGATAGGTGGGAGGGAAAGTGGATGTACCTAGTTGGGGAACCACTATAAATATTTGTGTGCTTTGTTGTGTTGTTTTCTTTGTACAGGGTAAATCATCTTGAAAGCTGAAATTAACCAACCACTAAAGCAGCAAACTAAAAGAACTAAAAAGAACTAAAAAGAGACAAATAACTTATTCACCCCCCTCTAGGTGATTTTGCTATCCTTGAAATTAAAGACTTTCACCCTCCCTTACCAATGATGAGTTGGGCACCCTGGTGGGCCTTGAGAGCACTTTCCAACCAGAGTCAGCCTCGCTGGGGAGGGGGGGAGCAAGAAGAAGTAGTCCCCTCCCTCAGGTGCCCATGGGGGGGGGGGCTATTTATAGTTTTCCAAGTTTGGCATATAAATAGTGGAATCCCGGCTTTTGGTTTCACTAAATGCACCCCAAAGTGGTCTGCCAACAACCAAACCTTATTGTTTGTAAGGGATATTAGCAGGCCAAAATGGGCATCATGGGGGTGGCGAGTGCCTGGTGAAGCAAGCACTTGCCACTCACCCTGATCCTGGATCTCGCCCCTAGGGAGCTGATCTCGCCCTAAGGGGGCCTACACTCACCCCTGGAGGGCTGAACTTGCCTCTAGGGGTCTGGTCTCACCCCTAAGTAGCCTGCACTCACCCTTGGAGGGCTAAACTCACCTCTGGGGGTCTGGTCTCGCCCCTATATAAGTAAGGTCCTCTAGGCCCTCCTCGGTCGCCTTTGGTCTCGACGAATTACGAGTTATACACCATGCACATTCCGTTGTTCGAAAACCTTTAGGGTCTGCCCATAACATTCCCAAACAACGAGATTCCGCTTTCGGCAAACCAATGTGGGTTTTATATAGCAATCACAAAAGGTGGAAGCTTCTATCAACATGACAAAAAAGACTAATATTCCCTCGATAAGAGTTTACCTATAAATAGACCCCAAATGCACCTCGAAGAGGCAGACCCAGCCTCCTAGAGCTCCTTCCCTTGCGAGTTCTAGCTCTGTGCTAACCGAGGTGTCGAGCTCAATTTTTGGCTTAAGGAGCGGAAGTTGCGTATAACACTTCCAAGTGTGTAGTGGGACCTTCTCGCTGTAGCTCATGAGCCTGAGTCTAGGAAACCAATTCTTAATTAGCGAGGGTCTACTCCAAGCTCAAAATATCTCGGTCTAGAGTACCGGACGACGAGTCAAGTAGCTCGAATTGACCCTTCTTAGTCCGGACTCTATTGAACTAACAACCGGGTTTCAACAATGGTATCAAGACGTTATGACGATAATAAAGCTACTAAAAATGATCTTTTTTTTAAATGACCTCGGATTGGAGCGAAACATGTTTCGTTGTACTCGTATTGACTATATGAGTCTAATGAAACTAATGGAGGTCGATTCAGAGCTTGTTTCCTCAATGAATTGTCTCAGCATTGTGTCTATGCACATCACTACTTAAAATGATCATTTTCTCTAAATGACCTCTGATTAGAACGAAATGAGTTCGTTGCATTCACATCAACTATATAAGTCTAATACAGCTGATGGAAGTTGATTCGGAGTTCGTTTGTTCAATATGCAATTTTGAGTCACCTCCCAGCTTCTAGGGTACCGTGTAGGTGATCGGGTTACTTTTATTTGGTCATCTCGGGTCCTAGTGACCCTATAAAAGTTAGGATGTTGCACATGCCCCTCCGAGCGATCCGGGAGGCTCGGGCAAGTTTCCCGATGACGGTGGTGGCAGGAAGTGGCAGAGGAGAGCGAAGGAGGTGGAGCGCCGACGGAGCACGCGGGAAGGCCGGCCATGCGCGAGTGGGTCGTGCGCGGTGCCCGTCCGTGCTTGGTTTTCCCCCATCTCGTGGTGATTTTGGACCCTTCGAGCGGGCGCAGCTCGCACGCGCTATTCATTCAGCCGGGTTGGTTTGCTTGAGCATTTTATCCGAAGCCCGACCGGTTTGATTCGGGAATCTTTAGGGGGAGACATATCAATTCTTATACCCGATGCAACTGCTCAAACTTGACAATTCTCCAAAATAATGTCCCCACTTAAGGCTCTATTTTGCGCGGGGTTTTTGCTTCGATAAGTTTGTATAGAAAAATCGACATTATAGAATGCACCCCCAAAAAATCTAGTTAATTTTGAACAAAAAATGGATGAAGTTCATTAGGTGAGGTCGTGTGTTTACACAAGACGATTCAAAACCACTGCGTTCGCGACCGCAACCACCTTGCCAAGAGAGAATTTTAGGTACGCTCATCGTATAAAGGGATCGTGCGAGACTGTAACTAGAAAGACATTTAAGATTGTAATTGAATTGTATTTTCAGTTAAAATTACAATTGTATTTGAGTTCAAGAAAATCATTTCTAAACAAATGTATTTTTGTCATAAAACATATACATATGAGTACTTAAAATGAACATAAAAATACAAGAATCAATATTTTGGGATTTATTTTGCTAAAAAATAAAACTTTTAGCTTAAATTTAATTTGCTTGTACCATCCTTAGGTACGGGCAACGTACCTAATTTTTAATGATGAAAATACACTTGTTAAAAATGATTTTTTTGAATTCATATATGACTGTAATTTAACTGAAATTTTTTACAATCGTAAATGTTGTTCCGGTTATAATTTAAACTGAAAATATGTTACTACGCTCGAAGCATTCCGTGTGGCCGTCAATTTTGAAACGACCTCCATGTTGCTCCCAGCAAGGGTAATTTATAAGCGTAACCCTAAATCCCAGAAGAAAAGTTATTGGATATCTAACAGATTCAAACCGAACCCAATAAAGATCCGTTACCATTATATTAATACATCTCAACAATCTCATCATATATTGTATATAAATGGTAGCACAAAACATGTCACTTAAAATAAAAGTTAATGAAGACAAACATGAGATTTTCAGAAACGTTAATATAAGTTTTAGAGTACGGATAAATATAAACTCAAGCACATGATTCCAAACAGTAAATAAAACTGAAAACTCAAATTGATGACTAATTTCTGGTCTACACAAGCAACAAATCATCATCATCTAGATCAAAATCAACTTTCTATCACTCATTCTCCATTTGATTTGCAAATAGTTACAATATGAATCTCATGAGACAAATCACTTTGAATTCAAACATTTGCAACAACATTAAAGCCTTTATCTCACTAAGTGGGGTCGACTATATGGATCCTTTGTCGCCATTGTGCCTTATCTTTTGTCATAATCTCTCTAATGCCTAACTACATCATGTCTTTTCTTATAGTTTCATTCCAAGTCTTTATTGGTCTACCCCTACCTCATTTAATATGTCTAGTAACTAGACTCACAATGCCTAACAGGTGTCTATAATGGTCTCCTTTGTACGTGTTCAAACCATCTTAGTCGAGCTTCTCGCATCTTCTCTGTAATTGGTGCTACTACTGTCAAATTTCTCGTGCCATAATTTAGGTGTTTGTTTTAATCCTTAGAGTGACTTAATCAACTTGCATCTTATTTTCTAGACCTTTTATGACAAATCCTTCAGGTTGGTGTAGATGGATCTCCTCAATTAGATCTCCATTAAAAATGCAGTCTTGACATCCATCTGATGAACGGTAAAATGTTCAATATATGCTAACGTGAGAAGAATCCTAATTGTCGCAATGTGACAAACATGTGAGTATATATCAAAATAGTTAATACCACTCACTTGAGTGAAACCTTTTGCAACTAGACGTGTTTTGTATTTGTCGATACTCCCATCAGGATTTAGATACTTTTTTAGAACTCATTCCAATGGTTTTAGCCCCTTTGGGCAAGTCAGTCAAGGTCCAAGTGTGGTTTTGTAGGAGAGAATTCATCTCATCATCTATTGCTTCTTTCCATAATAGAGAATCCCTATATCACATCGCTTCCTTATAGGTAGATGGATCAGCTTCAACTTGGTAAGTCATAAAGTCTGTACCGAAGCTATTAGGCACTCGTTCTCTATTAAATAACCTTTTAGACGCTAAAACACCAGTGTCTATGGGCTCAGTGTTAGAGATTCTTAGTACTGGCTCAACAGTAATCTTAGTATTAATGGCTGATAAACCTGGAAATGTAAGGTTTTTATCTCTAAGGAACTTATCCTCAAAAAAACATCTCTAAATTCCATTACAGTATTTTTTTGAGAGATCTAGAAATCTATCTATAACACTATCCTCTGCACATCCTAGATAGACACATGTGTTTGTCTTAGGTCCAATCTTAGCTCTTATAGAGTCAGGTATCCTAACATAAGCGATATAACACAAAGTCTTAAGATTATCATATCTACGAGGTCTCTTAAACCAAAGCTCATAGGGTGTTTGTTTCACATTTGCATGAGGAATATTATTAAGAATATGATTTGACGTGAGGACAATTTCACCCCCAATAGGCCGCAGACATACCAGCAGTCAACAACATAGAATTCAATATTTCTATTAACGTTATATTTTTCCTCTCAGCAATATCGTTGGATTATGGTGAGTATGAGGTGGTGGTTTTAGGGATAATGTCATTATTGGCAAGAAAGTCTTTAAACTCTACGGAGACATATTATCCTCCTCTATCACATCTTAGCCTTTTTTATTTTCATATTAAGTTGATTTTCAATCCTATTTTTGAATATACAAAACTTTTCAAAAACTTCATCTTTGAATTTAAGGAGATAAATGTGACTGAATCGAGAGTAGTTGTCGATAAAAGTTATCAGATACTTCTGACCTGCTCTTATGAAAAAGCTTTTGTAGTCACATATGTCCGAATGTATTAACTCTAGCAATTGTGTGCTTCTAGAAACCTGACTAAAAGGTGTTTTAGTTATCTTTGTCTGAGCACAAATTTCACATTTTTAAAACTTGGTTGTGATGTCTAAGAGAATATTATGAGTTTTAGCTACCAAGAGTAGTTTTTTATAGTTCACATGACCTAGTCTTGCATGTAGAGTCTTAAGATCTATTAGATTTGAACTAACTTGGTTTACTACTTCATTTGCTAGACTCATTCTATGAATCTCATTAACGATATAAGAACAACTAAAATAATGCGAGTGAACCATTAAAATTACTCTAACACCACTAATGTTAAACGACATACCATCATCGCATAACATGTTAATTGAAATTAAATTAGCAGCTAATAAATGTATAAATTTAACATTTTCAAAATTAGAGTTTTACCTGAGGAGAGCAACAATGTTGCATTTCTCACATTCAACATATCAGCTACTCCACCATTAGCAACAGTAACAATCTCTACTACCGCAGTGACATCCTCTAGAAGCACAGAATTGTTGCAGACATGACAAGTAGTATCTGAATCTAGCCACCACTAAATACTGGTCTTCCCTTTTCCAACTATGACAACAAAGTTGGCAGGTACAGTCTAATAAACCATATTTGCTTTGTTATCAGTCTTTGGTGTGCTGGATTTACCTTTTTTTGGGTAACTTGCACTCAGAAGCACAGTGACCCAGCTTATTATAGTTGTAGCACTTACTTTTAAACTTTTTAATCTTCTTCCTAGTGTCAGCGACTGCGGGTGCACTGGTCGGCGGTCTAATCTTCCCAGGCTTAAACTTACGCTTAGGGTGCATGACCATGTTACCAGCAAAGTTCTGTTTGCTAACCGTCTCCATCGCGTGCCTAGATCGGTTCTCATCCTCAATGCTGATGAAGCACTTGAGGTCTTTTAGACTGACCTGCATTTTCTTCCGATACATCTCCGTCTTGAAGGAGTACCATGCCGATGAGAGCTTGAAAATGATAGCTCCTGCAACAAACCCATTTGACAGAGAGTTGTTCTCACTGTTGAGCTTATCCACCAGAGACTCAAAATATTCAACCTGAGGAAGTATCTCCCTGTCTTCAGTGAAGGTAAACGTCATAAACTTGTCCACTAGATGCATCTTGGACATGTTCTCTTCCTCTCTGAACTTCTCCTCTAGAGAGTCTCAGATCTCCTTTGCAGTTTTCATCTTACTGTACGTCTCTGCCAGTCTATTGGAGAGACAATTGAGGGGGTAATCACGACAGAAATCTTTGTCGTTGATCCAGTATTGCTCATCCTCTCATCCTTTAAAAGACTCAAAGTTGGACTGCACAGTGCAGAAGATGTTTAGATACTTCATATTGAACTGCATGTTCCGCTTCCAGGCACTAAACTCTGAGTTGGAGAATTTCTCCAACTTGATCATCGGAACAGGAGAATTTCCCTTCAACATTGTATGTCTCCTTCCAAACAATAGAATTCTACTAGCAACCTAAATCACGAGCAGAAAACTAGAAAGAGATCATCAGAACGTGAGGAGACGACAAAGTCTTCAGATCTAAATTTTGTTTGCTCCTCTCCGGCTGAACGCAGCTACTGAAGACTAGATCCGGCCAGCACACAACTTCCTTGACAACAAAGATCTGAAGACCAATTTGTGATGCCTCTCCCAGCAGTGGCAAAAGATCACTGCACAGAAATGAATCTCACTAAAAATCACTATAGATAAAGGATGGTGTTAAAGGCACACCATCTTCGGCTTTGTGCACACCAATACTATGTGCACCCATTGGAATTTTATGTGCACACCATCTTCGGCTTTGTGCGCACCAATACTATGTGCACTCATTTAAATTTTATCAGTGAAGGAGACATTACCGAAAGTGAAGGAGGTGGCCGGAGGTATCATTGGAGGAGGCGGCCGAAGATTTTGCCGGAGGAAACGCAGGAATCGGGATGGGGTTTCGCGATTTTTGCCGGATGCAGTCGTGGAAGATAACGGAATGAGGTTTCGCGGTTTTCGCCGGATGCAGTCGGGAAAGATGACGGGGAAGAGAGATGAGGCGTGGGGGGAAGAGAAGTGTTTCGCCGGAGGAATCGGGGGGGGGGGGGGGCGGGGGAGGTTTCGCCGAATATCGGGAAGGGAGCGGGTTGCTTCGGCTTTAGTTGGGTGGGATTTAGAAAACCAAAAATATTAAGAGTTATTTTTTTGATGGGTGTGCACATAGCCGAACTCACAATCCACTTTTCTTTGTGATCAGAGAAATAAAGTGGCGGCACTCTTTTTCCAGCGAACTCAGCACAAAGTCGGTGAAATCTGGAGAGATGGACGCAAGATCCGGCGAGACAGCAAGATCTGGACAAGAAACCTTTCGTACAACACAGCGGCAACAAGCCCACGCACAGATCCGGCGACAGGATGCCCAATGTACAACACCACAGCCTAGATCTGCTACAGAAAATTCGCACAAAACCAGCGGCCGGCTTCTTCCTTTCAGGCGGCGAGATCCACTCAACTGCGGCGGGATTCCTCCTTACAGGCGGCGGACACAAAATCGCCTCGCGATTCTGGGCGGCGCACAGTAAAACAGCTGGATTTCCTCTTCTTCGATCGAACGGCGGAATCCCAGAAAAAGGAAGAAGAAGCCGCGAATAGCGACAAGGGCGGATCTCTTCCTTTGATCGAGCGGCAAACCTACGCCTTCGGCGACTGGGAAACGCACAGCGGCGGTGAAACTCGCGATCGGCGAGAACAACGGAGCGACTTAGATTTGGAAAGTTCCGACCTAACCAGTAGCAGATCGGCGACGGCAGGGGACGGGCTTCCAAGGCTGCGGCGATCGGCTCTTGGCGGGCGGCGCACTGGACCGACGCAAACAGATCCCTGCTACTCCGAACGGCAGCAGCGCAAGCGAAAAATTCCGAGCACGTGTCGGGAAGAAAAGGCTTTTCCAGATCCACGATCGGCGACCGGCTTCTCCTTTCAGGCGGCCGGAGAAAAAGCTTCAATCGGCAGACGGTGTTTCCCGATCTCCTCTATCCGATTTCGCACAAGAGGGACGATAATTTCACCAACAAGGAAGAGAAACGAGAGCGGCTGTGATTCACCAGTGTGGCTTTATCCTAAATCTCTGACATTGGGTTATTGAATGTTCTAAATCGAACTCAATAAGAACTCGTTACTATTATATCAATATATCCCAATAAAATACAGTCCCGCACAGTCCCGTATGTGCTAAACATACCTAAAATTATCTCTAATTTTTTTCCCTCGCCAAACAGTGAAATTTTTTTCGTCCGGCACCCAGATCTAAAGGAAGGTCCGGGTGACGAATAAAAAGCTTGTATTGTGATGGACCATACATGCCTATATTGAATGTGTATTGCGGAACTTATACAAGTTTCTCTTCTTTTTTATTGGTGGGGATCTAGAGTAAGTCCGCCAATTAGACCTATTTTTTTCTTGTCAAACAGAGCCTAAGAAAATTCACAGGAATTTTAAATCATCTATACACTCAAAACAAAAAAGTGGCACATCAATCGTAGGACGTACTTATTTCCCGTTACGGCATTAATTTGTTCGTTTGATGAGATTAAATTGATTAATTAGTGGAATAATGTACTATAATTGTTAATTGATAGTAATATAAATTTTTTATAGCATAAAAATATCACCTACTAGGCTACTAATATCTCTAAACTATAGTCTTCATAAAGTAATGCCTAAAATATTATACTATTGTTTTGGCTACTAGCTAGACATTAAGCTAATGAAACATGTTGCACTTTTCTTCAGATTATGTGAATTGGCACTTATTTTTAAGAATCTAATAGTATGCATTCAATTGGGTTATGTATCCTGTCTTTTTACAGTTAGACAGGTGTCAATAGCTTATTGGTCTTTTTCATTCTTAGGCTATATAGATGAGTCCATATGTGTATCATGGAAGGCATGCATGCAATTTGATTTTCTTTCTTTATTGTCCCTGTCTGAGTCTGTGACTTCGATATGGTATCAGTCGTAAAACTTAATGACGCTGACCACCGATGTTCCTTCTCCGGCCACTGCCGCCCCTTCATGGACAAACAATCTTGACGATTCTGCTAATCCTTTTTATCTTCATCTGTCAACAATTTTGGTTCGGTCTTGGTTTCTCAACAACTTAATGGAGATAACTACAATTCTTTGTGTAGAGCCATGAAAATGACGCTGATCTGCAAGAGAACATATTTGGATTTGTTGATGGATCGATTTCGTCGACGGATAGGACCGATTCCACCTTATATCTTGCCTGGCAACGCAACAATAACATTGTTGCTTCTTGGATCTTGAATTCGGTTTCGAAAGATATGATCACCACGAGAGTGATTTATTCTGCATCAGCTGCGAAAATTGGACAGAACTTCAAGAACAATTTCGGCAACAAATTGGATCACGGATCTTCCAACTGAAACGAGAATTCTTGAATTTAAGTCAAGACAGCCTCACTGCATGTGAGTCAATATTACACCAAATTGAAAGCTATCTGGGAAGAATTGGGAGATTATAAACATGTTCATTCATGCACATGTGGACGCATTCGTCCATTGCTTGATTATCATCAAACTCTTTGTGCAGTCCGCTAGAAGCACTTCGGTTTCCCAGCATCGGCATCTCCCTGCAGTAAGCGAACTCCTCTTCAGTCCGCAGCATGTTGCAGACTCAACCTTAGCTCTCCCGCATCATCGGGGTGACGTCATCAAGCCCAGTTCTGGAAGATTCCTCCTCGAGCCTATAAATAGCCCCTCATACCTCTCATTAGGGGGACACGCATCGGGGAGCAACCATTGGCAGCAAACCCTGCAGATACAAAATTTCTGTCCGCCTATCATTCTCGTGGACTGACCCCCTGTCCGCGCGGCCTTAGCGGCTAAGCCTTGCGGTTTAGTCCCTGAGCTTGGCTCAAGCAGCCTGCGACCTCAGTGGTCTTCTCTGTTTGATTGTGCAGTCCGCTCGGCCTCAGGCTGCAAGCTGCGGGATCAGTAATCCGCACGGCCTCTAGCAGTTTCACTCTTCTAGCCGTCAGCTTCTCCCCTTGTACCCTTTATATCTTTTCCATGTAAAGGAGCAAACTCAAGATGTAATATTGATTCATAATCAAAGGAAAGCTTATCGCAGGAGTGGCATTTAAGTCGCGATGGGCGAACTCTGTTGTTGCCGCTGCAAGCGGCCCCCTCTCTTCTTCTTTTCTCCCTTCTCTCGGCCTCAACCGCCAAGTCCTAACCGTTAAAGTAACCGGCTGCTCGACAGATCCTCATCAACCTCTCATTATCCTCGCAACCCGGATCGAACGTGCTCCACTCTCGAGCGTGTAGAGGCATTTTCAGCAGCCTCATTTCTTCCCCTTCTCCTCATCCTCCCGTGAGATTTCGAACACCGTTATCTGGTGGTGCCATTTTTCGCATCAACAGGCACATGGGGGGGACAAAAACACGAGCGTGCAACACCCCGTCTACCGCATCTCCCCGCTAGCTCCATCAGTCCTAGCATGTCATGTTCCGCCCAGGATCAAACTCTGTGACTTGGAGACATTTGACGGGGTAGGAGATCCTCTCGATCACATAAGCACTTTGAAACTTCGTATGCATGTATAATGCCCCAAACTCACTCCCACGCTTAGTGTTTCTGACAACTCTGAAAGGAGACGCTCACACCTGGTTTGGCTCCCTAAAGGAAGGGGAATCCAAAATTTCGCAAAACTAACTCGACTTTTCACGGAGCAGTTTATCGCCAACCAGCGAATCGTTCAAGACCCCTCACACCTCATTGGAGTCCGACAGACTAAGGCAGAATCGCTCAAGAATTACTTTTGTCGCTCACCGCAGAGGCACGGCTGATTCCAAGGGTAAACCCCGTGCTCCTACGCGGAACCCTTTCCCAGAGGGCTCAGACCGGAAAAATTCCTCTCCATAATGATGAGTGAAATGCCGCCCAGCTATCGTGACCTTATCCAATGAGTTAAAGATCAAATCACAGTATACGACCATCGAAACGCATTGACAACAATTCAAAGGAGCCTCAAAGAGGAAGAGGAATCCGGAGCCACTATGAGTCCCCAAGGGAAACGACGAGCATCACGACAATCCCGGTCAGGACAAAGGAACTCGTCTGCGTCAAGACCACCCTTGAACACCGCTTGAACTAACGTGCTTCGCGCCATCCGTGACAGCAGCGAGCTTCGCAGGCCCGAACCGCTTGTGCAAAATAGAGGAAACAAGTGTAACATCCCATTTCGCGCTAGATCCCTTACACGCGTTTTTATTCAAGAGAATTGACTCAGGATCGGGAAGTGTCGAGTGAGTCGAGTGAACTCGACGCCATTCGACAAAGCGTCGCATGTGTTGATTGGTCTCAACGCCACTCAACGCTTTCTACGGAGATATTTTGGATGTTGTTGGCATTGAGTGGAATCAACGCGGTGTTGAGTGGCCTCAACGCCACTCAACGCTTTTGATAGAGATATTCTGAATGCTGTTAGCATTGAGTGGACTCAACGCGGCGTTGAGTGTCTCAACGCCACTCAGCGCGGTGTTGAGTGGTATCAACTCCACGCCACGTTGTTGACTTAGGGATAGTCTGAAGGTTGTTGGCGTTGAGTGGACTCAACGCAGCATTGAGTGGCCTCAACGCGGCGTTGAGTGGTCTCAACGCTTTTGACTTAGAAATTCAGGCACTCAACGAGGTGTTGAGTGAACTCAATGCGGCATTGAGTGATCTCAGCGCCACTCAACGCTTTTGACTTAGAAATTCCGGCACTCAATGAGGCGTTGATTGAACTCAATACGGCATTAAGTGTTCTCAACGCCACTCAACGTTTTTGACTTAGAGGATTTTTCATTCCAGACTGTGTTTGTTGGTTCAACGTACGGGCTGAACCGGGTTTGGAATGAGCGCCAATTGACCTATTGGATCTGATCCTTTCAATCAGGACCTAATTAAAGTAATAATTGGATGGTTCAATATTATGGTGACACTTGGCGGCAAGAAGGAACCATGCTCAAAGACGACCAGCCATGCCCCGCCACTCCCAACCACTCCCAACCACCCCCTATTCAAAGTCCTTAAACCAACCACTCCCAACCTTACCTCCATTCCACCCCACCATCACCTTCAGTGAGCCAAGACGAGTGGAAACCGACAGCTGTAGATAAGAGTTCGCCGAAGCAATCATCGGCCATGGCTCACCACCATTGTACTTGCCACCAAGTGCGACTAATGGTCTGTTTCTCCTCCCCTCCCTCGATGCTAGCCGTCTAGATCTTTAGGATAGATATCAGACTCAATTGAGCCTGATATCATGTGAGGAAGATGAGACTTTATTTCCGAGCATTTCTCCTTGCTCGGGTTCGCCAGAGGAGCCGCCTTCGGTGGCCATATTGTCGGGAAACACTAACCACCACCTCAATGGAGGTTGTGGTGACAATCGACGGCGGTGGCTGGATGGCCGAGAAAGTGGAGATAAAAGATCTACAGCTCGGGATGATCTGGACCATCGGCTCATTGGGGAAAGATGATCCGATGCCATCCATTTAAATGTATTATAAACTATAGTATTAATTACCTACTAGTGTAATTTCTATCACATAAATACAGTCACCTTGCATGAATTATTTATGCCTCTTAGAGGCATTTCCTAAAATAATGTCCAACAGGTAAAAGGTAGATCTAGGTCTCACCTTTAATTTGATACCCTAAACTTGTAATTTGTTGTACTGTAGCTCCCTGTAGGATAGTTCTTCTAAGACTGCTCCTAGGCTAGTACAGAATTTTAAATGGATGCCTAGATCAAACCCTATGTACACATGCAACAAAATTTAGGTCATGCATGTGTTAATGTTAGACTTAGGTCTTGCCCAAGAATCAGAATTTTTGGGAGGTATTTTTCTATAGTTTTTATAGAAATATCAATTATTAACTAAATTGAATATAGGGAGATTCCCTTTTTCAAATGCCCCAAAATTTGGGTGGAATGGCCATTGGGTCATTATATGATCATGGTAAAGTTTTCAGACCATTTGGACCTCTACATGTTAGGAAATCCAACATGCATGGTTGAGGTAGATTTGTAAATGGTGTGTCAATAGTAAAATTGGGAAAGTGGGAAGTATGCTCATTTGGCCCAATGCATGTCCATGAGATTTTCGACAGAGGCTTATAAGGATGAATTACACCTCCCATAGAAAGATTGGGATTCTTGGGATCAAAAATCCCACTATTTTGAATTATTGGAAAATAGGCTCTTTTAGAAATAAAAATGAGATATAAGTCTACTGAACTTGTAAAATTCTAAAATTTTGATAGAAGCCCTAATAGGACATTTTAAATCTCTGTAAAAAGTTATGAGTTTGTTGGAGAATTATATCTTATGTATTTAGTAGATTTACAATTTTTTCTTTTGTGATTTAAATTAAATATAGGGGTAATACTATTTGGAAAAATGTGTGTAGTCTTGTTTCTGTGATATACATATCTATGGATTTATTTAAGAATTTTAAATGATTGAGTATGCTTAAAACCATAGTAGTGGCATTTTTGTAATAATGTTCACCTGTAATTAGGGGCGGATCTAAGGGGGGGCCGACGGGGGCCCGCCCCCCCCCCCCCCCCCCCCCAAGAATTTTTCAAAATTATTAGTAGATTTGGATTGCTCTCGTCGAGCCAATAAATTTTGACTACTTACACGTCAAAAATGGTGACCAGATGAGGGAGAAATGACTCTGATAAGATGAAGACCTTCAAATTTATTTTTTACGAGCGGAGGACGATGTCTGCCCCCCCATGTACGAAGTTGATGTCATTTTGACCTGTTCTGCCTCTTTGATTTGTCAAGCGTGCAACGACCCTACGCCAATAGATGAACACAACAACACTTGCATCATCTTCAGCCATGTACAGACTTACTCTAGCATGTACCCGGGTATGAATTTCGAAAATGGAAAGGAGAGCCTGCGATTTCATCTTTCTTTCTCTAAAACAAAGCGCGTGCATGCCCTAACTTCTTTCCCTTTCCGGCTTCCTCCACTGCGACGAAGATAAGCCATTTAGAGTCTACAAGCGCCGTAGTTTGATTGTTTTGACGTGTCCTAGCTTCCTCGATGAGAAGACAATGAGTGGGCACCAGACAGTGGAAATACAGGATGACGACTCGATTCGTCATTTCTAGTCCTTTCCATTTCCGTCGTCGGTGCCCTAGACTACATCGCCTCCCGAACTACTCTCCATCTCCATCAACACCTTCCCCCCATTACAACTCCTCCCTGGCTCCGTCCTACACAGATAAATTACACTCCTCCTTAGTTTTAAGATTTAATTCATTTTGATTTTGTTAATCTGCTGTTTTTTTATTATCATTCTGAGACATGTTATGTCACAATACGTTCCCTACATTTGTCATCTCCAACGCCTCGGTACGAGGAAGAGTGACCTTTTCCGAGCCCCAGGACATTTGCCCACGGTACGATTGTCGTTTTTTGTCGAGCTGCCCGCTACATGTTCCATTGAGCCCAGCCCATTTGGGAAACCGTGTGAACACATCCGTTTTCCCGTGGTTTTCTCCCCCAGCCGCACCACCGTCGTGATCCCTAAACTGACCCTTGTTTTACTGGCCTTTTCGGTCATCTGTCCGCAACTTTTTCCTGGCCCCCCCTTGATGAAATTCCTGGATCCGCCCCTGGCTGTAATTATTTTAGGTCAAATCACTGGTTATGAGTATGGATTTATGTTTTGAGTCTTATTATGAGAATGTTAATAACCAGTAATTTTCTATGAATTTTCAGTTGAATATTTTAGGTACTTCATTTGAAAAATGGAATAATTGTGATTATAATCATAAATAGAAAATGAATGGTAAATCAAGTGAGAAAATTAGTATCTTTGATGAAAAGCTATTTTTAACCTAGATGAACTCCAGGTAAATTATCTAGACATAATGGACCATTAGATATAGTAGTTCATGTACAAAGTGACATAGGTCACCTAATTAAATAATTTAATTTATGGTCCTAAATACTTAGAAAAATGATAAAATTCTAAATGGTCAACTTCATACACATGACTAGAGCTGTCACGGTTCCGGTTCGGTTTCGGTTCTACTAAAACCATGAACGGAATCACTGAGGTAACAGCTCTTCAAATTAGAACCAAAACCTTATTTGGTTTGACCGGTTCTGGTTCTGGTTTCGGTTCTAGCTTATTTTTTGGAACCGTCGTGTTTCCGGTTACGGTTCAACAAGAACCAAAACCAAACTGGCCACTAACGGTTTGGTCCAGTTCCATACAGTTCGGTTCGGTTCCAATCTGTTCCAACTAAAACCAAAATCAAACTTGACGGAATGAAATAAAAGCGGGCTAAAAATAGTAAAACTCAAAACAATATTGAAATATAAATAATTATATTGCGCACTTCTCAACGTTCTTTTCCACGACAGGTGGGATAGTGTCCATCGCCTTCCTTCACGTGTAGACTTAACACGACGTCTAGTTGGCTTGCAAACATCTCGTCGACATGCTCAACCGTAACAATCGACTACAATTAGTTGTCTTTCATGATTACTAATAAATAATAGTTGTATATCTTCTATATTTTTTAAATAAAATATTTCAAAAAAATATGTAAATAAAATCCAAAATATATTATATAACTGTTTAAAAATCAAAAGTGCACTGCAAGAATTGACTCCAAACCGCACCAATTTCAAACCATACCGCACGGTTTTTATGCGGTGAAGTTTTGTTCTGTCCAAAATCGACCCTCTTTAGTGCGATTGCGATTTGAATTCAAACTGCACCAGCTTCACCCGTGATAGTAAAGATAAATATTGTAGATAAATTGTAAAATAATAGAAATATAATAATAATAATAATAATAAACGGGTTGCGGTTTGGTTCTACTTCGGTCTGGTTCAGATCGGGTCTAAAAATCTTGAAACCACTTGAGACTTGTATGTAGCGGTTCCGGTTGCGGTTTCGATTCGGATAATTAAATGTAAGAACCATATGCGGACCAATGTTGTTCACGGTTCCAAAATTCAAACCGGAACTCAAATAATTTGCGAACGGTTCAGTCTGGTTCTTTGCGGTTCCGATTTGGTTACGGTTCAGTTTGCGGTTTTCAGTTTTAAGTGACAACTCTACACATGACAAACTAATGATAAATATTTAGGGGTCTTTGGCCCAAGGAATTGGAAGTCATCTCATACGAGTCAGAATTAGATCGTGGGTTGCGCTTAGTAAAAGTGATGTGTAACACTAGGACCCACAAGGAATGATAGGTGTTGGATCGAGAGAAGTTTTAGGAAGTTAAAACCCTGCTTAGTGTCTCAAGTATGTCGCTACATAGTAACGAGTGTTATAGTGCAAGTCACAAGGAGAACAACTATAACGGGATCCGACGAAAGATCGTCGCTCTCCCAATCTGTGTCTTAAGTAATTAGGTTTACTCAAGAGTAATAATGAGATTGAGGTAATAATAATGGGTAGACACTAATACAAGTAAGTGTCCTTGAGAAAGGGAACTTTAGACTTCAGCCCATCGTAGTTCCTAATGCCCTCAAGAGCCCTCCACCGGGCATGCCCTGGGCTGTCCAAGGACTAACCCTAAGTTGCTATGTATAATAAACATTAGACAAGAGAAGTCCAATAGGTTAAGGGAACGATGTGACAATCTCACCCGTATAGGGTTGGGGGTTACAGGAGGTGTTTAGTCCTGCGATCTGGAGGCTCGGATGTTTGTATATAGGACGGGTTTATTCCTGCGAGTTGGAGGCTCGCGTTGAAAATAATTTGCATGTGCATAGAACATATTAGTGGCAGGTCATGCGGTAATGGACCAATCATCACACCGATGACAGTATGGTGACTCTAGTGAGGTGTGAGGGTTTAAGGGGCCAGTAGGTTGTTTATACTACGGTCTGGATGACAATCCCTGAAAATGCACACCCGACCAAAAAGACTAGTGGATTTGCCAGCAAATTAGTACGCAAAGACTCTGGAATGTGCACCTAGGACGTGTGCAGAGGCGTACGAAGGGTCTAGTCCTGGTAGTGTGTATACCCTCCTAGGATGTGGAAATACCGACTCCACTATTGTCGTAGCCACAACGGTGGTACCTGAGAATTAAGATAACTCCAAAAAGTGGGAACTAAAGTTCTGTGATCACAGAGTCATGTGCGTGAGTTGCAGTTATATGAATCATAACCCGCATACCATATCTTACATACATACTTAGGACATGCGCACCATAGATCTTTATCATATAAATTAGTATGGGCTCTTTTATATGATAAGTTATATTTCTAAATCCTTAACTTATAAGTTTGTATGAGCATTCATATAAGTTAAGATACTCCTGTAATGTTAGTGTAGCAGTAGATAGTTTACTTTCTGCTCTTTCTTCACTTTACTTACTGCACTTCTTTTCAGTACTATTTTATATACTTTACTTATACTATATAGAACTGCTAGAGTAAAGACATAACTGTTAATATATATCCATGATAGAATAGATCCACTGTCACCTGCTATCCATTTTATACCTCTTGTTGTCCTCTGCTTCGTCCTCCCGCTCGGTACTTAGAAGTCGCACGGGTGAGGCGAGGAAAAATGGCTTAGTCTTAATGACTAACAGTCGGTTGTGACCGTAGGAGATTGAGGAGCTCGAGCACCAGCACGACCATCAGGATGAGGTGGCAGGACATGAGGAGAAGATACCACGTAAAACTACCGCAGCTCAGCCTCAGGTGATGACGAGTGTTTCAGTTACAGCTTCAACATAGTGAGATAGAGAGATTTGATTTGGCATATATTGGGCATAAGCCCTTTTCTCATTTTGTACTCATTTGGACTATTGTACTTTTCATTTACATATATGATGACATTGTACTGTGACATTGTGGACTTGTTAATTTTATTTACTACTTGTTATACTTCTTCTCTCGATTGGCCAAACAGGTTGAATGATCGTACTAGCTAGCAGGATCGACGTCTTGCGGTATCGACTAGCTCGTGTGTTAGTGTCACCGTAAGGCAGCGGTTCTGGGCATATGACCGGGTAACCTCCTTGCTAAGGGTGAGGGGTCTTACAAACTAGTATCACTTGACAAACGATCATATGAGAAAGAAGTCCACAAAACTGGGTCACCCCGCTCGAGCATTAGTTTGTAGAAAAACTATGCAGCGGAAGCAATGGTGTGCCCATGTGTACAAATTCACAGAAACAGTCCATATTAAACAATGAGTTTAGCCAATCCTAATATAAACCTTACTTTTATGCAACTTCCACATGTCGCTGTACTGCAGGATGTGGTTCCTCCCCCTCCAACTACCATTCCTTTTCAGCAGATGGAGATGGGGCAAACTCTGATAACCATTCTTGAGACTTTCAGAGCTCAGCAGGTCCCGACTCAGCAGCCAAATCTGAAATCGAATTGGCTGAGTGCCTTCAAGAATCTGTCCCCTCCGATGTACCACGGGACATAGAATGCGATAAAGATAGAGGAGTAGCTCGAGACCATACAAGAGATGCTTGCGGGCATCAGCGGCCCGGTCAGCCAGGCAGTTCCCTTAGCGACCTCTGCACTGGATGTTCACGCAAAGAGATGGTGGAAGTTCATGCTTGACTCCACATATGCAGATAGGGAGCTGTCAGATATTTCCTGGGATGAGTTCAATGAGGCCTTCTTGGAGCACTTTGTGTCTGTTATGGATAGAGATGAGTTGGAGGAGAGGTTCTTGAACCTTAGGCAGGGGACCAGATCAGTGACAGAGTACCAGAGGGATTTTTCCCATCTGGCCAGGTTCTCGGGGATACACGATCTGGATGACAGGAGGTATGCAAAGAGATTCTACCGAGGACTTAAAGACTCTATGAGACAGTCCCTACTATTTATTTCGCATGGAACGTTATCTCAAATCATAGATATGGCCAAGAAGCTAGAGGCAGACCAACTGATGGTACAGAGCAGAGGAAAGAGACCGCTGGATGGGTCATCCTTCAGGGAGAGCAGTCGGGGCCCACAGAGAGGTATATTGATGAGCCACAAGAGGGGTGAGGGACGTTATCGTCCCAACTTCAGGCAGGAGATGAGGCCTCCTTCAGTACTAGCTCCCCCACCACTGTAGATACATGACCTGATGAGACAGGATGACCGTGGCCACCGACCGCTGATTTGCTATAGGTGCCAACAGCCGGGGCACGTAAGAGCTGACTGCCCTAAGCAGTTTCGTCCACCACCTCCTCCTCCTCCACCACTAGTAGCCCCTCCAGCACACCAGGGCCGAGGCTGAGGCCGAGGTCGAGGCTGAGGTTGAGGCTGAGGTCGAGGCAGAGGTCGAGGACATTATGGTAGAGGTCGAGGACAGGAGAAGATGTATGTGTTGGACCTCGTCGAACCGAGGAACCCCGAGGAGATTATTACAGGTATTTAAATGTTATTATAAATTTAAAAGTTCAATTATAGTACTTCGATTTCGTAGAATAACAATCCCAATTTAACTCAAACCAAACCTCAGGCATAGTCTTTGTCAGTGGGAAGCGCGCTCATACCTTATTCGATACAGGTGCTTTGCACTCGTTTGTATTTGAAGTCTTCTTGGAAAGACTAGCAGACATAGAACGATTGACCGGCGTAACCAGGAGGGTGCATATACCAGATGGATCCGAGCTTCTATCATCTCCCAAGTGTAACATGGAGGCAGAAATTGGATGAAATACATTCGAAGCGCCGACGACGATTTTGAGAATGCCGGACTTCGATCTGATCTTGGGTATGACTTGGTTGCATTGGAACCACGCTCGGATCGATTGCCCGTCAAGGAGGATCACCTTACAGCATGGGGACTCCGACATCATCATCGAAGGTATTAGACCTGTCTCCCGTACCTTATTATCATCTGTGCAGGCTGTCAAGGCCTATGAGCAAGGAGATGAGGTGTACATGATCTGCTTCGAGGTGGCGGAAGCAGAGGCCTTCATTGCTAGTATTCCAGTGGTTCAGGATTTCTTCGACGTGTTCCCGAAGAAATTGCACGGATTACCTCAAACTAGGGATGTAGATTTCCGGATCTAGTTGGTGCTAGGAGCGAGGCCTATGTATCAGGCACCTTACCGAATGGCGCCCAAGGAGCTAGCAGAGTTTCAGACTCAATTGTAGGAGTTGGTGGAGTCGGGCTTTGTCCAGCCAAGTTTATCGTCATGGGGAGCACCCGTGTTATTTATGAAGAAGAAGGATGGATCATTGCAGCTCTACATTGCAGCTCTACATCGACTACCTGGAGCTGAACCGATTAACTATACGGAACGCGTACCCACTACCGCGGATTGATGAGTTATTTGACCAGCTACAGGGAGCCTTCTGGTTATCCAAGCTCGACTTGAGGTCAGGATACTACCAACTATGCATTCGGGAGGAGGACATCCCGAAGACAGCTTTTTGTTCCCGATATAGATAATACGAGTTCACGGTGATGCCCTTCGGGCTCACGAATGCACCTTCCGCATTCATGAGTCTGATGAACTATCTTTGAGCCCTACCTAGACATATTTGTCATAGTGTTCATTGACGACATCCTGATATACTCCCGGACGAAGGAGGAGCATACCCAACATTTGGCGGTTGTCTTGGGCAAGCTAAGAGAGCATCAGATGTACACAAAGTTCTCCAAGTGCCAGTTCTGGCTGTAGGAGGTGGCATTTCTGGGACACACGATCAGTGGAGCCGGGTTGGCTGTTGACCAAGCCAAGGTACATACAATTAGAGATTGGTTGCGGCCAAAGTCAGCTTCAGACATTCGTAGTTTCTTGGGACTGGCGGGATATTATCGCAAGTTCATGAAGTGGTTCTCAAGGGTAGTACTCCCCCTCACGTCCTTGACAAAGAAGGATGCAACTTTTTTTTTGGACTGATAAGTACGAGGCAGCATTTCAGGAATTGAAGGACAGGCTCACCTCTTACCCCATCCTTGCACTTTTGTCTGTGAAGGAAGGATTTCACATTTATACCGATGCATCATATTAGGGGATTGGTGCAGTTCTGATGCAACATGGGCACGTCATCTCATATTCTTCGAGACAGCTGAAGAAGCACGAACAGAACTACCCCATACATGATTTGGAGCTTAGGGCAGTGGTATTTGCGTTGAATATTTGGAGGCATTACTTGTATGGGGTTCATTGTGATATCTTCTCAGATCACAAGAACCTCAAGTATATTGACACGCAGAAGGATCTAAATCTGTGCCAGCGAAGATGACTTGAGTTCCTGTGCGACTATGACTACAAGATACATTATCTCTCGGGAAAGGCAAACATCGTGGCGGATGCCTTGAGCAGAATAGCTGGCACTACTAGACCGGAGCACCGAGTGATGGATATGGAGCTAGTATAGATGATGGAGGAGATGCAGATTACTATGGTTTCCATGTCGAAGCCAGAGGTTTATCGGGAGTACTTGAACTCCTTTGTCATCGAGTGTGACATACGGGAGCGCATCGGGACACAACAGAGGCTGGATGCAGCTTTGGAGCCAGTATTCAGAGCCCTGGAAGGGGGCGAGTTAGAGGATTATTCATTGCGTGACGACCTCATTCATTTCCGTGGCCGTATTTATATACCCATAGGAGGTGGTATCCAGGAGGATATACTTAGGGAGGCATACTATTCTCAGTACTCGGTACACCCCAATATCACCAAGATGACAACGGACCTGCGGAGGAGCTTGTACTGGCCGGGGATGAAGAGAAAAATCATATATTATGTAACACATTGCGAGACCTACCAGCGGTTAAAGGCAGAGTGCAAGAGCCTAGGAGGACTACTACAGTCATTGCCAATGCCATAGTGGAAGTTCGAGGATATAGCTATGGACTTCGTGCACGGTTTGCCTCACTCTCACTCTAGGCACGATTTTATTTGGGTCATTGTCGATAGACTGACCAAGGTGGCCCGATTTATACTGATCAGCAAGGACATCCCAGTTGCTATTTTGGTGAGGTTGTTTGTGGAGCAGTTCGTCAGGTACCACGACGTCCCAGCTAGGATGATTGTCTCTGACTGTATCGGTCGGTTCACCTCTAGGGAGTGGAGAGCGGTGCATGCGTACTTAGGTTATCAGCTTGCTTTTAGCATAGCTTTCCATCCGCAGACCGACAAACAGACTAAGTGGACCAACCATACTATGGAGGATCTGCTGCATTTATGTATAATGGACACGGGGAAGCCCCATGAGAGACTGTTGTCACTTATTGAGTTCTCCTACAACAACAGTCACCAGGCGAACATTGGGATGGCACCATATGAGGACCCTATATGAAAGAAAGTGTCAGACACCACTATCTTGGGTCCAGGATGAGGACACGAGGGCACTTGGATCAGATTATATTGAGGATACATATGCTCAGATATGGCTGATCAAGGATCGGATGCTGGAGGCACAGAGTAGGCAGGCCAAGTACTACGATGCGAGGCATCGAAAGGTGGAGTTCTAGGTGGGGGACAGGGTGTTCTTGAAGATACGTCCGATGTATGGTGTCTCGCGGGTGCGGAGGCACAAGAAGCTCAGCCCTTGATTTATGTGACCATATTTGATCATGGAGCGGATCGGTCCCTTGGCTTACCGGATGGAGCTGTCGCCAGAGTTAGGGACTCTGCACGACGTCTTTTACGTCTCCTCGCTTCGAAGGGCTCTCCTTCGGCCAGAGAAACATATTACCACTACGGCGGGCCCGGTAGCACCTGATAGATCAGTCTGTTTAGAGTCGGTCTGGATCAATGATACAGCGATTCGAGTGCTGCGAAAGAAGAAGGTTCCCTTGGTCAAGGTGTTGTGGTCCAACCACGGACGGGAGGAACACACCTGGGAGCCGATGGATCTGATGCGTGAACAATATCCGGGACTTTTTGCCTCATGTATATTTTAAATTTTGTTTAAAAGTTCTTAAAATTCTTGTGCATAGAAACCCCGTAGACCCGAACTTGAATTTCGGGGACGAATTTTTTTTTGGTTTATTGGGATTTATAACATCCCATTTCGCGCTAGGCTCCTTACACGTATTTTTATTCAAGAGAATTGACTCAGGCTAGGGAAGCGTCGAGTGAGTCGAGTGAACTCGACGCCATTCGACAAAGCGTCGCGAGCATTGAGTGGTCTCAATGCCACTCAACGCTTTCGACGGAGATATAATTGATGTTGTTGGCGTTGAGTGGACTCAACGCGGCATTGAGTGGCCTCAACTCCACTCAACGCTTTTGACAGAGATATTCTAGATGCTGTTGGCATTGAGTGAACTCAATACGGCGTTGAGTGGTCTCAATATGGCGTTGAGTGGTCTCAATGCCACGCAACTCTGTTGACTTAGGGATAATCTGAATGTTGTTGGCGTTGAGTGGACTCAACATGGCGTTGAGTGGTCTCAACATGGCGTTGAGTGGTCTCAATGCCACTCAACGCTTTTGACTTAGAAATTCCGGTACTCAACGAGGAGTTGAGTGAAGTCAACGCGACGTTGAGTCGTCTCAACGCGACTAACCACTTTTGACTTAGAAATTCTGGCACTCAATGAGGCATTGAGTGAACTCAACACAGCGTTGAGTGGTCTCAACTCCACTCAATGCTTTTGACTTAGAGGATTTTTCATTCCAAACTGTGTTTGTTGGTTCAACGTACGGGCTAAACCGGGTTCAGAATGAACTCCAATTGAACTATTGGACCCGGTCCTATCAATCACGACCTAATTAAAGTAATAATTGGATGGTCCAATATTATGGTGACACTTGGCGGCAAGGAGGAACCATGCTCAAGGACGACCAGCCATGCCCTGCCACTCCAAACCACCCCAGCCACCCCAGCCACCCCCCTATTCAAAGTCCTTAAACCAGCCACTCCCAAGCTTACCTCAATTCCTTCAGTGAGCTAAGACGAGTGGAAACTGACAGCTAGAGATAAGAGTTTGCCGGAGAAATCGTCGGCCATGGCTCACCACCACCGTACTCGCCGCCAAGCGCGACTAATGGTTCGTTTCTCCTCCCCTCTCTCAATGCTAGCCGTCTAGCTCTTTAGGAGAGATATCAGGCTTAATTGAGCCTGATAACATGTGAGGAAGATGAGACTTTATTTCCGAGCATTTCTCCTTGCTCGGGTTCGCAAGAGGAGCCGCCTCCGGTGGCCAAATTATCGGGAAATGCTAGCCACCACCTCAACGGATGTGGTGGCGACAATCGCCGGCGGTGGCAGGATGGCCGGGAAAGTGGAGATCAAAGAGCAATAGCTCAGGATGATCTGAACCATCGGCTCATTGGGGAAGATGAGCTGATGTCGTCCATTTAAATGTATTATTAACTATAGTATTAATTACCTACTAGTGTAATTTATGTTACATAAATACAGTCACATTGCATGAATTGTTTAGGCCTCTTAGAGGCATTTCTGAAAATAATGTCCAACATGAAAAAGGTTTATCTAGGTCTCACCTTTAATTTGACACCCTAAGCTTGTAATTTGATGTATTGTAGCTCCCTGTAGGACAGTTCTTCTAAGACTGCTCCTAGGCTAGATAAGAATTTTAAATGGATGCCTAGGTCAAACCCTAAGTCAACATGTAAAGAAATTTAGGTCATGCATGTTTTAACATTAGACTTAGGTCCTTCCTAAGAATAAGAATTTTTGGGAGGTATTTTTTTATAGTTTTTATAGTAATATCAATTATTAACTAAATGGAATATATGGAGATTCTCTTTCCAAATGCCCCCTAATTTGGGTGGAATGGCCATTGGGTCATTATATGACCATTGTAAAATTTTCAGACCATTTGGACCTCTGCATGTTGAGGAATCCAACATGCATGGTTGAGGTAGATTTGTAAATGGTGTGCTAATAGTAAAAATGGGAAAGTGAGAAGTTAGCCCATTTGGCCCAATGCATGTCCATGATATTTTGGACAGAGGCTTATAGGGATGAATTACACCTCCCATAGAAAGATTGGGATTTTTGGGACCAAAAATCCCATTATTTTGAATTATTGAAAAATAGGCTCTTTTAAAAATAAAAATGAGATATAGGTATACTGACCTTGTAATATTCTAAAATTTTGATACAAGCCCTAATATGACATTTTAAATCTCTTGAAAAAGTTATGAGTTTATTGGAGAATTATATCTTGTGTATTTTGTAGATTTATAATTTTACCCTTTTGGGATTTAAATTAAATATAAGGGTAATACTATTTGTAAAATTATGGAAAAATGTATATAATTATTTTTATGTGATATAAACCTCTGTGAATTAATTTAAGAATTTTGGATGATTGAGTTTGTTGAAAACCATAGTAGTGGCATTTTTGTAATAATGTTCATCTATAATTATTTTAGGTCAAATCACTGGTTAGGAGTATGGATTTCTATATGGAGTATTATTATGACAATGTTAATCACCAGTAATTTTCTATGAATTTTCAGTTGAATATTTTAGGTACTTCATTTGGAAAATGGAATAATTGTGATTATAATCATAAATAGAAAATGAATGGTAAATCAAGTGGAAAATTAGTATCTTTGGTGAACAACTATTTTTAACCTACATGAACTCCAGGTAAATTATCTAGACACAATGGACCATTGTATATAGTAGCTTATGTACAAAGTGACCTAGGCCACCTAATTAAATGATTTAATTTATGGTCCTAAATACTTAGAAAAATGATGAAATTCTAAATGGTCAACTTAATACACATGAAAAACCCATGATAAATATTTAGGGGTCTTTGTCCCAAGGAATTGAAAGTCATCTCATACGGGTCAGAATTAGATCATTGGTTGCGCTTAGTAAAAGTGATGTGTAACACTAGGACCCACAGGGAATGATATGTGTTGGATTGAGAGAAGTATTAGTAAGTTGAAATCCTGCTTGGTGTCTCAAGTATGTCGCTACATAGTAACGAGTGTTAGAGTGCAAGTAACAAAGAGAACAACTATAACGGGATTCGGTGAAAGATCATCGCTCTCACAATCTGTGTCTTAAGTCATTAGGTTTACTCAAGAGTAATAATGAGATTGAGGTAATAATAATGGGTAGACACTGATAAAGTAAGTGTCCTTGAGAAAGGGAACTTTGGGATTCAGCTCATCGTTGTTTCTAGTGCCCTCGAGAGCCCTCCACCGAGCATGCCTTGGGAAGTCCAAAGACTAACCCTAAGTTGCTATATATAATAAGTATTAAACAAGAGTAGTCTAATAGGTTAAGGGAACTATGTGACAATCTCACCCGTATAGGGTTGGGGTGTTACAGGACTGGTTTAGTCCTACGAGCTAGAGGCTCAGATGTTTGGATACATGACAGGTTTAGTCCTGCGAGCTGGAGGCTCGGGTTGGAAATAATTTGCATATGCATAGAACATATTAGTGGCGGGTCATGCGGTACTGGACCAATCGTCATACTGATGGCAGTACGGTGACTCTGGTGAGGTGTGAGGGTTTTAGGGGCTAGTAGGTTGTTTATACTGCGGTCTAGACAACAATCCCCGAAAATGCACACCCACCAAAAAGACTGGTGGATTTGCCAGCAAATTAGTACGCAAAGACTCTGGAATGTTCACCTAGGATGTGTACTGAGGCGTACGAAGGGTCTAGGCCTGGTAGTGTGTATACCCTCCTAGGATGCGGAGATGCCCGCACCGCTGCTGCCGTAGACACAACGGTGGTACCCGAGAGTTAAGCTAACTCCAAAAAGTGGGAACTAAAGGTCCGTGATCACAAAGTCGTGTGCGTGAGTTGTGGTTATATGAATCATAGTCTGCATATCATATTATACATACATACTTAGGACATACGCACCATAGATCCTTATCTAATAAATTAGTATAAGCTTTTTTATATGATAATTTATATTTCTGAAATCTTAACTTATAAGTTTTTATGTGCATTCATATAAGTTAAGGTACTCCTGTGATGTTAGTGTAGCAGTAGATAGTTTACTTTCTGCTCTTTTTTCACTTTACTTACTGCACTTCTTTTTATTACTGTTTTATATACTTTACTTGTACTATATAGAACTGCTAGAGTAGAGATATAATTGTTAATATATATCCATGATAGAATAGATCTACTGTCACCTGCTATCCTTTTTATGCCCCTTGTTATACTCTACTTCGTCCTTTTACTCGGTACCTAGGAGTCGTGGGGGTGAGGCGAGGAAAAAATGGCTAAGTCTTTATGACTAACGGTCGGTTGTGACCGTAGAAGATCGAGGAGCTGGAGCACCAGCGCGACTAGCAGGACGAGGTGGCAGAACATGAGGAGCAGATACCTCATACTACTACTGCAGCTCAGCCTCAGGTGATAACGAGTGTTTCAGTTACCACTTCCGCATAGTGAGAGAGAGAGAGAGATTTGATTTGGCATGTATCAGGTATAAGCCCTTCTCTCATTTTGTACTCATTTGGACTATTGTACTTTTCATTTACATATATGATGACATTGTACTGTGACATTGTGGACTTGCTAGTTTTATTTACTACTTGTTATACTTCTTCTCTTAATTGGCTAAACAAGTTGAATGATCGTACTAGCCGGTAGGATCGACGTCTTGCGGTGTCAACTAGCCCGTTTGTTGGTGTCACCGTATGGCGGCAGTTCTAGGCATAAGACCGGGTAACCTCCTTAGTAGGGGGGGGGGGGTCTTACAATCAGTCACAATATTATGACTTCCATCACGGATATAACCACAAGATAGAGGGCTGCAATCGATTGAAGGATGAGATCGAGCACCTCATCCGACATGGTCTCCTCGGTAGTTTTATGCAAAATGACCCCCAAACAAGACCGCACCGCAGAGCGAAAATCCAGCCAAAGGACGAGCAGCATCCCTATGCAGATAGGCTAGGAGTCACAAGCAGGGGTCGCTCCTCCTAATAATACGGGCAAAGCCCGTGTCTCTACTTTGTGTATTTTTCCTTTAGCATAATAAGGCACAATGTGGAACTTGTGTGCATGCTTTTGTATCTCCTTTTATATTGTAACTGCTTTTGATTTCTTTCAGACATACACGTCTCCCCGAAGAAAAGATCTGAGGTGAATACCACAAGCAAGCGACAAGAAACATGGTCCAGGGATTCATGCCCCCGCGCTACTAATCATCCGATCCCGTGTTGTTAGGGCTTTGAATCCCCACGCTACTGAGCAACCGCTCCCACGCTTCTAGGGCTTCATGCCCCCGCGCTGTTGAGAATCTGCTCCCGCACTACTATGGCTTCATGCCCCCGCAATGTTGAGCATCCTCTCCCGCGCTGCAAGGGCTTCATGCTCTCGTGCTGATGCGCATCCCGGTTAGTGCTGCTAGGGCTTCATGCCCCCCGCGCTACTAAGCACATGCTCAAGCACAGCTGGGGCTTTGTGCCCCCATACAGCTGAGCATCCGCTCCCGTACTATTAGGGCTTCATGCCCCCACGGGCACCCGCTCCCTCGCTACTAGAGCTTTGTGCCCCACACAGCTAAGCACCCACTCCCGCACTGTTAAGGCTTCGCATCAGCGCGCTGCTGAGCACCCGCTCCTACGCTGCTAATGATTTATTCCCCCGTGCTCCTGAGCATCCTCTCCTACGCTGCTAAGGCTTCTTACCCCCGTACTGTTGAGCAACCGCTCCCATGCTGGTAGGGGTTCATGCCCTAGTGTTGCTGAGCACCCGCCCCTGCGTTGCTAGGGCTTCGTGCCCCCGCGCTGCTAGGGTTTCACTCCCCACACTATTGAGCACCCGCTCAAAGGCTGTTATGGCTTCGTGCCCTCGCACTCCTAAGCATCTACTCCCGCGCTGCAAGGGATTCATGCCCCCCGCACTACTGCTACTCCCATGCTTCATGGCACCTCGCCACCGCATCGAAGGGTATCTCGATAAGATGAATCCCTCGAAGGCAAGATTGGTGAAAGCCTTTCTGCACCTTCTAGGCGAGATTGACGAAATCCTTTCTGCACCTACTTGGCGAGGTGGACAAAGGTACATCTGTACCTTCACGTGGACGAACCCCGGTTCTCCTGAGGCATGAATGAATAAAGGTTCTTCACCACATCCACCCGGATGGACCCCAGTCCTCTTGAGGCATGAATGAATAAAGATTCTTCGTCACCCCTACCCGGACGAACGCTGATTCTCCAGAGGCACGAATGAATAAAATTTCTTTGCCACCTCTACCCGGACGAAATCCGGTCCTCCTAAGGCACGAACGAACGAAGGTTCTTCGCCACTAATACACTCGAAATAGATTTACATATTATACATAAGTGCATATGCTAGATCAAGTAATATAAAGTGAGAAAAGATCCTTCCCTCGGAGAAGTTACTAATCTAGTGCTTGCAAGTAATAGCTATGTCTTTTCTTTAAATTCAAGCAGATTGATTAAAAGTGAATTTAGATTAAGGACAATTAAAAGAGAATAATAGAAAAACTAAATAACACTAATTTAAAAATATTATTATCAAGTTGGAGAAACGGTCTTATACATTGATTTGATTTTCTTATTGTGATGAGTTTTAGGATGATTCTTTATAAAATACTTAATTACTATCCTGCAACGATTTGAAAGTAAAAATCATTATCTCTCGATTTTTGAAATTTGTTTACCCTAATTCCCTTAGTTATCACTAATTTAGGTAAAAAAAGAATAACATAAGATGCGCAAATCAATGTTGCTAACATAAGATGAAATCTCTTTCTCTCTTTATGATGTATTGATATTTATGTTATATTTACGTCACCCCTGTCTTGAATCTTATAGCTCAGTATAAATATGGAATTTGCCTAAAGATTTACATGACTCCTCTCTCGAATGTCGCAGCGCAAAATAAAGAATTCAACCCTAAAATAACGTAACTCCTATCTCGAATCTCATCGCGCAATTTAGAAGAAAAATACTTAATACAAAAATTTTATGAAATAAAAACATAAATTCAATGAAGATAGTTCTTCAAACAATCATTAAGGAATAAATAAAAATTACAACATCAAAATAAGACAAAGTATTCTCAACATACAAGACTTAGAAATTTAGTTCATGATGGTAAGATCACACCAGACAACAAGAAAAATCTTACTAGACATGATGATGAAATCTAAAATGCTACAAAAGTTTTATCTCACATTTCGCTCCCTAGCCTTCTCCTCTTGCAAGAATTTGGTCGACCTCCTCTCTATATTACCATCAATAGCTTGGCCGAATTTTCCCTTCATCCTGCTTTATATTGTTGGTCAACCTCCTCTTTATCAGCCCCTCAATTTGCACCAGTCAAAGATCTCAAAAAGATCCTTTTTTGTTTATTCAAAATTGTCTTTTTAATGGAAATTATGAAATTTTATAGAATTTCATGCTCTTCTAGATGATAATTCTGTTGATTTATTGCTTGCCAAACTGAGTCAAGATCCCACATTTTTGGATTTGAAATCGACGTAATTTGAATTTTAAATTTTAAAATTCGGATCAAGACTCTTGCAATAACTAAAATAGGTTGTTGCAACAACCTACTCAGGCCAAAATATAAGTCCTGCTTTACTTCTCCAGATCAAATTCTTCGGCATTTTTAGCAAGAAAACATAGGAAAATTAGCCATATTAATAAAAAATAAATATAAATTTTTTTTCACTCATTTAAATCATTTTTTCTTCATTGTCTACACCTCAAGACTAGAGCGCTTCCATTGAGGCTCCGAGTACTTAGTCGTTTCCTCCTCGTCGCATTTCAATGTCTTCGCTTGTAATGGAGTAGCGACATGTCGCCCTACGAGATCAAACGTACTCCAACCTTTGTAAGCACACGAGATCTAGTGGAATTTAGCTCGGCTCAGATCCAACCACGTGATTTTTCACCCTTTCCGGATTTTCCACGTCAAAAAGTATTCTTGTCATTTCCTTCGATTTTCTTTAACTGTTTGTTCTTGCGGTTCGACTCCGAGCTAAGGCAGTCCAATTTTCCAGACCTAGGAAAAATCCGGGCCACCCGCAACACATATTATGTGTCATTATAGAGGATTGACACTGAACATACACATTAGGCGGTTCCACTAAGATAACATAGTTCATCTTATGCTTATTTTAACATTTATATGGCCGCAGACGCTAAAGGATTTTGCCTTACGATTTTACTAAAGTATTTTGCTTCTACTCTATGGGCAATAAACCGTGTCTCTCCTTCTTGTGTTGTAATAGGTACACATGTACGCCTGTAGAACTGTATAATTGCTCTGTTTAAGATGTTAAATGTTTAGATAGAGTCAATATCAAGCCAACGCTTGATTGAAGTAAACTTATCCAATGTGACCCCCTATATAAATATGTTTATATAACTGTGAAACATCGATAATAAAAAAAGGTGCCGAGTAATAAAACAAGGCGTCGAGTCCTCAGAGTTCTCTTAATTGTGCTTTGCGAATCACAGGTGGTATCAGAGCTTTCTTGCTCCTCTCTTGAGACTCATCATTGGATCATGGCTTCATCTTCACCTATCACTGCGTTTGGCTATTCTCACTCAGCTATACCTATATTTGACGGCGACAAATATGATCAATGGATTATTCAGATGAAGTATGTTTTCCTTGCTCAAGGTCTATGGGAGTTGGTTACAATTGGGCCTCAATTACCTGCATATACTGATCAAACTAAACCAACGGAAGATCTTTAAAGAAACAGATAGACGGAATCATAGTAAAGGATGCTCGAGCTCTTTCTATTCTGCATCAAGGTGTCTCGGAAGCAGTCTTCCCACGAATAATGGGTGCTGAAACTGCCAAACAGGCCTGGGACACATTAAAGGAAGAATACAAAGGTAGTGAAAAGGTAATTGAAATGAAATTGCAAAGAATATGAACTGAATTTGAATTAATCCATATGCAATCAAGAGAAACTATTGATTGTTTCATCTCCAGGATTGTTAAGCTAATTAATCAAATTCATAGTTTTGGAGATACAATTGAGGATAGTAAAAAAGTGCCAAAGATTTTAAGGGGGTTAACACCTCCTTTCAATCCAGATGTTATGGCAATTGAGGAATCTAAAAACCTCAAAACTTTAACCCTAACAGAGCTGTCTAGGTCCCTAAAGTCATATGAAGAGAGAATTAACAGAGATTCTACTCTACTTGAACAAGCCTTCAAGATGAATACGAACATAAAGAAACAACCCTTCAGAACCCTTAATAAACCAATACAATCAAGTGAAAAGTCTGAAGGTGCTCAATGGTTTCAAGAAGGAGGGGTGAAAGGCAAAGGAAAGAAGAAGTTTCAACCCAAGCAATTTCAATCCACAAATCCAAAGTATCAAAAATACTATATTATTTATGACAAGCAGACACATGACTCCAAGGACTGTTATTCACATTGCAAGAGATGTAGAGTGACTAATCACTCTGCAAAGGATTGTTGGCACAATACATCAGAACAAGCACAATATCTGAAAAAATGAAAAGCCCAAACTCAAGAACACGAAGAGATGTTTTACTTGTGTTTGCAAGCATCAACACCTCATTCTACCATTTGGTATGTTGACAGTGGCTGTTCAAGCCATATGTAAAATGACGAAGCCAATTTCTTAACAATAGATGAGGATTACAAATCCATAGTTCATCTAGGAGATGGGAAAACTGTCCCCATTGAAGTCAGGGGCACAATATCCATTACCTCTACAGGAAAAACCAAACAAATTCTAGATGTACATTATGTCCCTACTGTAACACCCCTATCCATCGTATAACATATAACAGTAGGTCCGGTCGGGGCCCGACGCCATATACTACGGACAGACCGCTTGGTTACTTATTGAGACCATTCAACCAATCACAACGTCCTACACAGAGCACCTAGTGGATGTAACTTATTAAGTTGCAAGGATAAAAGAACCCAGCCAAGCATGAATGTCCACTATAATAAACCCATAGGAATGTATAATACACCAAAAATGGCTTTATGGCCTTACAAGAGTTTGCTTAAAAAAATGTCTTCCAAACCTCGGCACGCAGGCCGGTCACACATGAGTACATAAGAAAAACACTCAAGAATTAGGCCTTCGAGGGCCGGCACAGCAACTTGGGCTTTAGCACGCTATTTGCCACTCGGCTCCGCAGCACCTACAAGCAACAATCCACCCCACGATGGTAAACAAAAGCAACGGTCAGCTATGCTGACCAAATTATAACGACCTCGCTCCCAATTCGGGGCGGTGATGTCATTCCCTGCATTTTGTTAGCATAAACAAGCGGTATAGTGTAAACACACACTACATCACAGGTGCAGGCACGCACGACCACACACCCCGTGTACTCAGGGCACATTCGCGGCGAACCGGCCAACGTCACGTATATTTATGCCATAGACATTCCCGTCTCACCACCGTCCCTTGGACGGCCAACCATATGAGCAATTTGTCTTCCTGGTATAGGTCATGTCAATTTAAGTCATAGACCGCCGAAGACCCTCATCTATGCAAACAGTTCCGCCGAACGACATAGATTGGGTACGATTCAGCCTGACCCGTGCTCATACTGCAACGACAATTTAAGCCATATGCGCAGGTCAAGATTCCCCGAGTCCCGCCTCCATCACACAATTCACATAACCCGGTTATGTTCAAGTTGGTTCCCCGACCACCATGTTGGCAACATGTTGCATTTTCCCAGTTTTCCGGGTGCACCTTGGAGTTAGTCCCCAAGGCTCCTTGTTGCAATCTACCTCGTAGAAAACCCGAAAAACAGCCATTCACACGGAGTATTCTCCGGTTATTATGCAATGCAACATCACCGATCCAGACCAACTTGTACGGATAGGCTTCACAAATCATGCCTATGTCCGTTTTCGCATACACAAGGGGGAATTTACATATTTACCCTAAGGAACGCCTCAACTCATTGCACACTCGCGTGAGATGGCTTCCTATACAAAGGAAAAGAGGATTTCACATGTCCTAGGATGAGAATCGTTACCCTAGCATTCTTCCTCGGCGCCATGGAAAACTATGCGGATGAAAAGCACCGCAATCTCCTTGCCTCCGCGGATCCAAAGTTGGCTCGCGATTTGGAGCTCCGAAGCTCCGCCGGTGACCGGATATAACCCTTCTTCCTCCTCCTTGCTCTCCCTTCTCTCTAGGTTTTAGAGAGAGATAACCCAAATGAAATGAGGGTTTTCAAACCCTATTTCCGGTTTAAACTCATCAGGAAAAGCCCCCAGCCATTGGATCCCAAATCAAGGAAACGGACGGCTACGATTTGTCCTCAAAATAGAAATCCTGGGCCGAACACGAGTTGCAACACGGCCGTGTGCATGGCCGTTTCACTCATTTACCGTCACCAGGAATTCCCGACCAGAACACAGCCTCTGACACGACCACCGACACCCCCGTGTCACATGTGACACGCCCGTGTCAGGGCCCGTATCACGGCCCATGTGCAAAATCCAAGACTACCCCGAGAAGGAAACGACCATGTGACACGCCCGTGTCACATGCCGTGTGCTAGACACGCCCTGAGACATGCCCGTGTCCCAGGCCGTGTAATCTCCTTAGCACAAAACCGCAGACAGCCCGAGCAGGACACGGCCTGGGGATACGCCCGTGTCCACGGCCGTGTTCCCTGTCTCGACACTCAACGCCTGCAAATCGTCGACCTCTTCCCCAAGTCGTCGACCCTGAACGCGACACGGCCCTTGCAGGGCCACGCCCGTGTCCCAGGCCGTGTGCCCACTACCAAGTCCCATACTTGGCTCAAAACACTGCCCGTTGCTCTTTTGAGTTTTGGGGCGTTATAACTCTCTCCCTCTTAAAAGAATTTCGTTCATGAAATTACTAAAGGAAAGAAAACGGAAAACTTTAAGAGGTACCTGAGCGAAATAACTCCAGGTACTCCTCCAGCATGGTTTGCTCCCGTTCCCAAGAGAGCTCCTCCCGACCGCAATTGTCCCACGGGACCTTGCCCATCCGGATCTCCTTGTTACGGAGTCGTTTAACTTCAAAGTCCTCAATACGAACGGGCTTGACCTTAGTCGTCAACCTTTCGTCCACCGGCACTTGATCCACTGCGATCACCTGCGAAGGCTCTTGCACCGCCTTCCGCAACACTGAGATGTGGAATACATCGTGTAGTCCACTTAACTCCACCGATAGCTTCAAACGATAGGCCACTTCGCCGACCCGCTCCAGAATCTCAAAGGGTCCAAGGTATCTGGGGCTCAGCTTCTTCAAGCGTCTCACCCGCGAAACACCCTTGAACGGATTTATATTCAAGTACACCCAATCGCCGACCGCAAACTCCACGTTCCGGTGCTTGGCATTATAGTACTTAGCTTGCTTGTCCTGAGCGATCAGCAAACGCTCTTGAATGATCCGCACCAAATATGTGGCATTCTCCACCTCCTTCTTGTACAACCTTGCCTTCCCTGTTTCTAGCCACGATAACGGCGTGCGACACTTCCTACCATGCAGGGCCTCGAAGTGAGCCTTTTGAATACTCGCTTGGTAGATGTTGTTGTACGCAAACTCCACCAAATATAGGTGGTCTTCCCAATGCTTCCCGAAGTCTAGAACACACATGCAGAGCATGTCCTCCATAGTTCTGTTGACCCTCTCGGTCTTCCCATCCATCTGCGGATGGAAGGTTGTGCTGAACTTCAATTTAGTCCCCAGCATCTGTTGCACCAACCTCTAATCATTGGATGTAAAATGCACATCGCGATCACTCACAATGCTGCGTGGCACACCGTGCAATCTGACTATATTATCCACATATAGTTTCGCCAGTCTCTCCACTAAATCATCCTTCCTGTGCAGAATAAAGTGCGACACCTTTGTTAACCGGTCTACGATCACCCAGATGGCATCATTCCCTTTCTGCCACCTTGGTAAGCCATGCACAAAGTCCATTGATATGTTGTCGAACTTCCATTCCGAAATAGGTAAGGATTTCAAGAATCCTCCAGGCTTTTGGCACTCCGCCTTTACCAAGGCGCAGGTTTGACACTTAGCCACAAACAGTGCCACATCCTTCTTGAGCCCTGACCACCAAAACAGCTTCTTTAGGTCCCGGTACATCTTCATGCTCCCTGTGTGGATTGAGTACTTGGTATTATGAGCCTCGTACATCAACTCCTCCCGTAGATTTCCCCCACTTGGGGCACACAAACAATGGTCCTTCCTTAATTGCCCATCCTCAACTGAAAACTGGGAATTTGACCCATCCAATGCTGCATCCATAAGCTCCTTCATGCTACCATCCAACTCCAATGCCTGCCGAACACGATCAGCCAGGTCATACTAAACTTCTGTACAGTTCAACAATGCTTTAGCGCTAGACTGCTTGTCCATGCAACAGATCTCCAATGCTTCCAACTCTCGAATTAGCCTCTCATCATGCACCGACAACCAGTTGGCTTGGGTGGGAGCGCTACGACTCAACGCATCCACAACTGCATTGCCCTTGTCGGGTACATAATGAATCTTGAACGTATAGTCTCCCAGGAACTCCATCCATCTTCGCTGCCTCATGTTGAGATCCTTCTGATCCAACAAGTACTTCAGGCTCTTATGGTTGGTATAAATATCGACCTTTAAGCCGTACAAGTAGTGTATCCACAGCTTAAGCGCAAATATCACGGCCGCCAACTCCAAGTCGTGGACTGGATAATTCCTTTCGTGCACTTTAGCTGATGTGATCCATACATTATAACATTACCTTGCTGCAGCAGCACGCAGCCAAAACCACTACCTGAGGCATCACTATAAATCTCGAAGCCCTCGGTCCCACTCGGCGAACTTAGCACTGGCGCTGTGGTCAACCGCCCCTTCAGCTCCTCAAACGCTTGCACACACTCCTGCGTCTACAAGAACTTCTGATCATTCCTTGTTAACTTCGTGAGAGGTAACGCTATCCACGAGAAGTTCTCTACGAAGCGTCTGTAATAGCCGGCAAGCCCAAGAAAACTACGGACTTCCTCTACCGAAGACAACACAGGCCACTCCCGTATCGCAATAATCTTCACCGGATCCACCGCTATACCTTCCCCACTGACAATATGACCAAGGAATGCTACTGAGGGTAGTCAGAACTCGCATTTGGAGAATTTTGCATAGAGTTCATTCCTTCTCAGCGTCTCCAAAACTAGATGCAGATACTTGAAGTGATCTTCCTCGCACTGCGAGTACACCAATATATCGTCAATGAAGACGATCATAAAACGGTCTAGGTACTCTTGGAACGTCCTGTTCATCAAATCCATAAACACCGATGACGCATTCGTCAGTCCAAACGGCATGACCGTGAACTCGAAGTGCCCATACCTTGTGTTGAATGCCGTTTTCGGGATATCACACTCCCTTATCCTCAGCTGATAATACCCAGACTTCAGATCCAACTTGGAATATACCGACGATCCGACTAACTGATCGAAGAGATCATCAATCCTTGGGATCGGGTATTTATTCTTCTCTGTTAGCTTGTTCTACTCCCTGTAGTCGATACATAGCCGCAAACTCCCATCCTTCTTCTTAATGAAAAGGACCGGTGCGCTCCAAGGCAATGAGCTTGGACACACGTACCCTTGCTCCATCAACTCCTCTAGTTGAACCTTCAACTCCGCCATCTCCTTAGGCGCCAACCTATAAGGAGAACGTGACACATGTATGGCACCTGACACTAACTCGATAGTGAAATTAATTTCTTGCTACGGTGGGGCTCCGGGAAGAACGTCCGGGAACACGTCGGGGTACTCACATACCACTGGGATACTATCTAAAGTGGCCTTAGGCTTTACAGCCTCCACTAACGTGAAGAATAGCTCTGCTCCAGCACGAAACGCCTTCACCACCTGAAGAGCATACATCAGCGTCTTGCTCGACCCCTTCAGTCCCGCAAATGTCATCTCCTGCCCAACACCCAGCTTGACCTCCTTACGGTTGCAATCGATACAAGCCTTTTGCTCTGAAAGTCAATCCATACCAAAGATGACGTCGAACTCTGATAGTGGCAGCAACGCCGCTAGTAAGTCAAACTCTTGGCTTCCAATATGAACCTTTACGGTGCATACTCTGTCTGCACGCATCGAACACCCATTCGGTAGCAACACATCCTTTGTCCTTCGCCACCGAAGAAGGGACTTTGATGCGCGTTACGAAACTTTCGGACAAAAAGGAGTGTGAAGCTCCCGTATCAAAAAGTGCTCATGCAGGACTACTGCCAATCAGAACAAAGCCTATACAACAGTATTAAGCTAATAAGCACTGTGTAATAGTATTTAAAGCTAACTTGCTATAAATTAAACTGTACCTGTCACCACGTCGGCCTGTTTGATGGCCTCCTGCTGGCCCAAGTTATAGACTCTCAGTTGAGTCGGAGCATAGTGGGATGCGGTTGACTCCACCGCCTTGCCCTTCTCTTCATAAGTAGCTCATTGCTTTCTCTCGGACTTCGGACGTCCGCTCCAACAATTGCGGGCAAAATGCCCCGTCTTTCCACAAGTATAACAAGCGCCCGGGGTTCGGTTGGTAGATGCCCCCGAGGCACCTGAAGAAGGGGCTAGACCCGACGTCTTAGCCTTCTTGTAGAACCTGCGATATCCAGTCTTCGAAGTAGTCGACACTTTAAACTCCGATTTCTTGCCACCGGATTCCTTCTTCGCTTGAACATTTTTCATGTCATTTTCCAAGGACCGGGCCGAGTTGACCAAGGTCATGAAACCCTGCGGCATAGGCCCCGAAAGTAATAATCTCAGATCATTTCTTAACCCTTCATAGAAACGGTTCGTCTTGCGCTCCTCATCGGCAAAGGTAGCGCTTGCGTATCGTCCCAAATGAGTGAATTCGTGGAGATACTCGTCCACGGTGCTATCTCCTTACACCAACTTTTGAAACTCGTTTTCCAATGCAATCCTATGCGCTGAGGGGAGGTATCGAGCCATAAACAACCTCGAAAATTCCTCTATAGAGACATCAGCCAACAACCTTCCCCTCAGGTGGTATAGCTCCAGCCCTTCCCACCATAACCTTGCGTCCCCGTCCAACAAGAACGTCGCAATCATGGTCTTCTGCCACTCTTCAGTTTCCGTTGCTGTTAGCACTCTCTTTACTCTCGATAGCCAATCCTCAGCCTGAGTCAGGGTTCCCGTTCCCGAAAACACTGGCGGATGGAAACCCATCACATGCTTAAGTTGTTTCTCAGTTGCTCTCCTAGGCAACTACGGTTCCACCATCACCTATTCCACCCTCCTAGGCTCTGCCTCTTGGAGCGGTACTTGCTCCATAGCAGGAGCAGGCTGCTGCACCTGCCTCGCAGGCTGCGCATTGATCATTGCAAGTACATCTTCCGCCACCAATCTAATGGTCTCGGCTGAAGGAGGTGTTGCAGGCACATCATTTGGTGCACTGCTTGCCTCAGAACCTGGTCGTTTTGACGGTCCAGTACCACTTCTGGTCACCTATAATCGTGCAAAACACCGATAAGTGACCAAACAATATTGCAAACAACAATTATAGGAACACGCAGGTTCCTCAAACATGTGTATTTTCATTCCTAAGTGGACATTCATGGGTTCTTTTCATGTTATAACGATGACACACACACATGTGCTCACCACCCCTTAAAGTGAATTCACCCACGAATTCATTTAAGCTAGACCGAAACCGGTAGTCTCATACAAAATTGTAACACCCCTATCCGTCGTATAGCATATAGCAGTAAGTCTGGTCGGGCCCCGACGCCATGTACTACGGACAGATCGGTTGGTTACTTATTGAGACCATTCAACCAATCACAATGTCCTACACAAAGCATCTAGTAGAAGCAAATTATTAAGTTGCAAGGATAAAAGAACCCAGCCAAGCATGAATGTCCACTACAGTAAACCCATAGGAATGTATAATACACCAAAAATGGCCTTACAAGAGTTTGCTTAAAAAAATGTCTTCCAAACCTCGGCACGCAGGCCGGTCACACATGAGTACATAAGAAAAACACTCAAGAATTAGGCCTTCGAGGACCAGCACAGCAACTTGGGCTTTAGCCCTCTATTTGCCACTCGGCTCCGCAACACCTGCAAGCAACAATCCACCCCATGGTGGTAAATAAAAGCAACGGTCAGCTATGCTGACCAAATTATAACGACCCCCCCCCCCCCAAATCGGGGCGGCGATGCCCTTCCCTGCATTTTGTTAGCATAAACATGTGGTATAGTGTAAACACACACTACATCACAGGTGCAGGCATGCACGACTACACACCCCGTGTACTCAGGGCACATTCGCGGCGAACCGGCCAACGTCACGTTAATTTAAGCCATAGACGTTCCCGTCTCACCAACGTCCCTTGGACGTCCAACCATATGAGCATTTTGTCTTCCTAGCATTTGTCACGTCAATTTAAGTCATAGATCGCCGAAGACCCTCATCTATGCCAACGTTCTGCCAAATGACATAGATCGGGTACAGTTCTGCCTGACCCGTGCTCATACCACAACGACAATTTAAGCCATATGCGCAGGTCAAGACTCCCCAAGTCCCGTCTCCATCACACAATTCACATAACCAAGTTATGTTCAAGTTGGCTCCCCGGCCACCATGTTGGCAACATCCCGCATTTGCCCAGTTTTCCGGGTGCACCTTGGAGTTAGTCCCCAAGGCTCCCTGTTACAATCTACCTCATAGAAAACCAGAAAAACAACCATTCACATGGAGTCTTCTCCGGTTATTATGCAATGCAACATCACCGATCCAGACCAACTTGTCCGGATAGGCTTCACACATCATGCCTATGTCCGTTTTCGCATACGAACTCTACACAAGGGGGACTTTACATATCTACCCCAAGGAACGCCTCAACTCATCGCACACTCGCGTGAGAGGTCTTCCTATGCAAAGGAAAAGAGGACTTCACATGTCCTTGGATGAGAATCGTTACCCTAGCGTTCTTCCTCAGCGCCATGGAAAACTATGCAGATGAAAAGCACCGCAATCTCCTTTCCTCCGTGGATCCGAAGTTAGCTCGCGATTTGGAGCTCTAAAGCTCCGCCGGTGACCGGATCTAGCCCTTCTTCCTCCTCCTTGCTCTCCCTTCTCTCTAGGTTTTAGAGAGAGATAACCCAAATGAAATGAGGGTTTTCAAACCCTATTTCCGGTTTAAACTCATCAGGAATAGCCCCCATCCATTGGATCCCAAATCAAGGAAACAGACGGCTACGATTTTTCCTCAAAATAGAAATCCTGGGCCGAATACGGGTTGCAACACGGCCGTGTGCATGGTCGTGTCACTCATTCGCCGTCACTAGGAATTCCCAACCAGAACACGGCCTCTGACACGGCCACCGACACGCCCGTGTCACATGTGACATGCCCGTGTAAGGGCCCGTGTCACGGCCCGTGTGCAAAATCCAAGACTCCCTCGAGAAGTAAAAGTCCATGTGACACGCCCATGTCACATGTCGTGTGTTAGACACGCCCGTGTCCCAGGCTGTGTAATCTTCTTAGCACAAAACCGCAGACCGCACGAGCAGGACACGGCCTGGGGACACGCCCGTGTCCCAGGTCGTGTTCCCTATCTCGACACTCAACGCTTGCAAATTGTGGACCTCTTCCCCAAGTCATTGACCCTAAACATGACACGGCCCTGGGACACGCCCGTGTCCCAGGCCGTGTGCCCACTACCAAGTCCCAGACTTAGCTCAAAACGCTGCCCGTTGCTCTTTTGAGTTTTGGGGCGTTACACCTACACTAGCAAAGAACTTACTGAGTGTGGGATAACTTTTAAATAAGGGTTATGAACTCCTTTTTTAGTCCAGTATATGAGGGATAAAAGATATTCAAAGTGGAAGCATTATAGCAACAACTCACATGATAGAAAATAAAGTGTTTACCTTGGATATGTCTAAGCCCTCACTTCAAGCCTTAGCCAGTCATTCTGAGAAAGCAGACTCAACTCAATCTAAGTTATGGCATGCAAGGATAGGCCATTTACATTGGGATGCCATTCAATCTAAGTCACAGAAACAATTGGTTCATAGGCTTCCTCAATTATCTGCAAGAAAATCTTTTTGTAAAGCATGTACTCAAGCTAAAATATATGTCTTACCTTATACAAGATTATCTTGTATTCAAACTAAGAAACCCTTGGAGCTAATTCATGGGGACTTGTGGGGACCCACCATAACACTATCAGTGGGAGATAAGTCATATTTTATGCTTCTTGTTGATAATTACACACGTTATATGTGGATATATTTCTTGAAGCACAAAAGTAAAGCATTTGAATTATTTAAGAATGTTAAAAGTGAAGTAGAGAAGGAATTGAATCTGTCTATCAAGAGTTTGAGAGCATATAGTGGGGGGGGGGGGGAATTTACCTCGCCACGGTTCTTAACTTTTTGTCAGATGCATGGCATTAAACGACAACTAACAGGTCCAAGGTCCTCACAACAGAATGAGGTAGTTGAAAGAAGAAATCAGACTATTTCTGAAATGGCTAAGTGTCTCCTACTGTATAAAGAAGTTCAAAAGAATTTCTGGGCTGAAGCTTGTAATACTGTTGTTTATTTACTAAACAGATCACCAACAGAGGCATTAAAGAATATCACTCCTTATGAGCAATTATATAACAAGAAACCCTCAATTGCTTATATTAAGATTTTTGGATAACCTGCATATTCTCTAATACCATCCCAACAAAGAGATAAACTAGACAAGAAAGGTGAATGCTATTTATTTATAGGCTACAGTGAGTTTTCTAAAGCTTACAAATTATATCACCATGGTATAAAGACAATAATTATTAGTCGAAATGTAAGTTTTGATGAAGATAATGTATGGAAGTGACAGTCAGAGACAATAAAGACTAGAATGGTTGAGCTAAGTTTCAACCCCATCCAACTTCCAGACTCTGATATGGTTGATTCTATACAAAGTATTCAACCTTCTGAGGCTGTAATTGAAGCCGAATATGATCAGGAATCAGATTCGGTCTCATCATCACCACTTAGAATGCTCAGTCTCCAAGAGATATATGATACAACTGAAGTTGCTTTCTTATCTACAACTCCCAACAATTATATAGAGGCTAAGAAAGAAGAAATCTGGAAAAATGCAATGGATGAAGAATTCCAAACCATTGAACGGAATAAGACATGGCAGCTAGTGTTGATGGCATGATAGCAAAATATAAAGCTCATTTGGTGGCAAATGTGTACTCTCAACAACCTGGAAGAGACTATCATGAAACTTATGCACCTGTTGTCAGAATGGATACCGTTCGACTAATCTTAGCTTATGTTGCGCATAAGAAATATCACATCTATCATTTAGATGTGAAAGCAGCATTTCTAAATGGAGAAATTAAGGAAGATATGTATGTTATGCAACCACCGGGGTATCAAAAGGTTGGTAAAGATGCATAAAAGGTATATAAGTTGAATAAAGCTCTTTATGGCCTAAAACATGCCCCTCGTGCATGGAACCACAACATTGATGGTTACATGTTGAAACAACACTTTTATAGATGCCCAAGTGATCCTTCTTTATATGTGAAACATAATAAGAATCAAACTCTCACGATAGGTCTATATGTAGATGATCTTCTAATCACTTACAGCAGTGTGCAAATGATTCAAGAATTCAAGGATATTATGCTAAAGAAATATGAAATGACTGATTTGGGACCAGTCAAATATTTTCTCGGTCTGGAAATTCAGCAAACAACATCTGGTATTTCCATTTCACAATGCAAGTACATAAATGATCTCTTACTAAAATTTCAGATGGATGAATGCAATCTAGATATTACTCCTATGGAGACAAAAGTCAAGTTATCAAAATATACAGAAGAGGAGAAGGTAGATGAAACTCAATATCAATCTTTAATAGGGTCGTTAAGTTATATAACTCACACACGACTAGATATTGAGAATGTTGTAAACCTGGTATCTCTTTTTGCAAGCAATCCCCTTGTTTCACACATGAATGCTGCAAAACGAATCCTACATTATCTTAAAGGAACTACACATCTGGGACTTGTTTATGCCAAAGATCTGAACCCTATAATCAGTGGGTACTCAGACTCCGATTGGGCGTCAAGCCAAGATGATCGACGCAGTACAAGTGGACATATCTTTTATTTCGGCTCCATTGCCATAATTTGGGCCTCCCGTAAGCAACCTAATGTGACACTGTCAACCACAGAGGCTGAATACATGGCCCTGAGCAAAGCCTGTTGTGAAGCCCTCTGGTTACAAAATCTATTCTCCGAAGTTGAAGGAAAAGGAAACACATCGACGATCCACCTAGCTAAAAATCCAGTAACTCAATGCAAAAGCAAACATATCGAGATGCATTTTCATTTTATCAGAGATCAGGTGGAGAAGAACACCATTGCAGTTGAGTATTGTGCCACTGCAAATCAACTCGCCGATGCCATGACGAAGATGCTACCTAGAACTCGATTTCTAGAACTACGCTCAAAGCTTGGTTTAGGAATTTTAAAAGGCCCGATATAAAGGGGGAATTGTGGGCAATAAACCATGTCTCTCCTTCTTGTGTTGTAATAGGTGCACCTGTACACCTGTATAATTGCTCTGTTTAAGATGTTAAATGTTTAGATAGAGTCAATATCAAGCCACCGCTTGATTGAAGTAAACTTACCCAATGTGACCCCCCTGTATAAATATGTTTATATAGCTGTGAAACAGCGATAATAAAAAAATGCGTCAAGTAATCAAACAAGGCGTCGAGTCCTCAGAGTTCTTTTAATTGTGCTTTGCGAATCACATACTCCACTTCGTTACCACATTTTGACACATAGTTTACCTCTGCTACACTTCATCAAGTAAGCTAAAGGATTTTGCCTTCATCATCTCCAGGCAGCTTAGGCCATCACAATTTTACTCCTTTTTATCACCAAATTTTTAATTTCTTTAATTTAGGTGTTTTTTCTTTAATTTTTAAAAATTGCTCTCAAATAAACAAACTCTCTTATTTATAATAAAAAATGTGTTCTCCCCGCCACTCGCAAACCCGCATACATAAGTAATAAATGAGCAATGCGGGGGCGCTTGGCGGGAACGCCATCGCACCGGGGCGGAGTACCTTCGCGCATGGGGTGTACCTAAGGCTCCCGTCCACCGGCACAATTATTATTATTATTATTATTATTATTATTATTATTATTATTATTATTATTATTATTATTATATATATATATAATATATTTCATAGTTTGCATGGTTTGATGCATTGATAAAAAAAACATAATAGCTAGTAGCAGAAAAAAGGCTGCAGATGCTACACATGACATAGTATACGAAGCTTCCACCAACTGCTAATTAATTATTACCACGTCTCTCAAAAATGAAAATCTTACCCCAAAACATTTATGGCAACATAACTTGCTTAATTAAAATTTAAACCATGGGCAGAAGTCACAGAACACACAATTACAACAGTAACCCTACAACAACAACAACACTCTAAGTCTTTAATTACTAGGCATGTTAAACGAGGGAGGGGTAGATCAATAAAGACTTGAAATGAAACTATAAGTAAAGACACGATGTATTTAGCCATTAATTAGATTATTACACAAGATAGGGCACACTGGCGACAAAGACCCATATAGCCGATCCCACTATAATAATTATAACAGTAACACTAAATCATAAAAAAACTCTTAATTAAAGTTGAATAAAAATTTCATTTTTTTAAGAAACAAGGCCCTATTTAAAGACTGTTGTGTACAACACAACTTGAAATTTAAAAAAAAAAACACATTTTTATGAGCAGTGTTTCTTGTCTAAGCACAGTTTTAGACTTTCTCAATAAAAAAAAACCCCTTGACAAGGGTACTGAATCATCCACACCTGCACCTCGCGATTATCACCATTCAATCCAACGTCCACATTTTAACCACCCAAAGTTGAAGAGTTCAATTTAAACCCCCAAAGTTTGATTTTTTTTTTTTTAAAAAAAACATTAAAATGGATTAAAACAGTAGCAGTGTTAGCTTCATGTCCGTGTTTAGGCCCTTCCATTGGAATCTCGAATGAGCTCTGTACAAAAGAGATGAAGCGAGGAAGAAGAAGAGGGCCACCACCGGCTAATATAATGAAACCTGCCAGCCACCGAGGAGACCGCTCTATATTAATTAATCAACCCCCTTCTTCCTTCTCCCGCATATAAGTACTGGTGTGACCGAACACAAATTCAACAGCAATTGGGAAGGAGCTGAGCACGCTCCGGCGATGACCGGCCTCGGCTCTCCCTGCGGCGCCTGCAAGTTTTTGCGAAGAAAGTGCGTTCGAGGATGCGTCTTCGCGCCTTACTTCTGCCACGACCAAGGCGCCGCTCACTTCGCCGCCATTCACAAGGTCTTTGGTGCCAGCAACGTCTCCAAACTCCTCGCCCACCTCCCCGCCACCGACCGCTGCGAGGCCGCTGTGACCATATCCTATGAGGCTCAGGCAAGGCTCCAGGACCCCATATACGGCTGCGTCGCTCACATCTTCGCGCTCCAGCAACAAGTAAGCGTCGTTGAGCCTTTGCCCCGCGTTGGGGGAAAAAATAAATTTTTTTTTTGTTAAAGTTGGGTCAAGCCACTCTACGTAACTACAAGCCAAAAAGCTGGACTGCAGTCAGTGCATCCCAACTATTTATATATCCTTCCCAATATTATATTTCAACATATAACGAGTTCGGAGGCATAACGGGTTGGTTCGGATACACGGATATCCGATGCCCGTAATAACCCTAAAGTTTTCTTTATAAACCTAAGCTAGGGGGAGCGAGGAGGGAGTTCCACTTTGATCACCACCCGGGATGCTTCGAGTGACCTAATAGGAGGTAGGGAGTTGAGGTCAAGGCTTGAACCGCCGACCTTCTTTATGAGAATATTAACATCACTCCTCCTACCCAACAGAGCTGTAGCTGGGTATGAGGAGTGGTGTTTCATGCCCTGGCCTCAACAACCGGCCTCTCAAGATATGAGTGGATAAATGGTTGGGCCGCCATACAGTCCGACTGTTAGGTTGCCTGTTTGACTCTTGCACATGAGTGACGCCTATATAAACCTTGTCGTACTCGTGCAGACTGACTTGACCCAACTTTCAACATTTTCAACATGCAGTTAGTAAAAATAACCTTTTTTTTTGATAGGTTGTGAGTCTGCAGGCGCAGCTAGCTTCTTTAAAAGCTTACGAAGCGGCTCACGGCGGCGGAGGCCGTCACATTATTAACGGTGCCGCCGGAGTCGTTTGTGGGGAGGAAGCCGGGAACGCCGTCTACAACATATCGTACGCGGCATATCAGCAAGAGATGCAGGGGTTTATGTCGCAGGCGATGGATGCGGCGGCGATGATGAACAACCAGGGCTCGGTTTCGGATCCCCCGAGGATGATGAGCTGCGAGGGTCCGTCGGAGGAGGAGCTCGTCGCCATGAGCGGGGAAGAGGATTCCTTTGGCGGGATGAGAGGGGCGTATAATGACATGGAGGATCTTCAGTCGGTTGCATTTGCATATCTGCGTCGTCCTACATGAGTGGTGTACTATATATGATTAATTATTATTATTATTATTATTAATAGTAATAATAATGAGATTAATTATATATTTATACATTATTTTTATAATTATAATTATATATATAAATAATAGTGGCGCTCATTGAGGAATGAATGGAGAAGAAAATGATGAATGACGAGCAATGAATAAAAAAAGCTGCAATTTTGAAATATGGTACGGTTTATTGGAGTTTGATCTTTACGTAGCCAGATGGCGGCGAAGAGATAGAAAGAGAAAGAGAAAGAGAAAGAGAAAGAGAAAGAGAGAGAGAAAGCTGCCGCCGGGATTTCTGATTAATGTTGAGAAGATCTACGTACAGAGCTATGCCCAGCCACAGTGAAATGGACTAGTTTCATGGAGTAAAAATTAGGTTCGGTTGGCGGACCTTCTTTTAGGTCCTCACCAGTAGAAAAGAGGAGAGGCTTGTAAATATGTGGGATCCGCAATACACAGTCAATATAGGTATGTGGGGTCCATCACAATACAAGTTTTTTATTGGCCACCGACATTCCTTTAGGTCCGGGTGGCGGACCAAAAAATTTTCTAATTTCATGGGGTATGTTTGGCGCCCCGTTGGTGGGGTTTCGCCTGATTGTAGCAAACGCGTTCGCTGGTGGTGTTTTCTGCTTTGTTTTTCACCTTTTTTCCGCAGTTATCAGCCTCGAAATACTGTTTACTGGAGAGTTTGATTTTTAGGCTCCATTTGACACGGTGACTTGGTCGGAAAACCCTAAAGTCATGCCTAGGATTGTAATTGGGATTCTACTATTTGCAGGCCAAGGTGATTTTCGGGTTTAGAGTTTAGGGTTTAGGATTCTAATTCGTTAACTTCCATCAAAGAAAATTCATCCACTTTTATGTTCAAACGGACAATGTTTGTTAAATAATCCTTAACGAATGACAGTTTAACGCATGAGTGTATGACCGCCACTTACAATGGTGAGTAATTAGATGGAGGCAAAGAGAGAGAAAAAGAGTGTGCTGCTCGTGCTGCCCCAGGGCGAAGAGAGAGAAAAAAGAGACCTCCGCAGGATTGCCTCCGTTTTCCGACCAAGTCAAAAGTACAGAATTTCTGATCAAGGTTCAGAAGTTCTGCCAACAGAAGTCAGAACTATGCCCAGCCACAGCTAAATGAGTAATTTGTAGGTACTTTACCCAGTTATACATAATGACTTTGTTTGGCACGACTGTGATGCTCGTGAACGTCATGATTATGAATCATTGTTCGCGAATGTCAGCCCTTAAGGAATGCCATCAATTTTCATGTTCAAAACTTGTTTTCTTTTCTTGGTGACAGTTTTAAGTTATAATCATTGTCTTACCAAATATTCATTCTATGACAATAGTGTTTTTGACTTTTGTGTTCAAACTCTTGGGAGCAAAAACGTCACGCTAAACAGTGTCTATGTTTAAAAAAGAAATAAAAGAGTTTGAAGAAATTGGGAGTTTAATTGACTCAAACAATATTTTAAATGTAGCTTAGTTGAGCGTTAATGATGGGGCCTCCCTCAGATTTATAAAAATTCTGGACTACAAATAGCGGGGATTTACATGTCCTCCACCACTTAAGTGGGGAGTTACGAGAAAAACCGTCACACGCCAGATCCATGCGTCTGATCCACGTGCGATCGCGCTCTAACAACCGCACGTGTGATCCCCCTGTATGATCCACACACCGCAACTATTGCACTCGCGCCAACTGCCCGCGACCGGATAATCGGTCGATCGTCGCCTCGCAACCTTCGCAGGCAGCAAAGCCCCTGCTGGCCGCACGGTCTCCGGCCGCACGCCCCCCAGTCGAGCGGCCTCCAGGCCGCTCAGTTTCCGTCGGCGGGCCGCCTCCAGGCCGCCCGTCCTCCGCTGACAGAGCGGCCTCTTCGGCGCGCGGTTTCCGTTGACAAGCAGCCTCTAGGCCGCCTAGCCTCCGCCGACCAAGCATGCAACCTCCACGCTGCTCGGTTTCATTCGGCCGAGCGGCCTCCAGGCCACTCAGGTTTTCGCCGGCTGAGTGGCCCCATGGTTGCCCGACCTCTATCGGTCGAGCGGCCTCCTTTTCGCCGGCCAAGTGGCCTCCAAGCCACCCGGCTCCGCCGGCCGAGCGGCCTCCAGTCCTCTCGGCCTCCGCCGACCCTGCGGGATCCCCGCCGTCCGTCCTCTGTCCGGCCGGCTTCTAATTGATATACACTATATCGGCTAGCTGTTCAGACAGTTTCTAGTCGATATACACTATATCCGCTAGATGTTCAGAAAGACCGATATTATTTCAGCCATTTGCACCCACCCATAATAGGTGATTAAGCTGATGGTTATGCGGGTGGTTACACGTACATCGGACGGTGTATATCGTGTGGGGACGAACGGATTGCGACAGTTAGACGACAGCCAAAGGGCCAGTCGTTGGCGGAACCGGGTCGACAAACTATATTAAATAGGTCTCCAAATAGTAAACAAGGTGGTTATGGTCTGCGGATAACCGCGTAACCATCATAACCACCCCGGGGGCCTATAAATAGCACCTCAATCTCTCCTTCATTCTCACATTTTCCTCCTCTCCTTCTCCCCCTATGTGCCCAAGCTCTCCAGTGATCTCATTCGCCGCCTTTGAAAATCTTTGAGCATCTAGAACATCTTTCGAGGTCCACCGTTCTCATACGTGCAAAGCATCCTGTAGAGTTTGTTCGGCACAGCCCCGATCACGTTATTTTTCACCTCCTTCGAAGGTTTTTTACATAAAAAACCCACTTGCCTACTGTCTCTTTTCTTTATGACGTTTGCGCACACAACTGTTCCAGAACTAAGACAGTCCAATTTAGACCTATTTACCGAGACCGTCGAATGACCCGCAACAAGCATAAAAGATTTACGTGATGTTAGTCATTCTTTTCACAGTTGTTAAGCCCTGTTTGACTCCTAATTTCGGGCCACCACAAGAAGTAGCTGGCTAAGGATTGGCGACAAGAAATGAGCGTGGCAAATAGTGACTCAAATTGGAGTGGGGGTGGGGCGGTCGGGGGATGGCCCATCGTGTCAACAATTCAAAGCAAATGAATGTGTCATAAATTAAATGTCGCAAATTTTTTATATGAAAGAGTTGTTGATAAATCGATAGGAAAGCATTGAAGATACAAATAATACAGTTAAATATCCTTAATTGTGGGGATTATGAGTCCAAAAACACAATTCAAAAGAGAGCGGCGTAAATTTAGAGGAATATTATTCATGCATATGTCTATGACTTATATGTAAAGTTCCCTTTTCATGATCAAAATATATGCAAAGCAAATATTTTCAAAATTAGATGAAAAAAGAGATTCTTGATGATTACAAAAGAGAATTGTCGAGGGTCATCTGGTTTTTCTCCGGTCAGGAGAATCCGATCGTTTTAGCTCGGAGTTGGACCGGGCACACAAACAGTTAATGAAAAACAATAACAAATGACCTGAAATTTTTTTAACGTGGAAAACACGGAAAGGATGAAAACCATGTGGTCGAATCTGTGTTGGGTCAAAATCCATTATTTCGTTGAGTTTACAAAAGTTATGAGTTTCCTCGAAAGGTGGCAGACCACCTCTCCGTTACAAACCTTTGAATACAGGAACAAAAGAAAATAAACTAAGTTCACGATGCTTTGACGAGAGTGTCTAATGGAGTGTTCTGCCGCAACTTCCTCTGGGGCGGAAAATTGGCTAAGTTCTTGTAGCGTTAAGCGTTGAGCGCTAAGCTTCCTGGAGAGGGAGCAGAGCGAATTTCGAGCGGGAAAACGATCTAAGTCTCATGTGCTCGCCGAAAAACCCCAGAGCTCTCTCTATCCTCTAGAGTTGCTTGTCTTCAAATGAGGGTCTGTGGGTCCTTTATAATTTTTTGGAGGGATATTAGGGGTGGAAATAGGCCAGGCGGCCTATCAGGGGCCTGAGACCTGGCCTGCCATCGGCCTGACCGATTAATTTTTTATTTACCATAAAAAAGTAGGCCTATAATTGGGCCTGTTTTTAAACAGGCCCATACATCTATTACTAAAGTCTAGCCTGTAAGCCTGTAGGCTGACCTATATTATTTATAAATAATAATTAAAATAAATTTATTATATAAAATTAAATATTAATCAAATATAAATTATATATATATACTTGATTAGTAATTAAAATATAAACATTCCTGATTTCATTGAAAAATTAATTATTAAGTAGGCCTGCAGGCCAGGTCAGGTCTACCCGTTTTACAAAATAGGTCAGGCCAGACCTACATTTTGGCCTACATCAGGTTAGTAGGTCAGGCACAGGCCCAAAAAACTAATGTAGGCCGGGCCTGTTTTCCATAAAGCCTGGCCTGGCCTATTTCCACCCCTAGATATGATGGTAATTGTGTCAGGGCAGATTTTATGTTGATGAATGACGTTGCTCTATTACGGTCATCTAGATTACCAATTTTCGGGAAAATGACGTGCGTGCCCCCAGAGCGGCGGCCGACGGTCACTGGAGCGCGCGGCGGCCGCGAGCGAGCGTGCAGGCCATGCCCGCGCGCGTGTGCGCACACACCTTGGGGGTGTTTTTGGACCCCCTTTGAGTGGGCGCGATCCGTGCGCACGGTTCGTCTTCTTGGGTTGGTTCTCTTGCAAGTTTTCGGTCGAATACCTTTGACTTGACTCAAGAATTTTTCGGGGGGGGGGGGGGGGTACCCCATCAAATGCCCCCAAATTTCCGCGTGTCGTGATCCGCGAAGTAATATACCTGGACATTTTTGTCCTTAATTATTTTTCCTTGGGGCCATGAACTTCAAATTAGTTCTCTAAGCGGGCATTGCGAGTTATTTTTTGTTTGTGTCATGAGTACTACATTTAGATTGAGCTAGACGGGTGTGATGATCACTTAGCGCCACTCGCGTCTGCTTTGGGAGTTGAAGGCTCTGCGGCAGGCGCGTAGACTACAATTCTTGCGGTCGATTTCCCTCTTGGCACCTTGTGCGTTGTGTTGGTGCAGAAGAATGTGGCTTTTTTACGTTCCCCTTTGTACGAATGCGCGAGTATGGCGTGGTGCGTTAGCTTGAGCAAATTCTTGGATGTGGCGCGGAAGGATGTTTTACCCCTTGCCTTGGAACTGTGGAAGGACTTAGAGGTCTATTCTACTAGAGGTGGCAAAGAACCTTTATTTTTTCATGCCTTAGGAGGACTGGGGTCCGTCCGTATGGAGTTGACAAAGAACCTTTGTTCGTTTGTCCCTTAGGAGGACCGGGGCATCACATCCTGGTGGAAGTGGCGAAGAACCTTTGTTCGTTCATGACTTAAGAGGATATGGGTTTGTCCTGGTGGAGGTGGCAAAGAACTTTTGTTCATTTGCACCTCAGGAGGACCGAGGTTCGTCCAGATGAAGGTGGCGAAGAACCTTTGTTCGTTTGCTGCTCAGGAGGACTGGGGTTCCTCCGTGTAGAGGTGGGGAAGAACCTTTATTCATTCGAGACTAAAAAGGACCGAGGTCCGTCCAGGTGAAGGTGGCGAAGAACCTTTGTTTGTTCGCGCCTCAAGAGGACCGGGATCCGTCCGGGTGGAAGTGGAGAAGAAAATTTGTTCGTTTGCGACTTAGGAGGACCGAGGTCCGTCCGGGTGGAGTTGGTAATAAATATTTTTTTGTTCGTGCCTCAAGAGGATCGGGGTCCATCCGGGTGGAGGTGATGAAAAACCTTTGTTCGATCATGACTTTGGAGGACCGTGGTCCGTCCGAGTAGAGGTGGTGAAGAAACTTTGTTTGTTCATACCTCAGGAGGACTGGGGTCCGTCGGGGTGGAGGTGGCGAAGATCCATTGTTCATTCTCACCTCAGAAGGACTGTGGTCCGTACGGGTGGAGGTGGAGAAGAACCTTTGTTCGTTCGCGCCTCAGGAGGACCGATATCCATCCGTGTAAAGGTGGCAAAGAACCATTATTCATTCTCTCCTTAGGAGGATTTGGGTCTGTCCACGTGAAGCTGCAAAGGGACCTTTGTCCATCTTTCCTGAGAGGTGCAGAAGGGCTTTCATTGATCTCGGCTGAGAGGGGGTCCTGAGATTCTCAGCGGCCATTACGGTTGACTAGACCAAAGTTTATTGCATTGATGTTGAAAAAAGATACATGAGTGTGTTGGTCAAGTCGTTCAACTTTTCATCGATTATTGGTAGAAGAGGCATGGGTTTTACGTATTCCAAGTCCGGATGAGTGTCTTCCTATCTGTAGCTCTTAGTTTGTAGGTCTCGGGTTTCATTACCGTTATGATGACAAAAGCCCCTTCCCAAGTCGAAGAGAGCTTTTCCTTCTGAGGGTCCTTCCCTGCTGCTTTGAGGTTTTAGAGGACAAGGTCACTGATACTAATAGGCCTTGGCTTTACCCTTCGGTCGTAGAAGCAATTCATATGACCCTGATATTTGACGATCCTTTGAGCTCTTTTTTCCCTGAATTCCTGGACTAAGTCAAGGTTTCCCCATAAGAGAGCTTTATTTTTTGATGTGTCGAAAGCTTGGACACGGGGGCTTGGGATGTCGATGTCCACTGGTATGACCGCTTCTGATCCATAGCTAAGGTTGAAGGGTGTCTCCCCGATTGAGTTTCTTGTCGTTATCTTGTATGCCCATAAGACACTAGGAAGAGCGTCTACCTACTGCTCCCGGTCTCTTGAAGGCGGGTATTTAGGCCTTTTAGGATGGTGTGGTTGGTCACTTTGGTCTGTCCGTTGGCTTATGGATGCGCCATAGCTGTATGGTGGAGCTCTATATTCAAGTCCTTGCAAATTTTTGTGATGGCATTTCATGTGAATTGCATCCCATTGTCAGCAAAGATGGTAGCCAGGTTGCTGAAGCGGCAGACGATGTTTCTCCAAACGAACCACTTGGCATTCTCCTCGGAGATTTTGGCCAGCGGCACTGCTTCGACCTATTTAGATAAGTAATCAATGACCAGTATGATGAAATTTCTTTGCTCGGAGGCTGGCAGAAACGGGCTGAGTAAATCGATCCCCCATTGTGTAAAAGACCATGCGCTCCGGATAAGGTGAGCCCGACCGAGGGTTAAAGTAGGACATTGGAGTGGAGCTGATAACTTTCACACTTTCGTGTGAAATCAAGAGCATTTTTTAACGTGGGATAGAAAAGCACTTATCATAGGACTTTCAGCGCCAAAGCCTTTCCTCCTAGATGCTCCCTATATATGCCATCGTGTACTTCCCTCAGAGCATAGTCTACCTCAGACAGATGTAAGCACTTTAGGTAAGGCCCAGAGAAAAACCGCTTGTAGAGCTCATTGGAGATGATAGAGAATGAGGCGACGCAGATTCATAGGCTCTAATCCTCTACTGGATCCACTAGCAATTGCCCTCTTTCATGGTAGGCAATGATAGGATCCATCTAGCAAGGCTCCCCTCCCGCGATGGTGGAAATCTCCCAGGGGATCGTGATACTGGAAATGAGCAAGTCCTTGATATTGCAACGCTAAGTCTGGTACCCTATAACAAAGCTGATGAGCACGGGCAGAGTGTCAGCTCTTGTGTTCTGCTCTCGATGAATATGGAGGATCTGGTGAGACTTGATTTTTCCAAGGAGATATTTCGACAATTGGAGATAGTGTGTGAGTTGCTCATTATTTTCCTTGTAGTCCCCCCTCGACTTGCAAGACTACTAGCTGAGAGTTAGTGTTGAAGGTTAAGCTTTCCACCCTGTAGTCGATGGCCAAGCGAAGGCCAATAATTTGGGCCTCGTACTTTGCGACGTTGTTGGTGGCTAAGAACTTCAGTCGAAGTCCATACTCAAGAATGTCACCTTGGGACTTGTCAGTAGCAGGCCTGCGCCAGCCCCCTCAGTTCTTGATGCCCCCATTGACGTACAATGTCCACTACGCGGGAGCCATACCGTTAGAGTCAGGCATATATTCTAGTGGGATTGTGCATTCCATTATGAAGTCTTCCAGGACTTGGGATTTGATGACGGGCCTCGACAAGAACTGGATGTCAAATTCTCCAAGCTTCACCGCCAATTTAACTAGCCTTCCTAATAACTCTGGCTTCTGCAGGATCGTGCTGAGTGGTAGCTGCGTGAGCACGTTGATTGTGTCAGCCTAGAAGTATGACCGGAGCTTTCTTACAGAGAACACTAAGGACAGAGCCATTTTATTTGTCATGGGATATCTACTCTCGGTGTCGGATAAGACCTTAATGTGGTAATAGACCGGGTATTAGACCCTCCTTTATCTTTGAACAGGACCTAGCAAAGCACGTGCGTGGAGACTGCCAACTATAGGAAAAGAGCTTCCCCTTAGGTGGGCTTTGAGAGTAGCAGGGGAGTGTCCAGGCACTGCTTGAGGTGCTCGAAAGTGGTATGACACTCATCTGTCCATTGGAAACTGCTGTGGTGTGATCCACAGAGTGCTTTGAAGAAGGGGAGATACATGTTCCCCATCCGAGCCAGGAAGCAGGGGATTGTAATTATCCTTCTATTGAGATACTAAAATTCCTTGATGGTGCGAGGGGGATACATGTCTTCGCTGGGTTCATCCGGATCTGATTGTATCATAAGTAGGTGTTCATAAAGGTAAGGAGTTCGTGCTCGGTTGTTGCGTACATGAGATGATCGATGCGGAGGAGAGGAAAGTTATTCTTTGCGCTTTGTTGAGATTGTTGTAGTCAACGCACATCCTCCACTTTCCTTAATAATTCTTTACCATGACCATGTTGGCGAGCCAAGTGGGGTAAATTGCTTCCAGAATGAATTGCACAGCCAAAAGCTTGCTTACCTCCTCCTCGATGGCTTGGAGCCTCTTGAGTGTGAAGTTGTGCTTCTTATGGACTACGAGTCTGCATTTTGGGTTGATATTTAATAAGTTCATGATAATTTGCTGATCCACTCCCGACATGTCATAGGGCCTCCACGCAAATTTGTCCTGGTTTGCACGTAAGAAGTTCATGTATTCCCCCTGCTCCTCTGGGGATAAGAGTGACTCGATCAACACTGTGTGAGCAGGGTCTCTCGCATGAAGCAGAACCTCATTTAGGTCCTCCACCATTGTTGCCCGTTGCATTGTGGCTTCATCCTGAAGATCTAAATTTTCGATGTGACTGGTTGCCCTTATAGCGACTGAGTTTAGTTTAAATAGAAGATATGTGTCATTGCATGATTCCTCCGAACAATGTCTATGCCATCGAGTGTTAAGAAATTCATCGCCATATGTAGAATGGAGGTAACCGCTCCGAACTCGTTTGTAGAGGCCTGCCGAATTGAAGTTGACATTATAGGCGGAGTTACACTCTACGACCATGAATTAGATGTTGTGGGTTTATTTACCTTGAGTATTCTCCAATGGTTGCAATGAGAAAGATATGTAACATCCCTATTCCTTCTAGACCCCTTGATAGTGTTAGGGCATGAGTGGTGAGTTAGGGCATGGAGGTAACCTTAAGTTATCTTGAACCGAGATAAAATCACTAAGTGCGCACTAAGGAGCACAAGTCAACCTAGGTCAATTCACCTCAAATTTGTTTCACCAACTCAAATTGGTTTCACCAACTCAAATTGATACCACCAATACATCTCTAACCCCAAGGAAGAGGAAACTGACAAGTCACTTCATGAATTGGTAGGCCAATTACTTGGATTTGAACAAAGGCAACTTTAGGTCAACATAGGTCGATTCAACCATAATTGGCTCAATTAGGCTTCACATGGTCAAATTGACCCAACCTCTAGCCTTATAACATTATTAGAGACTCAATGGACCCAAAATTCCCATCAAGTGGACATCAATCCCTCCAATTTGACCCAAGTCAAACCTAGGCCAATTTTGGTCAAACCTACACCTTTTGGATAAATTGGCCCAATTGGGGTCCCACCATGGCCCATCTAGCATAGGGTGTTGTCATAGGACTCAATACCAACTCATAGGATCATTCAACCCATCAGTTGATCAAGTCAACATCTCAAGTCAACCATAATCAACATTGAGGCTAATGGAGAGAAATAAAGAATCAACCAATTCCAATATGCTAAGGCCTATAACCAAGGCCCATCCTGCAGCCACAAACATTATTTAAGCCAATGCATTTTGATTTGGGAATTCCATAGCATTCAAGGGTTTAAATTGGAAATTTCCCCCAATTAATAATGGGTAAAAAGAAGAATTAATGGAAGGAGGCCATAAGGCATTCCTTTCCTCTCCCCAAAGCAACCATTAGTCTCCCCAAGTGCATTGGAATAGTTTTCTCATTACTCCTAGCCGGCCACCATCAAGGAGAGCACTAAATGCTCATGGCCGAACACCTCCCCTAATGGCATTTCTATAACTAGCCAGCCCCACTTCATTCTGATCCTTCCATCACCTTCCCCACCTCTAGAATGGTCAAGCCAAGCTCTTACTACAGAGAATTGGCCTAAGGATCACTTGATTGGACTAGCTCGCCGAAAAACACCTCAACCATGGCCACCCGTCGCAGCAGCCACCTCCAACCCCGATTACATGTATGTTTCTCCTTCTCTCCCCTTGTGCTAGCATCCTAGATCCTTTAGGAGAGAAATCGAGCTCAATTGAGCCCGATCTAATGCGAAAAATGGAGAATTTTGGAAAAATTGAAGGTGGCAGGTTCGCCAGAAACCACCACCTCCGGAGGCCAAACCACCGCCAATCGATAGCCACCACCTCGATGAAGGTGGTGGTGGCGGTGGCCGACCAGGGAGGTGGCTAGATGACCGATAAATGGGCTTGGAGTTGGCTCCAGGTCAGACAAATCTGAGGCGTCAACTAGAGGTTGAAGATGACTCCAGTGCTGCAGATCGTGCTTTAAGATCTGTGCTAAGATTAATATTTATACACTATAGTTTATTTGAATTTTTCACAGTTATTTACTGATTTCAAACAGAAAATTAAGGCCCTTAAAGGCCGAATCAAGAAAAGTTGCCTGAGACAACTTTTGTAGCCCTCCATGCCTACTTTTTGTTGGATTTAATATTAACTCATTTGAAATCCTACAGCTCCCTTTAGGGAAGTTTTACTAAGATTGGTTCTTAAGAAGGACATAAATTTTAATGCGAATAACTTTCTCATGGTAGCTTGCATAAGGCTGATATTTGGATCATGCATGCATGTACCCTAGAAACACCATGTATTTAAAAATCAGAATTTTTGGAGCATTTTTTTCTATAATTTTATTCAATATTTGATTTATTAAATTATTGGGATTTAAGTGATTAGACAACTCATATTGACCCATATTTTGGGGAATATATTATAAATCACTGACCAAAAATTTCGGTCATTTGGAGCGCTACATGTGGGTGTATTTCAATGCATGAGGCTATAGCTAACAGTGTGTGGTGTGCATTTAGCCAAAAAGTGTATCATGTGAATTTAGCAAGATTGGCTTAGTAAAATCCATTGAAATTTTTTACATGCACATATTTCATGATATTACCACCTCTAGAAATTTTAGAACTTTTTAAGTTAATATTCCTTGGAAAATAATTTAAATACATTATGTCACCAATTTGTATTGTTGAAATAAAAGTGGCTAATATAGTTGGGGAAATTAGGATTTTTAGTTAATAGCCATATTTTTTCATAATTCACTCTTGGAAATTTATTTAGGATTTTTGGATGACAGAAATTTAGGATTACTTCAATAATTATCATCATGCCCCTCTTAGTATTTTTTTGAATTATTTATGGTCATAATAGTTTATAAAGTTATAAATCTCTTGAATGATGTTTTATTTAGCCTATGTAACCTCTGGAAATTTTATTGGATTAATTTGGCAAGTATTTTAATTACTTTCTTTGAAGAGTGACCTAGAGGATCAAATATTAGAAAATGTGAATTAATTATTGTCTGTCTCTATAAATTTATGATATTTTTCCCAGCATTATTTTTCATCAATATGCATTTAGGATAAATTGGTTGTAATGATTGGATACCTGGATGTGGCACTTCATGTTCAAAATCACTAGTGAGATTTATTTAATGAAATTTTATTTGTGGCCAATTAAATTAAGAAATTATGAAACTCCGGATTTACCTCATATGTGACTTGTTAGACCTCTGGAAATAATTTTTGGGCAATCAGCTAAGTATTTTGAAGTTTTCATCCTTACACCTAATCTAGTTCATATAGTCATCATATAGTAATTCAAAGAAAGTTGATTAGACTAGATAGGTATTTGAAAACTATACATGATTGGAGTGTAGTTAAGGCTAGGTTGTAATTTTGATTGGATTCCTAAGGCAGTCACTGAGAGGGATGAGGGTTAGAGTTACATGGATGCTAAGAGGAGTAGTTAGGTTTGGAGACCGATAAAAGATCATCACTCCCCTGTAAGAAGCATAAACCACCTTAGAATTTCTAAGAGTAACAGTGTGAGAAGGTTTTGATTAAGTGTATTCACCAAATAAAATAAATATCTTGGAAAAGCGGATTTGGGCTTCAGACCATTGTATTCCCTAGTACCGTTGCGAGTCATTCACCGGGAAGACCTCAGGAAGTCCAAGATTCACCTTAAACTTCTAATTATAATTAACTAATAGACAAGAATAGTCTAAGTAGGTGAGTAAAGATAACATTGAACCTCATCCTATGTTATGGGAGGGAGTGGGGTCGAGACTCGTTAGTCCTGAGAGTCAAAGGCTCAGTATGGTTGTGACACATGACTTGTTAGTCCTACGAGCTAGAGGCTCGGATGGATGAGGTGATACCTTGCATGTGCATATGAACACTTTTCTAATGACTTATCACTTAGCCGTTTAGTCTGGTATAATCCAGTAATGGGTACATAGAGACTCTAGAGTACACCAGAGATAGGTACAATATCATACAAAGGGCTTAGGCCTGGTAGTGTGTATACCCGCCTAGGAGTGGGGAGGTGCCCTATCCCCAGCCACTGTTTGACTACGACGGGGGTGCCCGAGAGGTTAGATACCTCCAAAGAGTGGGAATAAAAGGTCTGTGCGCACAGAGTCAACTAGTGTGGGTGAGTTGCACTTTGTTGGGTACACTAAAAAATATGTATCAGATTTGGAGAAGCCTCATCTTACTCATTGATATACATCAATTTGTATTTGATAGATGTTTGAGTTTCATTGTGCAGGTGTAAGGTTTGCAAGAAAATTCTCTAAGTACAAGTGTCGACACTTGTGAAGAATTGTGTCGACACCCAGAAGTTGTGTCGACACAAGAAGAATGGTTGTGTCGACACCCAGGCATTGTGTCGACACCTGAAGAAGAAGCTGTATTGATACCCAGAATTGTGTCGACACCTGAGGCAGGAATTGTGTCGGCACCTGAGGCAGGAATTGTGTCGAGACCTAAAGCATAAGCTATGTCGACACTCAGGAGTTATGTCGACACCAGAAAAAAGGCATGTGTCGACACTCAGGAGTTATGTCGACACCAGAAGAAAGGCATGTGTCGACACCTAAGAATTGTGTCGACACCTGAAGAAGGTTTGTGTCGACACACAGGACTTGTGTCGACACATAATCAACGACATCTATCAGCAACAGATATACTGAGTCTGAAGGGCTTGTGTCAACACACAGGACTTGTGTCGACACACACTCAACGACGTCTGGACAACACTCAACGCCATCTATCAGCAACAACTATACTGAGTCTGAAGGGCTTGTGTCGACCAAAGGATTTGTGTCAATACACACTCAACGACGTCTGGACAACACTCAACTCCATTTATTAGCAACAGTTATACTAAGTCTGAAGGTCTTGTATCGACACACAGGACTTGTGTTGACACACACTCAACGACGTCTGGACATACACTCAATGCCATCTGTCAGCATCAGTTATGTCGAGATCATGAGCAGTTGTGTTGACACACAGGACTTGTGTCGACACATACAAATTGAAGTTGTGTCGAGAAGCAGAAGAATGACTATGTCGACACATTGAGTGTTGTGTCGACATCATCAAGGCTTGTGTCGACACTTAGTCTATTTGTGTCGACACATGTGAAGTAATTTGTTGAGTGTTTCCTGCTGAGATATAAAGTCATTGCAGAATCAGTTGTCACGACTGAAGACTTGACAGCTGTCATAAACAATAAGTCTGACACCTTTGTCAGAATTGTCAGAAGGTTGTTACAAACCGGATCAGCCTGTAATCATTGAGAAACTCTATATAAAGGACTGATCCATGACAACCAAAAGAGAATTAAGGATTTTCAAGTAATTACAGGGGAACAAACCAACACAGATCCAGAGAGAGATCTCAACAAAAATAAAGGGGGAAACCCTTAAGAAGGCAGATCCTGAACAGTCTGTTAAAAAAGATTCAGATATATTTCTGAATCTAAGAAGGGAGCTGTCTGAAGATCAACTTCTACTCCAAGTCAGATCAACCTCATTTTGTTCAATCAAGAAGCTTTGAAAAATCTAAGTCAGGTTGGATCTGAAGTATACAGTTTGTTCAAGAACTGATCAAGAAGCTCACACCAATTTAGAGATCTATCTGGGTGAAATTTCTGTACAACTAAATATTATTTTTCCTTATAAGTTCTTCTTAGATCTGAGTTGTAAGCCTGTGTATATAAAGGCTGAGGTAGGGCCGAGAGCCTGAGGTGTAGGACTTGTGAAAGTCTGAGTTGTAAGTCTGGTGATAAAGGCTGAGGTAGGGCTATTGCTTGAGGTAGGGTTCCTGGGAAGAATCTGAGGTAGGACTTGTATAAGTCTGAGCTGTAGGAACCTGTCAGGTTCTGAGGTGTAAGATCTGTGGATCTGAGTTAGTGGAAGGAAGTTGGGCTGAATCCAGTTCTCTACAGGATAGGCGAAGGGGAAAAGTGGATGTACCCATAACTTGGGGAACCACTATAAATCTGGTGTACTGTGTTGTGTTGTGATTATTGTGTTGTGAATTGTATTATCTGTGCTAAGTTAGAAAAGATAATTGCCTAAAATTTATTAAAGAAAATTAGAACACATTCACCCCCCCCCCCTCTAGGTGCCTAGGCTCTTGAAATCAAGTCTTTCAAGTGGTATCAGAGGGAGGTTGCTCAAAGATTGACCTAACAGTCAGAGTGAATCTCCAAGGCAATTAACAGATTTCAAGAATGGGTTCAAATGAGAATCAAAAGTAATTTGGATCTATGAAACTGTCTATCTGTAGGAAAGAATGCTTTGGCATATGGAAGGAAAAAGTCAGGTTGTTCATGGAAGCATCTGATCTAAGAATATACATCACAGTAAAAGAAGGTCCCTTCATTCCAATGAAGGTATCGGTTCTGGATGCAAATGTTAAAACCCCAAAGAGTTATTCTGAAATGACCAAGGATGAGATCATCCTGACAACATTAGACAAAAGAGCACAAAACATTATTGTAAGTGTTATAAATGATGCCATATTTCAGAATCTGGTGCATTGCAAAACCTCTAAGGAGATGTGTGACACCTTGATTGTCTACATGGAGGGAACTGAAAAAGTTAGAGAAGACAGGAAATCTATGCTGAATCAAGAATATGAGAGCTTTAGACAAGCCAAGTCTGACAGCATAGCTAAATGTTACAAGAAGTTCTTCAGGATAGTAAATGAGTTGATGACCTATGAAAGAGTCTTCAGCACATATGAATTGAATGACAAGTTTCTCAGGTCACTAACCAAGGACTGGGATACAAAGATATGTGTCATCAGAGAGGTGGCCAGGCTTGCTGATACACCTCCACCCACACTATTTGGAGAGCTGCTATCCTATGAAATACAACTCACTGCCAGAAAAGAGGAAGAGAAAAGCAGCAGGTCTGAGTATAAAGATAAGTCAGTAGCCTTCTAGGCTGAAGGCCCAAGAAAGGGTAGATGAAAGTCTCCTTCTCCACCCAGAAGGAGTGTTGAGGCAGAAGAAGAAAATCCTGACAACAACACATTAGATAGTCACACCTCTGATGAGGACTTTGCTGTCTTTACAAGACAGTTTCAAATGTTTATGAAAAAGAAGAAATGAAGAACTAGACCATCAACATCCTTCTCTAAGGATGATTATTATAAGAAAAAGAAAACTCCCAAGGAGGACAGGTATGCCTCAAAACCTAGTAAATAAACTAATTCTAAGATTATTTGTTATTGCTGCAACAGGTCTGGACATGTCATAGCTGACTGTCCTGATAAGAGGAAGGAGTCTAAAGACAAGAAGAAGCATAAATAAAAGGCAAGAAAGAGAAATCCCTTATTGCTCAGAAGCATAAGAGTTGGACAGACTCTTCATCATCAGAATCAGGAGAAGAAGATGATGCAGAAGCATATGTTGGGATGTTCTCTATAGAAGAAGATTCTAGGGAATTAGAATTCCTACAAATGCTGGACTTCATAAATGGAGTTGAAGACTATTGTTGTAGAGGACTGATGGCCCTATCAGAAAATGATCTGTGCCAGGATCAGCCTGGTCCAAGTAAGGTATACAATTCTCCCTTAGCTTCTGATTATTTTACTGGATCAGAATCAGTAGCATCAACTTCAATAGAAGTGGATGGTTCTGAATCTGAGGGGGATGTACATCAACTCGTTAATGAGTATGGTGGGTTGTGGCAAGCTCTGAAGAGAAGCAGGTTTCTTGTCAAAGAGCAGGCCAAAGAAATTGAATCTCTCAAGCAGGTTGCATCAGATTCAACAAAGATATAAGATTTAAAATTAAATGAGGTTGCTAAACTGAAAAACATAACTGTGATTCAAATGGGCACAATCTCCTTCAAGGAAAATCATATCAAGAATCTGGAGGCAAAACTTCTGAAAGAAAAGGAGTTAGTGGCTAAATTCTTTAAGCCAAAGTCTGTCTTGCCCTTAATAGACAATTTCATTTCTCAAAAAGAAAAGACAGGTCTAGGCTTTACGGGAAGAACAAGGGCCATCAATTCACATAGAAAAGGCAAAGCCCCAGTTCAGCCACTAGCCTCAAAGCCCCCTATCTTCTATAGGAAAGTTATGCAACCCATAAATAGGTATGATCATGATATTACTCATGGTCACTATGAGTATGGAGATCTCATTGACAAGGGTGTATATGCCAATATACCACTCTATAAGCAAACTCATCAGGTTCTTAAGGAATCCTTGGGGTTTGCTGCTCCAGCACTTACACTTAAAAGGACTGCTGACAACCAAGCTGTGAAGTCTATACCTAAGAGAAAGTACAACAGATTTGAGTGTTGGTGTTGTGGCAAGGTGGGCCACTTTGTCATAGATTGTTGGTTAAATACAAGTGTTAAAAACAAGAATAACTTACCTGTCAGAAAAGCTGCAGGTAAGCATGATAGATTTCAAACAAACAAGGACCTAGGACCCAAAAAAATTTGGGTTCTGAGGATAGGTAAATCTTTCTTTGATGCAGGTGAATCCAAGTGGCCATACCCCTATATGATACTTGGATAATGGATTTTCCAGGCAAATGACTGGAACAAGAAGAATGTTGAGGGACTATGCACCCATAGAGAATGGACCCAAAGTAATCTTTGGTGGATCTAAAAAAGGAATCATCAAAGGATTTGGTAACATTTCTAGTAATTCTATTACTATCACTCAAGTGGCTTATGTGAAGGGTCTGAAACATAACCTGATTAGCATAAGTCAACTTAGTGATCTAGGTTATGACATCTCTTTCCTCAAAGGGGAGTGCCAAATAAGGAGGTCAAGTGATCAAGAGATCATTCTGACTGGCATTATGAAAGGGAATGCATACTGTCTTAACCTTTATTGTGAGTTTAACAACTCACCCATTTGTCTAGTTGCAGGTGAGAAAGAATCACAGTGTGTCAAATGGCACAAGAGGCTAGCTCATCTGAACTCAAGTCAAGTGCATTAAAGAGGGTGTGTGTTCAGCTTGCCAAAAGGGCAAACATACTAAGTCCTCTTTCCATGTACTTGATACCAAAGATTCAATGAGATGTATATATCTCTTGCATATGGATTTTTTTGGTCTTATGTCAGTTCATAGTCTAGGTAGGAAAGTATAGACATTGGTTATTGTGGATGACTATTCTAGATACACGTGGGTTTTCTTCTTGAGGCAGAAATCGGAAACCCCCTACTGTTTTCCAGACCTTTGTCAGACAAATTCAGAATGAATTTAACAATTCAGTGGTCAAAATCAGAAGTGACCATGGAACTGAATTTCAGTCTGAGTGTATGACAAAGTTCTGTGAAGAACTTGGGATTCATCAGGAGTTCTCCTCACCTAGAACACCCCAGCAAAATGGAGTTGCTGAAAGAAAGAATAGGACTCTAATTGAGGCAAGTAGAACACTACTTAGTGACATTACTCTCCTTAAGTACTTCTGGGCTGAGGCAGCAATGCATGTCATGTACTCAATAGAGCATCCATCAATAAGAAACATAAGATAACTCCCTATCAGATTTTGAAAGGAAAAAAACTAAACATTTCCTACTCCAGAATCTTTGGTAGCAAGTGTTATGTCCTAGTAAATGGTAAGCACTACCAAACTAAGTTTGCTGCCAAATCCCTAGAAGGGATATTTATTGGGTACAAAAATAATAGTAGGGCATACATGATCTACAACTTGACTACATAAGTTGTAGAAGAATCTGTTCATGTAGTATTTGATGAGTCTAAGTTGATTAACCATGAATTGTCTAGCTCTTCAGGTAGTTCTATAGGTTTAAAGGACAGGCTGGACAAGCTGACTATTAATGAAGAAGCACCTGCTAGGCTAGATGAAGAAAAGGACGTATGATGTCTAGGGGGAGAACAAGACTCACTGGATGAAGATGACAATGAGGAGCATCAGGTTGAGGAAAATGAAGAAGGCCAAGAGGTTGGAAGATTTCCTCTAGCAAGAGGACACCTGAAGGATCATCCAGCTCATCAAATCATTGGTGATGCAAGTCAAGGTGTACTAACCAGGAGCAAGAGCATGAACACAGTTTTATGTTCAAGTTTCTTGTCATAGATAGAACCCAAGAAGATTGAAGAGGCCATGCTAGACACAAACTGGATTGATGCTATGTAAGAAGAGCTTAATCAATTCAAAAGATATAAAGTCAGGGAACTGGTTCCTAAACCAAAGGATCACAATGTGATAGGAACAAAGTGGATCTACAGAAATAAACTTGATGAGAATAGCACCATAATCAAGAACAAGGCCAGGCTGGTAGCAAAAGGCTATAGGAAAGAAGAAGGGATTGACTTTGATCAAACCTTTGCCCCAGTGGTAAGGTTGAAAGCTATAAGGTTGTTCTTGGCCTATGTTGTAAGACCCCCTTTTTTTTTCTTTTTAAACCCGGGGTCTTAGGCCCAGAATCGCTGTTTTGCAGTGACACCTTCACGTCCTGAAGGGTCATAACCACAAGGCGCCGATTTTACCGGCCAATTCGATCACAGAAAGATAGCACAAAATGAAGAAGGTAAAAGCAAGTCCACAAGATAAATCACATATATAAAAATAAAAACTCCACAAAGGGAGTGTCCACAGAATAAAATAATCAGAGTACTATAAATGCGGGCTTATGCCCGGTACAACATGTCCTCACTACAAATCACTCATGCAGAAGCAAAACAAAACAGAAGATCTACTCAAGGTCGAGACTCACGGTCCCGGCGGTGTGAACTCCGGAGCTAGACTGCCCTATCTCCAAGCGCACCGGTCTCTGGGGCTGCTGCTCCATGCTGGGCTCCATGATCCCCTAAAATGATACGGTTCGAAAACCGTTAGTCATAAAGACTAAGCCCTATCATCCCCTACCCCTTCCCCCATGGCTCCTAGGTACCGAGCGGAGAGGAAAAAAGGGAAGGACATGAAGGTGGAGAATGAATCAAAAGGAAACAGGTGGCAGCGGAACTAATCAAGCAATTCTATAATAAATATGACAGAAATAGAAAGTAGGAAAAGTAACCTTAACTTATGTGCGGAAGCGCATAAGCCAAGGGATCTTCTGCAAGGCTCCCATCGTATAAAGTGTCCCATACCACTTATACGTTGGGGTGTCGGTTATTAAACAACAGCATATATATATATATTGAATTTAACATTAATTTATAAACTTGCCCACACAAGCTTATAGACCAAGGGGTCGTTTTGCAAGTCCTAATGTATAAGCGTCCCATACCACTTATACTTTAGGTGTCATGGTTAAATGAATTGATTATGCTATGACATGCAAGTGGGTATGATGAAACATGCAAGTGCAACTCACACACCCGACTCTGTGCACACAGACCTTTAGTTCCCCCTTTCGGAGCCGTTACCTCCCAGGATACCTCCGTAGTGGCAGACGGAAGCAGTGGGCTGGGCCTCGCCCACCTCTAAACCAGTAAAGCACTACCAGTCAGACCTATCGTATGCCTCAATGCTTGGTGCACTAAGCGGACTCCTGCGTATTCTTCCCGACTAGCGCACCGGACTTCTGTTGGCGAAGTGCTAACCACACTTGCCGAGTCAGCGTATTGGCGTCAGTGCATCGACCCTCCAATACCGAAGACCCACCACCTTAATTTTCATTCCTTTTATGCACATGCAATTTTAATCGTAATCACACAAAATTTGAGCCGAAGCTCCCCGGACCAAAACGTTTGTCTCTTAACCAACCGAGCCGAAGCTCCCCGACCATTCCGTCCGTCTCTTAACCAACCGAGCCGAAGCTCCCATCAATCTTCCTGTGCTAACAGTGTTCGTGAAAGGTGCGACCCTAATTACTAAGTTACTCTTGTCAGTTTGTTATTGCAGTTTACGTTAACCCAGGACTGCCCTCGGTATTCCCCGTGAAGGGCTCTCAAAGGGCACTAGGAACTATGATGGTAGCTAAAGCCCATCGTTCCCTTTTGCAAGGTACTTATTGTTATTGGTTAATCCCTTTTACCCATTCTCTTCTCATATTACGATAGACTATCCTAGGGTGATTTTAACCTTCCTTTCTTCGGGAAAGACGATCTTTCGTCGAACCCGAGCACCTCTTAACTCTAGCCAACACCACTTCTCACTACTCTTCACATCAATCTATTACGAAATCATCCATATCTATCCAACCAGACAAAATGACTAACTCAAACATCTCACCCAGATCATGTCCTATTGTAATTCAACAATTTGCTAAATGCAGACCAACCTAGACTATATGTCGAATCGGTTATGCAATGATCCAAAACTCATCCAAATACCCTAAATTATTTACTGGAGACTTATCATGATATAGTTAGCCTAAATCCAGAATGTGGTAATTTTCCTAATTTATCTGGCATTTAATTAATTTCCTCAAAAATTTCAAGGGCTACCGGTTTGAACATGAACTACCCTAAGTTCTCATGCAAGATGTCCACCAAAATTATAATAAATAGTATGTTATCTCAATAGGGTAAATCCAAAGTATAATAATTTTTCTATCATCAGAAAGGCACTAAAACTATTTTAGCAATATTTTCTATCTTCCATTATTTATGAACCAAGTACAGAGAATATTCTTCCAAAAATTATAAATAAATTATAATATGCAGATAAAGCATTAAAAATAGCATTGGACCAATTTCATAATTTTTCAGTAATAATATCATCCATAATTAATTTTCAAAGCATAGAAACCCTTTTTAACATTTGTGAAGGAAGTACTGGATTTACTCAACTAAAAATTATATAAAAATTCAGGAGCATTCATTCCAACCTAAAACATTTACTTCCAAGATTGCATAGGGTTTCAATGAACAGAAAGATTCAACTAATTAAAACATCAATTAGGTCTATAATCAACTTTACAAATGAAGTGCTCGAAATAAACATCATAAAATTCCAGTAAAATTTCTATAGCTTCTACCCACTCCAAAACTTACTCAACCCTAGTTTCACAGCCTTTAGATGATGTTTAGTGACGGATTGTGCTTAATTAGTATTTTACCCTAAAGCTAAGATTAGAGTTTTGAGGTATCTACTTGTCTCCAAATTCTCCAAGATTCCATCCAGACGATTCTTATCATGCTAATGTCATCAACTCTAATGAGTTTCAAGGCAATACAAGAGCAATTGCCCCCATGTCCTTCACAATACTAAAAACCCTCCATCTAGGGTTTGAGTTTGGATCCTAGGGTAAACCAACCCTAATTCACACCATTTTATCCAAGTGGGTTATAATAACCCTTCCAAGTCAGTGGTCGAAATATCAGCCTCAATTGAGGTGATTTGACCATTCCAACCTCTAGTGCACTTTTTACTCAAAATGCCTACCTATTGCCTAGTTAAGAATAGGTGACTCCCTATCCAAAACTCATCCAAATGAGTTGAAAATTTGTACAAAACTACGTTTTATAGCCAGGGACCACTCACCAAAATTTGGGAGGGTTTGGAGGTCATATGACCAGTTAAATAATTTCCTCTAACTTAATTAAATTAAAACAAAAAATTTAGGCAAAGTGTCTCCAAAAATTCCCATTTTTGGGCTGCCTATAAATATGGATAAGGGTAACCCTCTGCCAAAATTTCAAGTCATTTGGACAAAGGACGAAGAGTGAGCATTCATTTTAGTTTCTGCCCAACCCTAGGTACAACCCCCACTAAAACGGGTGCTGCGGTTAAACCGCTTACCCAAACGAGTTGAAATGAATTTTAAATTTATCTAGACTCGAAGAGCTACAACTTTTGTGACTGGCCATTTTCCTAAATCGGCCTCTAAGTGCCTCATTTTGCAGCCTCAAAATATGCTCAATTAATGTATCTTTTCATTATGTATTATATACATAATTTATAGATTATAAAATGATTTTACTGTTCATCTTCTACAGAACCCGAAGACAGAACACAGAAAAACTCATATTTCCTGTAGCCTTTTCGTGATTTGTCACCGGCCGTCTGATCACTTCCCTGGCCAGCCACCACCACCACCTCCGTCAAGGCGATGACTAGCGGTCGGCGGTGGTTTGGCCGCCGGAGGTGGCGGTTTCCGGCGTACCCGAAAAATATATTTTTCATGGTTTTCCATGAAAACGCGAGATAGGTCTGGCTCCTTTGAGCACGAACTTCATTTCTAAGATCCTAAGATCTACCCATAAGAGAAGATGTAGAGGAGGACCATGTTCGCGGTTTGAAGACGAGATGAACGTCGGATTGTCATGGCGCGGTGATGGCGTTCCCGAACTTCTCCTACATCAAGAGCAGAAATCTGAATTCGTTTGGTCTAGAGTGTAACCTTCTCCTCTTGCTCTAAGAGGGATTTTATAGATCCCCAAGTGGGGAGGGGAAAGGATGAAACATTCATGGCCATGAATGCCCCCCTCTCTCTCTTAATATTATTTCGGTTATGGTGCAGGGAAGGAAACGGTGGAAGATGAGAAGACTGATCCAGTCGGTGATTTACTATTGTGTCAACTCTTCCTCATTTTATTAAGTATTTAGAGAAAGAAACGGCTCATAAATACTCTTGCTGTAAATTCCCATAAGCAGAATTGATTATGACTTCGGTTACAGAAATTTCTAGCCTGACTGACATTTCGGCCCTTGTCACGGGCGTGAAACATAGATCACGGGCGTGACAGGTGTGTTACAAATTCAGAGTTCGGCGATCGTCTTCCTGAGATCGACGATCGTCGAAGGGGTCACGCCCTAGGTCACGGGCGTGACCTGTCGGTCACGGGTGTTACAGCCCGTGATGCAAACTCAGCTCTCGCCGATCATCTTCTTGAGATCGACTATCGTCGAAGGGGTCACGCCCTAGGTCACGGGCATGACACGTGGGTCACGGGCGTGACATGGCCATGATGCAAATTCTTTGTTCGACGGTCGTCATACATAGATCGACGATTGTCGAAGGGGGTCACGCCCTAGGTCATGGGCGTGACACATAGGTCACAGGCGTGACAGACCCGAGTTGCAAATTATGCGCTCGACGATCGTCTTTCCGAGATCGATGATCGTCGAAGGGGTCAAGCCCTAGTCACGGGCGTGACGGGTCGGTCACGGGCGTGACCAACCCGTGACTCGAAGTCTTGGTCGATGAACTTCAATTTTTGGGTTTCCTAGGGTTCTGTCACGACAGACCGACTTCTAGAGGTCTTGCCGGAAATGGGATGTTACAAATCCCAATAAACAAAACAAAAATTTCGTCCCTTAAATTAAGGTTGATCCTACGGGGATTTCTACCAAAATAAATTAAACTTGTAACATCTCATACGGTTTTTTTTCTCTATTGAGTCGAAGCGAGACTACTTGTTTGATAAACGAAGATAATCTCTCCAATAAACAAAAGATTAGCCTCTACTTTCCTGCGCATGCCTAGGTTCTCAATTTCCCTTATCTAGTCCTACCGGTTCAGTACAAGAAGGTAATTTATAGTATACCAAGAGGTGATGAGGTATACCTGACTGAACAACTCCGGGTATTTTTGCCTCATTAGGTCCTGTGGTTCCCAGGTGTGCTCCTCCTGACCATGATTCCTCCACAGAACCTTGACTAAGGGGATCTTCTTGCGGCGCAAGATCCGTACTCCTTTGTCGTCGATCCAAACTGGCTACAAGTGAACAAATCAGTCTGAAGCTACCGGCCCTTCGGTGGTCAAAATCTGCTGCTCCGGGCGTAGTAGAGCCCTTCTCAGCGAAGAAATGTGGAAGACGTCGTGTAGAGCTGCCAGCTCTGGTGGCAACTCTAGCCTGTAGGCTAGAGCCCCAATCCGCTCTAGGATCCTGTAAGGGCCCATATACCTAGGGCTGAGCTTCTTCCTCCGACCGCGCACCCGTGAGACTCCGTGCATGGGCCGGATCTTCAAGAACACTCGGTCCCCCACCTGAAACTCCACCTTACGATGTCGGGCGTCATAGTACTTAGCATGTCTGCTCTGCGCCTCTAACATCCTATCTCTGATCAGTCACCTGAGCCTCGGTGTCTTCAACAAAATCCGATCCTAACGCCTTCGAATCCTCGTCCTGAACCCAAGATAGCGGGGTCCTGCATTTCCTTCCATATAAGGCTTCATAAGGCGCCATCCTGATGCTGGACTGGTAGCTGTTGTTATAGGAGAACTCGACCAATGGCAACATCTTCTCCCACGGCTCCCCTCGGTCAAGTATACACAGTCGTAATAGATCCTCCAACGTCCCGTTGGTGCGCTCTGTCTTCCCGTCTGTCTGAGGGTGGAAGGCTGTACTAAAAGTCAATCGGGTTCCCAGATATGCCTGCACTGACCGCCACTCCCTGGACGTAAACCATCCATCGTGGTCCGACACTATCGTCCTGGGCACGCCATGATATCGGATATACTGCTCCACCAACTTCCGTACCAGCACTCCCACCGAGTCATCCTTCCTGATTGGTATAAATCGGGCCACCTTCGTCAACCGATCAACAATCACCCAGATCGAGTCATTCCCTGTCCGAGACTGGGGAAGCCCATGTATAAAATCCATAGCTATATCATCAAACTTCCACTCCGGCACCGGGAGTGGCTGCAACATTCCTGCGGGGTTCCTGCACTCCGCCTTCACCAACTGACACGCCTCGCAATGGGTCACGAAGTACGTAATGTCCTTCTTCATCCCTGGCCAAAACATCATCTTCTTCAAATCTGCCGTCATCTTGATGATCCCCGGGTGTATAGAATATCTGCTACAATGCGCCTCCGTCATGATGTCCACCCGAATCCGTCCTCCTACGGGTATATATACTCTGCCTCTGAAATGTAACAATCCATCTCTTAGGGAATAATCTCCTGTCGAACCCTCCTCCAAGGCTCGGAATATCGGCTCTGCCCATACATCTGTCCTCTGTCCGTTCCGAATGCAGTCTCGAATATCATCTATGGCCACCATCGATGCCAGATACTCCCTATACAGCTCTTGATCATCCTCGGACACTAGGGATATCTGCATATCTCTGAATTACCGGACTAGCTCCATGGACATAACATGGGGCACGGCTTCGGAAGTGGCAGCTCTCCGACTCAACGCGTCGGCCACCACGTTTGCCTTCCCTGGATGGTAGTGCATCTCATACTGATAGTCTGCTAAGAACTCCACCCAGCGCCTCTGCCTGATATTCAGCTCCTTCTGCGTGTCCACGTATTTCAAGTTCTTGTGCTCGGAGTAGATGTCGCAGTGGACTCCATAAAGATAATGGCGCCAGACCTTCAGAGCAAAAACGACTGCTCCCATCTCAAGGTCGAGCACCGGGTAGTTCTTCTCATGGGTCTTCAGCTGGCGGGAGGCATATGCTATGACGTGTTCGTTCTGCATCAGCACCGCTCCCATCCCCTGGTATGATGCGTCGGTATATACCTTGAATCCTTCCTTTCCAGATGGAAGGGCCAGAATAGGGGCTGAGATGAGTCGGTCCTTCAGCTCCTGGAAAGCCGCCTGGCACTGCGGGGTCCAAACGAAAGGTGCCTCCTTCTTCGTCAAAGATGTGAGGGGGAGGGAAATTTGAGAGAACCCCTCCACGAACTTTCGGTAATAACCGGCAAGTCCCAAGAAACTTCGTACATCGGTGGCTGTCTTCAACTGCGGCCAATCTCGAACTGCCTAAATCTTTGCCGGATCCACTGCCAACCCGGCTCCGCTGATAATGTAGCCTAGGAAAGCCTCCTCCTTCAACCAAAACTGACACTTGCTGAATTTCGCATAAAGGTGATGCTCCCACAACCTCTCGTGAGTCAGTGTCAAATGCCGAGTGTGCTCCTCCTCCGTCCCAGAGTAGATCAGGATGTCGTCTATGAATACTATGATGAACACATCCAGGTAGGCCTCGAAAACCCGGTTCATGAGGCTCATGAACGCCGACGGTGCATTCATGAGCCCGAAGGGCATCATGGTGAACTCATACAAGCCATATCTACTACTGAAGGCCATCTTCGGGATATCCTCCTCCTGGATCCGCAGCTGGTAGTATCCTGACCTCAAGTACAGCTTCGAGAAATAATGGGATCCCTCCAGCTGGTCGAACAATTCGTCTATCCGTGGGAGCGGATAGGTATTCCGGACGGTCAGCCTGTTTAGTGCTCGATAATCGATGCACAGGCGAAGTGTCCCATCCTTCTTCTTCACGAATAGGACCGGGGTTCCCCATGGCGAGGAACTCGGTCTAACAAATCCCGCCCCCACCAACTCCTGCAACTAAGTCCGAAACTCCGCCAACTCCTTCGGGGCCATCCGATAGGGAGCCCTGGAAATCGGCTTAGCCCCTGGCACCAACTGAATCTGAAAATCCTTCTCCCTGTGCGGAGGCAATCCTGGCAGCTTCTCTGGAAACACATCGGCGTAATCACAAACCACCGGTATAATGGCAATCCGATCCTTCTCCTCAGTCATCTTGAACAGCACCTGGTATACCTCGTCTCCCTGCAGATGGGCCTTGACGGCCTGTACCGAAGATAAGAATATACAAGAGACAAGTCTTATACCTTCGATGACAATGAAAGAGTCCCCGTATCTCACGGTGATTCTCTTCGCCTGGCAATCAATCTGGGCATGGTTCCAGTGCATCCATACCATGCCCAGGATCAAGTCGTAGTCTGTCAGCTTCAAAATCATCGCTGGAGCCTCGAACGCCTTTCCACCAATTTCTGCCTCCATATTGCAGTGGTCCGTGGTAAGGAGCTCAAATCCATCCGGTAGTCGCACCCTCATCTTCGAGCCCGTGAATCGCTCCATGCCTTCCAGTCCTTCTACGAACGTCTCCGACACAAAGGAGTGGGTAGCTCTAGTATCGAACAGCGTGCGTGCAGGCTTGCCACTGATGAAGACTATACCTGCTATGACCTGCTCTGGATTCCAAGGCTGCGCAAGGTCCAAAGCATATACCTACTCCCTTTCTTTTCTACGATCTCCCCCTGGTATCCACGACCGCGGCCGCGTCCTCGGCCTCCGTAATGCTGAGCTGGTGGGCCACCCTGTGGTGCTGGAGGTGGTGCCCCCCTCATGGGGCAGTTCCTCCAGATGTGCCCAATCTGATGACAAAGGAAGCACTCTGGTGGGGGATACGCCATTCTCCTAGTCTCGGCATCTCCTGCATCCGAAGAGGTTGAGGGGCCAATATCACCTGCTCCCTCGGCTCCTGCCTCACTTCCTGACGAGGATGGTCCTCTGTCCTCCTCCCCTCTAGTATAGCACCTCGCCGCTGGTCATTTCTGACTCTCCGTCCCTGATCCTCTGCTGGCCGCTTCCGGCCCCGGGTGGTGTGCCAATCAGCCTCAATCCTTTTTGCCATCTCCAAAATCCGGGAGATAGGACCGTCAGATACAAACAACAAAGCCTCCCTCAATTCCTCCCGCAGGCCCTTATAGAACCTCTTGATGTACCCTGCTTCGTCCAGCTGGTAAGAATCTGCATATCGAGCCTAATGGTCGAACTCCCGATGGTACTCCACCACCGTCCGGGTGCCCTGCTTCAGCTATAAGAACCGCTCCTCAAACTCATCCCTGGCCGACTGCGGAACAAAATGCTCCAGCAGCGCGGCCCTTAACTCTTCCCAGGTAACCTCCGCAACCTCCTTATCGGCAAACGTCGTGTCCAGCAGTGTCTTCCACCACCTCTTGGCATGGGACTCCAGGCAAGAGACAACCAGAGCCACTCTCTCCTCCAAGGGTACACCGTATCCCGGTCAGCATCTCGTACATAATATCGAGCCACTCTTCCGTCCGAACCGCTGACTCTGTCCCCAAGTAGGACGGGGGAGAAAGTCCTCGGAAGATGCTCAACCAGTTGGCCCCCGGATTTGGCTGCGGGACCGGAACCTGTTGGGCCCTAAAAGCCTCCAGAATGGCGGTCAGAGTCTGTCCCATATCTGACTGAAGGAAGGAGTGGGGACCGGTGGAGGTGGTGTAGCATCCTGAGCCTGTTGAACTCCACCTTGTGGCGTAGGCTGTGCTGGAGGCTGCGTAATAAAAACCAATACTTGAGAAAATGTTCAATCTTTACTAAAAGTGGACAATTTATATGTGATCCTCATATGGGCACACCACTAATTCCGCTGCTTAGTTTGTCCCCAAACTAAACTCGAGCGGGGGTGACCCAGGGTTAGTGGACTGCTACCATTTTAAGATTGATGTTTCCTCTGATACCACTTGTAAGACCCCCCCCCCCCCCGTTTTTTTCTTTTTAAACCCGGGGTCTTAGGCCCAAAATCGTCGCTTTGCGGTGACACCTTCACGTCCTTAAGGGTCATCACCACAAGGCGTCAATTCTGTCGGCCAATTCGATCACAGAAAGATAGCACAAAATGAAGTAGGTAAAAGCAAGTCCACAAGATAAATCACATATATAGAAATAAAAACTCCACAAAGGGAGTTTCCACAGAATAAAATAATCAGAGTACTATAAATGCGGGCTTATGCCCGGTACAACATGTCCTCACTACAAATCACTCATGCGGAAGCAAAACAAAACAAAAGATCTACTCAAGGTCGAGACTCACGGTCCCGGCGGTGTGAACTCCGGAGCTCGACTGCCCAATCTCCAAGCGCACCGGTCTCTGGGGCTGCTCCTCCATGTTGGGCTCCACGATCCCCTAAAATGATACGGTTCGAAAACCGTTAGTCATAAAGACTAAGCCCTATCATCCCCTACCCCTTCCCCCATGGCTCCTAGGTACCAAGCGGAGAGGAAGAAAGGGAAGGACATGAAGGTAGAGAATGAATCAAAAGGAAACAGGTGGCAGCGGAACTAATCTAGCAATTCTATAATAAATATGACAGAAATAGAAAGTAGGAAAAGTAACCTTAACTTATGTGCGGAAGCGCATAAGCCAAGGGATCTTCTGCAAGGCTCCCATCGTATAAAGTGTCTCATACCACTTATACGTTGGGGTGTCGGTTATCAAACAGCAGCATATATATATATATATATATATATATATATATATATATATATATATATCAGATTAATGTAAAAACGCGCTCACCGTTTTCGCCTAAAAAACGCGCTACCCCGAAAAATGGAAAAAACACCCCCTAAACAGCATTTTTAGAAAAAGTGGTCAACATGAAAGTTGTAGATCTCGACGAGATCTACAACTTTCATGTTGACTACTTTTTCTAAAAATGCTGTTTAGGGGGTCTATTTTCAAAAGGCGCGAACCGGGGTCCGCGCAAAAAAAAAAATTTAATATTTACCGGGCGGAACTCCCTTCGCGCCTTTTGAAAATAGACCCCCTAAACAGCATTTTTAGAAAAAGTGATCAACATGAAAGTTGTAGATCTCGACGAGATCTACAACTTTCATGTTGACCACTTTTTCTAAAAATGCTGTTTAGTGGGTCTATTTTCCGTTTTTCCATCGAGCGCGTATTTGGCTCATATACACGCAGCGCGTATTCCCAGCGCCCCCTATATATATATATATATATATATATATATATATATATATATATATATTGAATTTAACCTTAATTTATAAACTTGCCCACACAAGCTTATAGACCAAGGGGTCGTTTTGCAAGTCCTAATGTATAAGCGTCCCATACCACTTATACTTTAGGTGTCAGGGTTAAATGAATCGATTATGCTATGACATGCAAGTAGGTATGATGAAACATGCAAGTGCAACTCACACACCCGACTCTGTGCACACAGACCTTTAGTTCCCTCTTTCGGAGCCGTTACCTCCCAGGATACCTCCGTAGTGGCAGACGGAAGCAGTGGGTTGGGCCTCGCCCACCTCTAAACTAGTAAAGCACTACCAGTCAGACCTATCGTACGCCTCAACGCTTGGTGCACTAAGCGGACTCCTGCGTATTCTTGCTGGCTGGCGCACCGGACTTCTGTTGGCGAAGTGCTAACCACACTTGCCGAGTCAGCGTATTGGCGTCGGTGCATCGACCCTCCAATACCGAAGACCCACCACCTTAATTTTCATTCCTTTTATGCACATGCAATTTTAATCGTAATCACACAAAATCCAAGCCGAAGCTCCCCGAACCAAAACATTTGTCTCTTAACTAGCCGAGCCGAAGCTCCCCGGACCATTCCGTCCGTCTCTTAACCAACCGAGCCGAAGCTCCCATCAATATTCCTGTGCTAACAGTGTTCGTGAAAGGTGCGACCCTAATTACTAAGTTACTCTTGTCAGTTTGTTATTACAGTTTACGTTAACTCAGGACTGCCCCCGGTATTCCCCGTGAAGGGCTCTCAAAGGGCACTAGGAACTATGATGGTAGCTGAAGCCCATCGTTCCCTTTCACAAGGCACTTATTATTATTGGTTGATCCCCTTTACCCATTCCCTTCTCATATTACGATAGACTATGCTAGGGTGATTTTAACCTTCATCTCTTCGGAAAAGACGATCTTTCGTCGAACCCGAGCACCTCTTAACTCTAGCCAACACCACTTCTCACTACTCTTCATATCAATCTATTGCGAAATAATCCATATCTATCCAACCAGACAAAATGACTAACTCAAACATCTCACCCAGATCATGTCCTATTGCAATTCAACAATTTGCTAAATGCAGACCAACCTAGACTATATGTCGAACCAGTTATGCAATGATCCAAAACTCATCTAAATGCCCTAAATTATTTAATGGAGACTTATCATGATATAATTAGCCTAAATCCAGAATTTGGTAATTTTCCTAATTTATCTGGCATTTAATTAATTTCGTCAAAAATTCAAAGGGCTACCGGTTTGAACATGAACTACCCTAAGTTCTCATGCAAGATGTCCACCAAAATTATAATAAATAGTATGTTATCTCAATAGGTTAAATCCACAATATAATAATTTTTCTATCATCAAAAGGGCACTAAAATTATTTTAGCAATATTTTCTATCTTCCATTATTTATGAACCAAGTACAGAGAATATTCTTCCAAAAATTATAAATAAATTATAATATGCAGATAAAACCTTAAAAAAAGCATTGGCCCAATTGCATAATTTTTCAGTAATAATATCATCCATAATTAATTTTCAAAGCATAGAACCCCTTTTTAATATTGTGAAGAAAGTACTGGATTTACTCAACTAAAAATTATATAAAAATTCAGGAGCATTCATTCTGAACTAAAACATTTACTTCCAAGATTGCATGGGGTTTCAATGAACATAAAGATCCAAATAATTAAAATATCAATTAGGTCTATAATCAACTTTACAAATTAAGTGCTCGAAATAAACATCATAAAATTACAGTAAAATTTCTATAGCTTCTACCCACTCCAAAACTTACTCAACCCTAGTTTCACAGCCTTTAGATTATTTTTAGTGATGGATTGTGCTTAATTAGTATTTTACCCTAAAGCTAAGATTAGAGTTTTGAGGTATCTACTTGTCTCCAAATTCTCCAAGATTCCATCCAGACGATTCTTATCATGCTAATGTCAACTCTACGGAGTTTCAAAGCAATAAAAGAGCAATTGCCCCATGTCCTTCACAACCCTCAAAACCCTCCATCTAGGGTTTGAGTTTGGATCCTAGGGTAAACCAACTCTAATTCACACCATTTTCTCCAAGTAGGTTATAATAACCCTTCTAAGTCAGTGATCGAAATATCAGCCTCAATTGAGGTGATTTGACCGTTCCAACCTCTAGTGCACTTTTTACTCAAAAATGCCTACCTATTGCCTAGTTAAGAATAGGTGACTCCCTATCCAAAACTCATTCAAATGAGTTGAAAATTTGTACAGAACTACGTTTTATAGACAGGGACCACTCACCAAAATTTGGGAGGGTTTGGAGGTCATATGACCAGTTAAATAATTTCCTCTAACTTAATTAAATTAAAATAAAAACTTTAGGCAAAGTGTCTCCAAAAATTCCCATTTTTGGGCTTCCTATAAATATGGCTAAGTGTAATCCTCTGCCCAAATTTAAGGTCATTTGGACAAAGGACGAAGAGTGGGCATTCATTTTAGTTTCTGCCTAACCCTAGGTACATCCCCCACTAAAACGGGTTCTGCGGTTAAACCGCCTACCCAAACGAGTTGAAATCAATTTTAAATTAATGTGGACTCGAAGGGCTACAACTTTTGTGACTGGACATTTTTCCTAAATCGTCCTCTATGTGCCTCGTTTTGTAGCCTAAAAATATGCTCAATTAATGTATCTTTTCATTATGTATTATATACATAATTTATAAATTATAAAGTGATTTTACTGTTCATCTTTTACAGAACCCGAAGACAGAACACAGAAAAACTCATATTTCCTGTAGCCTTTTCGTGATCCGTCGCCGGCCGTCCGATCACTTCCCTGGCCAGCCACCACCACCACCACCTCCGTCGAGGCGATGGCTAGCGGTCGGCGGTGGTTTGGCCGTCGGAGGTGGCGGTTTCCGGCGTACCCGAAAAATCTATTTTTCATGGTTTTCCATGAAAACGCGAGATAGGTCCGGCTCATTTGAGCACAAACTTCATTTCTAAGATCCTAAGATCTACCCATAAGAGAAGAAGTAGAGGAGGACCTTGTTCGCGGTTTGAAGACGAGATGAACGTCGGATTTTCATGGCGCGGTGATGGCGTTCCCGAACTTCTCCTACAGCAAGAGCAGAAATCTGAATTCATTTGGTCTAGAGTGTAACCTTCTCCTCTTACTCTAAGGGGGCTTTTATAGATCTCTAAGTGGGGAGGGGAAAGGATGAAACATTCATGGCCATGAATGCCCCTCTCTCTCTCTCTTAATATTATTTCGGTTATGGTGCAGGGAAGGAAATGGTGGAAGATGAGAAGACTGATCCAGGTGGCGATTTCCTATTGGGTCAACTCTTCCTCATTTTATTAAGTATTTAGAGAATGAAATGGCTCATAAATACTCCTGCTGTAAATTCCCATAATCAGAATTGATTATGGCTTCGGTTACAGAAATTTCCAGCCTGGCTGACGTTTTGGCCCTTGTCACGGGCGTGACAGGTGTGTTGCAAATTCAGAGTTCGGCGATCGTCTTCCTGAGATCGACGATCGTCGAAGGGGTCACGCCCTAGGTCACGGGCATGACAGCCCGTGATGCAAACTCTGTGCTAGCCGATCGACGATCGTCGAAGGGGTCACGCCCTAGGTCACGGGCGTGACACATAGGTCACGGGCGTGACATGGCCATGATGCAAATTCTGTGTTCGACGGTCGTCTTACTGAGATCGACGATCGTCGAAGGGGGTTACGCCCTAGGTCACGGGCGTGATATATAGGTCACAGGTGTGACAGACCCGAGTTGCAAATTCTGCGCTCGACGATCGTCTTTCCGAGATCGACGATCGTCGAAGGGGTCACGCCCTAATCACGGGCGTGACGGGTCGGTCACGGGCGTGACCAACCCGTGACTCGAAGTCTTGGTCGATGAACTTCAATTTTTGGGTTTCCTAGGGTTCTGTCACGACAGACCGACTCCTAGGGGTCTAGCCGGAAATGGGATGTTACATATGTTGCCTATCAAGGTTTCAAGGTATATCAGATGGATGTAAAGTCAGCATTTCTGAATGGTGACTTAAAAGAGAAAGTCTATGTTGAACAACCCTCAGGTTTTGTAGACTCTCACTATCCTAACTATGTATATAGGCTAAGGAAAGCTCTATATGGTTTGAAACAAGCCCCTAAAGCTTGGCATGAAACCTTGTCTACTTTTTTTATTGAGAATAAATTCTCTAGAGGAAAGATAGACAAAACTCTATTCTTTAGGGAATCTAAAGGCAAGATCATCCTAATCCAGATATATGTTGATGACATTATCTTTGGATCTACTGAAAACAACCTTTGTAGAAAGTTTGCCAAACTTATGCAAGGGAAGTTTGAAATGAGCAGTATGGGTGAGCTGAAGTTCTGCTTGGGACTTCAAGTTAGACAGACTGGCGATGGATTGTCCATATCTCATTCTAAGTTCAACAAGGAGTTAATTAATAAATATGGAATGGACTCAGCCTCCATCATGAAAACAATAATGGGAACAAGTATGCTTATAAGCACAGATGAGGTAGAGAAACCTATTGATGAGTCTTTGTATAGAGGGATAATTGGCTCTCTACTCGATCTACTTGACTGCTAGTAGACCAGACATCATGCATGCAACATGTGTCTGTGCTAGGTACCAAGCATGCCCAAAGGAATCTCATTACACTGATATCAAGAGAATTTTGAGATATCTTAAGGGCACACCTAATCTAGGTCTTTGGTACCCTAAGAATAGAGATTTATTACTAACAGACTTTTCAGATGCAGACTTTATAGGGTGCAAAGAAGACAGGAAAAGTACCACAGGAACTTGTCAATTCCTAGGTTGATGGCTGATGTCATGGAGTAGCAAGAAGCAAACAAGTGTAGCTATCTCAACTGCTGAGTCAGAATATATAGATGCAGGCAGCTGCTGTGCACAGTTGATGTGGATAAAGCATCAACTTGAAGACTATGACATCAAGGTAAGTAGAATTCCACTATTCTGTGATTCTACTAGTTCTATTTCTATTGTTAAAAACTTTGTTTCACACAGTAGAACTAAGCATATAGAAATTAAGTTTCATTTCATAAGAGAACATATGGAGAAGGAAGATATTAATCTAGAATTTGTGAACACAAATAGTCAAATTGCTGATATTTTTAAAAAACCTCTGGATGAAACTAAATTAAATTATTTTAAAATTGAATTAGGTATGTTTAACCTAGAATAGGTCAGTACAAGCTTTCCTAAGTAGAATATATAAGCACAAAATTTCTCAGGAAATTTGGGTAAGTAAGAAAGTTTGTGTCGACACAAGCAAATTGTGTCAACACTCTCAGTATGTTGTGTCAACACATAAACAGTATTTGTGTCGACACAAGAATTTGTGTCGATACACTCTGTCGAGACTTGACTAGCCCGTGTCGACACTAACACAAGTATGTTGACACATAGATATGTCGACTAAAAATAAGTTTTGTCGAGACCTAAGTCTTTTATGTCGACACATGTACAACTATGTCGACTAGTATTATTACTAAGTAAGGTGTGTCCTTTGACCTACACTTTACCAGTAGACTATAAATAGGGGGACATAAAATCTGGTCGACAACGCCTTAAGAATTCTTGAATCTAGACCTTATGTCGACATAGATATTCACCTCTCTTCTCTTCTTTCTCTCTCTCTCTCGTCAATGGCGCCCCAACAGGACAACAAGGTGAATGAAGGTTACAAGCTGGTTCACGGGGGATTCGAGACGGCTTCACAGGACATCAAGGGTGTAATCACCCTAATTTTGGAAAATGGTTTGGAGTTCTTGGTCTCTGAACCAACAAGAATTTGGAAAAAGGAAGTACTGGAATTCTACTCATCAGCAACTGTGGACACTGAGGGAAAGAAGATCAAAGCCACAGTTCAGGATTCAAGAGTAAAACTCACACTTAAGATGATCAGGAAATCGCTCCAACTTCCCAAGGTTAAGGATGATGATGAAATAGTTCCATCCATGACAAAAGATGCACTAAGTTGGTGCGGGCTGAACCCTAATACCAAAGTTGGATCATCAATTACCATAAAGGGGATGAATTCCCAAGGTAAGTTTCTTTCTGAAATCGTAGGCAAGGTAATTCTGTGCAAGACTGGTGGACATGACAGAATATCTGCCTACATGTTCAACCTAATGACCAGAGTCATATTCAATGTAAAAACAGACTGGTCGTCAGTAGTATTTGACAAGATTCTAGAAGGATTAAAGAAGCCAAATCTGGGAAGGATACTAAGCTTATGTCTAGCTTCAACAATACCAGATGTTATGAACCAACTATCAGGATCCAAGATAAACCATATGAGGAGGATGGATATGAGAATTCTATCCAGATGGGATAGAGTATTGGCCAAAGAGGTTTCTACTCCACAGAAATAGGTCAAGAAGGATAAGAAGAAGAAAGAAATAGTTCAACAAGCAGAATCCTCCAGTGATTCTGAAGAAGTGGTAGTATTCAGTTCAGATGAAGACCATCAATAAAAAGAAGCTCAAGATCAAGTCTAGAGCAGTAAGCACCCAAAGCAACAGATAGCCTCCACTCTAGGGGAGAACACCCTGAACCAGCAGTACAAGACACTGAACTATCTGAGCTGCCTGCCCAAGGGGGAGGTATTGCTAAAGCTACTCTGGAAAGTGAGTATGCTGCTGATACAGTGATGGACATTGTATCAGACATAAACAAAAAAGAACTGATCATTGCTGAGAAGGAAGCACAAGATGTGTAGATGAAAGATACAGCTCAAGATGAGCAAGTAAGTATCTCATTTATAGAGAGGGCCCTGGACAAAAATCTGGATGTTCACGGAGAACCTTTTGTTTCCCAAACTAATCTTGTTCCTCATGTTCAGATGCAGTAGGAGGTAACTATGGAAGAGTTGTTTCCTGATTTACCAGTAGCAAAGACTGAGGGGGAGCAGCCATAAGTAGAAAAGGAACTTTCAGGAACTGAGGGGGAGGAGCTACTGGATGCCCCAGTTAAAAAAGCACATGTAGATATAGAAAGCTCATCTCAATCTTTTGATGTTGAATAAGCCTCCATGGATAAAAAGAGAAAACTGGTTTCTCTGAGGAAAAGAAGTACAGGCTATAATAAAGCCTTACAAATAGTCACTCAACCACATGCTCAAGGCATGGACTTCAGTTCATTACTGGTCCAACTACAAGTCAAATTGGATGAACAAAGGCAGTTCTTAGAAAAATATGTGGATGAGACAAATAAGGAGATGCACTTCCAGCTAGCACAGGACATCAAGTCCATTAGATTTGAAGTCAATTTGAAAAAGAAAGAGATGATAGATTGCTTCCATAAAGGAGGTAATGCTATAGTATATTTGGCTGAGCGACAACAACTAATAAAAACTGAAGTTGAGGACATTGCAACCAAGAAAGGATATATTTTAGAAAATCAATTTAGGTCAAATGAAAATCTCAAGAACTCACATGAATAAATTCTCAAAAAAGTGGGTAGTATTTCTACTGATTTGAAAATAGAAGTATCCAAGCAAATACAAGCAGATCTAGTTGTTGTCCATACAGCCATTGAAGCTTCTCAAAGGACTATTTCTGATTACTTGACTAAACTCAAAGCCTACTACCAAGAAGGTACAAAATATCTAGCTGATCAAGTAAGGTTTCAAAAGAATGATTTGAGGGATTATATAGCTAGAGAAGTCATAAAGGGGGAGAGAATATTAGTCAAAGCCAGCTCTGATCATGCAAAATGGTTATCTAATACCATCAAAGCTACACTTGGATTTCCACCCCTATATGAGGATGATAATATTGCTGAGTCTGGTGTTCAACCTGCCTACATTGAAGGGGATCAGCCAGAGGTTGCACAGGTCATTTTTCCTCCATCTAATTTTGACATAGTCTAGCAAGAAGTTCAGCAAATGTATAGCCCTCCATAGGAGGCACAAAATATTATTATTGAAAAGGTAGAAATGTTAGAGGCTGCCAAGGAAGCTCAGAAGGAAGCACAGTTGTCCAAGAAAAGGTTTAGAGAACAGGCTGAATTAAAGTCTTATTTTGAGCAGTGGAGCCCTACTTCCAGGAACATTATTTTAACTGCCTGGAAAGCTGTGAAGGACAAGACATATGATAGAGGTAAATGGTATTCTGAGCAAGAGTGGAAAAAAGTATCAAGCTAGGCAAGAAGCCATTCTTCAGTACAGTAGGAGTCTAAAAGCTGGGAAGTTACCTGCAATGCTCTGGAGTCTAGCAAGTACTTTCCAAAGCCTTTTCACTATTTTGAAGATAAAGGCTGAAGAACTGAAGAATAAGGATCTGAAAGGAAAGAAACCAGCTGATGATACTGAACCTACTGTGCAGGCTAAGATCAGATCTAAAAAAGGAATAGTAATTAAGGAGCCTAATCAATCTTAGGATAGATAGGCTAATATGTAAAACAATGTAATCTTTTATTTTTTTTATTCTAAAGAAAAACATGTAAACCTAGAATTTTCTGATTAATGAATGAAATCAGTTTCAGTATTGATTTTAGTTGTTTTCCTGCAGTGAAATATATGTACATCTATTTTTCTGTATTTTATTATGAGTGACGTATATCTTTGACTAAGAGTTATGACTTCTCCAAATATGAGGAGATTGTTGGGTACACTGAAAAATATTTACTAGATTTAGAGAAGGTTCATCTTACTCATTGATATACATCAATTTGTATGTGATAGATGATTGAGTTTCATTGTGCAGGTGTAAGGTTTGCAAGAAAATTCTCTAAGTACAAGTGTCGACACTTGTGAAGAATTGTGTCGACACCTAAAAATTGTGTCGACACAAGAAGAATGGTTGTGTCGAAACCCAGGCATTGTGTCGACACCTGAAGAAGAAGCTGTGTCGACACCCAGAATTGTGTCGACACCTGAAGCAGAAGCTATGTCGACACCAAGGAGTTATCTCGACACTAGAAGAAAGGCATGTATCGACACCCAAGAATTGTGTCGACACCTGAAGAAGGTTTGTGTCGACACACAGGACTTGTGTCGACACACACTCAACGGCATCTATCAGCAACAGCTATACTGAGTCTGAAGGGCTTGTGTTGACACACAGGAATTGTGTCGACACACACTCAACGACGTCTGGACAACACTCAACGCTATCTATCAACAGCAGTTATACTGAGTCTGAAGGTCTTGTGTCGACACACAAGACTTGTGTCGACACACACTCAATGATGTCTGGAAAACACTCAATGCCATCTATCAGCAATAGCTATACTGAGTCTGAAGGGCTTGTGTCGACACGCGGGACTTGTGTCGACACGAACTCAACGACATCTGGACATACACTCAATTCCATCTGTCAGCATCAGTTATGTCGAGACCAGGAGTAGTTGTGTCGACACACGGGACTTGTGTCAACACATACAAACAGAAGCTGTGTCGAGAAGCAGAAGAATGACTGTGTCAACACATTGCATGTTGTATCGACATCATCAAGGCTTGTGTCGACACTTAGTCTATTTGTGTCGACACATGTGAAGTAATTTGCTGAGTGTTTCCTGCTGAGATATAAAGTAATTGCAGAATCAGCTGTCATGACTGAAGACTTGACAGCTGTCATAAACAATAAGTCTGACACCTTTGTCAGAACTGTCAGAAGGTTGTTACAAACTGGATCAACCGGTAATCATTGAGAAACTCTATATAAAGGACTGATCCATGACAACCAAAAGAGAATTAAGGTTTTTCAAGCAATTACAGGGGAACAAACCAACACAGATCCAGAGAGAGAACTCAACAACAAGAAAGGGGGGAACCCTTAAGAAGGCAGATCCTGAACAATCTGCAAAAAAAGATTCAGGTCTATTTCTGAATCTAAGAAGGGAGCTGTCTGAAGATTAACTTCTACTGCAAGTCAGATCAACCTCATTTTGTTCAATTAAGAAGCTTTGAAAAAGCTAAGTCAGGTTGGATCTAAAGTATACAGTTTGTTCAAGAACTGATCAAGAAACTCACACCAATTTAGAGATCTATTTGGGTGAAATTTCTGTACCACTATATATTCTTTTTCCTTGTAAGATCTTCTTAGATCTGAGTTGTAAGCCTGTGTATATAAAGGATGAGGTAGGGATGAGAGCCTGAGGTGTAGGACTTGTGAAATTCTCAGTTGTAAGCCTGGTGATCAAGGCTGAGGTAGGGCTGTTGCTTGAGGTAGGGTTCTTGGGAAGAATCTGAAGTAGGACTTGTATAAGTCTGAGCTGTAGGAACATGTCAGGTTCTAAGGTGTAAGATCTGGGGATCTGAGTTAGTGGAAGGAAGTTGGGCTGAATCCAGTTCTCTACTGGATAGGAGAAGGGGGAAAGTGAATGTACCCATAACTTTGAGAACCACTATAAATCTAGTGTACTGTGCTGTACTGTGATTATTGTGTTGTGAATTGTATTATTTGTGCTAAGTTAGAACAAGATAATTGCCTAAAATTTATTAAAGAAAATTAGAACTTATTCACCCCCCTAGGTGTCTAGGCTCTTGAAATCAAGTCTTTCACACTTACATGAAGCATAACATAAGCATTGCATTGCATATCTTGACATGCATTTCTAGCAGATCTTCATCATATAAATTAGTATTGGCTTTTTCATATGTTGAGTTATTTTATCGGAAACCTTAACTTATAAGTTTATATGAACATTCATATAAGTTAAGATACGCTTTTATGGTGGTAGTGTAATTAGTTTTTTATTTCCTTTACTTACTATTTACTTATTTACTGCTTCCTCTATTACTACTTTTGATGTTTACTGTATATATATAAACTGTTAGTTAGTGTCATGTCACCTTCTTTTTCATTCTGCTTTATTATCCTCCACTTTCTTCCTCCCGCGGGGTCCCTAGGAGTCATGGGGGTGAGGCAAGGATGATAATGGCTTAGTCTTTTGAATAGCGATAGGTAGAACATATCATTTTAGGAGTCCAGGGTATCGCAGTAGCATCACAACCCGGAGGACCAGCAGCACGAGGAGGCAGGACTTGAGGAGCCTTTACCATGCACCACTACTACTACTAACATGCGTCAAGTTGATGTGTGTTCTTTTGATTAGCTTCTGCATAGATGTGTTATAGAGAGAGAGTGTGTGTGTGTGTGTGTGTGTGCTTATTCTTTTGGACATGTACCAGGCTTAAGCCCATATTACTCTTCATCTGTTTTCTCATTATGGACAATTACTTGATATATATTATATGCTATGATTTTTGGACTTAGTATAGTCTTTTACTTCTTATCTCACTGTCTATGTGATATGATCATACTAGCCAGGAGAATCGCCGTCTTGTGGTGGCGACTAACCCATATGTCGGTGTCACCGCAAGGCGGCGGTTATGGACACAAAAGCTTCCCTCGGTCGTGCTCTATTACCAAGAGGGAGGATTTTATAAAGATCACTCCCCGCATCGGGACTGGTGGGTTATTGAATACATAGACGGGTCCGTTCGTAGGACAAAGATATTCTTCGCAGATCCCCATGCTCTGGAATGAGGACATAAAAAGGACGTCGACCGAGCTTTTGTTGTCCATGAGAATCCTTTTTACTTTGAGGCAAGACTCTCCTATTCCCGCATTGATGATGAGGGAGTCTTAATGTGTCTTGCTCACCTCTAATATGTCTTCATCCCCAAAGCGGATTGTGTTGTCCTTACACATCCTTTTATCGGGGTAGCCTTCCTTGCGCTGTGTTATGGAGAAAACTTGTTTAGCCAGGGCAGGGGATCCTGTAATTGTCTTCACTTCCATACCTAAAAGTGTGCTCGCCACGCCTCGTGGTGTTTTTGTAGAAATCGCGGTGTGGGTCAAGCGACTGGAGTTTTTGGCATTGTTACTGCTAGTTAGTAGTGCTTACGCGTGGCAAGCATTGTTTTCTTGAGATTCTTCAAAGCTTCTGGGATCACTTTCCTATAGACAACGTCAAACTGTTGCAGGTCACACAGTTTTTTCCCAGTCCAGAGAATCGGACTACCTTAGTTTGGAGTTGGACCGACGCGCAAAAAGTTAATGAAAAATAGCAGCAAATGACAAGAAGTTTTTTTAACGTGGAAAACCCGAAAAGGGTGAAAAACCACATGGTGGGATTTATGTTAGGCCAAAATCTATTATTTCGTTGAGTTTACAAGAATTGAGAGTTTCCTCGGATGGTGACAGACCACATTTCTGTAACAAAGCTTTGAATATAGGAACAGAAGAAAACAAACTAAGTCTATAATGCTCTAATGAGAGCATCCCATGGAGCATTCTGTTGTAGCTTCCTCTATAGCAGATAATTTGCTAAGTACTCGTAGTGTTGAGAGTTGAGCGCTAAGCGGCCTAAAGAGGGAGTAGAGCGAATTTCGAGCGAAGGAACGATCTAAGTCTCACGTCCTTGCCAGAAAACCTTAGAGCTCTCTCTAGCCTTTGGAATTGTTTGTCTTCAAATGAGAGCCTTGGGGCCTTTTATAGTTTTTGGAGGGACGTGATGTTAATTATGTCGAGGCAGATTTTTTGCTGAGGAATGACGTCGCTCCATTACGGTCACCTGGACCACCAATTTTCAGAAAACGATGGGTGTGCCCCCAAGATGGCTCAGGAGACCGGGCAGGCTGCCTGACAGCGGTCGGAGGCAGCAAGAGGCGGCGGATATGGTCGGAGGCAGCAAGAGGCGGCGGATATGGTCGGAGGCAGCAAGAGGCGGCGGAGATGGTCGGTGGCGGCGGCCAATGACGTGCGTTGGCCACGTGCGCGTGCTAACAGCGTGCGCGCGCAGGCTGCGCGCTCCAGGCCGCATGTTGGCCGCGCAGCTGTAAGTGCGTGCACTAGCTGCATGTGTGTTGGCCGCATGCGCGCATGCCATGCGTGCACGCGCGCTAGCCATGTGTGGGCGCGCGTCGTCCGTGCGCGCACCTTGGGGGTGTTTTTGGACCCCCTTTGAGCGGGCACGGTTTGCCTTGTTGGGTTAGTTCTCTTGCATGTTTTCGGTCGGATACCTTTGACTTGACTCAGGAATTTTTTAGGGGGGTACCCCATCAAGAATGAATAGGATATTAATGTAGAATTAAAAATGAGACAAACTTGAGTTTGAATCTGGGGTAAGAGATGATCAATACATGAAACATTCAATATTTCAACATTAGGGTTCAGAAATATACTGAGATTTTGAGAGTCTTCCTGAGAAATGATTGGTGTAAGGAAATGCAAAGAAACTAAGGAAGGTTGGGGTTTCCCGCTGGTGAGATCAGTGAGTGAAGAAGGATTCAAGTTGAGTAGCAAAGAAGTAGAGCAATCTAAACTGCTTCGTGAGAGGTTCGATAGCCAACGTCATGTGGAGCTCTGCGTGTGGAAGAAGACGAGCGGGAAAATTAGGGCTTGATCGTGAGATTGCGAGTGGGATGAGCGCAGGGGCGGATCCAGGAAATTTGACTAGGGGGGCCCAATCAAAAGGCGGAGAATTTTTTTTATGATCGACGTCTATACCAAAATTTGCACATGTAGAGATATCACAATTGGGTCATAAAAAGAATTATTTCTTATTGTAACTTATCTATTTAGAGACATCTGAGCTCTATCTTTTATCAGTTATTAGAAAAATGGAATATTGTGTGATGCTGGTCTGATCTATGTTGCAGTATACATAATAATAACTTTTCAATAATTTGAGATGCGGTAATTTAAAAAGTATTAACAATTCAAATTTGAATTGTTTATTCAGGTTAAATATTTGTGTGATGAAGTAAATAAATACAAAAAAATGTTGATAGCAATGAAAATGTTTAAGATGACGTCATTGCTATAAAGTATGTGTTGCAATAAAAGTGTAAAGTGTTATCATCATTAGTGTGGACACATGCTCCTGCAGAGAATGAGAATTTTAACAAGAGGGCCCAAACTATTCAAAAAGTTAAAGAAACACGTAGTCAAAATTCACTGACTTTGATCTCATGTATTCTTAGGGTGTAATAAAGGAGACACTGAGAAAATAAATAAGATTACCGGAGTTAAGTAAAGAAGACGTCGTGTTATATCGTGATGAAGATGACGATAATATTTCTTTCAGAGATTTTAAAGAAGCTATGAGTAAAAAAAAAGGTGGACTTCGCGGGGTCAAAATTGTTTGCAGCTATCTTAGCTAAATTTATAGGTTATCTCCATAAAAATTAATTAAACCAGTTACATCTCATGTCAACTTTCTCATCTTTCAACCAAAAAAAATTAAATGACTTCACCTTTCTGGGCCCTTTTTTCCCTTATTCGGATACCGTTTTTGATGTATAAGTAGTCAAAATCCATTGGCTCGACGAGAGGAACACAAATTCATCATCTATTTTACCAAAATCCTTGGGGGGGCTTGGGCCCCCGTCGGCCCCCCCTTAGATCCGCCCCTGGATGAGCATGAGCGTAGAGGGCCTTCAAAATAAATGCAAAAAGAGGATCGTGATCTTGAATCAACAGATAGGATGCATTCCATGTCTCACTAAGTTAACGGAATTTCATTACCACCATATATCTTTTTAAGTAGTAATATATATATATATATATACATACATACATACATACATACATACATACGAGTGTCAGGCACAGGACTCCGCCCCTACGACCAACCACGACAGTATCCAAACTGTGATAGTACATAGGGTCACTAGTGCCCCGCGCAACATTATTCTGATCGCGACATTGCTCCGGCGCGATAACGCTCCTGCCGCTCGGAAACCCCCGAGCTTTATACTTCACCCGTCCCTCATTTTTGTCATGTCCACGGGGGTTTGTGAGCGACAAAGAGAGCACATTTTTTTATTGTTGGTGTGAGATTTTGCCTATATAGAGCACATTTTTGAAAATTTTAAAAAAACATAAAAATTTTAAAAACTGAAAAATTTGTTAATAAACATGGGTAAAATTGGAAAATAAATGTATAATCAAATGATATTTTTCCTTTTAATATAACAAGTGATAGAACCATGAGCTCCTCCCCTACAATCAACCATGACATTACTCTGAACGTGAGTGCACGATGGGCCCCAAGTGTCTTGTGCGATTGTACTCTGGCCACGACATTGCCCTGATGTGATGGTGCTCCCACCACTTGCAAACCCCCGAATGCCCACTCATTGTTCCTTTTTTCTTGTGCATGCAAGTTTGGGAGTGGTGAGGAGAGCACATTTTATTGTAAGTAAGAGATTTTGTCTTTAAAGAAAAAACACATAAATTAAAGAAATTGAAATTTTGGTAATAAAGAACGGTAAAATCGGAAAATTGAATATTTAACGAAAGGGCATTTTCCTCTTTTATTATAGTATAGATATATAGAGAGATAGTGAGCATGTGTAGAGATATTGTTAAGTATGGGGTACTCCTATAATATTACATAATATATAGTATACGTTTTATAATATAATATGTTGGGTTTGCACGAAGCATCTGGGTGTTGATCAAGGTGGAATCAACTACCCGTTGCCCCCAGCTAGGTTTATATAGACAAATCCTAGGTTTAATTGGGGAATTGGACATCCCAATATCCAAATCAACCTATTAAGTCTCTGAACTTATTATATGTCCTAATATATACCAACAATCTCCTCTTATATTTATGACATACAATATTTATGTTTCGGAGTGTAAAAAGTAGATAGTATCAAAGTTTCCAACTTTACGCATTTTCCAAACAAAGTTAGCACAGATAAACACGAAAGGAGTTTTCATCAAAAAGTAAATATTCAAACACAAAGGTGCTACTCAAGGAATAAAAGTCTGCAAACATAAGTACAATGGAACATAACGTATAACAATTCTACTCAGAGAGTAGATCATCCTCATCCATGTCAAAGTCTACTTTCTCTCATCCATCTTCATCAGTATATGAAAAAAAATTTATGATGTTTAGACTTTATGAATTCATAAACATATACAGTAATGTTTAAAGTAAACTAGCTTTTCCTGAATGAGCTTAGTACTTCTAAGTAGAAGTGAAGTAATTCTGTCAGCATCTATATCCAATCTAACTAGGACCAGTCAAGTTATAATTTCAAAAATCACACATTATTATCTTGCTCATTAAAGGTCACTATGCACCTTATAAAAAAATATGGCATAACGTCAATTGCAACATTATCAAATGTGAAATAATGTGCTATGACCATTAATGTTAGATTAACCTTTACAACAGCATTTTATTCTCAATTGAATAATCCTCGAATCAACTTACAATGAGAGAGATGTTAAGTTATCAAAAGTGGAATAACTGACATCTAATCATCTTGGGTTTTCATCAAAAAAATTATTTGGAATTTTCAGTATGTTTTAGATGTTTGAATGTTGCAGCTATAAGTTTTTACCACCAAAACATAAACATAAGAGAAAAGTTTCACATGTCTATGACCTTTAATCTCATCTCCCCCGATAATTTTATTATGAGAACTCTATTTAAGTCTTTTGTTAAAACATCTACAATATTATCTTTTGATCTCACATCAATCAGGGTCATAATCCCTTGACTCATGAGAGAGATCAACCATGCTTGTTTTATCCTTAGTTATCATCTTTTTCCATTGAACAGAGTGTTCGTAGTAATGGTTTTAATAGCCTGATTATCACAGTAAATTGCAACAGAACTCAATTTCAGGCACGTTAGTAGAATGTCCATCACTAAATCTCTTATCCACTATGTTTCTTCTCCTGCTGAAGCTAGAGCGTAGAGTTAGGATTCCATAAAGGAGAGTGCAATACCTGATTGCCTCTTGAAATTCCAGGCTACAGATGCTCCTCCTAGTGTGAATATAAATCCACTAGTGGACTTCTTGCCATTTATTTCTAAGCATCATGATGCATCAAAATATCCTTCCAGGACTGGAGGATGATCATTATAACATAAATCATACTTTTGGGTGTGCTTTAGGTATCTCATTAGCCTATCGAGGGCATCCCAATGGTCTTGGCTAGGATTACTAGTGAATCTACTTAACATGTTGATCGTAAAGGTTATGTCATGTCTAGTGTAAACCATAACATACATGAGACTACCAATAAGTTTAGAGTAATCTAACTGTCTAACCACAGCTCCTTCATTGGGCTTTAAGCTATTATTGTAGTCATATGGTGTCTCTATTATTTTACTTTCACTGTATCCCACATATCCAACATGGATTTTATGTTGTGGCTTTGACTTAGGGAAATGTCATTTTTCCCAATGCTCACTTGCATACATAGTATAGTTTTAGCAACACCAAGATCTTTAATGTTATATTCCTTTATTAGATCTGACTTTATGTCATCCACTTCAGATTGGTCAGATCCTAGAATTAACATATCATTGACATACAATCATATTATAACGACTTTATTTGATCTATGACGTATGTAAAGGAATTTATCATAGAGACTTGACATGAATCCCATGTCCTTTACCTTATAGTCAAATTTCTCATGTGATAATTTCGGTGCTTGTTTCAGTCTGTATAGTGACTTAATTAACTTAAAGACCTTAGTTTCATAACCTTCTATAATGAAACCTTCAGGTTGACTCATGTAGATCTCTTTGGTCAGATCTTCATTCAAAAATACGGTCTTAACATCCATTTAATGAAAAATAAAGTTCTCAATAGATACAATGTCAAGAAGGATCCTAATGGTTGCTAAGTGAAACACAGGTGAGTAAACATCAAAATAATCTACTCCGCTTACTTGTGTGAAACCTTTAGCCACCAGGCGTGCTTTATACTTAGTTATGCTACCATCAGGATTTAATTTATTTTTCAGAACTCACTTACATCTTATAGTTTTAGCACATTTTGGCTTATCAACTAACGTCCAGATGTTGTTCTGAAGTGGAGAGTTCATCTCTTCATCAATTGCTTATTTCTAGAGTATTGAATCCTTTGATCTCATCGCTTCCTTATAGGTGGATGGATCGGCCTCAACGTGGTAAGTGACAAAGTCATTACCGAAGGTTCTGGGAGTTCTCTCTCTTACAGAAGTCCTCCTAGACTCTAGGTTAGAAATGTCTACAGGAACTGAATAGGAGGTGTTCGGTACTAACTCAGTAATAATTGCATGCATACTTAGGAGTGATAGCTTCTTATCTTTAATAAATTTATCTTAAAATACCGCATCCCTAGATTTTATAATGATATTATTGAAAATATCTAGGAATATATCTGCAACACAATCTTCAGCACAACCTAAGTAGACACAAATGTTGGTCCTAGGTCCAAGCTTAGACCTTCTAGGGTCGGAGACCCTAATGTAGGCTATACAGCCCCAAGTCTAAAGTCTAGTAATGGTTGGGGGTCTCTTAAACCAAATCTCGTAGAGTGTAACCTCTAACTTGATATGATGAACCTTATTTAGAATGTGATTTACAGTTAGACTGCTTCTCCCCAATAAGCAACAGGCATACCAGTAATTAAGAGCATAGAGTTCAATATTTCTGTTAACGTTCTATTTTTCATCTCAGCTATGCCATTCGATTGGGGTGAGTAAGGAGCAGTGGTTCTACTATGATTCCTTGGGAGGAAAGGAAACACTTGAACTAATTGGAAATGAATTCTCCTTCTCTATCACTTCTAAGTCATCTTATTTTCATGTCTAGTTGATTTTCTACCCTTGTTTTGAAAAAATAGAACTTTTCAAATGCTTTATCTTTAGTTTTAATAAGATAAGTGTGGCAGAACCTTGAGCAATCATCTATAAAGGAGATCATACAGTTCATTCTCTCGCTTATGACAAAACTTTTAAAGTCACATATATCAGAATATATTTGTTGGGTACATTAGAAATTGTGTACCCGATTTGAAGAAGCCCTTTCAACTCAATGATATACACAAATTTGTATTTGATGTATATTGAGTTTACATGTGCAGTGTCTATGTTGAAGAAAAATAAACTAAGTAAAAAAGGGTCGAGACACTAGACAAGTGTCTACACCTTTGTAAAAGCAGTGTTGAGACAAGGAATCAAGTTGTGTCGACACTCAGGACTAGTGACGACACCCTTATTCAAGTAGTGCTGAGACAGTAAGCAAGCTGTGTCGACACCTAGGACTTGGGTCGATACCGTCAGTCAAAAAACCAACTGTGTCGACACTCAGGACTAGTGTCGACACATTTTACACAAGTTATGTCGAGACTGGAAGCAGGCTGTATCGACACCAAGGACTTGGGTCGACACCGATTAGTCAAGAAACCAGTTGTGTCGACACTCAAGACTTGTGCTGATACATTTGATACAAATTGTGTTGAGGCAAGAAGCTAGCAGCGTCGAAACACTCAATTGTTATCGACATCCCTATACGAGAAGTGTCGACACCCAGGACTGGTGTCGATAGAATCTAAGTACAGAAGTGTCATAACTCAGAACTGGTGTCAACACCTTCAAGCAGAAGCTCTCAGACAGAAATTCTTCTAAGTCCAGAATTCGAAGCTTGAAGTTCTGACAACTGTCAGAACTGTCAGATGTTAGTAGATTAACTGGGGCAGCCGGTCAATCTTGCCAAAGCCTATATAAGGAGACCAACACAACAAAAAAAATATAGAGCGATCATTCTTATTCTTCTCATCTAAGTCTATTAGAACAATTCAATAGAATTCTGAAGGTGGAGAGGAGGCAGATTGTGGATAAACTTCAATCTTCTCCAACCAAGTTCAACCCTACCTTCTCCTTCAAGAAGCTTTGAAAAAGCTAAGAGGGGTTGAACCTTTTTCTTCATAGCCAGGATTAAGGGAGAAGATTTCACATCAAGATCTGATCAAGAAGAAGTCACCAGTCTCTTTCTTTCTGGGTGATACTTCAAAACTCAAATTCTTTCTGTTATATCAATTTTGTAAGATTTATCAGTAGATCTAAGTTGTAGGAGATTGATTTCTCTGAGTTGTAAGCCTAAATTATAAAGGTTGAGGTATGGTTGTGAGTCTGAGGTAGGAGAAGGGACTATTTCTCTGAGTTATAGGAACTGGAAGGTTCTGAGGTTGTAGGGCAAGGTTTTGCCTGAGGAGTAGGAGTGGAGTATCACTGTAAGGTAGGGTTCTTGAAGAGGAACCTGAGTTATAAGATCTTGAGGATCTGAGGTAGGACATTGCTTTGTCTGAGTTGTAGGAGCCAGCTGGGCTCTGAGGTGTAAGATCTGAGGATTTTTGGAAAAGTAAGAAGAAGTTTGGCTGAATCTGGCTCATTGCTAGATAAGCGAAGGGGGAAAATGGATTTATCCATAAATTAGGGAACCACTATAAAACTACTGTGTGTTATGTTGTGTTGTGTTGTCATGTATGCTGTGATTATTAAAATTAGATTTGTGTTGTGATTGTTAAACTTAGATTTATGTTGTATTTAGTAGATCAACAGTGTTCTTGAATATTGTGGCTGTGTAAATAAACACACAAAGAAATTTTTGTGACTTAAAAGTAGCCAAGATTTAAATTGGACCTATTCACCCCCCCCCTTTAGGTCACTCTCTATCTTAAACAAACACTTTACAATTGGTATCAGAGGGAGGTTAACTGTGAAGGCATAACAGCCTAGTGAGAATCCTAAGGATTAACCGAGAACAAATCATGGCTCAAAAAGAAAATCATTCCATCAAACTCTCAATCTGCTCTAAAGAAAACTTTGGGATTTGGAAGGAAAGGGTTAGACTCTTCATGGAGGCTGCAGATCCAAGAGTATACGTCACTTTATTGGAAGGACCTTTCATACCTATGAAAGTGTCAATTCTTAATGCCAACATAAGGACACCTAAGACCTACATGGAGATGGATAAGGATGAGATAATTCTAGCCTCTATGGACAAGAGAGCTCAGAATATAATTGTCAGTGCTATAGATGACTCCACATTTCGAAACTTGATTCATTGCAAAATATCCAAAGAAATGTGGGAATCGTTGATTGTATATATAGAAGGCACTGATGAGGTTAGAGATGACAAAAAATTTCTATTAAACCAGCAGTATGAAGCCTTCAGGCAAGACAAGAAAGACACAGTGGCTGAGAGCTTTGAGAAATTTTTCAGAATAGTGAACAAACTGAGAATATATGACAGGAGTTTCACCAATTATGAACTCAATGACAAGTTCTTGAGGTCCCTGAATAAGGAATGGGAAATCAAGATTTGTGTTATTAGAGAAATGAGCGACTTGGCCAATATAGTCCCCAAGGTTCTATTTGGCAAGCTGTTGTCTCATAAGCTATAGCTGAATCTCAGGAAGTCTGAAGAAGACTCAGCAAGAGCACTCAATAGAGAAAAGTCTATGACCCTAAAGGCTGAGACATCCAGGAAAGTCAGGGAGAAATCTGCTCCCTCAGAAAGACAGGATGCAGTCTCAAAATGCACAGAATCTTCCTCATTAGGAGGGGACCTGACTGAAGAAGAACTGTCACTCTTCTCAAGACAATTCAAGAAGATGTTGAGGAGAAGAAGGAAGGGTAGCTGGAAGGGTCCAGCTGAAGACTCTTCTCATAAGAAGAAAGATCACTCAGAGAAACCCAGGAAAAAGAAATCTGGGGACAAGTATGGTTCTTCTTAGAATAAACACACAAAGACTAATCTTGTTTGTTATTGTTGTAATAGGCAAAGGCATGTCATTGTTGAATGCGCAGTAAAAAGGAAGGAGAAAAAGTCTGAAAATTGAAAGACTGGACAACACAAGAAGTTTGACAAAAGCCTCTTGGCAAAGAAGCAGTCCACTCTTTCAAATAGTGAGACAGATTCATCTGAATCAGAAGAGGAGGAGACTCTTTTGGGTTTATTGGCCATTGAGGAGGCCAACAATAGAAGAAGAACCACACTGTCATCCAGTGATAATGATGACTGTATAGATCAAGGGTTTATGACCCTAGTAGAAGAAGAAGATCAGGATTGTTCAAATCCTACCAAGGTAAAACCTCTTACTACTAATTTTGCCTCAGGCTCTAGATCAGCATCAGAGAATGAATCATGTTCACATTCTTCTACTAATAGTGAACATGGTTCAGATTCTGAAGCAGATTTCAACACACTCATCGACATATATGGGAAGTTGTTGAAGGCTTTGATTACAAGCAAAGAGCTAGTTAAGGAACAAACCAAAGAACAGGAGTCTCTGAGAGCAGTACCTTTACAGTTGGAGAGGGCCAACATTAAGTTGGACCTTCAAAAACTGAAGCTCATAGACTTAACCAATAAAATAGATATTCAGACTGAGACTATTGCAGAACAAGCCAAGACTATCAAGGACCTGAAAGGAAAGCTTCTTTAGGAAAGACAACTCCTGAAACAGTTCTCAAGACCTAAGTCTGTGCTAACTATTATTGATACATTTTCTGCACCATTTAAAAGTGGTGTAGGATATATTAAGGATAATAAGATCAATAAGTAACCTGAGCCTAAGGGTAAAGCCCCAATGGGTTTGTTAGAAGAAGCACCCATTATGGGCCCGGCTTGGCTTCTTCTAACAGGGTCCAACTAAGCAACCAGCCAAGCATCTTACTTCTAACAGATGTAAGGGATCATGTGTTCCTGGACACATGAGTTCTGAGTGCACCACCAGCAAGGTCAATAAAGAGCCTTGCTCTAAAGGACAAAAATTTAATGGCTATAAGGCCCACAGACCACCACAAGGAGTGATAAATCTAAGGAGCCAAGGAATTCTTGGATCTGGTCCCAGTGCACAAAACTTAAACCTGAAAGGTAAGGGTGTCAATATTGCACCTCTACCATAGAATCTGAATATCAACTCTAAGTTGCCCAGAAGTAAAACTTTAAAGGGGCAGCCTAAGAGAAGATATAATAGATTTGAATATTGGTGTTGTGAGAAGGTTGGGCATTTTGCCCTAGTTTGTTGGTATAATCCAACATCACCTTCATTTAAATCACAGACTCATCTGTTCAGAAAGCTTGTTGTGCTTCATACAACTAAGTCTAGCAAGAACCAAGGCCCCAAAACTATTTAGGTGCCTAAGGTTAATTAATTCTGTGATTACAGGTGGATCCAAGTACCATAGAAATGCCAAAATTTTACTTGGACAGTGGTTGTTCTAGGCACATGACTGTAACAAGATATCTGCTAAGGGACTATGCTTCAGTAAAGGATGGACCAAAAGTAATCTTTGGAAGTTCAGAAAAAGGACTCACCAAGGGATATGGTAACATTTCTAATGGTCTAGTGGCAATCACAAAAGTGGCTTATGTGGAAGGATTGAATCATAATCTGATAAGCATAAGTCAGCTTTGTGATATAGGTTTTGAAATCATATTCCACAATGATAAGTGTCTGATAAGGAATGCAAATGATTAAGAGGTCATCTTATCAGGCACTAGGAGTGGCAACATTTATTGTCTAAATTTCTTAAGTATAAATTAGGATTCTCCTGTATGCCTAGTAGCAAGTGAGAAAGACTATTTGTGTGTACAATGACACAAGAGGCTAGCCCACTTAAATTATAGAGCTATGAGCAAGTTGTTTTCTATGGACTTAGTTAGAAATGGTCCCCAACTAAAATGCTCCAAAGAAGGCATATGTTCAACATGTCCAAGATGCAAACAGACAAAAGTCTCCTTTAAGAGCATTCAGTCCAAAGACACTGAGAGGTGTCTGTCTGTACTTACTTCATATGGACATATTTGGTCCTATACAAATTCTTAGTTTTGGTAGGAAGTCTTACACCTATGTGATTGTAGATGATCACTCTAGATTTGCTTGGGTATTCTTACTAAAGAGAAAATCAGAAACTCTGGACATTCTTGCTGATTTTGTCAAAAAAAATCAAAATGAAATGGGTTATTTTGTGGTCAAGTTCAGAAGTGACCATGTCACAAAATTTCAATCTAAAAAATGAAAAATTTCTGTAAAGAACTAGGGATCCTTCAGCGATTCTCCTCACCTAGAACTCTCCAACAAAATGGGATTGCAGAGGAAAAATAGAACTCTCATTAAGGCTGCTAGAACTATGTTAAGTGACACATCTCTCCCAGAATATTTCTAGGCTGAGGCTGTAAACACTACTTTTTATGTTCAAAATAGGGCCTTGATCAACAAAAGTCACAACAAGACTCCCTATGAACTAATGAAAGGCAAAAAACCAAGTCTGTTTTATTTCAAGATCTTTGGAAGTAAGTGTTATGTCTTAGATAATGGGAAGACTTATCTTCAGAGAAGTCATATGAAGGTATTTTTGTAGGATATAGTAATCATAGCAAGGCATATATGATCTACAACTTGAAACATCAAGTGGTAGAAAAATCAATTAATGTTATTTTTGATGAAACTTCTGTCTTACATAATATACTATCTAACAATTCTAGTCTAAGAGATGTTGACTCTAAGATGGAAAAATTAAAAATAGAAGATTCATCTGATATAGAAGTAGAGTCTAGAAATAATGTTGTAGTTCCTATAGAAGACACAATCACTTCCCAGGGGGAGGAAGAGATTCATCCTTCTCTACCTAAAGAACTAAGTGATGGTAGGAATCTGCTTGTAGCTGTTAGACACCTTAGAGATCATCCTATTGATCAAATAATAGGTGATGTCAGGCTAGGAGTGACTACTAGGAGTAGACATAATAATGAGGTTCTATTCTCTAGCTTTCTCTCTCAAATGGAACCTAAGAAGTATGAAGAAGCTAATTCAGACCCCAACTAGATTATGCTAATGCAAGAAGAGCTTGATCAATTTGAGAGATATAAGATCTGGAGTCTAGTTCCTAGACCTAGAAATCACAATGTCATAGGAACTAAGTGGATATATAGGAATAAATTAGATGAGAATGGAGAAATGATTAAAAACAAGGCAAGACTTGTGGCTAAGGGGTATAGACAAGAGGAAAGAATAGACTTTGACCAAACCTTTGCACATGTAGCTAGGATAGAAGCCATTAGATTATTTTTATCACATGCATCTTACAAAGGATATAAAGTCTACCAGATGGATGTTAAATCTTCATTCCTAAATGGTACATTAAAGGAAGAGGTCTATATAGAACAACAACCAGGTTTTGTAAATCCTAAACTTAGCTCTCATGTCTTCAGATTACAAAAAGCATTATATGGGTAAAAACAGGCACCTCGAGCTTAGTATGAGACTCTATCTACCTTTCTCAAAGAGAACAAGTTCTCTAGGGGGATGATAGATAAGACACTATTCCTAAGGGACATCAAAGGTTCAAGCATCCTAGTCCAGATTTATGTAGATGACATTATTTTTGGTTCTACTAATGAGCTGCTATGTAGAAAATTTATCAAGCATATGCATGACAAGTTTGAAATGAGCGGCATGGGTGAGCTGAAGTTCTTCTTGGGATTCTAAGTTAGACAATCTGAAGATGGTATATCCATCTCTCAATCTAAGTTCACAAAGAAGTTGATTAATAAGTATGGTATGGAAAATTCTTGTACTATGAGAACCTTAATGGGTTCCTTAGTATCACTACATAAGGATAAATCTGGGAAACCAGTGGATGAATCCTTGTATAGAGGCATCATTGGATCACTTCTTTACTTGACAGCTAGTGGACTAAATATCATGTTTTCAACATGTGTCTGTGCTAGGTATCAAGTATGCCCTAAAGTGTCTCATTATACACCTGCTAAAAGAATACTGAGATATCTAAAGAGCATACCCAATCTTGGGCTTTGGTATCCTAGAAATGGTGATTTTGATCTAACTGGATACATAGATGCAGATTTTATAGGATATAAAGAGGACAGAAAGAGTACATCAAGAACTTGTCAATTTCTGGGGAGAAGAATCATCAGTTGGAGCAGCAAGAATCAAACAAGTATAGTTATTTCAACAGCTAAGTCTGAGTATATATTAGCTGAGAGTTGTTGTGCACAGTTACTATGGATTTAGCATCAACTCTAGGACTACAATGTACAACTAAGTAAATCTTTTATGTATTGTGATTCTACTAGTGCAATCTCAATTGCTAATAATCTTGTTTCTCACAGTAGAACCAAACACATAAAAATTATATATCACTTTCTTAGAGAACATGTTGAAAAAGGCAATATCTGTTTACATTATACTCCAACTGAAAATCAAATTGCTGATATATTAACAAAACCCTTAGATGAAAACAATTTCAATTTCTTCAAATTTGAACTAGAAATGTTAATCATAGAATAACCATTTTCAATGGTACCTAAAAAAATAAATCTTTGTTTAACTTGTATAAGTTAAGTAAAAAAGTATACCGACCTAAATAAACTAGTAAGACATCATAAATGTCAAGAATCTTCATCTTAGAAAACAAATTTTGACTAAGTCAAAAATTATGTCAAGACACCAGAGAATGTGTCGAGACAGTTGAGAAGTGTTGAGACATCAGAAAGTGTGTCGAGACACTAAAAAAAGTGTCGAGACATAAGGGTGTCGAGACCCTAAGGTATGTATCGAGAGACAATTCTTATGTCGACTTGAGTCAACACATCTTGACAGATAACTTTCCTTGTGTCAACACTAGGTATTTACCCAAAAAATTAGAATAGTCTAAATGCAGGGCGCCCTTTCGACTTCAGGGAAGATTTGACTATAAAAGGGGTGTGAGAGTAGAAGTCAACTACACTTTCTTAATCTCTTGAACTTTTGTTCCCTAAGTGTCGAGACCTAGAATTCCTTTAGTCGACACATCTCTTTCTCAAATTCTCTCAACTCAAATGGCTCCCAAGAACGATGACAACATCTTTGAAGGCTTGAGCTTATGCGAAATGGATTCGTCTTAGTGCAAGTAGAAATTAGAAATGTTATTAACCTAATCACTAAAGCTGGTATAGAATATCTACTTTCAGAATCGACAAACATCTAGAAACGAGATGTTTCAGAGTTCTTCTCTAATGCAAAACTAGATTCAAACTCAGAAAAGATCAAGTCTAAGCTAAATGAAGCAAAAGTGAAAATCACAACCAGGAAATTGGCCAAGGTTTTTCAAATACCAAGAATCGATCAGGAAGATGAAATAGACACCACCAAGACTGTCGAAGCATTGGTGTGGTGCGGATTGGCTCCAACCACTAAGATTGGAAGTACCTTAAACAGGAAGGGTATGAATACCCAAGGCAAATTCCTATCTAAAATAATAGAAAAAGTGTTGCTCTGCAAAACAGGAGCACATGACAGAATTTCAGCTTCAATGTTTAAGCTGATGACACGGGTAATTTTCAAAATTAAGACCAACTGGAGCAGAGTGGTCTTTGATAAAATAGCAGAGAGTATCATGAAGCCTAACATAGGAAGAATTTTGAGTGTATACTTAGTTCATGTCAGTCCTAATAGCCTCAACCTCAAGATAGGATCCAAGATCAATCACATGAGGAGAATGAACATGAGGATACTGGCAAGGTGGGATAGAGTCCTATCCAAAGAAACACCTGCAGTTGAGAAGAAGAAGGAGAAAAAGAAGAAGGTTGTAGTTGTGGAAGAAGATTCTTTCAGTGAATCTGGAGCAAGAAAGTTCAAGCTCTGAAAAACAGGATGATACAATAACTGAGAATTCTCCAAGAACCTCACCTAGAACTGATGATCAGGTGCAGAGGGAGAATATACAAGAGAAGGATCAAATTGAGGGGGAGAACCTCAATGATCTGCCAGAAATTGAGGTTGATATAGTAAATACAATAATAATGGAAGTTGTACAAGACCTGGAATAAACAAAGGTTCCTGAAAAGGAAATGCCTGACAGAGAAATGGAGGATGAAATCCCCAAGGTGACTGAAGAAGAAATACTTCTGGATACAAATATACATATCCAAGGGGAGATGACTGAAATTCCAAAAGACCCTGTTCTAGATGCTGAAGCTCAGTAAAATGAGATCAACCTGGATACCACCAACATTAGTAAAGAAGTTGTACTGGTTAAGGGGGAGTTAGAAGATCAGGCCCAAACTACTGAAACAGTTAAAGAACCTACATTTATGGAGGTGGTTAGTTCATCAAAATCTGAGGAGGAAGAAGCCTCTCAGCTAAAGAGAAGGAAATTGTCTTAACTAAGGGTTATGATTTCTTCAAATAGGGGGAGATTGTTGGGCACATTGGGAATTGTGTATTTGATTTGGAGAATCCCTTTCAACTCAATGATATACACAAATTTTTATTTGATGTTGTTGAATTTACATGTGCAGTGTCTATGTTGAAGAAAAATAAACTAAGTACAAAAGTGTCGAGATACTAGACAAGTGTCGACACTTTTGTAAAAGCAGTGCTGAGACAAGGAATCAAGTTGTGTCGACACTCAGGACTAGCGTCGACACCCTTATTCAAATAGTGCTGAGACAAGAAGAAAGCTGTGTCGACACCCAGGACTTGGGTCGACACTGTCAGTCAATAAACCAACTGTGTCGACACTCAGGACTAGCGTCGACACATTTTTCACAAGTTATGTCGAGACTGGAAGTAAGCTGTGTCGACACCCAGGACTTGGGTCGACGCCGATAAGTCAAGAAACTAGCTGTGTCGACATGTACTCAGGACTAGTGTCGTCACATTTGATACAAGTTGTGCTGAGACAAGAAGCTAGTAGTGTAGACACACTCAATTGTTGTCAACATCCTTATAAGAGAAGTGTCGACACCCAGGACTGACGTTGACAGAATCTAAGTACAGAAGTGTCAGCACTCAAAACTAGTGTCAATACTTTCATGCAGAATCTCTCAAATAGAAATTCTTCTAAGTCCAGAATTCGAAGCCTGAAGTTCTGACAACTGTCAGAACTGTCAGATGTCAGTGGATTAATCGGGGCAGCCAGTCACTCTTGCCAAAACCTATATAAGGAGACCAACACACAAAAAAAAATATAGAGCGATCATTCTTATTCTTCTCATCTAAGTCAGTCAGAAAAATTCAATAGAATTTTGAAGGTGGAGAGGAGTCAGATCGTGGACCCACTTAAATCTTCTCCAGCCAAGTTCAACCCTACCTTCTCCTTCAAGAAGCTTTGAAAAAGCTAAGAGGGGTTGGACCTTTTTCTTCACAGCCAGGATTAAGGGAGAAGATTTCACATCAAGATCTGATCAAGAAGAAGTCACCAGTCTCTTTCTTTCTGGATGACACTTCAAAACTCAAATTCTTTCTATTATATTAATTTTGTAAGATCTATCAGTAGATATGAGTTGTAGGAGATTGATTTCATTGAGTTGTAAGCCTAAATTATAAAGACTGAGGTAGGTTATGAGCCTGAGGTAGGAGAAGGGGCTATTTCTTTGAGCTATAGGAACTGGAAGGTTCTGAGGTTGTAGGGCAAGGGTTTGCCTGAGGAGTAGGAGTGGAGGACCACTCTGAGGTAGGGTTCTTGAAGATGAACCTGAGTTATAAGATCTTGAGGATCTGAGGTAGGACATTGCTTTGTCTGAGTTATAGGAGCTAGTTGGGCTTTGAGGTGTAAGATCTGAGGATCTGAGGAAAAGTAAGAAGAAGTTTGGCTGAATTTGGCTCTTGAATATTGTGGCTGTGTTAATAAACATACTAAGAAATTTTTTGAATTAAAAGTAGCCAAGATTTAAATTGGACCTATTCACACCCCCCCCCCCTCTAGGTCACTCTCTATCTTAAACAAACACTTTACAATATTAGCTTAAGAGGTGTTCTGCTCCTAGTAACCGCACCAAAAGATTTCCTAGTGATCTTAGTCTGAACATACACTTCACATTTCTCAATTTGGTTCTTAGTGTCTAAGAGGATCTGGTGAGTTCTAGCTTTTTTGACCTTTATTCTATAGTTCACGTGTCCTAGTCTATCATATAGAGTGTTAGGGCAAACTAAGTTCGATTGAACTTGTTAAACTATTTTGTTTGCTAAAATAAGACAGTACATCCTGTTTTGGATGTAGGCACATCTAAAGTAGTGTGAGTTAACTGATAGTGTTACTCTATCACTACTTAAATTGAAAGACTTACCGACATCACAAAACAAACTTATAGACACTAAGTTAGTAGCTAGAGAAGGAATAAACTTAACATTCTTTAAAGTTAAGGTTTTACCTGAGGATATCAGCAAAGTTGCATTCCCCACCTTCAGAACATCAGTTGTCTCTCCATTGGCAACTATTACAGTTTCTTTTGCAGCAGTGAGCCCTGTCATCAGATTAGCATTTTTGCAAACGTGGCAGGTTGCCCCAAAGTCAAGGTACTACTGAATGTTGGACTTCTCATTTCCAACCATAGTCACAAAGTTGGATGGCTCAGCAAGACTAACTATATTTGCATGGTTGTCATCTTATGGTCATGTGCCATTTTCCTTTCTAGGAAGCCTGCAGTCAGATGCATTGTGCCCCCAGTTGTTGCAGTTGAAATACTTGCCCTAGAACTTTTTAATCCTTTTACTAGGGCCTGCAACCTGGGGACTACTTAGGGTGGGCTTGGTCTTTTTAGGGTTCGGCATGCGTTTAGAGCTTGAGATCATGTTGGTAATAACTTTCTGCTTGCTAACAGCTTCTAGAGCATGCCTCATCCTATTCTCATCATCAATGCGTATAAAACGCTTAAGGTCATTTAGACCAACCTGCATTTTCTTGCGGTACATTTCAGTTTTGAAATTATACTACATGGAGGGCAGCTTGTAGATTGTCGTACCAGCAACAAAACTATCCAGTAAAAAAGTACTCTCATTATGCAAGGAATCTACTATGTTTTCAAAATCTGATACCTGAGGAAGAATAACTTTATCCTCATCAAATGTGAAAGATTGAAACTTGTCCACCAAGTAAGCCTTGGACAGACCCTCCTCTTGTCTGAAGTGCTCCTCCAAAGCAGTCCAGATCTACTTGGCAGACTTCAACTTAATGTAAGTCTTTGCAAGGCTGGAGGAAAGGCAGTTCAGCAAGTAGTCGTGGCAAAAGTCCTTATCATGGACCAACTGTGCCTCGTCATTTGTCCTGATTATATCAGCACGATCAGATTGAACGGTGTAGAACACGTTCAAGTACTTTATTCCAAATTGAGTGTTCAACTTCTAGTCATTGAACTCTGTCGCAGTAAACTTTTCCAATTTGAGCATCAGAACCAGAGATGAGAAATTTCTCCCCTTCATCATTGTGAGGGAGACGATGGGAGAGAACATAGGAGCAGCAAACACCAAACATGAACAGGAGGTCTCGATGCAAAAACTGGGTCACTCGACGCCATACAGGGTCACTTGATGCCTGAATTAGGACACTTGACGCCTGGGCTGGGACTCGATGCCCGAGCTTGGAATTGATTCCTGGAGGAGCACTCAATGCATGGGCTAGGACTCGACGCCTGGAGGATTTAGGGCTTGTTGATGGTCTCTCCTACACGCGGTAGCGCTATGACCAGACTACTTCTCCTTCACCAGGATCACCGACAAAAAACTGGCAGCAGCAGTAGCCTTTCCCAGAGGCAGAAGACGATCTCCTTGTCGATCTATAGAGAGACGAAGTAGACTAGCAAGATCCTACAGAGAAGACTTCCTTGTCCTGATCTCTGAGGTTGGAGGCAAGCTGCGGCGAAGAGGTTCTGAACCATAGGAAAGCGGCGACTCCACAAAATAATCTTCCAGGCGGCGGCGGCTCAAAAGACTAAAAGAGGAGCATCGGCGGACGGGCTTCACGATGGATTTAGTGAGAGCAACAATGGAGCAGAACAGAGCACCACGGGATACCACGAGCAAGAGGGGCGTGATTCGAGATTGTTAGGTTTGCTTGAAGCATCCGGTTGTGGATCAAGGTGGAATCAACTACCTGTTGCTCCCAGCTAGGTTTATATAGACAAACCTTAGGTTTAATACGGGTATTGGATATTCCAATATCTGAACCGACCCGTTAAGCCTCCGAACTCATTATATGTCCTAATATACATCAAAAAATAATACAATAATATAAGAATAATAATAATAATACAATAATAATCATAGTTGAAATGCATGGTCGATAAGTCATTGTCGATCTTCGCTTGGCTATTGGGATCACTTGCGTTTGAAGATTGGCGGTCGGTGGGCGGTGGATGGTCGATCGTAACTACGATGCACCTGTGAGCAATTGATCGTCGATCGGAATAATTTCTGGTGATCAATGTTCGATACGATGTTCGAAGATTGCCTGTCGGTGGGCAGTGGATGGCCGATGGCTACTACGATGCTCCTGTGAGCGCATAGTTAATCGTTGATCGGAAGGATTGCTGGCAATCAGTGTTCGATATGGGACCGCCGATCTGGGGCCGTCTATTGGTGGGAAAGAAGAAAACAAATGATTTTATTAGCATGTTCATGCATGCATGATTCATACATAAAGACTGCAAGATCCATGATTCAACAAGAAGTTAAAGTAAAGCACAAGTGGTAGAGCATGTGGTTTATTTGATGCAAAGAGAATTACCTTATCCGGGCTTGACATGTCGTGAATCTTCTTGGGAGAGAGGGGTGTCTTCAGGAACACGAACACGGGTGGTCCATGACTGTCGTCAACTCGTGCCATAAAGTGTTGGACTGTTAGGTTATGTCCCGCAACAAGCGCAACCCATGTGTTTATACGTTGCCACACAAAAACTTGATGCTTTCAAACATCTAATTATCAAAAAGGAAGTTTATCTTGTACTGCGACAAATTTGATCAATCCTTCTAATCGAGGAAACGCTAAAATTCAACCACAAACCCTATGAATCATGTATGAAGAATATGTTCTAGTATAACACCACATTAAAAGTTGTTGAAGAGGCCATTTGTAGATTCAAATTAAATATACAATGAATTTAGAAGTATTTCAAGATCTCATATATATATATATATATATATATATATATATATATATATATATATATATATATATATATATATATATATGATTGATTTTTGTCTGTAAACTTGCTCGTTACCGTGTGCTAATGCATGACCTATTTGAAACAAAAATTGGCGGTTGTCTGCCGCAAAACGAGAATCAAGCAGTTACAACATAGTAGAAAATCATAATAACTAATTAAGTAGATGGAAGTAAGTACATCATGGGAAAACATTAATGAAATATAAGAACAACACAAAGAACATTACCTTATGCAATTGTTGGTTATAACATGACTTTATGTAGAAGTTCATCCAAGACGGTGCTTCCTGTGTAGTGCCTTGATGACCATCTATCGATCCATTTATCAAAATTTTTGTAGTTGAAGCAGAAATTCCTCCTAATAAAGCAACATTGAGTAGATGTCAATTTTTGTAGTGCCTGTCCTTGTGATCTACTAATTGTTAACGCAAAGCTCAAACATATTGGAAGCTGCTTCCGAGAAAGGTTGAAAGGCATAACGTATCTTCAGTATTTTAAAGGTACACGTGATACTTTGATAGGAAAATGATGCATCCTTTGAATCCCCCAATCATCATTTTTGCATGCTTCAATAATATTTCGACATTATTTACGATATATTAGTCTTGTACCATTGCATAAGCCTGTTTTCAATCAATATTCTTTAAAAGCATTATATGAGAATCTTTTTTCAATGTTAATATGTAAGGTGGTAGATGCACAAGCTAGGTGTGATAAATTGCATGCTTAATAACTCTTTTTGATACAAACTATGGATGTCTCCATCAACATAGTCAAACTAAAAATGTGTAGCTTCTTCTGTCAAAAATTGTTGAAGGGTAATGATTCTGGTTGGAATAATCATAAATTTGGAATACAAATCATCTCATCCAATAATGTACGATTCTTTTTGGGTATCGACAAGTTGACGCAAAAAAAGTTTGAGAAAGCATAATAATGCATAGCCCTTATGTTTTGAGTTAAATGAAACAACTCCGGCATTTGCCTTAACAGTGATTGAACAATGTTAGTGCATGTATAATTTCTATCTTAATTTGTTCCATTAACTATGAGTGGTGCAATTTGACGAAAATCTCCTCCCAAAGTTAAATTGTACCAACAAATGATTGATTTATTCTTAGGCTCCGTTTGGCACGGTGGTGGTGGTCGTAAACGTATGGGTTAAAATGTCATATTTTAAAGATCGCCTAATAAACATCATTTATTTGAACATAAAAGTGAATGAAATTCTTTAGGTGAGCTTTAACAAATGACAATTTAACCCGTATTCATTACCGCCGCCACCGTGCCAAACGGAGCCTTAGAATATCCTCTAATGTAATGTCAACGGCCTCAAAAGCTTTATTATTAGTATAGAATTTTGTCTCAAATAATTTCTATGCTGCATTTTAATAATTTATGCATATAAGAATGCTTGCAGAGATTACAAAACAATGTTTACAGAGATTGCATTTTAATAATTTATGCATATAAGAATGCTTGCAGAGATTGCAAAACAAATAATTTTTGCAATCTCGTCAAGAAAATCGACAAAGAAAATACGAATAGTGGGGATTGGAATGCATGCCATTAATCCATATTAAGGCTCCGTTTGGGGGGGGGGGGACGTATTTTCATCGGTCAAGCGGTTACGACTGCATGAACTGGACCTAAATTAAGGTCCGGTTCATGCTGTCTTAACCGTTAGACCGGTGAAAATAAGTCCCCCCAAACAGAACCTAAGTACATAAATGCATTTAAATCTTCATTGGATATAGGTATTAAAAGTTCATGTTCGATAATTCTTGAGCAGTACTCATTAATGACAACAAATATTTAACCTAGGCAAATCCTAAATCTTTTGTACTTTTATTATAGGGAGTTGTTATAGACAAATCGTGTTTGGTTATATACAAGTCAATATTTAAAGTTTTTATGGCCTTTTAATCTACTATACACAAATCAAATAAATACTTAAAATTAACTAAAAAATCATTCGAAACCCTAGCCGTCCGCCCAAATTTCCTCCTGTCTATCCCGAACCCTCGCTTCCCTCGTTTTGATTGGGGACCCTTTCCTCCCCGGCAACGGCACTGCTCGCCGGTGAACATCCCTTCAACCCCGACCGACGACGGCAGCCCAACAACATTCCGATGACAACCACAATCCAGGTACCCGTTACCGTGACTCAGAGGAAAGCCCCAAGCCAGGTCTAACTACTTATAATAATATTTTCATTCAATTTGTTTGTTGCTACTTGAATCTGTTGTAGTTTTTGTTACGGTCTAGGCTGTAACTCGCCAGAAGCTTTGAAGGAGGTGGAGATGGCGGCGATGAAAATGCATAATTTTGTGTTATTGTGATGTAGATGAGATTTCTGAAATTTTAGTTTCTATTAATTGTTTAGATATTAAATCAATGCCCTAATGTGATATAAAGTATTTACAAAACAATTATTTATTTTTAAATTTTTGAACTGATCTTTATATAACAATTTTGTCTATGTATAACAAATTTTGATTTGTATTGATTTGTATATAGTGAAGGTTTGTATATAGTCAAACTCAATTTGCCTATAACAACTCCCTTTATTATATTATGAAGAAATTTATTTGCAATATACACATTATTAATTGATTAATTTCCATCCCACGATTGTCAGACATTTGCATGCTAAAAATAATGTAAAATTGTAGCAAAAAATCTTCTAAGTGTAGGTGACACCTTGAATTGGCATGCTTCGAATAAACTAGATTGTAAATTTTGAGGTTGGAACAATTCGTCTTGTGTTTGAGACAAGTAGATAGTTTTATTCATGGTTGATTGAAAATTTGTCTTGGTTATGAACAATTAATTATTTAGTTTGATGTATATTTTCATATTGTTATATGAGCCTACTTGACTATTTGGATACATTTAAGGATGTGAGGTGTCGCTCTACTTAAAACAAGTTGTTACCCGATGAACCACATGTGTGTTAGGCTCCGTTTGAGGGGACTTATTTTCACCGGTGAAGCGGTTACGACCACATAAACCGAACCTTTAAAATAAGTCCCTTCAAACTTACCCTTAATCACATAATACCATAGATTATTACAATGAAATGTTATAATATATAGTAGAAAATTTTGTATCTTACCTTTTTTTTGTACCTTTTTAGTAAAAAAAAATCATATTGTTACAATGAAATGTTATAGTATATATTATTTGCAGTGACTGGCCAGTTCCGTCCAATCATACGTCCAATCTGTTGGCTTACAGCATTTGAAAGCTTGTGAAGTGTAGGGAATAATTTGATCCAAGCGCACTTTTGTTTGGCATATTCTAATACAAAATTCAGATTTGCCTTGTGCAGCTTTCTAGATGTTTGGCATTGTGAATGATAGCTGGGGTATGGTTTTTCGCTAATTTCTTACGGGCGCTTTCATGGAACCCTTGAACAAGTGTAGTGGTTGTTAATGTATATTTGGATATATAATGGACATGGAGGCTTAACGGGTCTGGTTTGGATACCGGGATATTCAATACCCGTATTGAACCGACAGTTTACCTATAAAACCCAAGCTAGAGGCAGTGGGGAGGTAGTTCCACTTTGACCATCACCCGGGATACTTCGAGCGACCTAACAATCTCGAAGTTTAGCCCTAGTTGCTCGTAATCTTGTGTCCTCGTTTTTCCTGTTTTTCTTCTGCCGCTGTTGTTGTCGATCCGGAGAAAAATGAAAATTTCTAGTGCCGCTGTTTTCGATCGGGATAGGGAGGAAGCCCGTCACCCTAATATCTTTGATCCGGTCGCCTGGAACGGTAAGTAGACAACTCTATTCATAAGCCGTTGAAATTTGATATTCTCTATTTTCTACACTCTGAAATGTAAGCGTTATATATCAAAAATATAGGAGGAGATTGTTAATGTATATTTTGGTAAATAACGGGCTCGGAGGCTTAACGGGTCTGGTTCTGATACCGGGATATCCGATACCCGTATTGAACCTAGGGTTTGCCTATAAAACTCAAGCTAGGGGCAACGAGGAGGTAGTTCCACTTTGACCATCACTCGGGATGCTTCGAGCGACCTAACAACAGTGCAGGTGTTTGTTCGGTCAGATTTCAAAGCTGGACAAGCCTCTCGCTGCCTTCTAGAATTTTTGACAAATACAAAATTTAGTAGAAATTGAGAAAATGAAACGTAGGCTCTGTTTGGATGGGCGGCGGGACGCTGGTGCGGGAGCTAGTCGTGTTCAAAAGGGTCGGGCCCAGTGGGCCGGCCCTAGCCCGGCCCGGCGAAAGCCTGAATCGGCCCGGCCCGAAAAAAGCCCGGTTTGGGCCGAGGTCGGGCTCAGGGCCCGGCGAGAGCCGTTGGAAAATCCAACGGCTCTTAGAGCCGTTGGAAGCAGCGTTGCTGGCCTAGGGCCTAGGCAACAGCCTAGGCCCTAGGCAAATTAAAAAAAATTAAAAATATTTAATTTTTTTTATTATTTTAAAAAACAAACAAAATTATAACCCCCCACCCCCCCCCCCTACCCGACCCCCTCTCTCTCTCACACTTACTCTCTCTCTCTCTCTCTCTCTCTCACTTACTCTCTCTCTCTCTCACTTACTCTTACTCTCTCTCTCTCACTTACTCTCTCTCTCTTTCTCGCACTTACTCTCTCCCTCTCTTACTCTCTCTCTCGCTGCATGGCATCGTCCTCCTCAACGCCGGCATCGTCGACTCAAAGCACGACCGAAGTGGTGGATCATAATCAGAGGGCGCCTGTCTGGGAGCATTTCGACAAGGTTAAAGTCGACGACGAATTCAATGCGCGGTGCAAGCTATGCTCAAAGTTGTTTACTTTTACCGGCAACTCAACACTAGCGCGACACTTAAAGTCGTGTTATGCAAAGCAAGCTCCCGAGTCCAGTCAGGGACAAATATCAGCATCAGGATAAATTTGGACGTACGATCAAGAAGGACAGCGAGACTTACAAGTGAAAAACGTCATCAGACGTGAGTTGTCATTCAGTCACTACGACAACGATGAGACGACGGAGTACATACACGAAGGGTTTCAGCCCAAATATCAACAGGTAAGTAGATCTACTATTAGACGCGGTGCACTTAAATTATATTTTGATGCAAAACAAGATTTAATAAAAAAAATTGAAACTTTCGAGGGACGTGTGAGTTTAACGAGCGACGTTTGGAGTAGTAGCGTAAAAGTAGGATTATCTTATATTTGTATCACGGCTTATTAGATCGATCTTGTTTCAAGGGAATTAAATAAGCGCGTAATATGTTTTGAAGGTTTTGAATTTCCGCACACCGGTAAGACTATATATTCGGTAATTATTAAATGTTTGCGTGAATTTAAAATAAAAGATAAAGTAATGAGTATTTCTTTTGATAACGCTAGTAATAACAACACCGCGGTACAGTGGTTAAAACGGGAATTAAAACCAATGCTCAACGGTGCGTTTTTTCACACTCGATGTGTATGCCACGTTTTTTATTTAGTGGTACAAAATATTTTAGAAGCTATGGAACCATATATTGAAAAAATTCGGACTATGCTTAGATTTATTTATTGTATCAAACAACGAAGTCAAGATTTTCGAAAATTTGTGATCGCATAAGGTCAAAAATATTTGAAACCTCAATTTGATATGCCTGTAAGATGGAACTTAACATATAAAATGTTAAAAAGAGCGTTTCAACAAAAAAACAGTTCTTATGGAATATTACACTGTTACAAATAATCATGACTTAACTGACACGATTGGGACGTATTATTATATTATATGGATTTACTAAAATGTTTTTATAGGGCAATCATTTTTTTATCTGGTGTGTATTATCCAACTAGCTCATTATTAGTTGAAAACTTTGTAAATATCGCACAAAAATGTACTTAACTATTTTAAGCAACACTCCGGATGGCTTTCTTTAATAGAAGTAATAGAAGAATTTTTTTTAAAATATTATGGAGAAATGTCTCCTGCATTTTCATGTGCCGCCGCTTTAAACCCGTTATTCACTGTAGACGGCGTAGAAAATTTGATCGATGAAATTAATGTTAACTTAGACATAAATTTAAGTTTCAATAATATTGACGATGTTGGTACTACTAAATTTAATTCTATTTTTACCGAATGTTCTAATTATTACAACAACTTATATGACTCACGACCCCGAGAAGAAATAACACAACCTAGGATAAAAGATTGTTTTACAAATAAAATTTTAGAATTAGCTTCAAGGAAAAAAGCACGCACGTCGAGTAGTTTAAACGAATTAGGATTGTATACGAAAACACGATTTCGTGATTTTATGACTGCGGAAGAGATCAAAAATTTTGATATCTTAAAATGGTGGAAAGGTAAAGCTAATACATATCCTATTTTAGCATGTATGGCACGTGATTTACTAACAATTCAAGCTAGTACAGTAGCTTCGGAGTCCGCTTTTTCTCTTAGTGGCAAAATTTTAAACAAGCGAAGGAGCCGACTAAATGAAGAATCACTGGAACTATGCATCTGCTACAAGGACTATTTGGATGCTACGAGAAGGAAACAACACATTTCTGCGTTGGAGGAGAGCTCGGAGGAAATTGAGAGGAGATGGACAATCTTAATTTGTAAAACTGTAAATTTTATTATTATTATTATTAAAAATATTAAATTCCAGTTTTTCATAAATTTGTTTGTAAAAATGTAATTTTAAATTTATAAATTTCAATATTAATAAAAAAATTTTATTTCAAGTTTTAATTTTTTGTTTTTTTTTTGTTTTTTTTTAAATAATAATGGCCCGGCCCGGCCCGGCCTGCTCGGGCCCCTTCCCGGGGTCAAAGCCCGAGCCCGGCCCGAGCCCGATAAATGTAGGGCCCGGGCTCGGCCCGGTTTGCAAAAGCACGGGTCCGATCAGGCCCGGTCCGGGCCGGCTCGATCGGGCCTTTTGTGCAGGCCTGGCGGGAGCAACTGCAAGGCGGGAAAAGAAACATCACCCCTGCGCGCAAGGCGGTGTTTGCTCCCTCTCTTCCTCTGTGAAACGGAGAAAAAACTCACTTCCCAACCACAGCCCTCTCCATCCGGTTCTTAACTCTGGCGAGGTATGTTGGGTTTCCAGCAACCATCCTCAAATTTAATAAACTTTTAAATAAAAATATATAGAAGAGCAGCAAAGAAGAGGTAAAATCGGTAAATTCAATGTTTTACCAAAAGAAATGTTACTTTATCAGTTTATCTATAGCATAAATACACTAGGAATAGAAATAGAATTTTCAGTAGGCCCGTGTACAATAAATTAAAATAATAATAATAATTATTGGAAATATTTCATATATTTTTCATTTTTTGCACTGAAGAAATACTAAGGCAGGAGTGTAAACGAGCCAAGCTCAAGTGTGAAATTTCTGAGCTCGAGCTTGAGCTAAACATTTCGAGTTCGAGCTCGACGAGCTCATTTTGTATTATTTGAGCTCGAGCTCGAGACCAATATATTGAGCTCGAGCTCAAGCTTTCGAGCACGCGAGCTCGAGCTGCTCGCGAGCTTTTCAGCTCATTAGCCATTTTTCTTTATATATATTTAGAAAGTCAGAAAAAAAGCTCACGTGTCGGCTCATGAGCTCATGAACACAAGAGCAAGTGAGCTCGAGCTCTAGCTCGCAATCGATGTCGAGCTCAAGCTCGATCTCAACTGACTCGGGCTCGAGTCGAACTTTTTTCAAGCCGGCTCATCGATATCACGAGCCGGCTCAACTCAACTTGCACCCTATACTAAGACTTTGTTCGGTGGGACGGATTTCAAGTGGAGGAAATTCGCGGATTTCAAGTAGAGGCGATCGTAACCATGATCACCTTCACGAAGATGAAATTCGCGGTTTTTATGGGAGGAGCTGATCCCCGCAGACCGATCATGGCACCGCCAAACGGCACATGATCGCGACTGTGGTGGATCAGCACCCTAAATAATAGATCTATGGCTTTGAGATTATGACATGCATTAAGATAAAAATGGAACTAGCCAAAGTTACAATTTAGAATAACTCCATGAGCTTGATTTGGAAATTGAATCTATGTAACAAAAAAACAAAAAATAAAAAAAACAAGTAAATTAAAACCTAGATATTAGTGAGATTGTTTATTTGATGTGACAACTCTTCTTTCTCAGGACAAAAATCAATAAAAAAACATTTTTTGGTGAGGTACGTCCAAACTTAAACAAAATTAAGTATGTGAACGTTATAATTTAAATTATTTTGAAATGAATAAAAAATTGTATGAGATTAGATTAAGAAAATAGGTAGTATTGACACTAATTAAAATGTTTAACCATTGGGAATTTTCTATTTTTGTATATACAAGTGTCGCGCACGGGCCTCCGCCCATAGGACCAATTACAGTAGTACCTTAATCGTGACAGTGCATAGGAGTCTCCCAGTGCCGGAGCGACGGTACTCAGGCACGACGGCGCTCCCACCGCTCACAAACCCACGCCTCACCCGCCACTTACATTTTTTTTTGATGATGTTTAAGAATACTTATTAGTTTTATAAAGATTTATATATCTATATAAATTGAAATCAAATTGATATTAATACAATTTTTTTAAAAATAATAATAATAAATAATAAATAAACAAGAAAAACAATGCAAACAAAAGCTGGCCATATCCCCTCTCTTTCTTCTCTCTCTCCTCTCTCTCCCCCCTCCACGTCCTCTCTCTCTCTCCCTTCTCTCTCTTATCTTTCTCCACTCTCTCTGCGTCTCCCACCGTGGCTTTCTCTCCTCTTTCTAGACCTGAAAATAAAAAATCAAAACTGCAAAGAACCGCAACACCGCACTGCATTGTGCCGATTTCAAATTGCATCAAATGTTTGCTTGTGGTGCAGTTTTGGTTATTGAAAAATCGCATGGTTTGCAATGTGATTTAGTTTTAGTATTGATGAAAAAACCAAATAAATTTTAGAGTTGGAAAATGAAATATGAGAGAGTCCAGATCATCTTGAAGAGGTAGATGCATAGTTGCATTTGACAATTTAACACGAGATAGATGATTATGCACTTGCTTGGATTTATCTTTGATGGAGTTCCCCTTTAAATCCTCGAGTCAAGCCAGAAATATCTCGGTCAAGGGCACAGAAGTAAGCCGACCCGACCAAGCGAGTCGCGCGCTCCAAGTCGTGATCACCTCAAAGGCCAGAAAGCATCCAGAGAAATAATTTGTTTTTTTTTGTTTTCTTGCTAGAAATGACGAAGAAATCGATCCAGAGAAGTAAAGCGGGTTTTTTATTTGTAGTTGTGCAGTTGTTACAATCTATTTTTAGTTGTTACAACAAGTCTGGATCCGAATTTTAAAATTTAAAATACAAATTACGCCGATTTCAAATCCAAAAATATGGACCTTGGCTCAGTTTTGACGGAGCAGGAGGGGGCCGAGGAGATGGAGCAGAGGATGGAGTTGGCGGAGCAGGAGGTAGGTGGAGTGGAGATAGAGGTGGAGAGCCGCACCCAGGTAGAGGTGGCGGAGGAAGTCTAGGAAGGGTCGGCCGAGGCAATGGTCGCGGAGGAAGTTGTGGAAAATGGGGAGTTCCTTGTCCTGTGGGAGGGGAACGTTGGAGAATGGGGAGAATAGTTCCTCTTGGAGGCTGCGGAGGAGGTGGTGGAGATGGAAGTCCTCACCCTGGGAGGCAAGGTGGAGAAGGTGCGCATCAGCGGGGGCTGACCCCGGCAGACCAGGAGAGGATGCTGGCATGCATCCAGAAGAATGCGGACATCTTTGCTTAAACCGCAACGGAGATGCCGGGGATCAATGCGGGCGTCGCATGTTACCGCCTCAACCTGGATCTAGAAGCCCGCCCCATACAGCAGAAGAAGAGGTCCATCGCGGACAAGCTGACCGAGCCAATCCGGGAGGAGGTGGCCAAGCTTTTAATGGCTGGCTTTGTATCCGAAATTCAATACCCCGGCTGGGTCTCCAATATTGTCATGGTTATCATCAGATCAGGATGCACCCCCCCCCCCCCCCCGATGTAAAAGATGTCTCCTTCATCATTGGGGACGGGTGCTACTGCTACAAGATGATGCCCTTCGGGTTGAAAAATACAGGGGCGACATATCAAAAGTTGATGGATCGAGTCTTCTAGGAGCAAAAAGGGAGGAAACTCGAGGTATACGCAGATGACTTGATGATCAAAAGCCAGGAGGTGGACTCCCACCTCCGGGACCTGGAGGAAACCTTCGGCACCGTCCAGAGGTATAAGATGAGGTTGAACACCTTGAAATTTTTTTTCGGGGCCAGCAGAGGCAAGTTCTTGGGTCATCTTCTCACCCCTGCAGGGGTGGAGCCGAACCCTGACAAGTTCAAGGCGATCATGGAGTTGGGATCGCCACAGAATGTTAAGGAGGTGCAGCGGTTGATAAGGAAGTTAGCAGGGCTAAGCAGGTTCCTTTCCCGGGCTGGGGAGAAGTGCTCCCCCTTCTTCAAAGCGTTGAGGGGAGGTAAGAGGTTCGAATGAACTGGGGAATGCGAGGAGGCGTTCCAGGCCTTGAAGAGGCAGTTAACTCAGCCCCCCCTGCTCCAAGGGCCAAAGGAGGGGGAGGACCTATCTTTGTATCTTGGGTTCGGAGCAGAGGCCTTGAGCTCCATCCTGGTTTGGGAAGAGGGGAAGGGGGAGCTGCCCATATACTACGTGAGTCGGGTCCTGAGGAAGGCAGAGCTCCTATATACCATCTTGGAGAAGCTGGTCTTTGCTCTGGTCATCTTGGCTCGGAGGCTCCGACCCTATTTCCAGGCACACTCCATCCGAGTGGTGACTTACCATCCCCTCCGCAACAACTTCGAGGGGGTGGAGCATTCAGGAAGGTTGGCAAAGTGGTCGGTAGAGTTAAGTGAATTCGACATCTCCTTTGTCCCCCATCTCTCAATCAAGGCCCAAGCGATGGCTGACTTTCTGGCTGACTATGTGGTCGAGGTGGTAGAGGCGGAACTCACTCGCCCGGTCCCATGGAAGGTGATGGTGGACGGCGCTTCGGGAAGGCATTCATTAGGGGTTGGGGTGATCTTGGAGAGCCCTCAGGGAATTAAGATCGAACAGATTGTGGTGGTGTATTTTCTCATCACTAACAATCAGGCCGAGTATGAGGCCGTGATAGTAGGATTATGTCTATCCAGGGAGCTGGGGGTGCATGACGTGGAGTTCCTCACTGACTCTATGGTGGTGGCCTCCCAGATCAATAGGAAATTTGAGGTAAGGGAACCTACTCTCTAGTTGTACTTGGCAAAGGAGAAGGGAGTCATCGACATGTTCCAGACCTTCTCCATCCGACATGTGCAGTCGGAGGAGAATAAGCAGGTTGATCAACTAGCCAAACATGGTCCCCGGGTGGGGGGTACCATCACTGATCTGTTCCGTCTATCCATCCAAGAGGGGGAGCTGATGGAGGTGAACCAATACCCCTCATGGATGGACCCGTTCGCAGCATTCATGTCCACAGGGGAGTTCCCGGAAGGGATAGATAAGAAGAAGTTCAATCACAAGTCGGCATATTATATTATGCGCGACGGGCGGTTGTATAGGAAGACCCTCTCAGGGATGTTGGCACGTTGTGTGGCCGAGAAAGAGGTTCAGAGGATTTTAGAGGAGGTCCATTCGGGGGGAGTGTGGAAGTCACTCGGGGAGTAGAACCTTGGAAGGAAGGATAGTTCGAAAGGGGTACTTATGGGCGACCCTAAGTCAGGACGCTGCGGAGTTCGCAAGGAAATGTCACTAGTGCTAGTTGTTCTCCCCCTCCAGCTCCAACCGGCTCAGCGGCTGATGACTAATAATTTAGTCATCATTTAGAGGTATTATCCTATTATATATTTAAATAAATTATCATATTTTTTCATTGTTTTTTATAATATTTCGTAAAAAATTTATTTCACGCTCTGAATCTTATATTTTCCTATTTTGTAGAATTACGACAGGCCTAAGGGATTTACATGCAATATCCCGCTGTCATGTCCAAGAGTTCCGCACAATGGTGCGGAGCAACCATCTTTCATATATACATATATATGTTTATGAACATATATACATATATATGTTTATGAACATATATACATATATATGTTTATGAACATATATACATATATATGTTTATGAACATATATACATATATATGTTTATGAACATATATACATATATACAAGTGACAGGCACGGGCCTTCGGCCCTGGGGGCATTCGGCGGGGGTGTGACAATCGACGGGGTGCGACATTCGGTGGGGTGCGACATTCGTCGGGATGCGACATTCGTCGGTGGTGCGACATTTGTCGTGGGGACGACATTTGTCGTGGGCGGCGACATTTGTCGTGGGGACGACATTTGTCGTGGGCGGCGACATTTGTCGTGGGGACGACATTTGTCGTGGGAGGCGACCGCCCATATGGCCTCACGCGACAGTACTCGATCGACGACGGCGGGCTTTGCCCGCTCCCGGGGGGCTCCGCCCGCTCCCGGCGAGCTCCGCCCGGCCCGCAACATATACATATGGGTACTCAAAATGACCGTAAAAAAATATAAATCAAGAATACAATCTTTATTTTGTAAAACAAATTATATTTTAACGTTAAAACATTAATTTTTCTCTTATCATTCTTAACTAGAAACAATAGGTTTACGATATCTAGTGTTTTTATTTTTTGTATTTTAATATTGTAAAGTTGTGTAATTACCTTAAAGGATATTGTCTTTATAATATACTAATATAAAGTTTGGTATAATTGTATAATTATGAATACAACTATAAGGGCAATATAGGGACATCAGGCAATGTTTCGCCAAAGAATAGTTTTCGTATATTAGTAGAGATATATATATACAAGTGACAGGCTCGGGCCTTCGGCCCTGGGGGCATTCGGCGGGGGTGCGACAATCGGTGGGGTGCGACATTCGGCGGGGTGACACATTCGCCGGGATGCGACATTCGTCGGTGATGCGACATTTGTCGTGGGGACGACATTTGTCGTGGGCGGCGACATTTGTCGTGGGGACGACATTTGTCATGGGCGGCGACCGCCCATATGGCCTCACGTGACAGTACCCGACCGACGACGGCGAGCTTTGCCCGCTCCCGGGGGGCTCCGCCCGCTCCCGGGGGGCTCCGCCCGCTCCCGGGGGGCTCCGCCCGCTCCCGGCGGACTCCGCCCGGCCCGTAACATATACATATGGGTACTCAAAATGACCGTAAAAAAATATAAATCAAGAATACAATTTTTATTTTGTAAAACAAATTATATTTTAACGTTAAAACATTAATTTTTCTCTTGTCATTCCTAGCTAAAGACAATAAGTTTAGGGTATCTAGTGTTTTTATTTTTTGTATTTTAATATTGTAAAGTTATGTAATTATTTAAAAGGATGTTTTCTTTATAATATACTAATATAAAGTTTTGTATAATTGTATAATTATGAATACAACTATAAGGGCAATATAGGGACATTAGGCAATGTTTCACCAAAGAATAGTTTTCGTATATTAGTAAAGATATATATACATCTATTGATATATATATACACATTATACATATATATGAAAGATGTCATCATCTTTATATTTTAATGACTTGACATCCATTATAGTTTATTTCAAAAAATGTCTAATTATGATGAAAATCTAATAAAATCCAAAATGTTTTTATTATAGCTCCTACACCTACAATGATAGGTTATCATTATGCATGTAAGCATGTCAATGATCAATTCGAGGAAAGTTGTCATTATGCATATCAATGATATTTTCGAGGAGTTTCCATTAAACCAATCAAGTTGATTTAAATTTATATATAAATCATATTTATAATAAATAAATCATATTTATTAATAACTTAATACATAAAAGGTGGCACGACGTTGGGGCGGATGGAGCCCATCGCCGTAGGCCGGGTACTGTCGTGCGGGGTCGTACGACCGGAGGCCGGGTACTATCGCGTCGGGGGGCGAGCGAAGCCCGCTAGGGGCGGGCGAAGCCTGTGGCACGTGGCCATCGGGTCGGAGGTCCGTCCCTGTCACTCGTATATATATATATATATATATATATATATATATATATATATATATATATATATATATATATATATATATATATATATATATATATAAGCTCCAGCAATACCTCCTCCACGCCAACCAGGGGCGGATCCATAATTCGAAGAAAGGGGGGACCCAAAAAAATTGTGAATCAAAATATAATAAGCAAAAAAATTTCTAATTTGAAATTTTAGCATTAACAATAAAAGAAAAATTACAATATGGATGTTACCTTATTTTAGTTGTGCATGCCGTTTTTTCAACTCATAGAATTCATCAATGATCACATCTTTCTCGATCTTCTCTGCTATTTCCCGTTCTATGTAGAGAATCATACAATTTGCCAGAAATTCATCCTCCATTATGTTGTGTTGTCTTGTTTTAATAAGCTTCATAGTAGAAAATAATTGTTCTGTAGTCGATGTTGTGACCGAAAGTGTCAAAATTAGCTGAATTAACTTGTCAAAATTAGCCAAATTAGCTTGTCAACTGGCAACCACTGTCAGGGAAGAGCTCTTCCTAAGAGGCTCTCAGCGAGCCCTAGCGGAAAGGGGAGAGGAAGACGACTCAGACGAGAGAAGCGAGATAGACGATCAGTTGAAAAATTGGATCTGGAAATAAGTTCAGAGGAGTTATTAATTATATATACATATATATATTTATATTATATACATAACTTATATTTTATAATTTATAGTTATGTTTTAGAATTAATAAAAACTAAACAAATTAATAAAAACCAAACCTACATATACTTCAAAATTTTTAAGCCCCCCCTTACCCCCCCTTACCCCCCCCCCCCCCCTACCCCCCCCCCCTCTACAAGGGCGGATTTAAGGGGGGGCCAGCTGGGGCTGTGCCCCCCCCCCCCCAAGATTTTTTTTCAGATATAATAGGTTCAATCTCGGAAAGGCCAAACCCTAAATCTCTTTTTTCTCACAGCCGGCCCCCCTGCAACTGCGAGTCTCCTTGTTCGCGACTCCGCAAGCCGCAACTCGCATCCGCTGTGGCAGCCGCCGGGCGCCGGCACTCGCAACTTCGAGCCTCTGATCCGTCACGGTATGTCCGACCCCATCCGCCTCTTTTAGTTTTCGCAAGGTTTCCCTCTTCTAATGGCTTCTTCTTCTTATTCCAGATTGGATCTAACTGCTTGACTACTTGGCTAGTTGGCTTGCTTCTTTGATTCTTCCTCCATCATTAGAAGAGGCTGCCTACCCGGTATTTGATTTTTGCCCTCTTTTAGAACATGTGCCCTCTTCCGGATTTCTGTATGCGTTCTAATTTGGAGGTTTTCTTGTTGGATTTGATGTTAGTTATGTTGTTGGATGTTTCTCTCTTTTTGGATTTTGAGATGAATGATGAATTGATGATGGCTAGTTATGTTGTTGGATCATGGATGTTTCTCTCTTTTTGGATTTGTTGTTAGTTATGCTGTTGTTAGTTATGTTATTACTTATTATTAAAAACATAGGATTTCCACTCTCTCACACTCACTTTACTTCTACTCCCACCCTCTTTTATATCATGCACCTATAAAAAGACCATTAATTCAGACTCAAAAGCTCAGGTATTAAGGTATAGGCATCTTAACATTCTACATTTCTACTATTTTAATTCGGATTCAAATAGCGGAAACATCAACTTCAAATGCAAATCACATGATAAAAACACTATAATTCACATAAAATGGATTAGAGGGGGGATGTAAAGATCATTAATTCCTGGCATGTCAACTACCACAATCTTTTTTTAACAAAGTCTTCATCTTGTATCATAATTTGTAGGTGGTTATGGATGAATAAAATTTGGAATTTTTTATTATCCTGATTTGATGAATTTGGAGTTTTAGGTAAATCAATATAACAAGATATTTTGGCATCAGTTTCTTCTTAATTTGGAATTCTTTATTATTGTTAAATTAAATATCTTAAATATCATCATCATGGCAATGTTTCTCTAAATAATTTAGCATGAGTTTCTTCTCTCCTTGTACAATGAATTTTTTTCAAATTTAGGTCATTATTAAGAAGATGAAAACTATTAACTTATTTTTCAATAAGAATTAATCCTCGGAAGCCTCCTCATCTATCGTGCATGTTGATTCAACTATAGTTGAGAAGCTTCCACTTGTTTTTGAGCGAGATCCTGGATTGCGTCGTCAAATTTGAGAATTTCCCATAGATGAACGAGATGAAATGCGACGAGCTTATATTAAAGCTGGATCTTACCAACACAAACTACAAGAATATCCGACCTCAGTCTTAGGTGAACATAATCGAAGATTTCAATATTCATGGTTTGCAAAGTTTCCGTGGTTGGACTACTCTCCTATGAAAGATGCTGCATACTGTTTGCCATGTTATGTTTTTAATAAACAACCTAGTGGTCGTTTTGGATCAAGCACATTTACAATTGAAGGATTTCGAAACTAGAGGAAGGTAATTGGAAAAGATTGTGCATTTTTAACTCATATAGGGAAAGATCATTGTTCTCCACACAACCTTGCTGTCAAAAGATGCGAAGATTTAATGGTTCAATCTCAACATATTGATATAGTAATAGAACGACAAACATCTCAACAAATCATAATGAATCGAATACGGGTTGGAACTTCAATTGATGCCTTACGATATTATGCTTTTCAAGGAATTGCATTCCGAGGCCATGATGAAACTTCAGAGTCTATTAATCGCGGCAATTTCATTGAAATGATTAAATTGCTTAGAAATTATAACAAAGAAGTTGATGAAGTTGTTTTAGAAAAAGCTCCAGGAAATGCAATGTACATCTCGCCAACTATTCAGAAAGATCTTCTATCTGTTATGGCCAAAATGGTGCAACGTAAAATTCGCCAAGAAATTGGTGATTCGAAATATTGCATTATAGTTGATGAATCTAGAGATGAGTCAAAGAGAGAACAAATGGTTATCGTGATTCGATTTGTAGACGTTCATGGCTTTGTGCAAGAAAGGTTTTTAAATATTGTTCATGTTAAAGAAATAAGTGCGTTAACTCTGAGAAATGAAATTTCTGCAGTCTTGTCTCATCATAATTTGAGTATTCAAGATATGCGAGGTCAAGGATATGTTGGTGCAAGTAACATGCGTGGTGAATGGAGAGGATTAAAAGCTTTGTTCCTCAATGAATGTCCACATGCCTATTATGTTCATTTTTTTGCACATAAACTCCAGTTAGTTCTTATTGTAACAAGCAGAGAGGTGAAAGCAGTTCATAATTTTTTTAATGAGTTAATATATATTATTAACACTATCGGTGCTTCCTCCAAGTGCAACGATCAATTACGAGCTGCACAAAAGGAATATTTTGATCACATGATTGCTCTTGGTGAAATTGAGACCGGGACAGGAGCAAATCAAATTGGTTCACTACAACGACATGGGGATATTAGATGGTCGTCTCATCGTAACTCTATTTGCAGTGTTATTAATATGTATACAGTTACTTGCTCCGTGTTAATTGATATCAGTGAAAATGGAGGTACGTCTGCTCAACGGGGAGATGCTGAGGCAGCCTTTAGAAAGATGATTGTTTTTGAATTTGTATTCATCTTACATTTAATGAAACAAATTTTTGGAATCAGTGATACTCTATGCAAAGCACTACAATATCAATCTCAGGACATATTAAACGCTATACATTTGGTTTCAATGACGAAAGTTCTTATTCAAAAATTACAGGCATCTGGATGGGAAAAGTTTTTGCAAGATGTGAATTTATTTTGTGAGAAAAATGAGGTTGAAGTTCCAGACATGACTGCTCAATACAGTGATCGTCGATTTCGAAGTCCACGTGATATAATTACAATGGAACATCATTTTCGGGTGGATATCTTTAATTCACTATAGATTGTGGGTTACAGGAGCTGAACTCAAGATTTAATGATAATTCTATGGAGCTACTTCGTCTTAGCATGGCTTTAGATCCAAGCAATAATTACAAATCTTTTAATATTGATGATAAATGTGCTCTTGCAAAAAAATTCTACTATCAGGATTTTAGTGAACACGAGTTTTTTTGTGTTGAATACTCAATTGCAACATTATGAGTTTGATGTTCCTGCTCATAAAAGGATTTGAAGAATTTGCTTACAATTACCGAACTATGTCAGAAATTGATTGAGACAAAAAAATCAAAGATATACTATCTCATTGACAGATTAATTCGGCTCATTTTGACCCTTCCAGTCTCAACGGCAACTACAGAACGATCATTTTCAGCTATGAAGATTGTTAAAACAAGGCTTTGCAATAAAATGGAGGATGAATTTCTAGCAAATTGCATGATTTTATATATTGAGCGTGAAATAGCAGAGAAGTTTGACAAAGATTCAATCATAGATGAATTCTATGAATTGAAAAACCGGCGTGCCCAATTGAAGTAACTTTTATATTGTTATTTATGTGTCATGTTGTTTGTTAGTATTGTTTCTTAATTCTAAAATATTTAAATCAAAAATTAAAAAGAAGTTTTATTTTCGCAATTTTTTTCTGCTTGTCTTATGTCTCCCCCCCCCCCACTGAACTTCCTGGATCCGCCCCTGCCCCTTTGGATCCGCCACTGACGCCAACAATAGCCCCGGCCACCCATACAAGCTACTCCATGCTCGGCCAAACTCCGACAACCACCTCAAGCTCCTCCAACCTCACTCTGCCGGCCACCATCCAGCATGCAGAAGCAAGCTCGGCCACTTCAAACAGCAGCTTTACATGCAAGCAAGGCCGGTCACCTCAACTCCTCCACTTCCAAACTCACCACCAACAGCAACCCGAGTCCTCCTCCAAGCTGCCCGACAACAGCTCCAGCTCCTCCCAGCTGCTACCACCAACAGCAACCTCAACTCGGCGCCACCACCGTGCTCCGCTAACTTCCTCAACGCCACCTCCGTGCTCGCCACTCCGGCCACTTTAGCAGCTCCATGGCCTGCAACTCCACATCAGCAGGTCATCACGGCCAGCCCACGGCTTCCTCAAATCCCGCCACGGACGCAAGCAACTGACGTTTCGCCCGAGCATTGAAGAGCATGAATAGTAACGGCTGTAATTTAATTTCATTTGGCCGGATACTATAGCATGAGCAGTAACGGCCAAATGAAATTAAATTACAGCCTTTGTGCTTGTACTATAGAAGATTATAAATATCCCATTTCTTAAAATTTTGAAGGAGGCGACACAGCAGAATACTCATTTCATTTTGAGAAGGATATTGAGTTTAAGGTTGGAGAAATTCATCTCGGGATGCACATAAAGTTGTCGTTTTCTGTCTTCGTTTTATTGTTATTTTATAATCTCGTACGCCCATTTTCTTTCAACTTAGGTTTTTTGTTCACTTGTAACCCCGCAACGTTCTCGTAGTTTTATTTCGTGTAACCTCTAAGTTCTATTAGCAATCAAATTTCATTCCTTTTTTACGTTAAATAATAATTCTATTTCAATTTTTATCTCTTGTCACTTTCATTTCTCTTTTTTTTTTATCGTGACGCAATTTTATAAAAATGATTCTCCCCATCTCCATGAGTAGCTAATTTTTATTGTACTCGATCGTGATGATCCGAGGATGAGATAATTTTTGTTATGATTTTAGTTTTGTTTTTCTCAATTTGTTGAACGCTTAACATTTACCGTTAATCAATTCATTGAAGCTGTATATTTTATATAGTTTTCAAAAAAGTTTTCGCTCTTTAGTTGGTCGAGAGACTCGTAAGGCGAATCGATCACTCATTGATAAAAAGAGTAGAACACAACCCTCGAGAGAGGATGACGTAACTCTTTCGGATTGGAGTAAAATCCAATAGCGAGGTTCACTACCTAAAGCAAGTCTTAGGCGATGCGATTTGAGAATGAAAGTTTGGTCGATACACCTAAGCTTAGTTAAACCTAATCCTCGAGAGAGGAGCGTTCATGCTTCGGGAATCTCCACGGTCAAAGCATCTTCAACAAGAGAATTGCACTTTATTTTCATTTCGTTATTCTCTATATCCAAGGTGATTCAACGATCGGGTACTAGCTTTTAACTCATCTAATTAATTTAATTAGCGTCTCTAGTTTTTGCTAATCACAACCCAAACTTCAATTTTTATTTGATAAGATAATAACGATTTTCAAAGTAGAATTACTCAACCACCTCGGGTCTAATACAACCTTGATTTTTATAAACCTATACCACTCCCGATATGGTACACTTGCCGTTGTCGTTTGCGGATATAGTTTCGCGCAATCAGCGGCTCAGGAGTATCACGGCCCCTGGCCATTAGCCATTTGGGGAATGGATTTAGTAGGGTCTTTCCCCCAGGTCAGTGGGTGGAGGAGGTTCCTGTTGGTGATGATAGATTATTTTTCTTAGTGGTTGGAAGTGAGGGCACTAGCCAAGGTGACCTCTAAGGTAATCAGAAATTTCGTTTGGGGGGGAGATCATCTACCGGCACGGCCTGCCCCAGGCCATTGTCACGGACAATGGACCTCAGTTTGCCAGAACCGAGTTCATCAATTTTTGTGGAATACTCAGGATCGACCTCAGGTTCGCATCGGTCCACCATCCCAGGAGCAACGGGTTGGTGGAGGCAGCGAACAAAATCATCGTCAACTTCCTCAAGAAGAAGGTAGAGAATTTGAAGGGTAGCTGGGTGGAGCAGCTTCCTTCAGTTTTTTGGGCCCTTAGAACCACTCCCAACACGGCCACGGGGGAGACCCCCTTCAAGCTCTCCAGATGCGAGGTCATGCTTCCAATAGAATTCGAGGTCCGGACGCCTCGGGTGATCGAGGCAGAGGCAGGAAGGGAAGAATGGAGAGCTGAAAACGAGGAGGAGCTACGACTCTCCCTTTATATGGTGGAAGAATTGCGTGATCTCTCCGCCATCCGACAGGAAGAGGTAAAGTGAAGAATGACTAAGTACTTTGACAAGCACGTCAGGGTCAAACCGTTCGCAGAAGGGGATCTAGTCCTAAAGAAGGTGGATGCACCAGGGAGATTAGTGGCAGTGGAGAAGCTCAACCCTAATTAGGAGGGCCCATACATTGTCCAGAAGCTCTAAGGTCAGGAGTGTATCACCTCTGAAATGTGGAGGGCGAGACCCTAAGTCACACCTGGAATGGTGATGATTTGAAGCGTTTATATCCATAAAAATATATACGTTCGTTCCTTCAATGAATATGAAATCTTTTGATGCTTCAACCTTTTTGCATATCAAGTTTATCACAAGTATTTATGAATCTGGGTCCTGAAATACTCCCGCTGCCAGGCTTCTGCCCAGCAAGCAGGGTTGGAGAGCAAAGGCAGGTATTCTTGCTCTGGGGTTAGGTCCCGGGATGCTCCTGCTATCAGGCTCCCACCTAGCTGGCAGGGCCGGGATCACCATTGGACATCGTTGTCCCTGGGGCTGAGTCCGATTGATGCTCAATACTCGCCGTCAGGCTCTCTCCTAGCTGATTGGGTCAGTGGTAGTGCCCGGAGGTTGGCCAAAGGCAAGTATTCTCGCTCTGGGGTTAGGTCCCGGGATGCTCCCGCTGTCAGACTCCCAACTAGCTAGCTGGGTCAAGATCCCCGTTGGACGTCATTATGACCCTGGGGCTGAGTCTGGTTAATGTTCAACACCCGTCGTCAGACTCTCACCTAACTGATTGGGCTGGTGGTAGCACCCGAAGGTTGTCTAAAGGCAAGTATTCTCGCTCTGGGGTTAGTTCTCGGGATGCTCCCGCTGTCAGGCTCCTACCTAGTAGGCATGGTTGGGATCCCCGTTGTACGTCTTTATGACCCTGGAGCTGAGTCCAGTTGATGCTCAACACTCGTCGTCAGGCTCTCACCTACCTGATTGGGCCGGTGGTAGCGCCCAGAGGTTGGCCAAAGGCAAGTATTCTCACTCTAGGGTTAGGTCCCGGGATGCTCACTCTGCCAGGCTCCCACCTAGCTGGCAGGGTCGGGATCCCCGTTGGACTTCGTTATGACCCTGGGGATGAGTCTGATTGATGTTCAACACCCGTCGTCAGACTCTTACCTAACTGATTGGGCCGGTGGTAGCGCCCGGAGGTTGTCCAAAGGCAAGTATTCTCGCTCTTGGGTTAGGTCCCGGGATGCTCCCTCTGTTAGGCTCCCACCTAGCTGGCATGGTTGGGATCCCCGTTGGACGTCTTTATAACCCTGGAGCTGAGTCCAATTGATGCTCAACACCCGTCGTCAGGCTCTCACCTAGCTGATTGGGCCGGTGGTAGCGCCCGAAGGTTGGTCAAAGGCAAGTATTCTTGCTCTAGGGTTAGGTCCCGGGATGCTCCTGCTATCAGGCTCCCACCTAGCTGGCAGGGACGGGATCCCCGTTAGATGTTGTTATGACCCTAGGGCTAAGTCCGGGGTATGCTCAACACCCGTCGTCAGGCTCTCACCTAGCTGATTGGGTCGGTAGTAGCGCCTGGAGGTTGGCCAAATACAGGTACTCTCACTCTGGGGTTAGGTATCGGGATGCTCCTGCTGTCAGGCTTCCACTTAGCTGGCAGGGTTGAGATCCCCGTTGGATGTCATTATGACCCCGGGGCTGAGACTCGAGATGCTTCCGCCGTCAGGCTTCCACCAAGCTAACTGTTGGGATTCTCTGTAGATATGGCGATATCTAAAGCCGGGACCCAGGCATTCGGACTTCGGAGACAGATTACGAGGATAACAAGGAGTTAAGCCCGGCAATCCCCAAGCGGGCCGGGAAGGGCGAGCCGAGACCCTGGCAAGTTGGCGAGCCGAGACTATGGTTCAGCGAGGCGAGCTCTCAGGACTCAATGCTCGGCCGAAGCAAAAGATCGATTGGCACTCATCTCATATCGACAGGCTCCTAACGCCCAAAAAGCGACCAAGGTCGCGAGAACTCGGGCCACACCACGACTTCACGGGACCCAGCTCGCGCTAAGCTGAGCGGCTTGGGTGCGAGTCGAGCCGTCTCACCCCTTTACCCCACGAGCGGCACAGAGAATCCCTGGACAGAGGATACGAGCCATCATTCGCGGGTCGATTACTTGAGGTCTTTATGCCTCCTAAGCTACCCCCATGGAACACGCAATCTCGTTAAAGGGGCACGGGCCCGGAGGCAGCAAGCGGGAGAGTCGAGACAGGTCACGACTACGAAGTGAAAAGAGAAAGAGATAAAGACGACATCATATCAGAATAGAGTATATATATGTCATTGGTCAAAGAAAAGTTACAAGTTGAGGACTCAACCCGTGTTTATATTGAAACATAACAAAAGATACAAAAGAAGCTCGGCACGGGGGTTCAACGAGACGAGCTCTCTGGTGGCAAGCCCTCCTAAAGGGGTTGGTAGGACTTGTCGCCCGACTTCGGTACCGGAAGGAATAGCTCTGGTACCACCTCGCTCGCCGAGAGCTCCGCACCTTCGCTCGTGATAAGGCCTGCACGCTGTAGAGTCTGGAGCGTGTACTTTGCGGCCTTGACAACGTTCTTCTGCATCATCTCCTCCAGCTCATATTCGGTGTAATTTTCAAGCTGGCAGCTGTTGCTGGAAGGCGGCGGAGGAATCGCCACGGCTTCTAATTCCCGCAACCGCGCTTGTAACGCCTCATTGTCCTTCTCGAGAGTGGCGATCTGAAAAACCTTGGCGCTTAGTCGTTGTCGCATCCTGTGAGAAGAGGTAAAAAGAGCTTGAGTAATGGACAAGCAATCTTAAAGCTATTGGTGCGAGTCATGGGACTTACCACCCCCCCCCCCAGGTATCCGGCGAGGAAAGCGCCCACCCGTTTCTTCTGGTGCTACACTTCCTCCTAGGCAATACGCCGAGCTTCTTTCTTTTCACCAGCAAGTTTTTGGAGCAAGGGGGCGTTCCGCTCCAGCTACGTGCACCGCCTGCCCACCATGTGGGCCAGCTCTAGGCTGCGGAGCTGGGCCCGCGCGCTCTTATGAACAAGAACTCGTGTGTCCTCCTAGTCGTAGATCAAGGCATCTTCTCATGCATAGAGACCGAACGAGAAGTTATAAGCCTCCACGCTGATGGTTTCCTGCTCTAACAAAGTCGGCAGCAGGGTGTAGATGGAGGCCCGGTTCGCCTCCCTGTCCCACTGAAGGAAAGGAGCATCAAGCTCGTCCAAAGGCCACTCCCCGAGGCCAAAGTTGTGGTGCCTTCTCAGCACCGGCCTAACAGCGGGCCCCTCTCCTGGAGACCTGGTTGTGCCGGCCGCTTCGCCAGGGTAGCCGCCGGTCGAGGCACTCGGAGGGGTAGGATCTTCGGTTGGCTGGTCCGTCGGAGCCTTGTCTTTCTCCCGAGTTACGGAAGGTGCGCTGCCTGCGGTCTTCCACTTCATGGGCGGCGGATATGGCAGAGGTTGTTCGCGGGTGGCCCGCTTCTGGGTAGCAGGGGCTGGGGTCTCGCATTGCGCGGCAGCCGCCGCCTCAGCACGGGCGAGCTCGCCAGAAGCAGCTCGCGCACTCTCGTAAGGAGGGTGCAAGGGAATGTCTCGCTCACCTGCCGAGAGAGTTATAACAGAGAAATAACTGACTAAGTAAAAAGAAAGAAGTGTGAGTAGCTTACCTCCCCCGGGAGGGACGGGGGCAAGGTAGTCCAAGTTCCTGCGGAGGAACGCGACTTCAAAGTTCTTCCCATGGAAGAACCTGCATAGCTCGGCTTCATGGCCCCCCAGGCTAGGGGCGGTAGCTTGCCTCGCTAAGCTGGATCGGCGAGAAGGGGACATTGCCGAAGTCTCCCTTGACGAAGACAAATTTCTTCAGCTAGTTATGGCTCTAATTCACCGTCTCCCTTACTTTGACATGATTGCTGGAGAAGTAGGCGGTTCCATCCTTGTTCGCCTGGAAGGAGAACAGCTTACAGAAGACGGCAAGGTTGAACTCGATCTGTTCTTTCCGCAGGAAGCAGGTAAACCCGACCACGATAGCAATAGAGTTGGGGGTCATCTGGCCGAGGATGACCCCAAAGTACTTCAGTATCTGGCGGACCTCGGGCCATAAAGGAAGTCGGAGGCCCGCATTGAAGTGCATTGTGGGGATGGCGAGTTCCTCTCCCCAGAGGTCATTGATTTTCTCCCCCTCCCCGGGTCGCCTCACCACAAAGCCCGGCGGAATGAAGTCGTCGATCGCGTTAAGAAACTCGTGTTCGGTAATGGCGACATAGGAGAAAGAATGTTCTGAGAAGGTCCAGGCGAACTTGCTTTGCCCGTCAGCGTCACCGCCGCCGCCACCGATCTCGCAGTCAGATCGCCGAGCGGGACACTATAGTTCTCACAAAGAGCCGCCGAGCCGGGAGTCGCAGGAAGTGGAGAAGGAACATAAGTCTTAAATGTGGTAGGTAAGAAAGGGCGGCAGGGCCTATTTATAGGAATAGAAAAGGCGGGAAAACGTCCCGTCGGCGGGAAATGTGAGGATATCAAAAACGTACCATGACGTTTTGACATCCGGGCCCGCCGCAGGTTCCCACCAGCTCGCTACTACGCTACAAAAGTTAGTTGGCAGCAAGCTGCGCCCACTTGCATCCTCCCAAGAGGCGGGCGAGCCGCGACTCGCTCCTGCCAAAAGAGGTAGGAGAGTAGCTCCGAATCGCGTTCGGCAGATGCCCGGCTTGCTCCCGCCAAGACTAGGCATGCGAGCTTGTTCAACAGTCTTGCGCCCGCCTGAGAATGGGGTAGGCAAGCAAGAGCATCTCGTCCACACTCGCCTAAAGAAAACTAAGTAGTGAGGTTATGGAAAGAATATGCAGCGGACATAAGCCCATCAACGGGCAAGAAATCTCAAATAATTACAGACAATTGTTCAATGTCCCGAGAAAAAGAATAAAATTTGTGGCCCTATCACGCGAGTTTGCCTGTGATACAACTGCGACCCATGCTTAGCGATCGGTAGTGAAGAAGGGGCGGGTGGCTCAATACTGGATCCATTTCCACCTGCCCCGCCCCCGCATTCCGGATCGGGGCGACACGTGAGGGTAGAAGTACTCGCGAACCACCGATATTTCCCTATTGGCCAGGTCGACCTTCTCCGTAGCGTGTCGGTGCCGCTCCTCCGCTCACGTGATGTGCACCCCCAGAGAAGTAGTCTTGTCCTTGTCAGCTGGGCGCCTCATGCCCTCCAGTACCACGAACCGTTTCTCCGCTTCGGCCTTATCCTTGTCCACCATGTCGCAAACCTCCTATAGCAGCAGGGATTGTTTCTGAAATAATCATGTCACCCGCTTCTTCATCCCCTCAGCATCATGCGGGTCGCCCATATATTCTGAGATGTGATCCGTAGAAGGGGGAGGCGAATACCCCTCGCTGATGTCGATGTTAGAGGAGGAGATTGCATTAAAGCCTACAGAAGCAGGAGAGATCAGAAAAAGCAAGCGGTCATAAGCAAGCAAGTATATAAACTCACTGGGGATTGGCACGCCCCCCGCACCGGCAGGCGGCAGGGAGGTACCCGGCCGGCCTTGGAAGGGCTCGCCTTCAAGAGATGTGAAAGATTTCCCTAGCCTAGGGGGAATTGGCAATGGAGAAATCGCAGGAGGGGCATCCCCCTGGGCCAAAGGGCTGGCGACCCGCTCAGTCACCAGTGAAGAGGATTGCCCCAGTCCTCTTCTGTCGCCTCCATCTTCGCGGGGCATCTCCAGTAGGAAAAGAAATCATAAGCAGAGTGACAAATCAGACAGGAGGTCTGCATACCTCATGGGTGACCTCGGCTCCGGCTGCTGAACTGGATACAGGGGCGTCATTCGCAGGAGACCCCTGATTATTTTTCCTTTCTTCATCCCAAAGAGGGGGTCGGGTGATCCATGTGCCAGCCATGGGGCGGTATCAAGGACTTGTTCCCGCATCCCCTCCCTCGCAGCTACTAGGCACGCTCGCATCTCTTCAGACACAGACATCGTTCAGCTACTGATTCGCAATGAAGGTTAAGGAAGGAAGACGGGATTTTCTCCTGAAGGCTCGGTGGCATATTTATAGCGTATGGGTGGGACCCTCTGAAATATTCCCTCCAGCTCAGCAAAGCACTCACCGAACACGTGGGGTTGGATGATTCTTTTCGAGCTTTGTCAAGCTCAAAAAGAGCGGGGATTGGTTACAACCCCGTGTTCGTCGAGTGGGCCCATCCGATTAGGCGAGCGAGCCAGGGCGACCGACCCATGTTAGTACAGTAGGCGGGTGAGTCCAGATGGTCAGCTCGCCCTTGCCAAGGCTAGGCAGGCAAGCTGTGCGAGCCATCCCACCCAACCCGTACCTACCTAGGCGGCCTTGTCGTCGGTCCTCCTACATATAAGGTAGGCGAGCCTTGGCGGCCTGACTCGTGCTTAGGGTGGGTGAGCCTTGGCGGCCCGGCTCGCGCTTAGGGTAGGCAAGCCTTGGCGGCCCGGCTCGTGCTCACCTAGAGATAGAAGGCGAGTCGCGGTGTCCAGGCCGCGTCCGCCCAGCAGGTTGGCAAGTTGACCCCGCATCCAAGAAACTCGCTCTGTAGGGTCTAGAGGCAAAATTACCTTGATGCCCCTACTGGGGGTGCATATAGCTTTTTAGAACAGCGGAGTTACGTTGTTGGAAGACCACTTTTGGTTGCACATAGCTGTTTGAAACAACGGAGGTTGGCTATTTGTAGGCCGTTTTCAGAAATCTATAAATAGATCCAAGGGGGTACCTCAGAGGGCATGCTTACTGATTGCCCAGTCTTCTTGGCTTTCTGAGGTATCCTTTGCTCGGCATTTGGCTAGGGAGGGGAAGCACTCTAAGATCTTCCGGGTGTGTGGTGGGACCTCCACGTCGAGCCCTTGGGTCTATACCATGTTCCTTTTTCTTAGTTGTTTGGCTCGCGCGAGAGAGTAAGTGTGCGATCACCCCTTCCCCAAGAGTGAACTCCATAGAGACCGAGTTTTTTGGTTTTAACATCATGGATACTTTTGGATTCACCCATGGAGGAACCAACCTACATATTCTCTAATAATACTATCACCACTATTCCTCCATCTTCTTTGCACGAATTTTCTACACCTATTTTTATCGATCATGTCGAAGATATTGCACAAATTGATTACCCAGAATTTGCGGCTGTGCCACAGTGGGATGAAGATGATGTTCTCTTTGATGGGGGATTGATTCTTTGGAGCATGATGACGTGTCGAGGTGGGATGAAGAGGATATCATTTCTAATAAGAAGGTTTACACCTCTTCATTGGATGAGGAGGTCCAACTCACTACTGGGGCACTTGAGTTCTCGGGTCCGCCTTGTTATGATACTTATGATACCGACGTCGATCAATTTTTTAGAACTTGTTGGGAGTGAAACTGGGATCACTCCCATGATTACAAATTATTTGTCTTTTATTTATTTTGTTTCCTGACCACCCTTCTTTGTATAAACATGTGCACGAGGATTCAGTAGTGGCAAATATTTTGGATGTTGAATCTGAAATGCAAATCATGGTGGGGAGCTCTTCGCGTTGTGATTGGAATTATTTTCCCTCACAAGAGGCGGCCCAACTTCATGCTCTTTCCACCTATATTGCCCTTACCACTGCCGATTAACCTCTATTTCCTTTCTATGATAATTTTAATGCACTCATGCATGAGTTTGAGTTTATTAACCCGTATTTAGATAATGTTGAAAGTCAATTCTGGCAGGGGAAGTACGTTGCGGTGATGAAATTCGTTCTTTATTCCACCACACTGTCTACTTGTATTTCCCTTGAAGGATTGACTGTAGGGAGGCAAGAGATATTCATATGCTTATAAAAAGATGGAAGAGAAAAGGAAATCAAAAAAAAGATTTGGGGATGATAAATTGACCATCCTTTCTACCACTATTGTTGGGTCTTCAGACCCTTTACTTTTATATCTAGTTATTATTTTAATGTAGTATATAACTAACCATGTTGTTGTGATAAAATAGTAATTAGGAGTATTAGTTATTTACTTATTTAGTATCTTTATTTTTTTAAAAAAATATTACTAGGAGATAACCCAGATTTGTATGTTATTGTCTTGTTGTTTGCTTATTTGTTTCTTTGTTTTAGTTTACCCTTATAGTTTTTTTAGCTCATTACTACAGGTACATTTCATTTGGACTTAGCAACATGATCATTGATCTCATTTCACCTCTAGTGTATGAACAGGAAGAGATGTAAAGACGTTTCAGATTGCAGATTTCAAGGGAGTATTTAATTTTGATTCTTTTATTCTCATTGATTAAATGGTCCCTCATTCAAATAAGTAAAAAAATTGTTTTTCAAGTTTAAAATAATATCTTTGCTAAATATCACTCTTATTTATGCTTAAATAATAAATAATTATAGAAAATGTAAAATTGTTTTTCATGCTCAAATTGATATCTTTGCTAGGGCCTAGCAAATGCTTAAGTGTGGGGGTGAAATTACCCCTACCAATTGAGTGGAGATTAATTTGATTGATCGCGAATTTAATGATCTTAATTCTTGCTTTTATTAATCAAAGATTACTCAAGAAATTCGTTTTACTTAACTGATAAACCTTTCAATCAACAAAAGCTCAACCATTCACAAATCTATTAGTTTGATAAAAGATAAAGCTCAATTGAGAATCTTAGTATGGTGCGTGCATTTTTTTAAAAAAAATCTACACTCATGCAATATTTTTTATTAAACCTCTGCATCAATAGGAAAGGATAAGAATAAGCTAAGTCTACGATTTAACCTCCATAAGAGTTAGTAGTTCAATTGAAAGTATGATTGTCTTTGGTTTGGTGAAAATTTATGGTTAGGTTTTGATAGTGGAATGATAAGTCTCTAGTTAATAATCTTAATAATTCATCATATTATGAGGTTTAATTCTCAAACGTCATATATATATATATATATATATATATATATATATATATATATATATATATATATATATATATATTCAATAGTTGAGATCATTCCAAATAGGTGTACACGTACTTAGGTTGCATATCACTATGACCTTTATTCATTTTTTCTCTTCTTTTTTTGTTTATAGTTGGGTTCATTCCAAGTACGTTTTCACATACCAAGACTGCATATCACTATGATAATTTTTCCTTTCCTTTTTTATATGATCATAGTTGGGATCATTCCAAGTAGGTGTACACATACTTAGGCCGCATATCACTATAACATTTAACCTTTTTAAAAAAATTCAGATTAAGCACTCATAAATGGCTAGTTTACTAAGATATAATTAGTGAGAATGTAGGGAAAACATGGAATAATATGTATCAAAATGAAAAAGATTCAAGCTCAAAGATTTTAGTGGATGATCAAAAAAAGATTAACTACTTAATCTTATGTCTTGGCTTATATCGTTAACTCAGTCTTGCTCACCCTCCCAATTATTTTTAGAGGGCAATATCAAAACATTGCATTGGAAATAAACAAAAATTTTATGCATAAAATAAATGCTTAAGCGAGTTTTATCAAAAAATTCTTACTAACTTCAAATTCATTAATTAAACTCTTATGATTGTTTAGTCATACTAATTAATTATCATTGAATAAATAGAATAGCTTATTGATTAATAAAAGCAAAAATTAAGATCATTAAATTCGCGATCAATCAAATTATTCTCCACTCAATTGGTAGGGGAAATTTCACACCCACACTTAATCTTTTGTTAGTCCTTAGCAAAAATTTCATTTTGAGCATGAAAAACAATTTTACCTTTTCTTTAATTATTTATTATTTAAGCATATAAATATGATGTTTGAGAATTAAATCCCATAATATGTTGAATTATTAAGATTATTAACTAGAGAATTATCATTCAACTATCAAAACCAAACTATAAATTTCCACCAAGCCAAAGATAATCCTACTTTCAATTGAACTAGTAACTCTTGTGGAGGTTAAATCAAAGACTTAGTTTATTCTTATCCTTTCTTATTGATTCAGAGGTTGAATAAGAAGTGTTGCATGAAAGTAAAAATATTTTTAAAGAAAAGCACACATCCCACTAAGAGGCTTATCAGTTAAGTAAAGAGAATTTCTTGAGTAAGCTTTGATTAATTTGTATTTTAAGAAAACAAATGATCATTTGAATTTACATCTTGTTATTATTTTTTCACTCATCTTATTATTATGAAATATCTTTGCTAGGAAATAACAAAAGTTTAAGTGTGGAGATGTGATAACTTTTCAAAAATAAGTTATCTAGTACTTTATTCTGATTTAATATTCATTATATTGAGAAAAAATGATTTAAATGAGTAAAAATGTAAGTAAATTCATATTTATTTTATTTGAGATTAATTTGGTTATTTTTTCTTTATTTTTTTATTAGAAATGACGAAGAAATTGATCCGGAGAATTAAAGTTGGACTTATATTTTTGGTTGTGCAGTTGTTACAACAACCTATTTTTAGTTGTTGCAACAAGTCTGGATCCGAATTTTAAAATTTAAAATTCAAATTATGCCGATTTCAAATATGAAAATATGGGACCTTGGCTCAATTTTGGCAAACAATAAATGGGCAAAATTATCATTTAGAAGAGTTTGAAATTCTAAAAAAATTAATTAAAAGAAATTTCCATTAAAAGGACAATTTTGAATAAATAGAGAAGGATCTGTTTGAGATCTTTGACTGGAGCAAATTGAGGGGTTGATAAAGAGGAGGGTGGCCAACAATATATAGGAGGATGAAGGGAAAATTCAGAGAAGCAATTGGGGATCTTCATTATCATGATAATCTTCATCATTCAGAGTAGAAATGGCTAGAGGAAAAGAAGAAGGTCGACGGCGAGAGCAAAAATCCGCAAAAGAATCCCTACAACGTTTGATTCTAATCATTATGTTTTGTAAGATCTTTTTAATCGTGTGTGGTTTTTTCTCATGTATGAACTAAATTTTTAAGTATTGTATATTGTGAGTACTTTGTCTTGTTATGATATTATGATTTTAATTCCTCATTTATGATTGTTTGAAAAATTATTTTTATTGGATATATTTTTCATTTTGTGGATATTTTGAATTAAGTATTCTTCTTCTAAATTATGTGGCGAGATTTGAGAGAGGAGTTATATTATTTTACAGTTGAATCATTTCTTTTACATAAATTTTAGTATAGCATAAAGAGAAAAAAAATCATCTTGTGTTACCAACATTGATTTGTGCACTATATCTTATTCTTGTTCTACCTAAGTTAGAGATAACTAGGGGAATTAGGGTAGCAGATTTCAGAGATCAACAGATGATGATGTCCACTTTCAAATCGTTGCAAGATAGTAATCAAATAATTAATGAAAATTCACTCTAAAAACTCATCACAATAGGCAAATGTAATCAACGTTCAAGACTATATTTCCAACTTGATAAAAGTATTTTTTTAAGTAAGCGTTGTTTAGTTTTGTTATTATTTTCTTTTAATTTTTCATCATCTAAATTCACTTTTAATCAATTCATTTGAATTTAAAGAAAGGGTAGAGCTAGTATTTGCGAGCACTAAATTAATCACTTCTTCTTGTGAATGATCTTAACTCACTTTATATTACTTGATCTGACACGTGCACTTGTGTTAATACATAAATCTATTTTGAGTGTATCAACCCCCCCCCCCCTCCTGCGCGCCCCCGCTTTTGGAATCTTGACTGTGCTTCATGATCATAGAAATTTATAACAGTTGGGACCTGTTCTTCTTTATGAAATTAGTGACGTTAGCGGGCTACGCTAACAAACAACGTCTGTTAAAATGAATATCTACAACAAAAAGAGATTAGAGTACCGTGTGTATGAATATGAAGTCTGAATTGAAATAATCACTTGGTTAATATATAAGTGAGAATAAATATAAATAAACTTTGTAGGTTGTGTTAATTAAAAAAGTTCTCACCCCTATTTTTCATTGACTATAAAATTGAAGAACAAAATCTCCTCTTGGAGTTCCAGATCTATGTGTTCAAGAGATTGGTGAAGAAAACCTTGTAAATTGACTCCACTGAAAAATAATCCATTAGAATACCTGGAACTTTGAACCATAAGAGGCCCAAATTTATTTCTTGAAGGTCACGATTTGATACAAATATAGACCCAAATTTTTCCCTTGATAAAAATCAAATCTCTTCTGAATCGTTCTCCAAGTTGTTTTTTTCTTGTCCGGCTGCCTCCAAAATGATGAAGACTGCTTGAAAGAGATCAGCACCGGTTTGGATTTTACTTGAAAACAAGATGAAGGATGTGATGCCTAGAGCAGGCCGTCAACAACATTGGTATAAAAAGATAGCACGACCCACACTTATATATCTTGCCGACGATGGTGATCGGGATGAAGGCCAGCAGTAGATCTCCAAGAATATCCGGTGATTTTCTCTCCCAAGACCGAACAATGGAGATGGAGGTGGCGGTTACTGAAGAAGAAAATGAAACGGGGATTTCAACCCTTATTTACTCCAAAATGAATGGATAGTTTGCAAGGTTTTATTTTTGCCTTTAATATGAGAGACCCCAATTGGAGTTACAAAATTGGATGCACTTAATTCCAATAAATATCTTAAATAAGATATGAAACCCCCATAAAATCAAATATATTTCATGATTATGCCAAATTTTGTGTCAAGGATAAGACCGAGTTCGCGACTGAAATTACAAGACAATTTGGCCCACATATTACAGGCTTCGATAGTTCGCGTGACTGAATTAATATGCGCTCGTAGGAGTCCAAATAGGCTCAAAATACGTGTACGACTTAACTGGGATGTCTCGATGAAATGAGTCTACCTTACGGGAAATTTCCAACATTCTCCCACTTGGTCATGTATTCATTGAAATTTATGACATTCCGATAAAATCTTCACTAAACTTAAGGGTATCAATTACCGAACGCGGTATTGAGTCTACTCCCACGTCAATCCGGTCCAATCAAATCCTTCACTCTGAATCATGGTGGAAACCGCATCATTGAGCGACACCGGACCTTCCATAGTCACAGCAGCTTACAGACTCAATCAACATGGACAAAGCGCGGTTATATAAACATAGAACAACATACTGAAAATGTGCACATGAAGGTTGTTCTAATTTGACGGTCAACCAAACTTCTCAAATGAATGCATTAAACTATATTGCGAGAAGTTATTAAGTGTTCAAAAGAACAAGTTTATCAAAATTCATGTGTGAAAAAAAAATACCACGGGCCATAATTCAAATGAAGTGCCCTAGGCCTTATGCTCCGACTGACACAAGTCATGAGACTTTGTATGAAGTGTGACGTGTCACATAAATTCAACGAATATTGAAACTTAATGATATTGTTGAATGAATATTCTTTAATTATTATTTAATTAAACAAAGTGCAATATGAATGACAAATAACTGAATTGGAGCATTATGTAGTCTCTCACTAATCTAGTACATCAAACGACTCTTTAAACCCCATATTAATAACATGCTTTTGAAACACATTAGGGAAAAATTCCTTAGTAAGTGGATCGGCTAACATATCATCTATCTCCAAATGCTCCACCAAAATGTCACTCTTCTTGACCAATTTCTTAACGGCCAAGAACTTAATTTTCATATGTTTAGACCTTGTGATACTTTTATTGTTTATTAAGAGCATAACTATAGAGATATTATCACAATACAGTCGGATGGGTCTAGCTATAAAATCTATGACCTTCAACTCCGTAATGAATTTTTTAAGCCACACTGTGTGAGTGGAAGCTCCAAAAAGAGCGACGAACTTTGCATGCATTGTGGATGAAGTGATGAGTGTTTGTTTGACACTCTTCCACAAAATGGCCCCACCAGCAAACATAAAGATATATCCTGAAGTTGACTTTATATCATCCTCACACCCGTCAAAATCAAAATCTGTATACCCTACTAACAAAAGATCTTGAACTCTATGGTAGACAAACTTAACATCCTTAGTTCCTGTTGAAGTTAGTGACCGGGCGGTCTGGCGGCCTATCTTGGCGGATTGAAGGTCGCGCGGTCTAGCGGTTTGTCTCTGGCGGCTTGGAGATCTAGCGGTCTCCCCTGGCGGCTTTTTTCTCTCTCTTTCTGGTGGTAGCCGAGCGGTTAGCCCTTCTCATCTAACCGCGTGGCTTGTGCGGTTTGTTTTGTGTATAGGCCGCTTAGTCCTGTAAATTTTTACTCTCACATCTCTTATTTGTATTCTCTCTTCTCTCCTCCATTCTATAAAAGGGAGGTCATACCTTTGTAATAGATACCTTTTTCAGATAATAAAATTTCTGTTAAACCTCTCCGATTTGTTTTTTGTTCGTTTCTTACACGGTATCAGAGGACTCAATTTCTCCTCCTGATTCTGGGTGCCTTCTCTAACCGCCGCGACCTGTCCTCGCAGCTTGCTTCTTCTTTTCGCGACCTGTCCTCGCGGTCTGTCTCTTCGTCCTACTTGCGCCCTGTTCGCGCGGCCTCTTCCTCTCCGTGTTGTTTCCCCTATCTCCGCGCGGCTTCCTGCTGTTTTCTCCTATACTCTCTCTGATGCTTCTACTGCCACCACTCCTATCACCAATCCGGCTCTGCCTCTTCCTCCTACTCCTTCTGAGAACCTTGGCACCGTTTCCAAACTTGTCGGCTCCAACTACCCGGATTGGAGTGCCTCCTTCACCTTTCTCCTTCGCTCACAACGCAAACGCCATCATCTCGTTGATGACCCTCCGCCAACCACTTCACCTCTCTTTGATGACTGGGATGTGAGTGATGCACTTGTGTGTACTTGGCTCGCTAACATCCTCTCCGATGAATGCCTCCCCGTTATCCGTCATGATGAGACGGTCAAGGCCGCTTGGCTTCATCTTGCCGCTCTATACTCAAAGGGGGCTTAGACGTACCGCATATATACGTTGTATGCGGGCCTCTTTTCCTGTCCTACTTTATCCCCTGCTGCTGTCTACCAATAGGTTCAAGCTCTTGGGGCTGAGATTCTTCAAAATCGCCCCTTTTCTGCGGATTTGGCTCAACAACAGAAGCATTTCCAGGAGCTTCTGGTTGTGTGTTATCTGCTCCGGCTTCCTGATACTTATGATATGATCCTCCAGCAAATTCTGGGTGAGGCAGAATCTCCTACCTTAGATGCCACTGCTGCCCGCATCACTGCTTTCACCTCCCTTCTTCAGCGCCCCCTTCTACCTGCTCCCTCTCCACGGGACAACTATGCTCACCAAACTCTGTGGAATGGCTCTGGTAGCTGCAGTCACCCGTCTGGAGGACGTGCTCCTTCCCGCTACCTCTGTTCTCACTGTGGTCGCACTGACCACACTATGGAACGCTGCTGGACGAAGCATCCCCATCTTCGCCCCTTCGGTGACTCTTTCGCCTCCTCTTCCAAGCCGTTTTCCTCCATGGTTACATCATCAAGTAGTGCTCACGTGGTGACTCAAGGTAAATGGCTTATCGACTCTGGTGCAACTAATCACATGACGGGCAATCCATAGTGCTTCTCTCTCCTCGAACAGCATGATCGGTTGCCTCATGTCCTCATTGTAGACAGTTCTCTCTCCCCGGTTCATGGGTAGGGAGTCGTTCATGTTACTCTGTCTCTTCGCCTAGCGGACACTCTTTATGTGCCCAAGTTTCTGTGCAATTTATTGTCGGTTACTTCTTTATGCAAGCAACTTCAGTGCTCTGTGACATTTACTCCTACTTCTTGTTCTTTTCAGGATCCGAGCTCCCACCGGACGATTGCTACTGGGACTGAGAGTGGCGGCCTCTACTTCCTCGACAACGTTTCCGCCTTATCCGCCTTCTCCTCCTCTTGTACGGATCTTCTCCAGTGGCATCTCCGCCTCGGTCATCCTCCTCCACGACTTCTACATCATCTTCTGCCCCACCTCCCTCCTTCCAGTACTCCTCTCAACTGCGATGCTTGTCAGCTTGGCAAGCATCACCGTTCCTCCTTCCCGCCGAAGCAAGGTCGGGGCTCTACCCGTCCGTTTGATCTAGTCCACTCCTATGTCTGGGGACTTGCTCCTACCCTCACGATTGATCGGAGTAGTTCTTGTTTTGTAACCTTTATTGATGTTTTTTCTAGATGTACTTGGGTGTATCTCTTACGAGATCGCTCTGAAATTTTGGATGTATGGATCTCCTTTTATCAGTTAATTAAAACTCAGTTTAATGTTTGTATTAAAACTTTTCGCTCCGACAATGCAAAAGAATATTTGAGTCATGCGTTCACCTCTTTCTGTGTGCAGCATGACATTATTCATCAGACTAGCTGTGTTTATACCTCCCAATAAAATGGGGTGACGGAACGCAAAAACCGTCATCTTCTCGATGTCGCTCGTACCTTAATGACCCAAATGCATGTTCCTTGCTCCTATTGGGGCTATATAATTCTCCTTGCCTGTTACCTCATCAATCGCATTCCCTCCACAGTTCTCCACGGGAAAACTCCATTCTCCATTCTGTATCCGGGCAAGGAGCCCTTCCCTATCCCTCTCCGAATCTTTGGATGCACTGCCTTCGTGCATGCCCCATATGCCACCCGGGATAAGCTCTCCCCTCGCTCCACCAAATGTGTCTTTCTGGGGTACTTTCCTACTCAGAAAGGCTACTGTTGCTTTGACCCCATTCTTCGTAAGCAGTTCGTCTCTACGGATGTCACCTTCTTCGAGAATGCCTCCTACTTATCGGATAACTCCTCTACTCTACCCCCAGCTTCTGATACTCCTGCTGTTCTCTTCGTCCCCTCGTCTCCTACTGCGATCTCCACCCCCACTCCGTCTTTGTCCGCTCCTCTCCCTCTGCCTCTCTCTCCCTCCCCTCCTCCACCATCTCCCTCATCTCCGTCATCGTCGCTCTCTACTCCTAGGCCAGCTCTCTCTGCCATGGATGCTCCGGATGCCGAGGGACCCGCCGACCTGGATCTTCCGGTAGCTCATCGCAAAGGGGTGCGGACGTGTACTCTACACCCCCTTGCTGTTGTTATTTCATATGATCGCCTTAACTCTTCTCGCAGGGCCTTTGCACTGGCTATCTCAGCCACTGCCACTCCCCGTTCCTACCAGGAGGCCCTTGATATCCCTCATTAGAAGATGACCATGGATGAGGAAATGGCAACCCTCACTGAGTGGGGTACCTGGACTCTTGTTCGTCCTCCCTTCGGTACTGATGTTGTTGGCTGTCGCTGGGTATTTGTGATCAAATTTGGCCCAGACGACACTGTCGATCGTTATAAGGCCCGCCTTTTTGCTAAGGACTTTACTCAGACATATGGGGTTGATTACTTTGACACCTTCTCTCCCGTGGCTCGTCTTAGTACTATCTGAGTCCTTCTCTCTGTGGCTTTCAATAGAGATTGGCAGATTTCTCAGCTGGATGTCAAGAATGCCTTCCTTTATGGTGATCTTTAGGAGGCCGTCTACATGGAGCAACCTCCTGGGTATGTTGCTCAGGGGGAGACACGGGTATGCCGGCTGAATAAGGCAATCTATGGCCTCAAGAAGAGCCCTCGAGCTTGGTTTGACAAGTTCAGTGGCATCGTGGCGGCCGTTGGGTTTACGTGAAGCTCTGCCAATCACTCGTTTTCATTCGCAAAACCTCCTCGGGATTGGTGGTTCTTGCTGTGTACATTGATGATATTCTTCTCACTAGCGATGATCAGGAAGGGGTAGCCTTGACAAAGCGGCATCTTCGTCAACATCTTGTCACGAAAGATATGGGCTCTCTGAAGTACTTTCTGGGGATCTAAATCTCTCGAAAGCCCAACTCTTTAGTCCTCTCCCAACGTAAGTATGCTCTTGATCTATTAAAAGAGGCAGGATTGACTGGAGCAAAACCTGCCCGATGCCCCATGGCAACTGGAGAAGACAAAACCTGGACAGATGATTCGCCTCTTCTTTCAGATATTACGCGGTATAGGCATCTGGTTGGTAAGCTCATATATCTCACAGTGACCAGGCCCGACATTTCCTATGCTGTGGGCAAAGTGAGTCAATTTATACAAGCACCTAGGGAGTGTCATCTACAGTCTGCCTTGCGGATCTTGGAGTATGTCAAAGCAGCACCTGGGAAAGGATTACTCTTTCAGAAGAATGGTCATCTGAGGGTTGAAGCATACTCAGATGCGAGTTACGCTCATGATAAAGGGGATCGCAAGTCAACCTCGGGTTTTTGCACCTTTGTTGGGGGAAATCTGGTGAGCTGGAAGAGCAAGAAGCAGTCTGTTGTTTCCAGGTCCAATGTAGAAGCAAAGTATCGAAGTATGACATCGACCACTTGTGAGTTAAAGTGGTTATGGGCGCTCATGATGGATTTAGGAGAGGTCTACAACCATCCTCTACCTATGTTCTGTGATAACAATGCTGCCATATACATCTCCAAAAATCTGGTATTTCATGAAAGAACGAAGCACATTGAGGTCGACTGTCATTTCATTCGTGAGGAGATTTTGAAGGAACAAATTTGCACTCCCTTCGTCACTTCTGATAAAGAGTTGGCTGACATCTTCACCAAGACAGTGTCTGCCTCGTTTCTTCATATTTGTGACAAGCTGGGCATGATCGATATATATGCTCCAGCTTGAGGGGGAGTGTTGAAGTTAGTGACCGGGCGGGTTGGCGGCTTGTCTTGGCGGATTGAAGGCTGCGCGGTCTAGCAGTTTGTCTCTAGCGGCTTGGAGACCGAGTAGTCTAGCGGTCTCCCCTGGCGGATTTTCTCTCTCTCTCTGGTGGTAGCCGAGCGGTTAGCCCTTCTCATCTAACCGCGCGGCTTGTGCGATTTGTTTTGTGTATAGGCCGCTTAGTCCTGTAAATTTTTAATCTCACATCTCTTATTTGTATTCTCTCTCCTCTCCTCCATTCTATAAAAGGGAGGTCATACCTTTGTAATAGATACCTTTTTCAGATAATAAAATTTCTGTTAAACCTCTCCGGTTTGTTTTTTGTTCATTTCTTACAGTTACCTTCAAATACCTCAAGACTTTCTTGGCAGCCACCCAATGATCAGGTCCTTGGTTCGACTGATATCTGCTTAAAAGTCCTACTACGTAGGCTATGTCAAGTCTGGTACAGACTTGGGTATACATTAAGCTGTTTACCACACTAGCATAATGTATATCCTTCATGCTCTCTCTCTCTCTCTCTCTCTCTCTCTCTGTATCATTCCTGGGGCATTGTGCTAAGTAAAGCTTATCACCCTTAAGCACAGGTACGTCACTAGTCTTACAATCAAGCATGTTAAATCTCTCAAGTACACGCTTGATGTAAGCTTCCTGAGAGAGTGTTAATGTATGGTGAGATCAATCCATAATGATCTCAATTCCTATAATGAAGGATGCCTCTCCAAGATCTTTCATATCGAAGTGTTTTGACAAGAATTGCTTAGATTCATGAAATAATGCCAAATTACTACTCATAAGCAAGATATCATCTACATAAAGAATTAAGAAAATGTATATGCTCTCACTGATCTTGAGATATATACAATGGTCTACCTTATTTTTCACAAACCAAAAGAAGTAACTATCTCATCGAATTTCAAATACCACTGTCTAAAAGTTTGCTTCAGACCATATAGAGATTTGTTAAGTTTACACACAAGTTGGTCAGAATGACCAAACTTGAATCCCTCAAGTTGTACCATATAGACCTCTTCCACAAGATCAATATTCAAGAACGAGGTCTTTACATCCATCTGGTATAGCGCAAAATCATAATGAGCTACTAATGTCATTATCACTCTGAAGAGTCATTAGAGGAAACAGGAGAAAAATTCTCGTGATAATCGATTCCTTCTCTCTGCTTAAATCTCTTGGCCACTAGTATGGTCATAAACCGCTTTACCTTTCCTTTAGAGTCTTTCTTGGTCCTAAACACCAATTTAGAACTAATAGGCGTACAGCCTTTCAGCAACTCAACCAACTCTCAAACTTTATTTAGCTTCATAGACTCCATCTCATCTTTCATCGCATCCCACCACAGATCAGTTTAAGGTCCAGACACAATTTCATCAAATGTCACTGGGTCAAATACTGGGGCAATCCTACTTTCTAACGGATTATATAAACGGACTTCTGCAGGACAACCCCATACGCGCAAATGATTAAGGCTAGGTCATCTCCCAGTCCACAACTCAAAATGGGTTTTAGATAATGACTTGGACGGGACTTGATTAAAGATCTACACTGCAGTCTAAAGCGCCTCACCCCATAAAAATTCAGGAAGATTTGTCCTACTTATCATGTTCCTCATCATTTCCTTAAGGGTGCGATACGCCTTTCGGCTACACCATTTTGCTCAGGACTACCCTGCATGGAGTACTGGGCAACGATGTCACAGCTCTCCAAGTATCCGACAAACGGACCTTTATGTTCTCCGGAGGCATCATGCCTACCAAAATACTTATCACCTATGTCAGACCTAACAATCTTGATGACTTTCCCTATTTATTTTTCAATTTAAGTCTTGAATATCTTAAACTTATCAAGAGATTCAAACTTTTCTTTAATTAAGTATTAATAGCCAAAACGGGAGTAGTCATCAATGAAGGTAATAAAGTTAGTGTTCCTACAGAGGGTAGTGGAATAAGGGTCATTGATGTCCATATGAATAACCTCTAATAAGCTTGAACTACGAGTTGAGCCTTTCTTTTTAATCTTGGTTATTTTACCTCTACAACGGTCCACACATGTCTTTAACTCACTAAAGTCTAGAGTATGAAGATAATTTTTCTTAATTAATCTTTCTACTCTCTCCTTAGAGATATGACCTAATATTTTATATCATAGCATGGAGGAATGTTCCTTAATAAGAGGTCTTTTAGTGGCAATGTTTTCTATATTATATGAGGTGACATAGTAATTAATAGGTGCAAGACATATTCTATACAAACCATTAGATAAAGAACATTGACAATTAAACTGTGATTCATGAAATAACTTAATCAAACTATCAGAAATAATAAAACCATAACCAAGTCTATCTAATGTAGAAACTGAAATCAAGTTCCTTCTAAAAGAAGGGATATAAAATATATCTCTCAACAAAAGTTCATAACCAGAATCGAGAACTAAACAAATGTCCCTGATGAACTCCATCTCCACCTCAGCCTTGTTACCCACCGTGAGCCTGCACTCACCCTTGCTTGGCCTCCTCCTTTTAAAGAATACCACAGGTCATAATTCAAATGAAGTGCCCTAGGCCTTATGCTCTGACTGACACAAGTCATGAGACTTTGTATGAAGTGTGACATGTCACATAAATTCAACGAATATTGAAGCTTAAGGATATTGTTGAATGAATATTCTTTAATTATTATTTAATTAAACAAAGTGCAATATGAATGAATAATAATTGAATTGGAGCTTTATGTAGTCTCCCACTAATCTAGTACATCAAATGACTCTTTAAGCCCTATATTAATAACATGTTTTTGAAACACATTAGGGCAAAGTTCTTTAGTAAGTGCATTGGCTAACATATCATCTGTCTCTAAATGCTCCACCAAAATGTCACCCTTCTTGACCAATTTCTTAACGGTCAAGAACTTAATTTCCATATGTTTAGATCTTGTGATAATTTTATTATTCATTGAGAACATAACTGCAGAGATATTATCACAGTACAGCCGGATGGGTCCAGCTATAGAATCTACGACCTTCAACTTTGTAATGAAGTATTTAAGCCAACAAACATAAAGATATATCCTGAAGTAGACTTTCTATCATCCTCACACCCGTCAAAATCAGAATCTATATACCCAACTAACACAAGGTATTGAACTCTATGGTAGACCAACTTAACATCCTTAGTTCCCTTCAAAAACCTCAAGACTTTCTTGACAGCCACCCAATGATTAGGTCCTGTGTTCGACTGATATCTGCCTAAATATCCTGCTACGAAGGCTATGTCCGGTCTGGTACAGACTTGGGCTTATATTAAGCTGTCTACCACACTAGCATAAGGTATATCCTTTACGCTCTCTCTCTCTCTCTCTCTCTCTCTCTCTCTATATATATATATATATATATATATATATATATATATATATATATATATATATATATATATAGTTCCTGGGGCATTATGCTAAGCTAAGCTTATCACCCTTAAGCACATGTACGTCATCAGGCTTACAATCAAGCATGTTAAATCTCTCAAGTACACACATGATGTAGGCTTCTTGAGAGAGTGTTAATGTATGGTGAGATCAATCTTTAATGATCTCAAATCCTAGAATGAAGGATTCCTCTCCAAGATCTTTCATATCGAAGTGTTTTGACAAGAATTGCTTAGATTCATACAATAATGTCAAATCACTACTCGTAAGGAAGATGTCATCTACATAAAGAATTAAGAAAATGTATATGCTCTCACTGATCTTGAGATATATGCAACAGTCTACCTTATTTTCCCTAAAACCAAAAGAAGTAACTATCTCATCGAATTTAAGATACCACTGTCTAGAAGCTTGCTTCAGACCATATAGATATTTGTTAAGTTTACACACAAGTTGGTTAGAATGACCGGACTTGAATCCCTTAGGCTGCACCATATAGACCTCTTCCACAATATTGTCATTCAAGAACGCGGTCTTTACATCCATCTGGTGTAGCTCCAAATCATAATGAGCTACTAATACCATTATCACTCTGAAGAGTCATTAGAGGAAACGAGAGAAAAAGTCTCATGATAATCGATTCCTTCTCTCTGCTTAAATCCCTTGGCCACTATTATGGTCTTAAACTGCTTGACCTTTCCCTTAGAGTCTTTCTTGGTCTTAAACACTCATTTAGAACCAATGGGCTTACAACCTTTTAGCAACTCAACCAACTCTCAAACTTTATTCAGCTTCATAGACTCCATCTCATCTTTCATCGCATCCCACCACAGATCAGTTTAAGGTCCAAACACAATTTCATCAAATATCACTGGGTAAACTACATGACCAATGTCATAATCACTCTCGCCTAAATAGACTTCATAGTTTGGGGAAATTGCATGTCTTATCTGCCTAACGGATCTCCTAACGGGTGAATGAACCTTCTGAACATGCGGAGGAGCCTCAAATAGGATCAGTGGTAAGAACAGATCCACATCCTCTACTTGTTGCGTCACTGGTTCAGGAACCATAGGATTTCCTACGAAGGGCACAGATAAATTAATAGGCACAACTTCCTCGACTGCACTTATAGTGCGAGAGCAACTCGGCTTGTCAGCAACATCCAATTCTAAAAATTTAGTTGTTTGAGACACCGCAATTCTGGGACCTCCCAAAGGGGAATAGAACTTAAATTTCTTGGAGTGATCTGAGTAGCCTTTGAAATAGCAATGACAAGACCTAGGGGTGTAGGATCAAGCGCATACCCAACTGTTCCAAAAGCCCATACTGTTGGAAAGGGCGTTACTTAATTTCTTAAATAAGTAGCAGAGCGTCACAGGTCAAGTGAAGGAAATTCGTACCCAACAATCCCCCCCGGTGTCCAGCACAACCCATCAGCTCAGAGGTGGGGTTACCATATGGCCCACACGGCTCAGAGGTGGGGTTACCACATGTCCACGGTTGTCTGACCCACCATACTCACACAAGTAGAAGGGAAAAATTGGGATTTAATAGTGCCCCCCCCGGTCTTGAACCTATGACCTCCTCTGATATCAAATAGAGGATCAAGCGCATACCCAACTATTCTAAAAGCTCGGACTGTTGGAAAGGGTGCTACTTAATTTCTTAAATAAGTAGCAGAGCACCACGGGTCAAGTGAAGGAACACCGAACCCAACAATCCCCCCCCCCGGCATCCAGCATAACCCGTCGGCTAAGAGGTGGGGTTACCACATGGCCCACACGGCTTAGTGGTGGGGTTACCACATATCCACGGTTGTTTGACCCACCAGACCCACACAAGTAGAAGGGAAAAATCGGGATTTAATAGCGCCCCCCCCCCCCTCCCGGTCTTGAACCTGTGACCTCCTCTGATACCAAATGTAGGATCAAGCGCATACCTAACTGTTCCAAAAGCCCAGACTGTTGGAAAAAGCGCTACTTAATTTCTTAAATAAGTAGCAGAGTGTCACGGGTCAAGTAAAGGAACGCCAGACCCAACAAGGGGCAATCCTACTTTCTGATGATTTATATAAACGGACTTCTGTAGGACAACCCCATACGCGCAAATGATTAAGGCTGGGTCGTCTGCCCATCCACAACTCAAAATGGGTTCTAGATAATGACTTGGACGGGACTCGATAAAAGATGTACACTGCAGTCTTAAGCGCCTCACCCCATAAAAATTCAGGAACATTTGTCCTACTTATCATGTTCCTTATCATTTCCTTAAGGGTGTGATTACACCTTTCAGACACATCATTTTGCTCAGGACTACCCGACATGGAGTATTGGGCAACGATGTCACAGCTCTCCAAGTATCTGACAAACGGACCTTTATGTTCTCCGGAGGCATCATGTCTACCAAAATACTCGCCACCTATGTCAGACCTAACAATATTGATGAATTTCCTTATTTTTTTCCCAACTTCAATCTTGAATATCTTAAACTTATCAAGAGATTCAACCTTTTCTTTAATTAAGTACAAATAGTCAAAACAGGAATAGTCATCAATGAAGGTAATGAAGTAGGTGTTCTTACAGAGCGTAGTGGAATAAGGGTCATTAATGTCCACATGAATAACCTCTAATAAGCTTGAACTATGAGTTGAGCCTTTCTTTTTAATCTTAGTTATTTTACTTCTACAACAGTCCACACATGTCTCTAACTCACTGAAGTCTAGAGTATGAAGAATATTTTCCTTAATTAATCTTTCTACTCTCTCATTAGAGATATGACCTAATATTTTATATCATAGCATGGAGGATTGTTCCTTAATAAGAGGTCTTTTAGTGGCAACGTTTTCCACATTATATGAGGTGACATAGAAATTAATAGGTGCAAGACATATTCTATACAAACTATTAGATAGAGAACATTGCCATTAAACTGTGATTAATGAAATAACTTAATCAAACCATCAGAAATAATAAAACCATAACCAAATCTATTTGATGCAGAAACTGAAATCAAGTTCCTTCTAAAAGAAGAGATATAAAATATATCTCTCAACAAAAGTTCATAACCAGAATCGAGAACTAAACAAATGTCCCTAATGAACTCCATCTCTACCTCAACATTGTTGCCCACCGTGAGCCTGCACTCACCCTTGCTTAGCCTCCTCCTTTTAAAGAATATCACAGGTCGTATAAGTAACATGATTAGTTGATCCACTATCGAGTCACCAAGAACTTGATTGGGCTTTAATTAAATTGGATTCACAAATGACAAGAGCTAAAGGGTTACCTTTATGTGTTAAGTCACGCTTCTCCATCCAAGATTTGAACTTGAGGCACTCACTCTTCACATGCCACTTCTTCTTACAAAAGAAGCAGCTAAGAGGTTTCTTTCAACCAGCGTCCTTGGTCCCTAAAGTCTGTCCATCCTGAGCTTTGTAAAGAGCTTTGGACTTTTTCTTATTCTTAAAATGGGGTTTGACTCCGAGCAATGCAGTGTTCGTCTTCTCATTCTTCAGTTTCTCCTCCTCAGCAACGCAGCAAGTAATCAGATCATTTATCTTCTGCGCCTCATCCTGGGAATTATAGGTAGTCTTCAGGATGCTGAACTCTACAGGAAGGGTGTTGAGTGCTTGGTGCACTATCAATGCTTTAGGGAGAGCAATCTCCAACTCCTGCAGCTTGGTCTAGAAATAGATCATCTTCAGTATGTAGTCGCAAACACCGCCTCCTCCCGAATTCCTCATGGAGAAGAGGTACTGAATCAGTGTCCCGATCTTAGCATTAGAAGACACTTTGTACCTCTGCCCAATGACAGTCAGAAAATTTCTGGCGACAATCGTGTCAGGAAGACCACTCAATAGGTGCTCTGGAATGGAACGCTTCATAGTAGACAAGCAGATCTTGTTGGACTTGTTCCATGCACCATAATGATCCTACTCAACTTTAGTGTTGGTCGCTGTGAGGGCTGCAGGCTGGTTGGTACTCATGACCATCTCAATATCCGCCATCTCAAGAGCAAACATGATGTCGGGCTTCCACTTCTTAAAATTCAATCTAGTGAGTTTCTTAATGGTCGTCATATTATTATGAATTATAAAGGTGACTGTATAGAAAGAAAAGAAAATCAGTGATAAATAGGGCAACAGTGGCTATAAAACCATAAATAGCACACTAGATAGAGAATTCAAATGCGTCAACACGCAACATCTTTGGGCAGACTACGCGCCACACAATTAGTAATTCTCCATCTAAGAACGAGCAACAGTTACGCTTGAGTTTTTTGTAGATCTACCACCTTTAGGCGAATAGATTATTATAGTCATGCATTACCGTCCAAATGTCCGTGTGTATCCCTATGAACTTATTGCGCAAGCACCATCTTTGTTTGAATGATTGCGCACTAGTCTCAGAGAACTCTCTAAAATCTCTGAAACTGTAATCTCACAAACTGACTCGAAAAGTCCACTTTGACGGCTACAGTTCAAATCAATCTATGAGACCCTTTTACACCGGAATATTTGAATATTGCCCTAAATTAATATCATGTTTCTTTTGCTTAATGACGTATGAGCACTTGATCGTCTAAAGAAAACACGAATCTTCTGTCGGAAATTGATTAATAAAAGCACTCTATGTTTCAATCTCAAATTTTATTTCTCTCTAATTTACTGAATGAGTTTTGAAAATATGTTCTTCAAATAAATTAAGTAGAAAAATAATTTTATCCAAAATTATGAATGAGACTAATAGGCTTAAGTTAACCAGGCTCTGATACCAACTGCTATTAAAAATTTGGAGTATACGACGCTACGTCGAATTAATATTACCGAAAAATTCTACTGAATGCAGCGACGCATAAGCCTATAGAGGATTGTTTTAACCAAACACTATACCAGTCTCTAGTTGGAGTTTTATACCAAATGTATTTTTCCAAATTTAAGAACACAAAGTGAAGCGAACTTGAATAAACGGTAATTGAAGTACGGAATTAATTTATACCGTTTTTGAAATCTTGCTCGTGCTTCGTGATTGTAGAAATTCGCAACAGTTGGAACGTGTTATTCTTTATGAAATTAGTTGCGTTAGCGGGTGTTAAAATGAATCTCTACAACCAAAAGAAATTAGTGGCGTTAGCGGGCTTGGCGACGTTTTTCAAATGCTGCTAATGTTTTAGCAATGTTTTTATAAATGTCTCAGAGGCGTCGCCGTTTCAATCGTCATCAAAAGTATCCGCGACATTTTCAATATTCCTGCCGCAATAGGAATATTGACATTGGCGGCGCTTACACTTAATAAGTGTGACAAGCTTTGGCCGCGTTTCGTCGTACAAAACGTGGCAAGCTTTAGCCACGTTTTTTAAAAAAACGTACCAAGTTTTGGCCACATTGGTTAAAAAAACGAAGCCAATATTATTTTATAATAGACACAGATAAAAAAACATGAGAAATTTCAAGTCGATGTCAAATTAGTTAAGTAAACACCATAAATTTTATGGGTGCTGTTACTAGCAAACTCATTTTGATTTCTAGCAAACCATTACTATTAGCAAACCCTCATTTTTCAAAATGGCTATTTGAAAACCATTTTGTTACTAGCAAATCAACATAATTTTAAAAAAAAATTTAAATTTTGTTTAAAACATTCATTCTTTCAAAATAACTCACTGCATATAATGATATTACAAATGATTTCAAATGTATTCATTCAACCACTTATGTTAGCATTATAGATGAGTCAAAATTGCGCAAATATTTAGTATGTTCAAAACTGTTTTTTCAACAAAATATCATTATCTGCATCAAAATCTTTAAACAAAATATCGGTGGGTTTAGAAATATATTTGATTTCTAATTCCTACAAGAATGTGTTGTATATACGAGTTAAGTGTATATAAGAATATATACGTCTTTTTGAACTGCGTCTTATACGTACAAGTTCATGAGAAGTGTTCAACATGAAAGTTGTAGATATCGACGAGATCTACAATTTTCATGTTGAACACCTTTTGATTTGAAGCACTTTAGACCCCCAATTTGGCCCCTGAAAAAAGGTTACGTCGTACATATGTACGGACGCCCGGGATCGGCGTGACTTTTTTCGGGGGCCAAATCAGGGATATAAACAGCTTCAAATCAAAAAGTGTTCAACATGAAAGTTGTAGATCTCGTCGAGATCTACAATATTTATGTTGAACACTTTTTGATTTGAAGCACTTTAGAGCCCCGATTTGGCCCCTGAAAAAAGTTACGTCGTGCATATGTACGGACGCCCGGGATCGGCATGACTTTTTTCGGGGGCCAAATCGGAGGCATAAACGGCCTCAAATCAAAAAGGGCGGAACTACACATACCTAAAACTTACATAAAAACCACAAAAAGTGGGCCCATGCATAATAAAAATATATTATTTGGCCTTTTTCACACACCTAAAACACACAGAAAAGTAAAGTTTGGATTATTTTATTGGGTGTGGGCCCCACTTTTTATGGTTTTTATGTATGACTTAGGTATGTATAGAATTATCCAATCAAAAAGTGTTCAACATGAAAGTTGTAGATCCCGTCGAGATCTACAACTTTCATGTTGAACACTTTTTGATTTGAGGCCGTTTAGACCCCCGATTTGGGCCCCGAATAAAGTCATGCCGAAAATCTGTATGTTCCGTGTATGTCTTTTTAAGGCCCAAATTGGAGGCGTAAACGGCTTCAAATCAAAAAATAATCAACATGAAAGTTGTAGATCTCATCAAGATCTATAATTTTCATGTTGATCACTTTTTCAAATGAGAAATATTTGGGGCTCAAAATTAAAAAATGCAAAAATTGTCAAAAAGCAAGATTGATTTGCTAGTAGTAATTTTTGGGAAGAGAAAAAAATGCAAAAAATCACAGAATCTATTTTTTTCTGGTTTGCTAGAAACGAAAGTGGGTTTGCTAATAACAGCACCCAATTTTATTTGCACGCCAAATTATTAAATAAACACCAAAATAATGTTTGAGTTTTTTTTTACTTCAAATACAAAAGATTTCTTCACTTTTACATTTCAAACCAACAAAAAACAAACTAAATAAAAAACAAAAATCTCGAATCATTTCTACCGATATGACTAAAAATTTGTACGAACCATTTTTGAACTAATGTAGACATGCACGAACATAAAGATATAAATATTAGTTGTCTTAAATAAAAAAAATATTTGCAAGTTACTTAAAATTGAATATTAATACATGCACGGTTATTTTGCTTGTTCAAACTTCCTTTTGGACGCCCGTTTAAGCGACTTGGAACTAAAGGCTTTACAGTTTGGTTTGATGTAGGATCCAAGTTTTCAATTCATTTTTTTGAATAGCCGATAATTTATTGTATTTTTGGAGTATCGCATCTAACTCTATTTGTATGTCATGTGAAGCGAGACTGAAGCTGGGGCGAGGGTAGGGTTTCGGCTTTCGGGAGAAAATAGGAGCGGGGTGTGCGCTTAGGTTTAATATGTGTGGAATTGAAAAAAGTGGTGGTATTGTTTATTTTAAGAGTTTGGTGTGCACATAGCCAAAAGTGGTGTGCACATAACATGGCTCTTTATTTTAAGAGTTTGGTGTGGACATAGCCAAAAGTAATGTGCACGTGACAACACCCTAATATAATGGCTTAAAAGTATATAAGCCAAATTAACATTACCTTGCAAACTCATAAGAAACTGAAATGATTTTTTCCGATATGCACGAGCATTTTGTCGTTAGTCTATGGCTCCATTTTGGCATGGTGGTGGCGGTCGTAAACGCATGGGTTAAACCGTCATTCGTTAAGGATCGCCTAACAAACATCATCCGCTTGAACATAAAAGTGGATGAAATTCCTTATGTGGGCGTTAACGAATGACAATTTAACCCTCATGTTCATGACCGTCACCTTCGTGCCAAACGGAGCCTAAGGCTCTGTTTGGGGGGACTTATTTTCACCGGTCAAACGGTTACGATTGCATGAACCGAACCTTAATTAAGCCTCAATTCATGCGATCGTAACCACTTGACCGGTGAAAATAAGTCCTCCCAAACGGAATCTAAATCAACATTTTTGGAGTATAACTCTTGAAGGGCAGGATGGTCAGCCACTATCCCATTCATGTTCCCGCTTTCCCTTTTGGAATCAAATTGTCGGCTTTAAGCCTTCAAGACTAATTGAAAAGGTTAAAATAAAGTAAAGCAAAAGCCAAAAGTGGAGCACATGCCAAAAATTTATTAATTTAATCGAAAATTATTGATAAGCCCGCGACCACGTGGCGTTGTGTGCCAAATATGGCAAAAAAACCTGAAATATTGGGCATTAAAAATTTAACTTGATTCTCATTTTTTATTTTTTTTAGAAGATCTCTTTTTTTGCCTTATTTTTTTACTTTTTCTATTTAGTTAAATGAAATTATAAATTTACACAAAGAATTAATTATTGGATTTTTAGAACATAAAGCAAGATAAGACTAAAATGCAAATTAAAATAAAATAGAATTGAAGAAGTTGTGATGCTTAAAATAAAAACCCAAATTTCAGGTCTTTGAGAATTTTCAAATCTGTGGATTTCTACAATAATCTAGAAAAATCTAGACTGTCATAGAAGAGTCTAGAATATCATAAAAAATTGTATAAACCTGGAGAGAACTTTAGGGCTCTTTAGAAAGTTCTGTCGAACTGTAAAATATTGTAGAAGCCTTGAGAGATATGTGAAGACATCATAATTTTAAGAGAGTTTGATATTTGTTTGATAACATAGTTTTTTTCCTAATCATTCGAATTAAAATAAAAATTATCTTAATGACAATGTATGATTTCGTCTGTAGCGCGCGCATAAAATAAACGTGTGATACAACGAAACGGGCGTGAGAGGATTTTGCTCATCCAACATCTCTAGCTCCCTTTCTTGTCAGCCTTATAGACAGTAACAAAAGTCATGGACTCCCAACAATCATTTGAAAGTGTAAGTGCAATGAAACACTAGAACTTAAAAGTTACACCAGAACATATGGGGTTATATTGAATATTGGTGATGACGTCGTGATGAGGTCATTCTTGTTGACTTTTTTACCATGACTTTGCATTTGTTGCAACCAACTCAACTCTCATGGTAGATCGGTTTAAACTACGCCGTCTTAACCCGTGGAACGGTCGGGCGCGCACACGGTCACAGAGTAAATAGAGAAGTAGACGAGACGGTTTTAACGTAACCTCTCAATCGGGTAAAAAAACCACGTGAATGATTCGGTGTCAGCCAAACTTCACTATCTGCAGCAGTTTATAAGTTGAAGGTGGAACCGAGGGCAACAAACCGCTTCTCGTTACAGCTTGGAGATGAGAGAAAATACAAGGGTGTTTGGTGGGCGACAGACCGCCTCACACGAAGCTCGGTTTCTACTACTTTCTGACAGTGGTAGGCGTTCTTGGACGTGGCTTGGTTGTCGAACACTACTTCATGGTGCGTTGAGATGCGTTGACGGGGGCTTGCAGAATGTTGTGCACGTAGAAGACTCCTTGGAATGGCTGGCGAGACGTCTTCTTCCCTGGAGCATTGTGGATTTAGACAAATTCTCGGGTGGCTCGACGGGAGGCGGTGACTCGTTGGAGGATTTCAGCAGAGCTCTGACCTGAGGAAAAAGAAAGTTGGGAGGAGAAGATGTTAGAAATGAGAGGGGTCTGAGGGCCTTTATATAGGCTCACAGAGATAGTTATGTTAGTTATTCGACTATCCGCACACGATAACCACCCAAATTACTTAATTTAGACCATATTTAGCAAAGTTTTTAAGTGAATATTAATTTATATATTTTTATACGCACAACATAAAAAAATTTTATATGTTTGTATACGCATACCATAATAATTTTCTCTGCTAACGATGGTGGTTATGCAGGCGGTTATGTGGGTGGTTACCCATATAACTGATGGTGGTGATCGTGAAGGGACGATCAGACGGCGAATAGGGACCGCCGCCAACGAGCGAAAACTCCTTGGCGGCGGGCAACCTCCAGGGGAGGAAGAGGAACCGCGGGCGGGCAAGAAGGGCGGCCGACCCTTGCTCCGGCCGCACCTCGCGGCCCTGGCACGGGCGGCCATCCATTGCTCTGGTCGCGCTACGCGGCGACAGCGGCCAACCCAATACGCCCGGCCCGGGGGAGAACACGAGCAGCTGCGGCTCATGGCGCTTGCTGCCCCACGCCGCTACCAGCTTGCGGTCGCTTGGAGCAACCGCAGGGTGAGGCCGCGGAGGTGGACCGCTGCACGCGGCCCAGGCCAACCCACGCGGTCGACGGCTTGCGCCACGGGGAGCAGCCGTGGAGTGAGGTCGCGGAGGCTGGCTGCGGCACGCGGTCACCTCGTGCGACTGCGTCCTTGCGGCCCTTGGCAAGTCCGCGCCCGCCGACGAGGAGGCCGACCGCAATGTGGTAGCCGCAAGGTGGTGCCCCGGTAAGCGGGGAGCCCTTTGTATTCAAGGGGTCGGCCGCCGGTCCGCGGAGGCGGTCGGCCGCCGGTCCGCGGAGGCGGTCGGCCGCCGGTCCGCGGAGGCGGTCGGCCATTATGGCCGGCCCCAAGCGGTTTGCTTGCATAGTGGGATCCCGTGTGTGGATCGTGCTGGGGATCGGCTGCGCCGATCGCGTGCACGGGAACTACCTCCATGATCCCCACCAAGTAAGTGGGATCATGGGTGATCGGCTAATTGCACATAATTTTCTCTCTATTTAACTTGGCCTCATCATTCGCCCCCCAAAATTCTCGACGTTTAGAGCCGGAGCGTGAGAAAGGCGAGTTTTTTTTAGAAACTAAGTTGTGGCAATGGTGGTGATGAGCAGTGAGATGCTAGCAAGGGCATATGGCAGTGACACACATGCTATGATATGTCGCAATGGGGCGAAGTGGAAACAGGCGCGCCCATGCGGGGATCACCCACACGCGTGGGCGCGGAGAATACCCGGGCAGGCGGGACTATGCGTGCACGCGTAGGTGAGGCTACATGCGCACCGGTGCACGGAAGCAGGATTGCGCACGCACCCGTGCGGGAAGGCGGGTTTGCGCACGTGCATGCACACGTATTTACGCACGGACTTGCAAGCAAGCGCCCGTGAAGGCCTGCGCACGTGCGCCCGTGCGGGCCTGCGCACGTGCGCCCGCTCGCTCCCGCGCGCAGGCCGACACACCCGCGCGCTTCTGAGTGTGAGTTTGCGCGCGTGCCTACGAGCACCTGTGCGTGGGTTTGCATGCTCGTTTCCGTGGACTCGCGCGCAGGGCTGTGTGTGTGTGCATTTGTGTGTGGTTGTGTGTGTTGTGCGCGAGGGCTCCTCTTTTGAGTGCCTGAGGCGCAACTGTCGCTATTATGAGGCGACCAATTTTTGCCACCCGTTAACATTTTTTGGCGTTCATTTTCGTAACTTTGATTTTACTTTTCAGGTTCAACGAGACTGATGTGATTGTGATCGCCTCCTACTGTTGAGCAGATTGAGGTTTTGAGGAAGAGATACAAGGTACCTAGCGACTTTGAAGTGAGGATACCTCATATTGGAGAGAGTGTTCAGAATCTGTCAACTCAACGTTCCTTGTAGACCGGATTTAACTACGTCGTCTTAACCCGTGGAGCGGTCGACTGCACACGCAGTCACAGAGTAGATAGAGAAGTACATGAGACAATTTTAAAGTGAAAAAAACCCCCACAATCGGGTAAAAAACCACGTGACTAGTTCAGTGTCAGACAAACTTCACTATTACCAGCAGTTTACAAGTTGAAGTGGAACCGAGGGTGACAAGCCCTCTGCGTTACAGCTTGGAGATGAGAGAGAATACAAGTGTGCTTGGTGGGCGACAAACCACCTCACACTTCTACTACTTTTTGAAGGTGGTAGGCGTTCTTGGACGTGGTTTGGTTGTCGAACACTGATGTAGGATGCGTTGAGATGTGTTGGTGGGGGCTTGCAGAATGTTGCACACGTAGAAGACTCATTAGAATGGCTAGCGAGACATCTTCCCTGGAGCGTTGTGGACTTAGACAAATTCTCGAGTGGCTCGACGGGAGGCGGTGGCTCGTAGGAGGATTTCGGCAGAGCTCTGACCAGAGGAAGAAGAAAGGTGGGAGGAGAAAAGGTTGGATATTATTGGGGTCTGGGGGCATTTTATAGGCACTCACGGGTGATTACGGTAGTTATTTGACGATCAGACGGCGGAGAGGGACAGCTGTCAACGAGCGGCGACTCCTTGGCGGCGGGCGACCACCGGGGAAGGAAGAGGAACCGCAGGCGGGGAGGAAGGGAGGCCCGTCCTAGCGCTGGCCGCACATCGCGGCCGCTGAGCGGGCAGCCGGCCTTGGCGTCGGTCGTCCGCGCTCTTTGGCGCCGGCCGTCCGCGCGATGCGGCGATCGGCCGGGGGGCGTCCGAGCTACGCGACGACCGGCCGGGGGGCCGGCCGCGCTACAAGGGTCGGCCGCGACCGGGGGGTCGGACGTGGCTTGCGGCTGTCGGCTTGCAGCCGCGCGGCGTGTCCGCTCCGCGCAGCCGCTGGCTTGCGGTCGCGGGGAGAGGCCGTGAGGCGTGTCCGCGACGGCCTGCCGCCGCGCGTCGCCGCCCTGTCCAGCCGCGGCCTTGCGACCCTAGGCGAGGCCGCCTGCCGTCCCGGGAGGCCGGCCGGCCGGGAGCCCCTTGGTCCGAGGGGGTCGCCGCCGGTGAGCAAAGGCGGTCGGCCGTTTTTGGCCGACTGTGGGCGGTTTGCCCGCATAGTGGGATCTTGTGTGTAGATCGTGCGGGGGATCGAGCGCGTTGATCGCAGGTGTGGGCGCTACCTCCATGATCTCCACCAAGTTAGTGGGTCTATTCGTTTGGACGAAATTGGCTTTCTAGAATTGATATTGCATATTAGAAATTCAATTCTAACGTTCGTCCCAACAAAATTTACGTGGGTATTGGCTTCTATGTGAAACTCATTACTTTGACTTTAAACAAAAGAAATCAAATCGCAAATTCTTACCTTCGTCCTTTCCGCATAATCGAGTGTTTTCGCCAGGGTTCACGTTTTTCGGCCCGATCACCCATTTTTTGGCCGAGAGGGTATTTTTCGACCGGGCGAGCGTTTTTCGCTCGAGAATGAGTCTTTTTTCCCGAGCGCACATTTTCGCACGGGCACGCATTATTTGGCCCGAGCAGAAGTTTTACGTCTGGGCGGGCATTTTTCCCGTGTTAAGTTGTATCTCGCGCAGGCGCCTATATTTCGCTCGGCCACATTTTTTGCCCAAGAGCGCGTTTAAAAAAATTCTTTTTTCAGCTTTTTTATTTTCTGTGACTGTTTGTGCGCTCGACCGCTCCTGAGCTAAGGCGGTTAAATTTAGGGTATGTTTGGCTAAGTTGTTGCTGATGGTAAGCTGCTGACGGAAAGCTGCTGACAGAAAAAGTGTTGTTTTTTGAAAACAGAGTTTTGTGAAAAAACTGTTTGGGTAAAATGGAGTTTGCAGAGCTTACTCATAAGCTGTTTTGAAAAAACTGTTTGGATAAAATGGAGTTTTGGCAGCTGATTTTTTTATAATCGAAATAATTTTTAGATTTTTGATCCATACATTAATTAAAGTATTTAAAATTAAAAATACACGAAATAATAAGTAGAAATTTCTTGTTTTTTAGACATCAAATATCCAAAATAATACTAGAACTCTCAACGCCCAGATCCATCGGTTGCGTGCCCACGAAGTAATTCACCCAACCATTTATCGCCAGTTTGCTTTGACGTCATGCAAGGGGTGCAACTGTTTAACAATCTGCTGTGTTGAGCTAACACACACACAGTGGAAGTGAGAGCTTGTTGATACGCAGCAGCATGACGTCTCCTAATCATTTCATACTCCTCAGTCGAGTAATCTGTGTTGAGCTAATACATACACATGAACACACACACACACTAGCATACACACACAAATGCACAAAACCATTTTTATCAAGATGAGAAAAAGAAGCACATTTTCCTTATGCATAACAGTATATCATAATAGTATGTCAACATGTAATTTAGCAACAAGCACATCCAGAAAATCTTTCTTATGCATCACGTTCACTGCAACTACCATTGCACTTCACAAGCACATTTTAATGGGAAAACTCTATTTGTATAGATACAACTATAATGAAAAGAACTAACAAACAATAAATACAGAAATCATCAATCAAAGAGGTTCAGGAAACTGGGATGAAAAGAGGTTCAGGAATACAATAATGAAAAGAGGTTCAGGAATACAGTAATTAAGAAGAAGAAGAAGATACCCCGACAGCGAGCAGAGGAGCACCGGAGGAACAGAGGAGCAGGCGGGCGAGCGAGCACGGAGCGGCCTGGAGGGATTTGACTGGAGATCTAGGGCACGGAGGAGCAGATAGCGAGCAGAGGAGCACCGGAGGAGCAGAGGAGCGGGCGGGCGAGCGAGCACGAGAGCGATTCGACTGGAGATCTAGGGCACGGGAGCCAACGGCGCGATTCGACTGGAGGTTATTACCGCGGTTCCGCCGTAGTATAAAGTAGCGGATAAATTAAAATGGAGTTTTTGAGCTTTTGATTTCCAAACAGAACTTATGAGCAAACCTCTGTTTTTAGCCTGCCGCACCGGAGGCAAAAAGCTAAGCCAAACGCACCCTTAATCCGCTCTACCAGGAGCCCCGAGTGAACCCCAACAATAATGAATGTGAAACTAAATTTTATAGAGGTTGAGTGCGACAAATTGGGAAGGAAGACGGGCGTCTATTACAGTCGTGCCGAATTAAATAAATGTTTTTAATCGAGTTAAAAAATTGCAGCCTTGCAGGGATGTTTTATCTACTTTCTAGTTTCTACGAGCCTAAATGAAGTGAGGTTCTTCGATCCGATCATCGTATCATTGGCAATCAGCTTGGAAATATCAATTTGGGCGAAAATAGATACAAATCAAGATTCCATAAAAAAATATTTGAATAAATAGTCTTTCTTCCATATTTCTCCTAGAGAAGTTCAACAATGCTTTCAAGTTTGAATTCAATCCCTTGATCACAGTGGCGGATCCAGAAAATTAATAATGGGGGTGCACAAATTGATAATGGGGGTGCACATAATTTTTTTTGAATGCGCCACCGGGTTTTTAAAATTTTAACATGGGAGGCCAGACATCAACTTCCGTCAAAAAAAATATTTTGAACGTTTCAATATTATCGGAGCTGTTTCTCTCTCATCTGGCCACCATTTTTGACGTATAAGTAGTCAAAATTCATTGCCTCAACGAGAGGAATCCAAATACACTAACCATTTTGAAAAATAATGGGGGTGTCAGTGTCCCTCGGGCCTCCCTCTAGATCCGCCCCTGCTTGGCCAATTAAGAAGAAATCAACATTTAATTTTTTTATAATTAATATGAATCAATATTTTTAGAGAATTGATATTCGCAGATCATATTTGGTTATTTGTACTCACTGATATTCGTACCCCCATAGAATTATAATTGTACTCAAAACTGATATTCGTACCCACAAAAATGAATTTTTTTAAATTAATGTTGTATGTAATGAGTTCCTAAATTAATGTTATATAGAATGAGTTGCTAGCAAAAGCAGTCAAATTTATGTTGATATCTTTGTCAAATACATCTTGATGGGATCCTCCCTCCTTTTATAAGAAAAAAGGAGCCCCCCATGATCTCCATGAGGGAAAATCATGGGTGGGCCCCACCCCCCATGATCTCTCATGGAGATGATGGAGGCAGGACCCACTCCCCCACTTCGTGGAGGAACCGCCGTCGGTTAAGGCCGAACCGCCGCCGGCGGCCGGCCCTCCCTCGCCCGACCTCGACCATGGCCGGGAGCGGCCATGGCCGATCCCGGCCATGGACGCCCGGGCCATGGCCGATCCCGGCCATGGCCGCCCCGGCCATGGCCGCCCCGGCCATGGCCGGCCATAACCGTGACCGGCCGCGGCCTAGGACGGCCTCCCTCGCCGGCCGCCCGGTCACCGTCGTCGTCACGTCGGCCCGCCATCTTGGAAAGCCCCCAGCCGTCCGATCAAGGGGGCACCCTCCCTGTCGTCCGATCAAGGGGATAACCACCCATTTCCCCACCACTTTAGTGGTGGGGCCCGCCATAACCAACCCCTGGAGGCTATAAAAGGACCCCCAGGGGTCTCTTATTTTGAAACTAATTCTCTCCTCCTATTCTTCTCCTTCTTCTTCCTCAGGTGAGAGAGCCCCCGCCTCCTCCACCGAGTCGGCCGCTGCTCGCCACCAACCACCAGCGGCCATCGACTGCCACCGGCGGCCACTAGCGACCTCCAGCGGCCACCAGCGGCCACCAGCGGCCATCAACACCCGCCATCGGTTTTTGGCACCCCACCAACGTGCAGTTAGGAAGGAGGCGCCCAAAGGAAGAGGAAGCCGAGCAAAGGAGACAGTCGAAGCCCGCAAGCACGCTGCCCCCAGGCGCACGCGTCAGAAGCATCCCGCGCATTCCACCATTTAAGTCACTTAGGCGGAGCAGTCTGTTGCCCGCCCGCAGTTATAGCCATCCTCTCTCCCCACAAGCTGTAACGGAGCGGCCTGTCGCCCCGATTCACTCAACATACTGTAATCACCCTGATCTAGTGGATTTTGACTGGCAGCGAACCGGTCACGTGATTTTTCACTCGGTTGAAGGATATTCCACGTTAAAACTCCTTGTGTACATTTCCCCTCCTCAACTGACTGTGTGCGCGCTCGGCCGCTCCGTGAGCTAAGGCGGTCCAAGTTAGTACGGATCGACCGGAGCGCCGAGTTTGGCCGCAACAGTTTGGCGCCATCTGTGGGAAACATTCCCAACATCCTTCGTAGAACAAGTTCATCATCCCTACCACCGCGATGGCAAAGAGAAGTGCCCGCACTGCCGAAGGATCCACACTTGGCGGACACACTGAACCAGCACGATCTCACTCTCTGGTAGACGTGTCACTGACCACTGAAGCAGCTTTCGCCCCCGTCCCCGCCTTGGAAGGGCGTGTCTGCCAAATGGAAGAGCAGCAGACAGAGATGCTCGCGCTACTCCGGAACCTGGGAGCACCTCCAGCTCCACCAAGGTCACCTCTGCCAGCTAACAATCCTCCACCACTTAATCCAACAGGGATCCAGGAAGCCCCTGCGGGGCGAGAAGATTTTGAAGATTACTCTGATGCCGCCAGTTCGACTCATCCCCCTCCAAGGGGAGCAAGGGCGGATCACCCCCGCCACAATCTAGTTAACGATGCTCACATCCACCCTCTCCTCACTCGCGAAGAAATAAGGGAGGTCATTGCTGAAGAATACCGCCAAGCCGTGAGGAGAGATTTTCACTCTCATCGGCCGCTTTGCCAAGGCTCCCCCTTGGCCCTACAAATCCTCGACCATCCGATCCCGCAAGGATTCAAACTCCCAAGCATCGAAACATTCGATGGAACCGATGATCCGCTCGAACATGTCAATCATTTTACCACTATCATGAGGATTTTCAACGCATCTGATCCGCTGCTATGTCAAGTATTCTCAACCACCCTCAAAGGGCAAGCTCGAACGTGGTTTCACTCTTTAAGAGCAGGCACCATTACCAGCTTCGCCGAACTGACCAGACAGTTCTCCGACCAATTCATCGCCAATCGAAGGATCTTTCGCAATCCATCACATCTCTCTGGAATCCGTCAAAGCGAAGGGGAGACCCTCAAAGATTTCTTCCGAAGATTTACTGCAGAAGCCCGCCAGATCCCAGGAGTCGACCCCGAGCTCCTACGGGGAGTGTTCTTGGGAGGTCTCTGTCCTAGCGGTTTCTACTCAGCACTTATGAGAGAAACCGTCCCCAACTATCCAGATCTTGTACACAGGGTCGAGGCCCAGATAGCAACCGACGAATCTATTGAAGCGCACTGACAGCAGTTTGGAGGAGGACAAAAAAGGAAGAAAGAAGAGGAACCAACTCTCACAAGACAAGAAGAACGACACCAGAGTGAGCGTCGTCGCAATAGCCGGCAACGAGACCTTCCAAGGAATGGGGGGCAACATCCATTTCAAGAATACACCCCTCTGAATACCACCCGCACAAATGTGATGTACGTCATTCAGAATGATCTGGCCTTCCAATGACCAAGAGCACTGCGGCCAAACCCCAAGGCAGACCAGACAAGATACTGCGAGTTCCACCGCGCAACGGGTCATAACACTGAAGAGTGCGCCGGTCTCAAAGATGAAATTGAACGTCTTGCTCGCCAGGGGCTCCTCGGGAGATTTTTGCAAAGACAGGCACATGTCACAACACAAGGAAACGGTGGAGGAAGACAGATGGTAAGCAACATAGAGACCATCGTCGGATCCCCAGCAATGAATACTTAGGACGGACGCTCTCCCCGACGCAGGACGACCCTCTACAGCACACCTGCAGCCCGGAATTTGCGTCGCATCCATCCCTCCATATTTTTATTTTTTATTAATGGTGTTAATCGTCTGCTTTTTCCATCATCATGTTTTGCCACTTTAGAACAATAAAGGTCATGAGCTCAGGCTCGCGCGAACCAAGTTTATTTTCAAATACAATATCATATTTATTTTAAGGTAAAACTATGCTTACAAACCGAACAAGCAAGTCCTTCAGCAACTTTGCCCCTCAAACGTCATGTCATTGTCAGGACCTTCCCCCCTCACAATCGTACCCGGATTGAGCACATACGTTCTCCGGTACCCGGATTGAGCACATATGTTCTCCGGTGCCCTGATTGAGCACATACGTTCTCCGGTATCCGGATTGAGCACCTACGTTCTCCGACGGTCGGATTGAGTACATACACTCTCTGACGCCATCGCAAGGGTCTACCCCCCTCGCGATCGTACCCGGATTGAGCACCTACGTTCTTCGACGGTCGGATTGAGTACTTACACTCTCCGACGCCATCGCCAGGGCCTGCCCCCCTCGCGATCGCACCCAAATTGAGCACCTACGTTCTCCGACGGTCGGATTGAGTACTTACACTCTCCGACGCCATCGCCAGGGCCTGCCCCCCTCGCGATCGCACCCGGATTGAGCACATACGTTCTCTGGTACCCGGATTGAGCACATACGTTCTCCGGTACCCGGATTGAGCACCTACATTCTCCGACGGTCGGATTGAGTACTTACACTCTCCGACGCCATCGTCAGGGCCTGCCCCCCTCGCGATCGCACCCGGATTGAGCACATACGTTCTCCGGTACCCGGATTGAGCACATACGTTCTCCGGTACCCGGATTGAGCACCTACGTTCTCCGACGGTCGGATTGAGTACTTACACTCTCCGACGCCATCGCCAGGGCCTGCCCCCCTCGCGATCGTACCCGGATTGAGCACATACGTTCTCTGGTGCCCGGATTGAGCACCTACGCTCTCCGACGGTCGGATTGAGTACTTACACTCTCCGACGACACCGTGGGGGCCTGCCCCCTCACGAAGAAGCCACGAGCATCCCTCGCGCAAACTAAGCCGCGAGTATCCCTCGCGCAAACTAAGCCGCGAGCATCCCTCGCGCAACCTAATCCGCGGGCAACCCTCGCGCAATCTAAACCGCGAGCATCCCTCGCACATTCTAAGTCGTGGGCAACCCTCGCGCAATCTAAACCGCGAGCAGCCCTCGTGCAATCTAAGCCGTAAGTATCCCTCGCGCAACCTTAGCCGCGGGCAACCCTCGCGCAATCTAAACCGCGAGCAGCCCTCGTGCATTCTAAGTCGTGGGCAACCCTCGCGCAATCTAAACCACGAACAGCCCTCGCGCAATCTAAGCCGTGAGCAACCCTCGCGCAATCTAAGTCGCGAGTAAACCTCACACAATCTAAGTCGTGAGCATCCCTCGCGCAACCTAAGCCGCGAGCAACCCTCGCGCAAACTAAGCCGCAAGCCAGCCTTGCGCACAAAGCCGTGGACCAGTTCCACGCAACTAAGCCGCAAGCCAGCCTTGCGCGCAAAGCCGTGGACCAGTTCCACGCAACTAAGCCGCAAACCAACCTTGCGCACAAAGCCGCGGACCAGTTCCACGCAACCAAGCCGCAAGTCAGCCTTGCGCACGCTGTCATAAACCCTCTACACATGAGCACCTCCGCAGGAGTCTACACCCTCTCTGTTTTTGCAGCAACACCGAAAATCAAAGACGATTCAATCAAACTCTCAAACACTTGAGAGAATGCCACCAACGTGGAAACATACATATCCACACAGACCATCTGACAATGACATACAAACAAAGCTATTATAAAGAGCAATGAATTTGAGCCCTAACGACGACGATCTCAAAAGCTACAACAAAAGCAAATGATGACAAATACATAACAAATCATACAACAGTAGATAGGCATTACAGCTACTCTCCATCAGCATCTGAGCCAGAGCACTCATCCCCTGAAACGTCCGCAAAGCTGAAACTGGAGGTGTCACACCCAAGGCGCTTCCCTACGAAGCGAAAGGCCTTCGAGACGTCGCGGCGGAGCGCTAGCTCGCGTATATCATCCATATGAGGCTCCACTTCCTTGGACCAAATGTCATCACGAACCTCCTCCGCAATCAGGCTACGATCCCGCATGTAGTCCAGGGACTCCAGGTACTCAGCAAGACCTGCGGCCTTCAACTCCGATACATGGTCATTCGAAGACAGAACCTCCACCTGCGCCTTCGCCGCCCAAAGCTGAGTCTCAAGGCCTGAAACCTCCTCTCGCGCCGCTTGCAGTTGGGATCCCAAGCCAGATGTCTCCTCCTTTGCGTGCTTCAGCATCTGAGTGGTCCTCTCCACCAGAGCCCTCTCCACATCTAGGGCAGCACGCGAATCTTCTAGCTCGGACTTAAACTCTGAGCCAATTCGATGGAGCCGCGCAATATCCCGGTCATGCTCCTCCTTCAGGGAGGAAAGTGAGCTCATCGACAACCGAAGCTTCTCCTGCAAAGCAAGATATCCGTCCTTCAAGCTCACATAATGATCATTCCAGGTCACCGCAATCTGCGCCTGAGTCTCGATTTGCAAAAGAAAGACACACAATCAGCCACTTCCAAACAAAAGAGGAAAGAAAAGTAGACAGTCAACCCCTTACCGCCTCGCTCATCGCTCTCAAGGAAGAAGACATTCAAGGAGCCGCCGTACTGACAGGCGCCGGAAGAACTGGAGAAACAGACGACCGCACCTCTGGAACTGTGTCGTCAGAGACCACCACCACAGCATCAAGGTCACCAACAGGAGCCGTCATCGCTTTCCTCTTACGGCTACCTCCCTGAGAAGACATCGCCACCTAAGTCGTGCCCGCCGAAATACCACATCCCAGCAGTCGCTTTTCCTCTACATAATTATATATGTTGAAGAGACGATTGGCTAGCTCACGAGGCTCAGAGAATCCCAGCACTGGGGATAAGTCACGCTCCCTCCCTCTCACACGGCGGCAACGATCGGAAAGCGCATTCCACACCTCAGGAAGACCCCAGGAATTCTTCACATATCCGAACAAAGTATTACCGTGGCGACAATCTTTACGGGCCTCAAACTCCAGCAAGACTTTGTTGCTGCGCACCTCAATCCGTTCGCCGCCATCAAGGCGAACGTCACACCAGTCCCGAAACTGATCCAAAGAAAGCGAGCTCTCATGCTCACGAAAGAAAGTAACCAAGCCCATAATTCAGACGACCCCAGTCGGAGCGAACTGGGAAACAGGGACTCCGCAGAACTTAAAAATCTCTATCACCTCGTCCCAAGGCGGAAACCGGAAGCCGGATCTAAGGGAAACGTCACAAATCGTCATCTACCCATGAGGGGGATTCTGAACCTGCTCCTCGGGCCGCGGGATCCTCACCATCAAGTCAGAAGCACGTACTTCGCCCTCCAAATCTCTATGCCGTCCTAAGTCAAGAAAGAGCGCAAGCGCATCGGACCAGAGGAACGCTTCGTCACCCGTACACGACAAAGAAATAAAAATCAGTTCGCAGTTACAAGACCTCAAAGCGCAAAATCTGCCCACGTAGCGTGCGCACAAGACCCGCGTCCACAAGCCATATGCCAGCAGCATGCGCACACGCGAATGGCGTGCGCGACTTGCGTGACTTGCGCGCGCGGCCAGCCCGCGCGGCCAACGCGCGCGGCCAGCGCGCGGCCAGCCCGCGCGGCCAGCGCGCGCGGCCAGCGCGCGCGGCCAGCGCGCGCGGCCAGCCCGCGCGGCCAGCGCGCGCGGCCAGCCCGCGCGACCAACCCGCGCGGCCAACCCGCGCAGCATGGGCGCACGGCCTACGCGGCCTGCTCGCGCGGCTAGCGCGTGGGGCCTGTACGGCCCGCGCGGCCTACGCAGCATGGGCGCACGGCCTACGCGGCCTGCTCGCGCGGCTAGCGCGTGGGGCCTGTACGGCCCGCGTGCACGTCCAGCGCACGCACGGCCGGCGCACGCCGCCAGCACGCGCGACCAATGCCCGCCCCCGCGGTCCTTCCTCGCATGCGCCGTCTCAACGCCCGGTCTCTGTCCGCTTACGTCCTGCGCCCGTTCGCCAAGCCTCCACACAACCTATTACCTTGGTACCTCGCTCCACCGTCATAGCCTCGGAACTCGCGCCGACACTCACCATGAGAACAAAGAACGAAGAAAATCCCACCTTGCGCTCTCTTCGTTCCCGGACCGAAGGAATTTGGGTGGAATTTGATGGGATCCTCCCTCATTTTATAAGAAAAAAGGAGCCCCCCCATGATCTCCATGAGGGAAAATCATGGGTGGGCCCCACCCCCCCCCCCCCATGATCTCTCATGGAGATGATGGGGGCAGGACCCACTCCCCCACTTTGTGGAGGAACCGCCGCCGGTTAAGGCCGAATCGCCGCCGGCGGCCGGCCCTCCCTCGCCCGACCGCGACCATGGCCGGGAGCGGCCACGGCCGATCCCGGCCACGGCCGCCCCGGCCACGGCCGCCCCGGCCACGGCCGCCCCGGCCACGGCCGCCCCGGCCACGGCCGCCCCGGCCACGGCCGCCCCGGCCACGGCCGCCCGGGCCACGGCCGATCCCGGCCACGGCCGGCCATAACCGTGACCGGCCGCGGCCTAGGCCGACCTCCCTCGCCGGCAGCCCGGTCACCGCCGCCGTCACGTCGGCCCGCCATCTTGGAAAGCCCCCGGCCGTCCGATCAAGGGGGCACCCTCCCTGCCGTCCGATCAAGGGGATAACCACCCATTTCCCCACCACTTTAGTGGTGGGGTCCGCCATAACCAACCCCTGGAGGCTATAAAAGGACCCCCAGGGGTCTCTTATTTGGAATCTAATTCTCTCCTCCTATTCTTCTCCTTCTTCTTCCTCAGGTGAGAGAGCCCCCGCCTCCTCCACCGAGTCGGCCGCTGCTCGCCACCAACCACCAGCGGCCATCGACTGCCACCGGCGGCCACCAGCGGCCATCAACACCCTCCATCGGTTATTGGCACCCCACCAACGTGCAGTTAGGAAGGAGGCGCCCAAAGGAAGAGGAAGCCGAGCAAAGGAGACAGTCGAAGCCCGCAAGCACGCCGCCCCCAGGCGCACGGGTCAGAAGCATCCCGCGCATTCCACCATTTAAGTCACTTAGGCGGAGCAGTCTGTTGCCCGCCCGCAGTTATAGCCATTCTCTCTCCCCACAAGCTGTAACGGAGCGGTCTGTCGCCCCGATTCACTCAACATACTGTAATCACCCTGATCTAGTGGATTTTGACTTGCAGCGAACCTGTCTCGTGGTTTTTCACCCGGTTGAAGGGTTTTCCACGTTAAAACTCCTTGTGTACATTTCCCCTCCTCAACTGACTGTGTGCGCGCTCGACCGCTCCGTGAGCTAAGGCGGTTCAAGTTAGTACAGATCGATCGGAGCGCCGAGTTTGGTCGCAACACATCTTAACAACCATATATTTTTATCAGAAAGTCAAGTCCACAAAATACTAAAATACAAAAACCTAGCTTATCAAGTCGTTTGCATCCCTCGGCTAACTTGATGTTGAGTTTGGGTTGTTTATCAAGTAAAGTTATGCCTAGCTTCCTTGCCTTGGAAGCAACGCATGAAGAACAGAAGGATAGAAAGAGAGGAGTTTGTCATTGAACTGAAGCCCGTCATCGTGTACGATAAATACGTAAATGACACGTCAAGCACACATTCAGATATAATTGAAAATCAGGAGCTCCGGTGAAGTTCTTCTACTCGACGTGGGATTATAAAATTTAGAATGTCCATAGAGTGGTCATAAATAATGTTGTTATAAGCAAATCACTTTTGACTATTAACAATTCATTATTTTTGTAAATAGATATATATTAGCAAAAAAAATTATTATCAGCAAATCATGCAAAAAAATTTGATTGTTTTGCTAAATATATTGCTAGGTTCTAGAGCTTTTTGCGTGATGCGCATTCAAGTTCGTTGTTTTTGGAAATAAAATACAAATTTCAAATAAGTTTTGAAGGAAAAAATGTGAAAAATTAAACAGAAAAGCAAGCTAGCAATTCATTGTCTCTTGCAGAAACATAAGAAGAGGCCTCCGAGCAAAACTACGAGCAGGCCGAAGATGAACACAGAACACCGGCCGGGGAGGAGCAATCAAGGGCGGCGGAAGGAAGGGAAGCGACTGTGTGAATAGGGAGGTCGCCGGTGTAAGAGAGCAGGCCGGTCAGGGTGGAGGGTGCAGGGCGAGGCACGCCTTGCGGGCGGAAGGGGCGAGTGGGCCGTCGGACTCGGATTTAGGCGGAATTTCTCCTGGTTTTTCACGGGAGGGGGATGAAAGGGGGTACAAATAGTGTTTCTATTTGGGAAAAGATATTTAAAAATTAATGATGTTTGGGAAACGTACAAATAGCCAAATATCTCCTGCGAATATCAATTCCCTATTTTTAAAACTATAAAGTTTATATTCATATTGGACAAAAATCATATTAGTTCTTGAGGATTGATGGCTACGTCAATTTAGGCTCCGTTTAGGAGGACTTATTTTCACCGGTCAAGCGGTTACGACAGCATGAACCGTACCCGCTTGACCCGTGAAAATAAATCCTCCCAAACGGAGCATTAGTCTATGAAGTTTTGTGTGTCAATTTAATTCTTAAAAATAGAATTTCTGATAGTTATACTTTACTATTCTTTTCCTTTAGGATTATTATTCATTTTAATATCATGTCAACAAGGTTGAAGGAATTTATTCTTGCTACAAAAATTAATTCAAAATACATATATAAGAATTAATGTAAAGCCAACAACACATCAAGCACTCTTAAATAAAAATATTTTGCACGCACTTGGATACAATGAATGTCCAATCGCGACACTCGATGCGGTGGCAATTGCGGAGCGGATCTACAAGGCTCTAAGGCGGGTGCAAATTTGTAGAAAATGAAAATATTTGGGGAGAACAAAACAATAGTAGCAATTAAATCAAAACATTTAAATGTTTAAATTTCTTTCAGATTTGCTTTGAGAAATCATGCATTGCACAGGCCTCAAAAATCAAAGTATTGCTAAAGGCCTACAACTAACAGGCTAGAAATAACCATATAAAACCTAGTTAATTTGGATCATTAGATAAAGTGGAAGATTCAACTATAACTTTTGTTGTGACCCCAAATAATGATTAATAATTTGATATAGCGGAAAATTGGAACAGGCGCCCGCAGGAACACCCAATCACAACCAAGCTCAATAAATCAGATGCAAGAAAAGTAACAAGCAAGTCATGTATTAACAATCTTCTTTACAGCAAGAGATATACATGACGAGATATGATTTCGTCATGTACAAACAAGAAAGCAGAGAACAACAAAAAACAGAAATCAGGCGGACAGAGGCCGAGACCGCCGCCCTTGCCGAACTGAATAGCGAAGTCCGCTGAGACCGCGAGGTCGCGCGGACTACCCGTTATTCAATTTGAAGAAGAGCTATCTGCAAACTGCAAACCGTCTGACCGCTGAGGTCGCCTAGCCGCCAGTTAGACCGCGAACAAGCCGCTGCCGAACTGAAGAACAGACAACCCAGACTGCCCAGATCGGTGGGCAGGTTATTGATCTGGAATTGCTGAAGGAGAGAAGACCGGCTGGCCGCAACTGCGACCTTCTGCTAACCGCTGATTGTAAACCGCAAGCTTCGCTGATCACTGACCACAGTCAGCACCAAAGTCCTGACTTCTCAGTGCTAGCTGCATAACCTGCAAGCAGCAAACCGGTTAACCTTCTCAAACCGCGCAGACAGAAAATCCGAGGTCGTAGCGATTAACCCACGCTCAACTTACTGTTCATTCAGATAATTATGTAGTGACAGGGGGGGTCCTATTTATAGGCACGGAGAGGAGTGCGGTCACCGCCCTAGTGGATAGAATCACCGCCCCAACTCGCAGTTAGCACAGAACAGTCCGCCTAGTCTGCACGGACAAGGCCGGACACCAGCCTATCCACTTGATATCAAAGAAGGCCGGACAGGAAGCCAGTCTGCACCACAGCGGACACCGCACCAGCCCGCAACAACAAGTTCACGACCAAAGGCCCAGACACCCGGTCAACCAGCAGACATGCGAACACTGCGATCAACCCGGACTTGTGACAGATCGTGACCAAGTCCAACCAGAGAACCTCTGGCGCGAGCTCCGCGGACATAAACTATCAGTCCGCACAGACCGCCAGAACCAAACCAGTTCGCCTAGCCACGAACTCCGCGGTTACCTCCTAACCGCACCACCTGAGATCAAGTGCACATGCCAATGCCGATCTTGCGAGCACCAAGAGTAGTCCGCATAAAGCGAACTCCGCGGACACCAACCCTGTCCGCCAAAGCCACGGATGACAACCTATCCGCACGGCTACCTCCAAGGACAAACCTACCAGGCCGCAAATACAGACCGCTCAGGCCGCACCATCAGTCCTCCAGACTGTCCGACCAGGTCGCGCGGTCTGCTCGATCAACCTCTCACTTTCACTTCAAAAATTTCAACAATAATAAGTCTGCAAAATAAAATATAATGAAATGCAAAAAATGTGTTTTAAATTCTTCATCGTCGAGCAACTGCTTCCTCCAAGAGGAGCCTCTATTGTTCAACAGTTACAATTTGAGAGCCAATAACCTACAATTAAAAAAAAGGTGTGCATAATCAATTGAATTTATTAAATTAACATAACAAAATATGAATTAAATGATATATGTGGTTTTCTACTAGCACAAGTTCTTTTGTTGTGATCATTTTTATGACATTTTTTGCAAGTAACATGAATAAATCTCTTACGGCTTTAGTTTCATGTACTTCTCTTAATTTGTAATCTATCTTGTTTGAAGACTTTATCTTTCTTCTTAATGAAGGGATTTGAGAGTGATCCAGCCACTTAAATTCATCTAAAAAGGCATTTATTATCCTTCTGTAAGTTCTCAGGTATGATTCTTTGGTCAAATAATGATCCACATTTGTCGCACGGATTTCCTCCAAGGCATCAATGAACTCTTTTTCAGTATATGCATTTACAGCAATCCAAAATAATTTTATTAACTTAGAACAAGGAAAGTTGCTTCTAAAATGTGCACGTGTCCAGTACAAAATATTTGCCTCATTACCGAAAAAATATAACCAATTTCCTTTTTAAAGCTTTTTTGTCTATAACTCGTGAAAGTTATAACACATTATCATGCATATAAGTATTTAGACAATCAAGAAAATAGTTCCAATAGCAATTGAAAAATATCAGAATTAGCATCCAATGCAATTGTCGTAAATATCTCGCCTTTGAATGGTCCTTTGAGGAAGTAACCATAAACTCCAATAAAAGTCTTGCAACCATTTTTGTACCCCTGGAATTGGGTTTCAAAGCTAACAAAAATTCTTTGAAACTTTGAACTGCAATTTGAATCAGTGATAATCAAAGTTTCACACTTTTATTTCACATAACCACCACTACTTGTTTCATAATCCCCTTTGAATTCATTCGCAATCCACCTGGCCATAACCCCGCCACCCTTCAAGTTTCTAACACAAGTATGCACACCATCAATTGTCTTTACTTTAAATGTAACTCCGACGTCATAAGTGGATTCTGGGAGTCTCCGAGAACATTGTTCATCATTGTTGCACTTAACGGTTATGTAGTTCGGTCATTTATAAATTTTTTTAATTTAATTCCTTCTTGAATTAAATATCGTACAAGAATATCTTTGAAATGGTTAACTTTGTCGAATATCATACCAACTCCAAGTTCTACATTATGTTTTCAATTATCCTTGTACTTAAATGCATAGTATGACTCTTGCATCTTCTCACCTAAAATATCAATTGGATTTCGATCTTGCAAATCATTGTCACTGTGATATAGTTACAGCTATCACGTAAAACCAAAAACTGTAAATCGAACCAGAATCGAACTGGAACCACAAAGAATTGGACCGAACCATTCGTGAATTATTCGGGTTCTGATTTAAATTTTGAAACTATGAACAACAATGGTCCGGGTATGATTTTTTCATTTTATAATCCGGACCAGAACCGGAACCGAAACTACAACATACAAGTGTCAAGCGGTTTCAACATTTGTAGACCTGATCTGAACCGAAACGTAGCAGAACCAAACCGCAACCGGTTCATTATTATCATTATTATTATTTAATATATTATTATTAGTATATATTTTTAATAATCTATCTATAATACCTATACTTACTATATTATACAAAAAAAGTACTTCCCCTTAGTATAATGTCGTCGGACCATAAAAACCATCTCAGTTGTAGATCAATGACACACGCACAATTCTCTCATTTTCCTGGTACTCTCTAGACAAATTAGGGTTCTACGTGTTCCCTATTCTCCTCTTTATTGCCAACCGTTTTGCTCTTCGCTAGAGGCCTCCTTGTCGACACCTTACCAGCAGAGCTTTGCCATCGTCCATGACAGCAGGCCTTCGACGAAGCAATCTAGAGTCATCGCCAAGCTCGGGCAATTTTAGTCATCATCCTAGAAGATCATTCCGCCTCCAAATCCTCCAGACATCGCTCTATTTCTTTATGGACGTCCTCCTTTCAAGTTTTCTTTATGTCCATTATTGCCTCTTCGTCTCACTCCTCTACTCAACCCTAAAACAGACATCGTGGAAGACCAACAAGCGTCGATTGGTAGGCTTCTTATCCTCACACCAAACATCTTTTCTTTTTGAATATGTATTTTTAAGTGATAATAATCTCTATGATTGTGTCTAATTACTCAAGTAATAGAGTTATAAAATGATTAAAATTATGACACGGAACTGATTGGAATCGGACTGAACCGCATAGAACCGGACTGAACCTTTAGTGGCAGGTTTGGTTTTGGATCTTGTTGAATCAGAACCGCAACCATTGACACGATGGTTTCAAAAGTTATGCTGAAACAGGAACCGAAACCAGAACCGAAACAGATCAAACTAAATAAGATTTTGGTTCTAATTTGAAGAACCATTATTTTAGCGGTTCGGTTCACGATCTTAATAGAATCGGAGTCAAGTCGAAACCGCGGCAACTCAAGATATAGTGCATGATCTTTATCGGAACTATAACTTCAAGCTGTCCTCTGCTTGATCATTGTTTGAACTAGGGAGTAAGTATTGATCATTATGTACCTCAACTTCAGAATCACTCCATTGACTTATTTCATCATCTGCCGCAACCTCGTTTTCGTTGAATGAAATGGTGGTATATTGGACGTACATGACGAAATATTCAAATTCACACATACATTTTCAAAGCGATAGCCATATCAAATGCAACTAACTTGTTTATACTGTATCCTCTCTAATTATAATAGTTTCTTCTATATTTGGAAGAACATCTTCCACAACAACCAATAAATTCAACCAACTAATTCTTTTCCTCATAACAGCTTCACAAACATCATTTAATAGAGATAAGTATTCATAATTTGTACTTTCCAAATTTGTAACTCCCAATCTATTCCTAAGAAAATTAATCTCCAAATTAAAAATCATCAAATTCAGGAAGTAATAAACCCTCAATAACTTAAAAAACAACATGCACGATGAAAGCTTTGGAAGACAAATCATGGAGTAATTAAAAAAATGAGAGCAAACAAGAGAAGGAATCAAAGTGTTGGAACGAAGAAAATCCTAATTCCAAATTTTTGAACAAAGGTGTAGCACAAAGTTACTGATCCCTTGGTCTAACCTCACAGATCTGATGATAAGAGCGAGAGAGAACTAGAATGTCTATAAGCACGCCCTGAGTGTTGTGGCGAGGAGGTCCCACCACATACCCGAAAGTCGAAAAGATCTTCCCCTCCAAAACCAAAGGGCTGAGCTAGGTACGAGAAAGGCGTGGACTTGGGAGAGTAAGAAGCTTTGCGAGTAAGATGCATGGGGGGTCAACGTGCCATTTATGGTACCTCGGAGATCTTATTTATAGACAAATTATGGTGGTATGTATGCAAGAATACCCCACCGCCTGCGAGATACCTACAACACGACTGAACGAGCAACCTCGCCCACATGGAGACTACGAGGTGCTATTCGTCTATAAAGAATGTCGTGAGAACTCTCCCTATAGCAGTCGTTAGATGCTCGTCCATACTGGTGAGTTGCAATGGGTACTCGCTCATACTAACGAGTTGCAATAGATACTCGCCCATATTGGCGAGTTGCAATTGGTACTCGCTCATAGTGGCGAATTGGAATGGGTACTCGCCCTTTGACAAATACTCGCCTTTGTTCTCTTCCTTGTGGATGTCGAGTACTCTCCTGGTGAGCTCTGAAAATAACCGTCGGGCTGCTGAGCTGAATGGTCTGTGAATAGCCGTTTCCTTAAACTTTTCTAATTTCGACGAATTATGGGTTATACACAAAGGTGGCTGAGTACTTTTGCTCTAGATTTCCAATCAAGCCCTTAAATGAAAGGAGCGTGCGGGGGGGGGGGGGGGTTGAAGCCGGGAAAATCCCTACTCCAAAAATTCGGGTCAAGGCAGTCTATGGTTACTAGTCCAGCGGTCGGGCTCGACGGCTTAACGAGCTAAAACACATAAATGAGGACGACAAAAAGGACCCCAGGTGTTGCGGCAGGGAGGTCTCATCATGTACTCAAATGCTTAGAAGAAGCTTCTCCTACACAATCAAAGATGGTCGAGCATGGTACAAGGGGGATGCTAGCTGGGAACTTAAGTCTTCTGAGAAAGGATCCAAAGGCTCACCTAAAAGTCCAAGGAAGAAGGTGGTCAAGATCTTTTTCAAGATTTCGAAGTCCATATTCTTGTACCCATATGTTGTCCTATTTATAGGCAAATCCATGAGTGTGGGGGTCTCTAGGCGAGAAGACTCAATCCTACGATCATTGGCTACTGCCTTCTGGCGACCTGGCTCGACTACTTGCGAGTATTGGTTGGCGATCATCTGCGGTGTTGGTCGGAAGTCGCATGCTAGGCGAGTATTGTTGTTGCTCGCTACTGGTACTGTTCGGAGCTCGCTTGTACTGAAAGGTTTCTGAAGCTCTCCCATGCTGATGGGTGGTCCCGCTCCCTTGCGAGTATGATCCTCGCTTGCGTGTAAAGATTCCCTTGCCTTCCCTACTGGCTATTGAATACCAATCGGATCTTCATGTACTGGCGTTGCTCGTTGACTGTTTGACTTGTTGACTGCTGATCGTTGATCGCTGACCCTTGACGAATAGGGGTTGTACAGGGGGGATCTGCAGCCCTTGAATGAAAGGGTTTGGGGTGGCGATCTGCGGTCCTCGAATGAAAGAGGTGCAGGGTGGCGATCTGCGACCCTTCAAAGTAAGAGGCAGAGGTGGCGATCAGCGATAGATGTTCCAAGCGAGGAGGTGGGAGACGAGGGGCATCTAGGGCTTGATAAGGAGGGAGACGTAAATTGTAAGACCCCTTTTTTTTAAACCGCTGGGGTCTTATGCCCAGAACCGCCGCTTTGCGGTGACACCAACACACTCTGGAAGGTTGTCACTACAAAACGTCAATCCTGTCGGCCATACCGATCGCAGAAGAGTAGAATAAGTGTACATGAGTAAAGTAAAACTCAATACAAGTCCACCAGAATCACATATATATAAATAAATCTCCACGAAGGCAGAGTCCACAGAAAAGAATAAGAAAAGTACTAAAGAGAGCTCCTTCCCGATACAACACGATCCTCATTACAAGTCACTCAACGCGGAAGCAAATCTATAATAACTACCAATGATCGGGACTCACAGTCCCTGCTGGCTGGACTCCAGTGCTAGACTGTCCCATCTCCATGCGCACCGATCTCTAGGGCTGCATCTCCTGGTTTGGCTCCACAATCCCCTAAAATTATTTGGTCAACAACCGTTAGTCTAAAAAGACTAAGTCCTTTCATCCTCCACCCTCCCCCAATGGCTCCTAGGCACCGAGCGGGGAGGAGGAAAGGGAAGGTAATGAAGGTGGAGAGTAACAAGGTAAGCAGGTGACGGCGGAACTAGTCTATCATGAATATATAATCACAACAAGTATAAGTAAGCAGTAGTAGGTAAGCAGTAGTAGGAAGCAGTATAAATATACACAAGAACACGTGAGCAAGTATAGTATGAAAAGGTAAACTAAGTAAGTAATCATGACCTATAGGAATGCTCATACAAACCAATAGACCAAGGGGTCGTTTTGCAAGGCCTATTGTATAAAGCATCACATACCACTTTATACAATATATGTCAGGGGTTATATGCAATGATGATGTTATGACATGCAAGTATGCCATGATGTGAATCATACAAGTGCAACACACTCACTCGACTCTGTGCACACAAACCTTTAGTTCCCCCTTTCTGGAGCCTAACCTCCCAGGATACCTCCGTAGTGGTAAACGAAAGCGGTGGGTTGGGCATCGCCCACCTCTAAACCAGTATCATACTACCAGTCAGACCTATCGTACGCCTCAACGCTGGTGCACTAAGCGGAGCTCCTGCGTACTCTTGCTGATTGCGCACCGAATTTTATTTGGCCAAGTGCAAAACCACACCTACCGAGCCAACGTATTAGTGTTAGTGTGACGACTCTCCAATACTGATGACCCATCACCTTATATCTTATGCACATGCAACTTTAATGTATTTCCCACCGAGCCAAAGATCCCCGGACAATCTCGTTCATCACAAATATCTACCGAGCCAAAGCCCCCCGGACTAACCCGTCCGTCTCAAAACCATCCAAGTCATCGGCTCGTCGGACTAACCTGTCCATCACCAAAACCACCGAGCCTACCGCTCGTGAGACCTAACCTAACTCCCACAACACCGGGGAGTGTGAGTGTAAGTGTAACCCTAGATTATTTCTAATTACTCTTCCATTCCATTTATTCTTACTGCTTATGTTAACCTTGGACTGCCCAAAGCTCCCTTTCGCAAGGCACTTACTGTTATTTGTTAATACCCAATTCCCAATCCCTTCTAATATTACTCTGGATCTAACCCTAATATGTTTTGACTATCTCTCTCTCTCCACAGGAAAGACGATCTTTCGTCGATCCCGAGCACCTCCTAACACTAGTCAACCCAGCACTTTCCTCATCATGATTCCTAAAGATGAACCTATTTCCACTCACCAAAACTAGTAAACCATTAAAACCCAACTCCCTAAGCTCACTTCACATGTTGTCCCAATTTTCTGCAGTTTTACTATACGCAGACCAACCTAAGCTATATGATATACATGATAGGAGATACTCCAAATTTTCATTCAAATGCCCTAAAATATTTATTAGGGGCCTATTATGATATATTTATCCTAAATACAGAAACTTAGAATTTTCCTAAATAATTTGACATTTAATTAATTTTTCCAAAAATTGGTCCATGGGTGATTTGAACATAAAATACTAAATTTACTTAAGATCTGTCCATACAAACATTTTGAACACTATAGGACTGCAAGTTATCAGTGAATATCAAATTTCATAGATTTTCAAAAAGGAATTATTCTCTAAATAATTAAGCCAAGATAATTCAACTAATTAGGGGTAATGAAGGAAGTACCATAAATACTAGTCCAAAAATTATACAAAACTTAACAGAGCTCTATTATGATCATAAAACCTTACTGACTATGTTTCATGCAATTCCAATGTTAGTAAACCATATAGAAAAATGTCTCAATAAAATCCATCAAGGTGCACTTTGTGAAGGAACATCCTTGTAATCTCAACTAAACAACATGAAATAATTTTTCCAAGCTTCTTTATGCCCAAAAAAGTCCTCTGGCTAAGTAACACAATTTTTCCAACAAGCTATAGTATTTATCTTCTATTTATCAAAGTAAGGTGCACTAGTTTACTTTACACATGATGTACTAAGAAGAAATGTTCAACTATTTCAAATAATTTACTAGTGCACCTAAATGACATTTGATTAGCTTTTCAAGAGTTTCAAATCGTTCTAAGACATTTAAACTATAGTTACATCAATATCATCAAAAAAGGCAAGATGAAGGTTATAGCCACAAGGATGAGCTACTATTATATAAACATCTTATCATAAATTACAGAGGTTAATAGCACTATAACATTACCCCTATCAAAATATCATAAAGATTCAAGGTCATATGACCCATTAAATATTCCCTATGTTGTATAGACCTAAAAACTTACTAAGGATTTTAAGTGGGGTGCAAGTGTACCAATATCACCAAATCCCTTCCTAGGGCATTTCACCACCCCATGATCACATGGACTACACACCAAGTCCATCCAAGGGCATATAACCCCATGCCCTTCACAAACTCCCAAAGTTCAACCCTAGGGTTTGAACTAGGGTCCTAGGGCAAATCCACCCTAATCCACCCCATAATCCATGGGAGGGTGTTTACTGACATAACACATCAGGGGACCAAGTATCGACCTATGTTGAGGTGATTTGGCATCTTAAACACACAAGGGACACTTTGACCTAATTACCCCTTTTTGGTCCAACTTAGGGTTTGCTTATTTCCAAATTAAATCATCGCCAAATGGGATAAAAATTTATACAGAGCCTTATGATGACCCCAAGGACCACTCACAAAAATTTGGAAGGGTTTGGAGATCATTAGACCTTTTAAATAATCCATATATGGATTATTAAATTTCTACAAAAACTTTCGGAAAATGTTTTTCAAAAATTTCCATTTTTGGATAAGTTCTAGGTATAGGTAAGGGTGACCCCTATCCAAAATTTCAAGTCATTTGAATGACTGGATTAATGGGGGCACTCAAAATAATCTCTAATCTATCCAAGGTATAGACCTCACCAAAATGAGTGTTGTGCTCAAACCACTTACCCAAATGGGTTGAAATAAATTATAAATTAAACTAGACTTTAAGAGCTACAATTTTCATGTTTTCCATTTTTCTGCAGGGGGGCTCTAGCTATTGTTAATATTTAATTTAAGACAGCCCAGTAAACAGGACAGAAAATACAAAAAATCAAAAATAGGATCAGCACAGATCTTAAAGCAGATCAGAGGGCTCCTGGTCATCTTCTTCCTCCAGCCAAGGTCCGTGATTGACCGAACCTAGAGCAACTTTTCAAGCCATTTGCCGGACTTCCAGCCACCTCCCTAGCCGGCCACCACCACCACCACCTCCGTTGAGGTGGGGGCTATCGCCGGGCGGCAGCACGGCCGCCGGAGGGGCGGTTTCCGGCGAACCCGCAAGGTATAAAAACCATGAAAATTCTGAAATTTTTCTCACCCAATCGGGCTCAATTGAGCCCGATTTCTCTCCTAAATGATCTAAGGATCTAGCCCACGAAGAGAGGAGTAAAGGAGGACCTTTAAGCGAGCTTGCCGACGAGTGTGGTGGTGGTGCGCCATGGCCGATGGTGGAGCTTTTCGGTGATCTGCAACTACACAGCCAACTAGCTCGGTTTCTTCAGGTAAAGGGTGGAAACGTCTCCTCTAACCTTGAGGAAGCTTTTAAAAGAGCCAAAAGAGGGGAGGGGAAGGGTCTAGCATGCAATGGTCATTAATGGCCACTAAACTCTCATTTCGGCCAAGGTGGTTCTCTGAATTCAGCCACCTAAAGGCTGGTAAAAACCTCTGGTCTCCTCTAAATGACGAGGGGAAGATACATCAAGACTTTAGAATCAATTGAAGAGGGACTCTTGCTCTCCCATGGCCATTAATGTCTTTCTCTCTCCTCTTTCTCTCTTTTCCTTATGGGAGAAATTAAATTCAGCCACCTTGGTGGCTAGCTATGAATATTCAACTCCTCATAACTGATGAGGGGGAATGTATCCATTAATTGGAGAGGTCATTGGTCTCTCTTGGCCATGAATGGCCCTTTTAAACCACTTTCTCTCTCATCCACTAAAGGGAAAAATGGAGTTTTTCTCTCTCCTAGTCATCAAGGCTGAATTTGATGACTAATCCAACCTAACGACAGCCCATTAGCTCATAATATTAAATAAAATAAAGTTAACCCAAGTGGGGGAAATGGGCTTGAGCTTGGGTTAGCTCATTGGAGCTAGTTTGACCTAATCTTAGGGTAGAGTTGACCCTGGTCAACATGACCATTTGGGTTGACCCCAATGGATCCTCGGTGACCCATTGGCTTCCCCTCAAGTCTAGGAAGGTTTGGGTAGGGTTGATTTGGCATCTTGGAGGTCACTTGACCCTTAGTTAGGGCACTTTGACCTTTTTAGGGCTAGGGTTGACTTGGGTCAACTTAGCCACTTTGGTTGACCCCAAGGGGTCCTTGGTGACCCATTGACCTCCCTTAGGGCTTGGAAAGGTCTAGGTATGGTCAATTGGGCATATTAGAGGACAATTGCCCTTAGTAAGGGCACCTAGCCCAATTTAGGGCAATGGTGGACTTGGGTCAATTTGACCATTTTGGGTTGACTCCAATGGATTCCTATGGCTCTAATGGGCCCTCTAATGGGTTAGAGGTGTTGTGGTGGGGTCATGGAGTCATGGTGAAGTCCAATGGTCATCCTAAAACTAGTAATTGGAATTCTACTATTTACAGACCAAGGTGGTTCAAACACTAATTCTCAAGTTCACCCCAACCTTTTGATACTTCTCAGGGTTTTGTCATGACCAAGTCATGACAAAACCATCCTAGAGGTCTAAAAATCTGAGGGAGGTTACATATATACTAAGACCTAAAAATCAGAGATTTGTTTAAAAATCTATTTTACCCTTAACAATCACAAACACGAGTCTAAATATAATATTTATGGACTAAATTGACACAAATAATTCAATGACTAAATGAGTCTCTATCTTTCAAAATTACATTTACTTATAAATATATATGATTATTTATAAGGTTTCCCCCTCAGAGTTTGCATAATTGCAAACTCTCTATAATTCAAAATTGCATAACTTTCTCTTTGAATTTTCCCTGTTTATAAAAATGTTACTTCCTTTAGAAATATGGATGAAAATGATAAAAATCAACCAAATTAGTTAATAATATTCCAAATTTACCATTTGCAATGCCACTGCATTGGAAGAAGTGACCTCTTTCTTTATTTTTTGATATTCCAATTTTGCCCTTTCGAATAACTCAGCATTAATGAAAGAAGTGAATTACATTTTATCCTTCAAATTAGACATTTAATTGCCATTAACAACACGAATTAAGCAGCACACCTCGGAATAAAAACCCCCGTCCCATTCCTCCCGCTCGCCGGCGGCGATCTCCTGACTCCCCCGTGCCACTCACTCTGCGCCCATGCCGTGTTCCTCCCCATCCCAATCCCACAGTAACCCCGCCGCCGCTTCGCCGCCTGGCCAAACGAACAATACCTGCTCGCATTGAGGATTAATGGCTTCTGCAAAAGCTGTTTCTCTTCACAACCGCGATGGGAAAGCCTCTCCGCCATCATCACATCTCCGTCTTCTTCGTCGGAGATGAGGAGCATTATCCGCTCTTCTATCTCCATGTAGAAGTCGTCCAACACTTCGTCGCCGTGCTTACTATCCATGTTACAGAAACAGGGGAAACAGGGGAAACAGGGGAAACAGGGGAAACAGGGGAAACAGGGGAAGGAGAAACAGAGTAGAGGCTGCCGGCGGCTGGAATATTGATACAGGGGAAGAAAGTATGTGGGTTGAAACATATATATATACCTGAAAAGAGATTAGAGGAAGACGTGGGAAGCGCGTGTAATGAAGCGTGCAAAGAGCATTGAGAGGGAGACAGAAAGAAACTTAGGGAGGAGGCAAATGGGATGAACCTGCGCTTCGCGGGAGTTTCAGAGGGTTTCTTTCATTAATGAAGGGGGGGAAGAGGATGAATGTATCTTAACTCCAAGCAATTTCTTCGCTGTGGCTTTCTGGATTATTAATAAATTATTATTATTATTATTAAGTGGGGGTCCGGTGGAAGGCAGACATGCGGCGGGAGGTGGATAACAGGATGGAGCTGTATAATACTCATGTATTGTTAGAGATAATGAGTTATATGTCCGCTCGTGTTGGGTCCGACTCGGAACGGGTTAGTGGGTTCGTGTCGTTCTAGGGCTACGCTCTACGCTGGAGGTACTATATATATCTATTCCAAACTTGATAGGTATACGTAGAATATCTTGAACGGAGCCAACCCAACATGTATGACAACATAATAGTTGAAAACTGTGTCACATTGTGTTCTCTTTAGGTCGGAATTGGAGCATTGAAATTGAAATTTGATTGACAATTTCAATTCCGTCGTTCGATAGCTGAAAATAGTCGTGGGAGTTGGAATTCGAATGAATTCTCATAGGAATTCACTATAGAGGAAACATGCCCCCTGAATCCCGATGTCCCGAGATCTTCATGTACGATTCCGACATTTTTCATAGCGCGTTGCCGTGTTTTGCTCCTGTGAACGAAGGCGGGGGGTCGTCCACGGACTTCTCCAGCAATGGGACGTACCTCCGGCGACAACTGCTTCCATGGGGAGTTCCCAAGGATATCACCATTATGGCAATACCTAGAGAGCTGGAAAGCCTCTTCGTCTCCTTCAAAACAGAATGGATTGTTACATACATGTTTGTATTGTGTATTTCAATTCCATCCGTTGAATTCTGACATACAAGTGAACGAAGAAATTATTAATTCCAATTTCTGGGATAGAAATTCTGCATTTGGCCGAACATTAGAATTTGAATTGACTTGAATTCCAATTCATCTGCGAAATGGAATTGGGTCAATTTCATTTCTTGTATCTCAGTTCGATGCTACGTTCCATACGCTTGCAGTCGACACCGGAGAATCCTCTTCCAAGCATTGCTAATCCTCTTCCTCATTGAAAGGCATCCATAGGAAATGCAATTTGTACTGAACTGACCATTAAAGTGATGGTCCACATAGAAGTACATTCATATGTGTTGAGAGATTAAAAGAATGTGAGTAACATATTGTGCACAAGATACATGTTGTAGGAGTTTAGCCTCGAAAATTTTTGACACCTTTAAAAAAGAGGGGTAATTCTAATTTTACATTACTCGGAATTATATATAATGAAAGAATTAAGATGCATAAGAAAGAGTAAGGAGAACTAGCATACAATTTTATACAGAAGCATAACATATAGTGAGTACAGTAGTTTCAATAAAGTAAAAGTTGATAGCAACCATCTAGAGAGTGTTTTTTTGCTCACTGAACATCAATTCGACTTAGCAAAATATTTCACATTGTATTTGATGGGATTGACATCAATTTATAGAAGAACCAGACTACGAATAGCCGGTTCTCCCCCCCCCCCCCCCCCCCAACACACACACGCACACACACACACACACTCGCGTCATGGGGAGTTACATGCATAACCACTGCACACACAATCCATACGTCCGATCTAGGCGATAACCACCGCATGCGGAATCTCAACAGCTGCAAGGGATATTGTCATGTGATTGCTACTCAATAAAATTTCAACGGTTTGGTACGTAATAATAATAAATATTTATAGAATACTTTTTTATTATCTTACATTATAAATTAGTGATGAGGCGTGGAAAAACTTCTGCTTGGGCTAGGGTAGTTTTAGGATGGGAGACCTCCTGGGAAGTCTTTGTGCTGCCCATTTAACTTGAATTTTCTCATCAAAAAGAGGATGCTCCCTCCAAAAACCCACCAGCGGGCAGATGCGCCGAGTTAGGAAGCCATGGAGACAGGGTTGGGGTGTTTGGGTTGCAACCCGGTAATGTGTTAACGTGGCCTCTAAGGCTGAGGGTCGAGGCATTACATGAAGATCGCCTGAGAACCCTTCGAGCTGGGAACGGGACCACTATACGTGTTTGACAACAGACCAGTTCCGGTGCAAGGGACAATCACACTCCTAGTCACTCTTAGGGAGTTCTCGAGCCAGGTCAAACACGAAGTTCAGTTTATAGTGGTCGACTTCAGCTCAGCGTACAATGCCATCTTCGGCCACACGCTCCAAACACTCTTCGAGGCAATCCCTTCAATCACGCACCTTGCACTAAAATTCCTTACTCCCAAAGGGGTAGGCGTCGTGCGAGGAGATCAAGAGGCAGCTCGACTCTGATATTTGCAGCAGTCACGCCCCGATCAGAGCGTAATCCTTGGAGATACAAGCGGAGCTTAGGATGGGCTTGGGGTCAGGGAAAAGCGGCTCCCCTCCCCCACTATCTACTACTTTTCCCTATTCAAGAATAAGCCGCAAGAAAAAGCTCGCGAGCAACTGTATCTTCCTTTCAAGAAATAACGCAATGGATTTTCGAACGCATCTGCGACGATCAGCTCATGGGAAAGGATAGGACCTCAGTTCCACCTACTGTCAAGGCGAGATGGACGAGAGTCCTCATGCATCTCCTGATAGAATGGACCCCGTGTCCTTCTACTGCTAAGACAAGATGGACGGAAGTCTTTATGCACCTCCTGAGAGAACGAACATCGTGTCCATCTACTGTCAAGGCGAGATGGACAAAGGTCTTTCTGCACCTCCAACCGAACGGACCTCGAGTCCTCCTAAGGCCCGAACGAACAAAAGTCCTTTTGCACCTCCAACCGAACGGACCATGAGTCCTCCTAAGACCCGAACGGACAAAGGTCCTTCTACACCTCCAAACGAACGGACCTCAAGTCCTCCTGAGGCCCGAATGGACAAAGGTCTTTTTCCACCTCTAATCGGACGGACCCTGAGTCCTCCTGAGGCCCGAACAGATAAAATACCTTTTCCCTCTCCAATCGGACGGACTCCAAGTCATTCTGAGACCCAAACAGACAAAGGTCCTTCATCACCTCCAACCGGACGGACTCTGAGTCCTCGTGAGGCACAAACGAACAAAGGTCCTTTGCCATCCCCAATTGGACAGACCATGAGTCCTCCTGAGAACTGAATGGACAAAGGTCCTTTTACACATGCAACTGGACAGATCCTGAGTCTTCCTGAAGCACAAACAGATAAAGGACCTTCACCACCTCCAACCGGATAGACCGTAAGTCCTCCTAAGGTGTGAACGGACAAAGTTCTTGCATCACCTCCAACCGGACATACCCTAAATCCTCCTGAGGCCCGAACAGACAAAGTTCATTGGCCACCTCCAACAGGACAGACCTCGAGTACTCCCAAGGAACGAACTTACTAAGTTCCTTCACCACCTCCAATGGAACGGACCTCGAGTCCTACTACTTAAGCAAGAGCGGACATAGGTCCCTTTGCACCTCAAGGCAAGAGCATGCCCTAAACCCTCCTATGGAGTTTGTCAGACAATGAGTCCTCCAACACCATTTAACTAAAAACAAACTTCGAGTCCTCTAGAGTTGTCTGAACAAAGGTGGACAAGCAACACTCCGCATTATATCTGAGCATCAACACCAAGCACCAACGCCCAATGGAGGTCACAAACTCAGCGCGCTACGTCGAACTCATAGCAAGATACATGAGGCTCAAACAGGAGAGCGACTCTGTAACGTCGCTAGCAAAGGTAGGTTGCGGGGCTAAGTCGTGCTTACAGCAACAAAAGCAGAAGGCGGGCAAGAAATACAACACTCCAAGCATAAGGCGGGGCCAAGTAAGGCTTCAAGATCGTCATTTGGGGCATCGTCTATGTCTCCTTGTGATCGGCGAGCACAGAAGTCTGTGCCGACTTTATGCCCAGAGGCATGACCGCCATCTACCTTTCTACTCCTCCATTCGCGCCAACTCAGCATCCGCCTTAAACGACCATGTCACAACTCTTGATAAGATCAAACATCGAGCCCATTTATGCTTCGACACAAGAATAAACACCAATTCCTTCTACGTCTTCTAGTAAGAACGAATCCCGGATCCTTCTGCACCTCTTGCGCGAATAAATCCAACGACCTTTTAGTCCACGATTAAAACGGATTCTGATTCCTACTCCCCTCGATAAAAGCGAGCCTCGAATCCACCTACGGATTCCAATAAGAACGCACCCGCCAGTCCTTCCCACCACCAAGACAAGTGGGCAAACACACAACGACATACTCGCATGTTCATATAAAAAGGAACGCGGAGAGCAGAACACTTTCGAACGAACACAACATACAAAGCTCAAAGTGGGGAAAACGTCCCTACAATGCGTCGCAAGGGTCATATGGCAAGCAAGAGCGATGCACGAGCAAATAAGTGCAAAAATCATCGGGATTTAAAGCTCTCAAAACAGACGCCAAGCGGCGTCAAGCGATTAACATGTACCTTCAGGCCTAACATACCAAAATCAAGAGTAATTCATGGCGCACACACACACAAAGTAATGATTCGAAATTCACGCCCCCAAGGCGAAAGGATCAAGGTCAAAAAATTCCGACATTGTCGCTTCGCGGATTACGACCCACGAAAATTTGCGGCCATTTGATAGAGTTCCTCCTAAAAAATTTCGGGCCAAACTGGTAGGACTTCAACCGAAATGCTAAAGCAAGTGAACCCGGCCGAGCAAGTCGCGCCTGCACAAAGGGTCTAAAATCACCTTGAATGGGGGGGGGGGGGGGACGAAACAAAGCACACAAAGGCACGCGAACGGCCCGCAAGCGCACGCATGCACGTGTGCGGTTGGCTCCGCACAAGCACACACGACTGGCTCCCGCGCACGCACGCAACACGTGCGCGCGGGGACTACGCACACACATAGGCGTTTGCATGTGTGCATGTGTCCCCTTGTGCGTGTGTGCGCCGCACGAGCATACGCGTGTGTGTCGATGGCCGCCGCCGTCACCGGGCAACCTGCCCGGGCCGCTCGGACCGCCCGAGGGACATGTTCTTCATTTCGGGAAAATTGGTGATCAAGGTGACTGAAATGGAGCAACGTCATTTGCCAACTCAAGATTCAGCCAGACACAATTACCAACGCGACCTTTCAAGAAAGCAATAAGAAGATCACTCTGCCTTCATTTGAAGAAAACCTGCTTGAGAGACCAGAGAGCTCTGAGGTTTTCCGGCGAGGATGTGGGACTTAGATCGTTCCATCGCTCGGTTTCGCCTCTCTTCCTTTCTAGTCCGCTCACGCTCAATGCGCACGCGGAAGCAGCAACAGGCGAAGAAAAGAGCTCTGGAGTATGCACTTGTCGAAGCACCTGCGGGCGCACTCTTCAGGCTTCGTTGACGTGGACATCTTTCCATTTTTTACACCCAAAACTTGTAACGGAGAGATGACTTGTCACCCTCCGAGAAACTCAAATACTTGTACAAAAAAGGGAAAATAGTTGAGTTTAGCTCGACACAGATCCGGCCACATGATTTTTCATCATTTCCGGATTTTCCATGTTAAAAACATCTCTTGTCATTGTTGTTTGGCTTTTCACTTGATTGTTTGTGTGTCTAGTCTGACTCTGAGCAAAGGCGGTCTGATTCTCCAGGCCGGAGGAAAATCGAGCAACACAACTTTTATGCATTTAAAATAATAAATTTATTAAATAGTAAAAAACATTATATATGAAAGGCACTTAGGCTCTGTTTGGCATGGTGGTGGCGTTCATGAACACGAGGGTTAAATTGTCATTCGTAAACGTCCACCTAAGAAACTTCATCCACTTTTATGTTCAAACATAAGCACCTCTAGTTCATGGGATCGCCGCCGGGAGGATAGGGTGGGCTGATTTATGAATAGGAGCCGAGGGCTTCTTTGCCGTGTGATTTATTTGAGTTGATTTATGATGTTGTAATAGTGCAAGAAAGCTTGATATGCATAATTTGTAAAGGGGTGTTATTAGCAAACCCACTTTCGTTTCTAGCAAACCAGAAAAAAACAAATTCGGTCATTTTTTGCATTTTTTCCCTTCCCAAAAATTACTACTAGCAAACCAATCTTGTTTTTTGATAATTTTTGCATTTTTGAATTTTGAGCCCCAAATATTTCTCATTTGAAAAAGTGATCATTTTTTGATTTGAAATCGTTTATGCCTTCAATTTGGGCCATAAAAAAGACATTCACGGAACGTACAGATTTTCGGCATGATTTTTTCGGGGCCCAAATCGGGGGTCTAAACCACTTCAAATAAAAAAGTGTTCAACATGAAAGTTGTAGATCTCGTCGAGATCTACAACTTTCATGTTGAACGATTTTTGATTTGAAGCCGTTTATGCCCTCGATTTGGCCCCCGAAAAAAGTCACGCCGATCCTGGGCGTCCGTACATATGTACGACGTAACTTTTTTCAGGGGCCAAATCGGGGGCATAAACGGCTTCAAATCAAAAAGTGTTCAACATGAAAGTTGTAGATCTCGACGAGATCTACAACTTTCATGTTGAACACTTTTTGATTTGAAGTCATTTATGCCCCCGATTTGGCCCCCGAAAAAAGTCAAGCCGATCCCTGGCGTCCGTACATACGTACAACGTAACTTTTTTCAGGGGCCAAATCGGGGGCCTAAAGTGCTTCAAATCAAAAAGTGTTCAACATGAAAATTTTAAAAAATTATGTTGATTTGCTAGTAACAAAATGGTTTTCAAATAGCCATTTTGAAAAATGAGGGTTTGCTAATAGTAATGGTTTGCTAGAAACCAAACTGAATTTGCTAGTAACAGCACCCTTTGTGAAGCGGTGAGAGGAGTTTTGATCTTCTCCCTATCTAGTATCTACCCATCAATTCATCAAATATTATTTTGAAAAGTAGTAACCTATCGGGCATCCGGACTTCGGATGGTGCTGCACTAAGTAGTTCTCCTGCGATTGAACATGCGATGGTTTGCTAGTAACCAATTGATTTTCAAATATTTATTTTCAAAATTGATGATTTGCTAATAACCGCACCCTATTTAATTCCTATGGATGTTAAGGGATTCCTGTTGGCGCTACTTCGCTCCATTATAATGCCTCACTCTACTCCACCGACGGCGGTGAGGACAAGGATGATGAAGACGACAAAGATATTGTGTGAAAAAAAATTGGTACGTGTACGCACGTATTTCTGCCCGTGCGCGAGCAAATACGGCCGTCTGATCCTTGATTTCAACGGTGGAGATCATGGGCTAAAATATATGACTGTATTCTGTCAAATACAGTCGTATTAACCAATGATTGCACAGTCCAAAAAAATTTGCACCGTTTAAATAAAGATTATACGATCAGATTTGCTCGCGCACGAGAAATACGAGTGTATACGTACCAAAAAAACTCATATTGTGTAGAGTTTGGTGTTGCCCGGCCAGCAGCTCGCCTAAAGGAGCAGCTGGAGAAGGATTGGGCATTTGAATGCGGATAGCAACCTTGGTTGCTTATAGCAATTTCTGGAATACATGCTTGCTAATAGCCGAAGTTACTCCATTAATAACAATGCACTATTTTTATTCAATTTTGTTTTAAGGAAAAGAGAGAGAGACATTTAAAAAAGTAAAAATGATTACAAAATGAAATTTAAAATTAAAACCGCGAAATATTAAGCATACTGTAGTCAGCAAGAAACAGCGTAACATAATTTTCTCTAAATGTGGGAAATACACGTGCGAAGAAGAAAACCTTACCGGCGGCGAGCACAACGCGCGTGCTAATCCTCTTTCTCTATCATTTTACGAACTTCATTCACCACCAACCATGCTTCGTGTCCTCCAATTACCTCAGATTCTTTCTCAGAACCTCTCCACAGCTGCATCATGCAAAGTGTTTAGGATGGAGACGATGGTCTGTTCGGTGCAGTTGCTCTGCTCGGCGCGTCCGACCAGAGCGCCGCTTCGGACCTGCTGCCCGGAACACGTCATTCCAGCCGCCGTCCGAAACGGCCGGTCGAAGGTGCTCACATGTTGGGCCTGTTTGGCGCTCCGGCCAGGCTCCGAGAGGAACGATGACCCCTCCCAAACAGCTCTGCTCCGGCGATCCTGAACGGTGCGGAAATCTTCTGTTCAGTTGCGTCGTTCAGAGCTGGTTTCAGGTCTTTGGGCTCTGTTTGGGGCGCCGTTTTCAAAGTGAACTTTTTAATCTGTTCTCCCCTTCAAGTTCAAAAGGGAGCCACTGGTCCGATTTGAAATCAGGATGGAGTCAAAATGATGTCCCAAACAGCACCACCAGTCCAATTTCCTCTGATTTGAAACCGGAATAGAGCCAAAACGGTGCCCCAAACAGAGCCGAATTCAATGCCCGAGCTCCGGCCTACATTCCGCCATTCACACCCAGCTGCCGGAGAGTTCCGCGAAATAGAGGTTTGGTCCCATATTGTCGCCGCGCCCGGTCGCGGCAGGATTTGAACGCGACGCTCCGAGCCAAGCAGAGCCTTACGGATATTATGCCCATTTGGGGAGGCGGATATCACTGCGCGACTTGGGCGGAACACCGCAGTTCGGCGACGGCGCCCATGCGCCAAAAATTGGCGAATTTCGACCACAGAACCGCGGTACGGCATCATCAGTGCTGTGGGAGCTCTGCAGCCTCAAAGAATGACTACATGTGGAAAACCAAACCTTCCAGATTTACCTGTATTGTCGGCATCTTCTGCTCCAGTTTATGAAGTTGTAGAGATGTTGTACATGTTGGGGAGGAGATTGGTGGTCAGTATTTTAATAAAACAATCAATTCAAGCCAAAAATACAAAAAACATTACACATATGAATTCTCAAACATGTGCCATAGGACATCAAATATTGAGCCAGCTGACTAATTTGAGTTTCTAAGTCAGTTTGACAGCTTGTTTTATCAAATCCTAACAAATTAAGTCCCTCCTTACACAGCTCACACCCTTTAAAGTGTTATCAGAGTCTATGGTTCGTCTCAGATCGAGTGGTTCACGCAGTTCATCTCTGATCGAGCGACTCGTGCAGCTCGTGGCATGCATGTGTCTTTGGTGTCTGCCACGATTGCAGAGGCATGTTGGCCGGATTAGGGTCCCTTTGGCACGGAGGTGGTGGTCATGAATGCGGTGGTGATGAATCGTCGTTCGTGAGCGCTCGACCTCACCTAAGGAACTTCATCCCCTTTTATATTCAAAATTAAAAAAAATAGCAACTATCATAACCGCTGTCATGTCAAACACATTTTATGACGGTGGTGTTTCTGTTCAAAGTCAGCAGAGCAAAAATGCAGCGCCAAACAAACCCTTAATCACAACTAGAACAGACGAAAAAAACAAATTGCTTTAGTCCAATTCACTAAATATTCTATCTGCAATATATCAAAAGCTTGATGCTGAAAGGAAGGTAGGAACAATATAAGCAGGGGAAGAAGGAAAGCATCCCTACCAGCCTGCTTCAAAGTTTTTCAGATTAAAACAGTCGGTCTACAAAAAGACCAAAGAGTTCTAGTTCTTTCAGATCGGATATTAAAAGCATAAAAAAGATCTGTTCTTGGAATATGAAATTGATGCATTTGTAGATTTGGAGGCTGCAAAGCAACATATTCCATGCAGCGTGTGGTGCAACAATGGTGAGTTGACCAGATTTGGGTTTAGTGTTATCATGAGTTTTGTTGAGCTGGGATTGGATATTTTGAGAGCAAAAAGGTTGGGGAAAAGACTAGTGAAAAAATAAGGAAATTTTAGTTCACTCGGAGTAGGGAAGGTAGGGAAAAAATTTTGGTGTGGCTAACACACCATGCTCCCATCCCTAGCTAGGCTCAGTTTGGGACGGCTTTTTTGCTCCGGTGAGTATGGACAAAAATGTCACCATCATTGAATGCATGTTTGGCAAGGCAATGGCTGTGACCGTCACCAAGAAAAGAAACTAATTTAGAACATAAAAGTGGATGAAGTTACTTACGTGAGGTCGGGCGTTCACGAACGATAGTTCATAACCGCCACATTCACGCTACGAAGCACGGATACTTAAAAATGGTCTACGTATCGACTCGAACGCGTACCGGATACGGGAAACACATGGAAACACGCGGAAACGCGTTTCCGAAACTCCAGGAAACGAAGTCGGCCCCTTTGCTTCAAATCATTGCATTGAAGTTATTAGTACATCCATCATCTTCTTTCATGCGCCGAGAGAAATTGGAGTACTTACTCCTTTATCCATTCAATGAAAAGGAATATAATGACACCGCAACGTGCAGAAGATTTAATCAATATCCATAACAATCTTCGTCTTCTTTCTAGAAGAGATCATAAATACAATGAAGGAGAGTCTACATTGTGAGATATTGCGGGCGATGGCTTCGAGTCATTCAAAGATGTACGTACACTTGAGATAGCTAATCTATCGCTTGATGAATTAAGGTAGGAGCTCTCGATTATTGAAGAAGATGATGAAGTTGATATTATTGGAGAGAATGTTTAATTTTTATACTTGATATTTTGCCTGTGAATGTAACAAAACAATGCTCTCAATTGATGTAATGGTGTATTGATGTGGACATGTGATAGATTGTTCTTTATGGTGCTTGTTTCTTTGAATGTTATTTATAGCATTATATGAAATGTCAATGATATATAATATAGTCTTATTAAATTTTTTTCGTTACAATTCAAGATATGTACAAATAGTTTATTAGTTGTCTTATTCTTATATTAATTAATACTTATATTAAAATAATTAAAAACGTTTCCCGTATCCTAATTTTTTTAAAAATCACGTTTCCCGTATCCGTTTCGTATCGTATCCCGTTTCCGTCCCCGTGCTACATAGCATTCACGACCTCCACCGAGTGGACTATTGATTTGCTCACGCAGAAAATGGTGCTTTACCAAAATGTGTGTGTGTGTGGGGGGGGGGGGGGGGGAGGAAATTATTGGAATATTGAACTCACTTTGGTACTAGTGCCTCTCTTTTTGCAGGTGTAGACATGGGTGCTCCTCACTGCATCGCGTGGAGAATTCCTGTGATGTGTTCTTGCAGGTTTTCACCTAGTTACACTGTTTTCTGAACATGAAAATCAGCCAAACAAAAGTGACTTTTTCTCTTTAAGATTGGGTTTCTATTAAAACAAGGAATTCAAAAGGGAACACTATTTACAGATTGTTAATTGTTAGCACACGCATGTTAGAAATAATTAGTGAGGGTCAATTTTGCTTCAGTTTAGATGTGTGACTGGTCCTCACTCTGATTCGTATCTCAAGATGCTCTCACAAAAGAGTTATCCCACAAGCCATCAATCCCCTTAATACCAGCAAGTGTCATGCAATAAAATCCCACTTAGCCATAGGAGTCACCTGCTCTCCAAGATCAACCATGGTAAATGAAGCCAAGGAAAGTTGATATGTACGCCACAATAAGGGTCTGTTTGAGAGAGTGGTGGCGATTGTGAAAGCAGTGGTGATAAATGGACGGTTTCAAATGGAGTTGTAGGAATCTGATTGTTACGAGTGAAAATCTATTTGGATGATATCTATTTACAAAGTTGTTCAGAATAGAGAAATTTTTTGAGCTATTTGGCAAAATAGCGGTGTGATGTTTATGTTAAAAGAAATTACTTGAAAAAATTGATGAATCATAGGACAATTTATTTGAAAAAAAAATTCATAGCTTAAATTCTAGTAAAATATACATACATCACTTCAACAATTTTTAAACATGCACACTACATAGAAGCTCGATAGAATTGTTCGGCAATTGAGTCACGCATCCCACTCATCTCATCAACACCTACTCGCACGCCTCTAACATAATCTGCATTTGATCTGACATTAGTGTGGGTTTGACTTTGGCCTCGTCTTCTCTGATGTGCTTCCGGGTAAATCAAATGTTTGTAATCACAAGCCCTGAAATCAGCGTCTGAGCGGGGTGGATGCATACGAATATAGTTATGAAAAATCATTATTGCTATCACAATGTCACGTTGTTTTGCTAAACTATATACTGGCATATCCCTAAGTATAGCCCACTTCTTGTTCCAAACACCAAGTGCTCATTCTATAATGCTACGGAGTGAAGAAAGAGTCTGATTGAATATTTCATGCCTTGTTTGCACATGCTGACTTCCCCTCGCAAAATTTGGTAAATGATACTGTGTATCTGAATACAGTTTTAGAAAACCGTGTTATAGTGAATATCCAGCATCAGCCAAATAATATTTTTCTGTAAATTTTTACTTATTGTGGGTATAATACTAGGGGAAGAACAAAATTATGCAAATCGAAATATTAAAAATTACAAGGAGGTGGATATGGGAAATTGTAACTTGTCCATAAGGACGCGCTGAAAAATGTGACTATCATGAGTTGAACTCTCTCACACAACCATCACAAATGTGAAACACATGTTGAAGTTACAAATTGTCATAACATTCTGTGTGTTGTATCATGACGGTCAATATATGAAACTTATTGTTCAGGAGGAACTCGTGCATTCACAAGTGCTCCATCAATCGCTCTCAATACAATCTTTGAAGTATGACATATATCGAACATCATTTAGTATTTGTTGTGCAATCTTTTTGAAGTGTTCATTTGTATACGTTGTTGTACAACCCCATATTCGCCGGGGAGGACCAGGAAGACTAAGACTTCAGTGGTCAGGGTTGGACTAGTCCCGGGTTAGCCCTAGGACGGACCGGCAGGGTTCTCGCCCTTAAGGTGCTCCCGCCTACCGTTGGGTGAGTGAAGGCGTAGAGTGAGCAGCGCCGCATCCAACGGTAATGACGTCAAGACCACCGAGAGCGAGAACCCTCGGGGCGTGAGATCTCGCCAAGGTGAGCCCAGCTAAGGCTCAGCGAGAGCCTTCTCGCCCGGGGTTCTCGCCAAGCAGGTCCATGTGGTGGGGCCTGGCGCCCAGAGAAAAGGATTATTTTACTATTATTTCATTATCCTCGGGTTCAATTACCTATATGCCCCTGGGATGACAGCGGGATTTGGCTATTGGCAGACTCATCAGGGGTATTTCAGTATTTTCGGGTCAGGAGAAGACTATAAAAAGACCCATAGGGGCTCTTTGGAAAGCAGGCTTTCATTATTCTCTAACTCCAGTGCTTTCTGAAGAGCTCCCAGTCCAGCTATTGGTTTCGGAGGGGAAGCTCTCAGAGATCTTCCGGGTGTGAGGTGGGACCTCCCAGCTGAGGCTTTGGGTCAGTCTTAGGACCTTAGCAGCTAGTCAGGGGTCGAGATTTGAGAGAAGTAGGCGTCAACTGCACTTTGGTTTGTGAACATTCGTTGAGGTCAATTTTGGCTTCAACAGTTCTGGTGCGGTGAGCGTGGAAGCAGTCGGTGCAAGAAAATCTTGAGTTGAGTCCCATGGAAGGAGGTGAAGGTGAAGGATCTGGCGCAGGAGGATCCCCCACCCAGGGAGAAGAGGCGACAAGGAAGATGTTAGAGGATTTCAGGTGAGAGGTCATGCAGACGATCAGCTTGGCCTTCTCGGCAAGAAATGAGTGGGAGACGCCGCAGGCTCCTGTGGAGGTGGTTTCGCTGTTAGGCGAGAACGCCCCAGGGCAGCGCCCCGGGAAGGAAGTCCCGGTGGAGGCAGGCGAGAGGGATGTGGCTGCGCGGGAGCTTTTCCCAGGCCAGCGTCCCGAAAAGGAGGTTCCGGTGGATCTGGGCGAGAGGGAGGCGACAGTGCAGGAGCTCTTCCCCAGGCACGGTCTCGCGGATCGGTCCAGCCAACCGAGGTCGCGGGACGGGCCCTCTCGTCAGGCAGGGGGCGAGACCCCTTTTAGTGAGCTCATCGTCTCGGCTCCAGTGCCGGAGGGGTTCAGGGAGCCGGATATGACCTACTACACCGGGAAGGATGACCCGGTCCAGCACGTGCAATGGTTTGAGGATGTGGTGTCGATAAGGCAGATGTCGGATGCCTTCAAGTGTAGGCTTTTTGCCATCACTCTGAAAGAGAAGGCCAGGGACTGGTTCCACCAGTTGCCGGCGAGCTCGATCTACAGTTTTGAGGATCTGCGCAGGGGTTTTCTGTTGAGGTTCTCGACTTCGAAGAAGCGGAAGAAGGAGGCTAAGTGCCTGTTTGCAGTGAGGCAGAAGCCGGGGGAGACGTTGGGTCATTATGTTGACCGGTTCCAAGAGGAGATTCTCCTGGTCCAGGAGGTCCTGGGGTATGCACTGATGCTTGCCTTCACCCTGGGGCTGAGGCCGGGGTTTTTTAGCATGGAGTTGAAGAGAGTGCCCCCTCTCTCTTTTGAGGAGCTCATGGAGAGGGCGGCAAAGGAGATAGACTTCGAGAGGGCAAACCCTGCGTTTGCGAGGAAGCTGGCCAGGTTGGCGGAGGATGATGTGAAGGAGCCGACAGCAGAGAGGCAGAGGGAAGTGAGAGAGCAGAGGGAACCAAGGGAAGATAGGAGGAGAGAAGAACCCCGAGGGCAGGGGCAGCAGCATGGGGGGACCAGGGAGCTGAACAACCGATTGGGTTGGAGGCCTCAGGAAGGTCGCCCCCAGGGCCAAGGGGGTTTTCAAGGAAGAGACAACCTCCGGGAGCCGAGAAGACTCGAGCAGGGAGGATGGAGGCAGGGACCGAGGGGTCACTTCCCACCACCGTAGGAGGCCATGGAGGTGGGAAGAGGAAGAGGAAGAAGAATCCGAGGAGCAGGGAGGAGGAGAAGGAAGAGGCGGAAGGGTGGCGTTGCCCTATTGTGACTTCCACCAGGAGGAAGGTCACGCAACGGCCACCTGCCCAGAGTTTCTGGAGATGAGGGAGGCCAGAGGAGCCGGAAGGCAAGATCCGCCTGCAAGGATCGTCGAGGTGCAGCACGGAGAGACTGAGGATAGATGTGAAGATAGGGTCGATGTGGGGACCCGAGGAGGGATCGGAGTGATCCATGGGGGAGTAGGGATCGAGGCAACCCGCAAGGGGAGCCTTCAAACCATGTTCCGCAGAGGGGTCGCCTCGACCTCCCTAGCTCCCCCCCCCCCCAGAAGAAAAAATCACCTTCTCATCCGCGGATATGCCAGACTACGAAGACCCGTTCTGCGACGCACTAGTGATCCAGACAGCGGTGGAGAACTTCACAGTCTCCCGGATACTGGTGGATAACGGGAGCTCCGTGAACGTGATCTTCAAGAAGGCCTTCGATGAGATGAGGGTGGAAGGAAAAAGGGTCATGGCTTCCGATGGACCGCTTTTTGGTTTTTCTGGAGAGAGGAAGGAGGTAGAAGGAGGAGTGGGCCTGCATGTGAAGCTTGGGGGCGTCTCACGGAACTGTAGGTTCGTGATCGTAGACGCCCCAAGTAGCTACAACGCCATCTTTGGGCGTCCTCTCATCAGCGCCTTTCGCTGTGTCCCCTCCTCATTTCATCAATGCCTCAAGTTCAACAATGGAGGGGTGCAGGTCAGGATCAGGGGGGTTCCGAAGGTGGCGAGGCAGTGCTATGTGACGGCGGTAAACACCGTGTCGTGGATGGCTGAGGCGGAGGAGCTGGAGAAAGAGATGGCTGGGCAGGAAGGAAGTATTGAAGTGGAGGAGGCGAGCCCGCAGGAGGCGGAGGACTTGATGATGGAGGAGGTAGTAGAGATAGAAGAGATGAGCCTGGGAGAGGCAAGGGAAGGAGAGCAGAGGCAAGGAGAAGGCCTGGTGGAAGCGATGGGGGTTGATGAGGTCGGAGGAGAAGAGGTTGAGCAGGAGGAAGCAAGGGCAGGATGGGAGCGGTCGAGGCTGGAGCCGGCCGAGGAAATGGTGGAGATGGAGGTACTCACCAGAGCGGGGCAAGTACAGAAGGTGCGGGTCAGCGGAGGCTTAAGCCTCGAGGACCAGGGGCGGATGCTAGCCTGCATCCAGAGCAATATCGACGTCTTCGCTTGGAGCGCGGCAGACATGCCGGGCATCGATGCGGACGTAGCTTGTCATCGCCTGAACCTGGACCCGAGGACTCGCCCCATGCGCCAGAAGATGAGGGCCGTCGCCACCAAGCTGGAGGAGCCCATCCGAGAGGAGGTCAGGAAGCTTCTGGAGGCAGGCTTCATCTCGGAGATCCAGTATCCAGGCTGGATCTCCAATGTGGTAATGGTAAAGAAAGGGGGAGGAAAGTGGCGTATGTGTATCGATTTTTCCCTGTTAAATAAATCATGCCCTAAGGATTGCTACCCCCTGCCTCGAATCGACGCGCTGGTTGATTCAGCCGTTGGTTTTTCTGTTATGAGTTTTTTGGATGCTTTTTCAGGTTACCACCAGATCCGGATGCACCCTCCTGATGTCAAGAATGTCTCCTTCATCACGAGAGAGGGATGCTTCAGCTATAAGATGATGCCCTTTGGGTAGAAAAACGCAGGGGAAACATACCAACGCATGATGGATCGAGTCTTTCGAGACCAAAGAGGGAAGAATCTAGAGGTCTACGTCGATGACCTGCTGGTCAAAAGCAAAGGCGTGGATTCCCATTTGCGGGACTTGGAAGAGACGTTTGCCACCCTGCGGAGGTTCAAGATGAGGTTGAACCCCTTGAAGTGTGTCTTCGGGGCCAGTCGCAGGAAGTTTCTCGGACACCTCTTGACTCCGGCAGGGGTAGAACCTAATCCGGACAAGGTGAAGGTTATATTGGACTTGGAGTCACCTCGCAACGCCAAGGAGGTCCAGCGCTTGACGGGAAAGTTGGTCGGGCTAAGCAGGTTCCTCTCTCGATTCGGGGATAGGTGCTCTTCTTTCTTCAAAGTGCTCCGCGGTAATCAGGTGTTCGAATGGACGGTCGAATGCGAAGAGGCCTTCCAGGGGCTGAAGAAGCAACTCTCCCAGGCCCCGCTGCTCCAAAGCCCCAAAGAAGGGGAAGACCTGACCTTGTATCTCGGGGTGGGGGTGGAAGCTGTGAGCTCCGTCTTGGTTAGGGAAGAAGGGAAGAAGCAGCTACCCGTCTATTATGTAAGCCGAATCCTGAAAAAAGCGGAGCTCCGCTACCCCATCCTGGAGAAGCTGGCTTATGCCTTGGTCGTTTCGGCAAGGAAGCTTCGTCCATACTTTCAAGCGCACTCGATTAGGGTGGTCACCGACCATCCTCTTCACAAGATCTTTGAGGGGGTAGAGCACTCGGGAAGGCTGGCAAAGTGGTCTATCGAACTAAGCGAGTTCGACATCTCGTTCGTCCCGAGACTCTCCATCAAAGCTCAGGCCGTGGCGGACTTCCTGGCAGACTATGTTACTGAAGCTGAGAGGGAGGAGCCGAAGCCCTACGAAGCATGGAAGATGATGGTCGATGGGGCCTCGGGAAGGCACTCCCTGGGAGGGGGTGTAGTGTTGGTAAGTCCTCAAGGGGTTACCATAGAACAGGCGGTAGCTTTCCACTTCCCTGTTACCAATAATCAGGCGGAGTATGAGGCTGTGATAGCCGGCCTTCGATTGGCAAGGGAGTTGGAGATCCAGGAAGTGGAGACCTTCACTGACTCGATGGTGGTAGCATCGCAGATCAGAGGGGAGTTTGAGACTAGGGAGCCTACCCTCGTGAAGTATCTATCCAAGGTAAGGGCAATCATCGGAGGGTTCGGTTCCTTCTCTATTCAACACGTTCCCAGGGAGGAAAGCACAGCAGCTGATCGGTTGGCGAAGTTTGGGCCTCGGGGAGGAGGAACCATAACTGAACTTTTCCGACCAGCGATTGAAGAGGGGGAGTTGATGGAGGTGGGTCGGCGATCCTCATGGGTGGACCCATTGGTGACCTTCCTTACCACAGGCGAGCTGTCAGAGGGGGTTAAGGAGGCGAAAAGCTTTAGGCGAAAGGCAGCCCACTACCTGATGTTGGAAGGGGGCTTGCACCGGAAGACGTTATCGGGGCTCCTCGCGAGATGTGTGACTGAGGAGGAGGTCCCGAGAATCCTGGAGGAGGTGCATTCGGGAGAGTGCGGCAGTCATTCGGGAGGAAGAACGTTGGAGGCAAGGGTGGTAAGACAAGGATACTTTTGGCAGACCTTGAGGAAGGATACAGTCGAGTTTGCAAAGAGATGTCTGAAATGTCAAGTACACGCCCCCCTCCAGCTCTTACCCGTACAAAGGCTTCGAAGTATCATGGCCCCATGGCCCTTCGCCATTTGGGGAATGGATCTAGTTGGACCCTTTCCTCCAGCCAGCGGGCAGAGGAGGTTCCTCCTAGTCATGATCGACTACTTCTCAAAGTGGCTGGAAACCAAAGCCCTAGCCAAGGTTACCTCCCAGGTCATCAGGAATTTCGTTTGGGGGGAAATCATATGCAAGCATGGGCTACCCCAAGCGATAGTGACGGATAACGGTCCTCAGTTTGCCAGTGAAGAGTTCATCAGCTTCTGCGCCCAACTGGGGATTGACCTCAGGTTTGCCTCTGTCCATCACCCCCGGAGCAACGGCCAGGTGGAAGCGGCGAACAAGATCATCGTGAACTTGCTCAAGAAGAAGGTGGAGAACCTGAAGGGCAACTGGGTGGAGCAACTCCCTTCCGTCCTGTGGGCCTTGCGAACAACTCCGAACACGGCCACAGGGGAGACCCCCTTCAAGCTCTCTCATGGGTGTGAGGCGGTCCTCCCGGTGGAATTCGAGGTTCGGTCTCCACGGGTCGCAACCGCGGGTGAGGGAAGCGAAGCTTGGAGGTTGGAGAACGAGGAGGGATTGCGCCTCTCGTTGGATATGGTGGAAGAGCTACGGGATGTTACTGACATCAGACAAGAAGAGATAAAAAGGCGAATGGTCAGGTACTTCGATAAACACATTAGGGTTAAGCAATTCGTCGAGGGGGACCTAGTGCTAAAAAAGGTCGACGCAGCAGGAAGGTCGGGCCCTGTGGGCAAGCTCAACCCCAGCTGGGAAGGGCCTTACATAGTAGAGAAGGCTCTGGCTAATGGGGGTTACTACCTCCAGGATGTGGAAGGAAGGACCTTGAGCCACACCTGGAACGGTGATGACTTAAAACGTTTCTACCCTTAAAGGGAGAGAAGGATTGTAATATGGTGAATAAATATTATCATTTCAAAGTAGTCTTTTCAGAATGTTGACTCTCTAAAAAATGATATCGTAAGAATAGGTCTTTTTTACCCTAAAATGCTTTTGCTTTAACCGACTATGTCTCCCCATCTTGATGATAGAATAGGCCTGGTTGAAGGAATCTTCATCAACACCCCGAGCTCGGCTCGGCCCCAGGTAGACCCGCTGCGCAGGCTCTCATCTAGCTGGCAGGTCCGAAGGCTCGCCTGTGGGGGAGAGGTTTGGCTTGATCTTCATCAACACCCCGAGCTCGGCTCGGCCCCAGGTAGACCTGCTGCGTAGGCTCTCATCTAGCTGGCAGGTCCGAAGGCTCGCCTGTGGGGAAGAGGTTTGGCTTGATCTTCATCAACACCCCGAGCTCGGCTCGGCCCCAGGTAGAATCGCTGCGCAGGCTCTCATCTAGCTGGCAGGTCCGAAGGCTCGCCTGTGGGGGAGAGGTTTGGCTTGATCTTCATCAACACCCCGAGCTCGGCTCGGCCCCAGGTAGACCCGCTGCGCAGGCTCTCATCTAGCTGGCAGGTCCGAAGGCTCGCCTGCGGGGGAGAGGTTTGGCTTGATCTTCATCAACACCCCGAACTCGGCTCGGCCCCAGGTAGACCCGCTGCGCAGGCTCTCATCTAGCTGGGAGGTCCGAAGGCTCGCCTGTGGGGGAGAGGTTTGGCTTGATCTTCATCAACACCCCGAGCTCGGCTCGGCCCCAGGTAGACCCGCTGCGCAGGCTCTCATCTAGCTGGCAGGTCCGAAGGCTCGCCTGTGGGGGAGAGGTTTGGCTTGATCTTCATCAACACCCCGAGCTCGGCTCGGCCCCAGGTAGACCCGCTGCGCAGGCTCTCATCTAGCTGGCAGGTCCGAAGGCTCGCCTGTGGGGGAGAGGTTTGGCTTGATCTTCATCAACACTCCGAGCTCGGCTCGGCCCCAGGTAGACCCGCTGCGCAGACTCTCATCTAGCTGGCAGGTCCGAAGGCTCGCCTGTGGGGGAGAGGTTTGGCTTGATCTTCATCAACACCCCGAGCTCGGCTCGGCCCCAGGTAGACCCGCTGCGCAGGCTCTCATCTAGCTGGCAGGTCCGAAGGCTCGCCTGTGGGGGAGAGGTTTGGCTTGATCTTCATCAACACCCGGAGCTCGGCTCGGCCCCAGGTAGACCCGCTGCGCAGGCTCTCATCTAGCTAGCAGGTCCGAAGGCTCGCCTGTGGAGGAGAGGTTTGGCTTGATCTTCATCAACACCCCGAGCTCGGCTTGGCCCCAGGTAGACCCGCTGCGCAGGCTCTCATCTAGCTGGCAGGTCCGAAGGCTCGCCTGTGGGGGAGAGGTTTGGCTTGATCTTCATCAACACCCCGAGCTCGGCTCGGCCCCAGGTAGACCCGCTGCGCAGACTCTCATCTAGCTGGCAGGTCCGAAGGCTCGCCTCCGAGGGAGAGGTTTGGTTTGATCTTCATCGACACCCCGAGCTCGGCTCGGCCCCAGACAGGCCCGCTGCGTAGGCTCTCATCCAGCTGGCAGGTCCGAAGGCTCGCCTGTGGGGGAGAGGTTTGGCTTGATCTTCATCAACACCCCGAGCTCGGCTCGGCCCCAGGTAGACCCGCTGCGCAGGCTCTCATCTAGCTGGCAGGTCCGAAGGCTCGCCTGTGGGTGAGAGGTTTGGCTTGATCTTCATCAACACCCCGAGCTCGGCTCGGCCCCAGGTAGACCCGCTGCGCAGGCTCTCATCTAGCTGGCAGGTCCGAAGGCTCGCCTGTGGGGGAGAGGTTTGGCTTGATCTTCATCAACACCCCGAGCTCGGCTCGGCCCCAGGTAGACTCGCTGCGCAGGCTCTCATCTAGCTGGCAGGTCCGAAGGCTCGCCTGTGGGGGAGAGGTTTGGCTTGATCTTCATCAACACCCCGAGCTCGGCTCGGCCCCAGGTAGACCCGCTGCGCAGGCTCTCATCTAGCTGGCAGGTCCGAAGGCTCGCCTGCGGGGGAGAGGTTTGGCTTGATCTTCATCAACACCCCGAACTCGGCTCGACCCTAGGTAGACCCGCTGCGCAGGCTCTCATCTAGCTGGCAGGTCCGAAGGCTCGCCTGTGGGGGAGAGGTTTGGCTTGATCTTCATCAACACCCCGAGCTCGGCTCGGCCCCAGGTAGACCCGCTGCGCAGGCTCTCATCTAGCTGGCAGGTCCGAAGGCTCGCCTGTGGGGGAGAGGTTTGGCTTGATCTTCATCAACACCCCGAGCTCGGCTCGGCCCCAGGTAGACTCGCTGCGCAGGCTCTCATCTAGCTGGCAGGTCCGAAGGCTCGCCTGTGGGGGAGAGGTTTGGCTTGATCTTCATCAACACCCCGAGCTCGGCTCGGCCTCAGGTAGACCCGCTGCGCAGGCTCTCATCTAGCTGGCAGGTCCGAAGGCTCGCCTGTGGGGGAGAGGTTTGGCTTGATCTTCATCAACACCCCGAGCTCGGCTCGGCCCCAGGTAGACCCGCTGCGCAGGCTCTCATCTAGCTGGCAGGTCCGAAGGCTCGCCTGCGGGGGAGAGGTTTGGCTTGATCTTCATCAACACCCCGAGCTCGGCTCGGCCCCAGGTAGACCCGCTGCGCAGGCTCTCATCTAGCTGGCAGGTCCGAAGGCTCGCCTGTGGGGGAGAGGTTTGGCTTGATCTTCATCAACACCCCGAGCTCGGCTCGGCCCCAGGTAGACCCGCTGCGCAGGCTCTCATCTAGCTGGCAGGTCTGAAGGCTCGCCTGTGGGGGAGAGGTTTGGCTTAATCTTCATCAACACCCCGAGCTCGGCTCGGCCCCAGGTAGACCCGCTGCGCAGGCTCTCATCTAGCTGGCAGGTCCGAAGGCTCGCCTGTGGGGGATAGGTTGAGTCTTTGGCTTGTGGTCCTTGGTTCTTGATTTATGGTTACTCAGTGTTACAACAAGCCCGGCTCAGCCTCCGGTAGACCCGCTGCGCAGGCTCCCATCAAGCCGGCAGGCCCGAAGGCTCGCCGATGGAGCATAGATCCAGTTTGTGGGAAGGTATCTTGTCATGACCCTGGCCTAGATCAGAGACAAAGCCCTAAAGGTCTCGGCCAGTAGAGGTCTCGGCCAGTTAGGGTCTCGGCCAATAGGGGTCTCGGCCAAAAGGTCACGGCTGGGGGGATCTCGTTGAAGAAGGCCCCCGGTAGACCTGGGCAGGACGACCTAATCGATGGCGCAAGGCTCCCGCCTAATCAATCTCTAAGGAAGGTGACCCTAAGGAGACTAAGGGTCTCGGCGGAAGCTCGCGCGGAAGCCACTTGGCCGACTAACCTATTCGTTCAAGCAAACACCGGCAGTGAAAAATGAAACATTGCATTATATTTAATAGTTACAGGGGTTTGGAGCTTCTCGCTCATTACAAAAGAGTATCAAAAAAAGAAAAGGCACTTCAAGGGGACGCGCTGTAATCCCCGCTGGTGCTCTCGCCCGAATCCTCGCCGGAGTCCTCGCCCGAGCTCGCCCCAGACGTCTCGCCGGCAGCGGAGGAAGACTTCGGGATATCCGAAGGAGGAGAGTCGGGTGCGCCGGGAGGCTTCGGGACTGGATAGAATAGCCAGGGGAGGAGTTGGCGAGCGTCGATGGTTACGCCGTCCTCCCGAAGCAGCTTCGCGTCTCGCAGCGTCTCGACCGTCAGCCTGACGGTAGCCTGAGCGTTCGCCTGCAGCAGCTTGTCGATGTCGTACACCGAGAAGTGACGACTCTTTAGTCTTTCATCAAGCGTCGGGGGCGGGCCTTTCGCCGCTTCCGCACGCCGGAGTTGGTCCCTCAGCAGGACGTTCTCGCAGCATACGTCAGCCAACTCCGCGGGGAGCGCCATGGCTTGGGCGGAATCCTGTAGAGAAGAGATCAGCTCAGCAAATACTGCGCAAACGTGACTTCGAGAAGCAAGAGCAAGGGCCCAGGATGATCCCGCTTACCTCGGCTGCGGGGCGTAGGGACAGCGCCTGTTAAGCATTCGCCAACTCCTGCCGAGCACTCGCGAGCTCTGTCTCCGAAGAGCGTGCTCTGGCCACCGCCTCTTCCCTCGCCTTGTACATGTCGGCGAAGTTCTTGTCGATGCTGATGCTTCGACGCGCGCACATGTGCGCAAGTTCGAACCCGCGCAGCAGGGCCCGGGTAGAGTCGAAAGCCAGGAGCCGGGTGGGCATCTGGTCGAAGACACTGGCGCCCTCTCGGCTATAAAGGCCATAGCCTAGCGAGAAGGCCTCGCCAGTAACCTCATCTCGCTCCGACCAGCTGGGGAGGAGCGTTGAAACCGCAATCCTGTTGGATTTGGGATCCCATTGGAGCAGAGGCTTCCCTTCTGCGTCGACGTGCTTCACACCGAAGCCATAATTTCTGTGCCCTTTCGGCACTTCCTTGGGCGGGGTCCGGGCAGAGGTCTCGGCAACGACTCCCTCTCCTCCAGCCACGTCTGCGGCCGGAGGGTTCTCGGCAGTAGCCTCGGTACGTCTCCTGGCGGCAGCACCCGTCTCGCTGGCCATCTGGAGCAGCCCTTCGAAGGACTTGCCCGAGGCAGGATGTCGGGCGGGCGAGACGGCCAAGCCCTTGCCCTTATCCGCAGCGGATGGCTTTGGACTCTTCAGCGGTCGCGGGGCGGGAGCGGTGCCTTTTCGCTTCTTAGCTTCGGGCGCCAAAGGCTGAACGGGCTCTTCCCGGCAGGCGCGAGCGCTGGCCTCCGCGAGAGCGAGAGAGCCTCTCGCAGCCCGATCCTCGACACCCGGGGCCGCAGCGAAAGGTTGGCGTAGAGGGACCTCCCGCTCTCCTGCAAAGTTAGCGCTATTCAACACAGGAAGATCCTAACAAGAGATCAAATCTAGGGCGAGACCATACCTTCGCCCGGGTTGACGGGAGGAAGGGAGTCGACGTCTCGCCGGAGGAAGAGAACGTCAAACTCCTTTGTTCCGAAGAACTCCAGGAGTGCGCTCTCGCGCGACCCCAGAGTGGGCGGTTTGTAAGCAGCATTCTCGTACTGAACAGGTCGGAGCGGGACGTTGCCGAAGTCCCCGGTGACGTAGACAAACTTCTCTCCCCAATGGTGATGTTTATTGGCGAGACCGGTGGTCTTAAGCAGCTGCCCGGAGAAGAAGACCACCCCGCCTTTTGCGCGGAAGTTGAACAGCTTGCGGAAGATCGGCAGACTAAACTCGATCCTCTCGGATCGCATGTAGCATATGAATGCCACAAGGATCGCGACGGAGTTCGGGTTCAGCTGGGCGGGAACCACCCCGTAGTAGCGGAGAGCTTGTCGAATCTCCGGCCAGAGGGGAAGGCGGAAGCCCACCTCGAAATGTTCGAGGGGGGTGGCGAGCTCTCCCGCCTCCGGGGTATTCACCTTGTCGTGATTACCCGGGTTCCGCGCCGAGAAGCCAGCGGGAATGAAGCGGTCGACGATCAGGTTGTACTCGTCCAAGGTGAGCGTGCAGGAGGGGAAGAGATGCTTGCGGAACGCTTCCGCGCAATGAGCGCGACGCTCGTTCTCGCCCGACATTTTGGGTTTAGGGGTAATAGCGAGAACAATAGAGAGGTAGAAGCGGAAGCAAGAGGGCGAGAACAATGAAAGGGAGTTGAGGTTCCGGATCAGAGAAGTAAATGCGGTTGGTAGATTTCTCTATTTATAGGGAACCGTGGTCGTTACGGCTCCGTCCGATAGAGAGAGAAAATGACGGCGGAGTACAACTGTCACGATCTGGGCCGGCGACGCCTCGGTTTTCCCCCTCGGGATGACAGCAGTCGACGATCCTCTCTAGTTTCGGTGCAAGCCTCTTAGTTTTGGCGCAAGCATCCTAATTCCAACACATTCTTAAAATTCGCAGCACAATGAAAGAAGAGACGGATAGTAACTTGCTCTCGCTGCCGAGAGCTGAATAAAATTAATAACAGTTATTACAGAGGAATAAAGGTACATGGCGAAAGGGAAGGCTAAAAAGGGAGAAGGGGCGAGACCTCGGTTCCCAGCACCATCGCCCTCGTTCCCGCCGCCTAGTTCTCGGAGGCACCAGCGGGTTGAAGTAAGATGACAGGGTGGTACACCCTAGGTTGATCCGCCTAGCATGATCCCGGATCTGCGCGATGCATCTCCCTGGCGAAGACTCGGCAGTAGGCCCTCCCGGTCAATCAGTCTCGCCCAAGAAGAAATCCCGCTCCAGGGCCTCCAGCCTTTGTTCCACGGATTCGCGGAACGCTTTCGCCGCGGCAGCATGGGCGCGGTCTCGCCGGATGAGCTTGGCCAAAATGGCCGAGATCTTCCAACTCCGCTCCTTCGCTTTCCCGGCACCGTTCAAGGTTTCTTCTATCTCGCCAGGCGAAGGAGGAAGGGAATCATCATCATCATCTTCTTCTTCTTCTCTCTCCTCGTTGGCTCCCGACCGAGAGCTGGGATCCCCTGCGAAAAGTGCGCCCAAGGTTTTGATTAAGGCATAACGATCAGCCGACAAGAATGTCTCGCATACCTGCAGTCTGGCGAGAGCCATTGACTGGCGTCGGGTGAGAAGGCCCGACCCCTCCGTCAGTTCCATAAAGGAGGTGGAGAGGCTTGCCTCGCCATGGGCGGAAGGGTTTGCGCACAATGGTCCCGGCCTGGCCGGAAGCATGGAGAGAGTTGTCCTCTCTCAAGGGATGATCGGCATCCTTAGTAGTGGAAGGTTCAAAGGCCACCCCTCCCGCCTGCAGGGCGGGATTTGCCGCAGAAGGAAGCAGCTTGCCGGTTTTCGCTTCATCTTCCCGGGTGACGAGACCCGGGACGTCGGAAGCTGGCTCTGCGAGAAGACAGTTCAGAAAAGGAAAGGTACGGTTGAAGTATTAAGAAGTGGCGGAAAGCGTACCTATCACCCGGGTCTCGGCTGGAGGAATTGTCTCCGAGACCCTCGTTCGATCCTCAGGAGGGGGGGCTGACGAATCTGGGGGAATCGGGGAAGACCCGGCGACGTCATTTGGAACGGATTCCTGCGAGAGGTCGCGTTAACTATCGGGCATGTAACGTAATCAGCTCGGTAAGCATGGCCGGAAGGCATACCTTTTGCGGGGAGGGGTCCCCCGCAGGAATGGGAGTAGGAGAAGGTGAATCCCTGTTCTCGCGAGCAAGGTCTCGCCGGACCACCTTCGCTTTCCTCTTCCCCTTTTTCTTCTTCGGCTCAGAAGGGCCGGTGTCTGAAGATTTCCTCGATAGCCAGGGCGCTACCGCAGCGCTATTTGCTAAGGCTCGCGCTTGAGCCGCGATTAACCGATCTTGAAGGTCCTGCGGAAGTGGCTTGCCAGCACGCTTAGCAGACATCTTGGTATAGCGCATAAAATCCCGGGCGAGAGCTCAGTGAAGAAACAGTAGTTCGGAGGCAAGACTTATGGTCACCCGTCGGCGTGTATTTATAGCCGCAGTAGGGCCCGCCAAAAGATTCTCTTGGCTGACAGGAACGTGTCCAGCGAATATTTTGGGGTTGGACTTGTCTTGTCGAGCGCAGGGCTAGCTCGAAAAGAGCGGGGATTGTGTACAACCCCATATTCGCCGGGGAGGACCAGGAAGACTAAGACTTCAGTGGTCAGGGTTGGACTAGTCCCGGGTTAGCCCTAGGACGGACCGGCAGGGTTCTCGCCCTTAAGGTGCTCCCGCCTACCGTTGGGTGAGTGAAGGCGTAGAGTGAGCAGCGCCGCATCCAACGGTAATGACGTCAAGACCACCGAGAGCGAGAACCCTCGGGGCGTGAGATCTCGCCAAGGTGAGCCCAGCTAAGGCTCAGCGAGAGCCATCTCGCCCGGGGTTCTCGCCAAGCAGGTCCATGTGGTGGGGCCTGGCGCCCAGGAAAAAGGATTATTTTACTATTATTTCATTATCCTCGGGTTCAATTACCCATATGCCCCTGGGATGACAGCGGGATTTGGCTATTGGCAAACCCATCAGGGGTATTTCAGTATTTTCAGGTCAGGAGAAGACTATAAAAAGACCCATAGGGGCTCTTTGGAAAGCAGGCTTTCATTATTCTCTAACTCCAGTGCTTTCTGAATAGCTCCCAGTCCAGCTATTGGTTTCGGAGGGGAAGCTCTCAGAGATCTTCCGGGTGTGAGGTGAGACCTCCCAGCTGAGGCTTTGGGTCAGTCTTAGGACCTTAGCAGCTAGTCAGGGGTCGAGATTTGAGAGAAGTAGGCGTCGGCTGCACTTTGGTTTGTGAACATTCGTTGAGGTCAATTTTAGCTTCAACAGTTGTGACATCCGAAGATAGTTTCTTTAGGTCAGTTATGCCCTTCGAAAAAAATATGTTTACAGCTTCCGTTGAGTGCTGGAATCATTCGCTTGCAAATCTAATCTATCGTTTATGAGCTAAAACTTACAACGTTATTGCAAACACTTCTCATGAAGCAGTTCTCCTAGATTTGCGTAGCCCATAATGTTGTTCGAGTAAGTGAAGTAAATCAACAAATATGATCTTCGGGATCTTGAAAGAATTAACAAATCTCCTAGGATGTCCATTGAGAAGTTCTCCAACCCACCTAGCCCCAATTGGTGCGATGTTATGCAAGGATTACTTCTAAATGATGATGAACTAGCCTCGAGCAATTGATACCCGGCTGATGTTAGATATTGTTAACCACAAATAGCTCTACTACGATTGACCTAGTAAGCTACTCTTTGCTGAGTCTCCTCACTAGAACAATCTATGTTATCTGATGATGAAATTGTAACTCTGCAACAAGCATAAATGTTAACATTAATATTTCAATAGTGAATAATATTGTCAAATATTTAAATAGTGAATAATATTGTCAAATATTTTAATAGTGAATAATATTGCAAAAGATTTCATAAGAGCATAGACACCTCAACAAAAATAGATAACATTGAAACAACTGTAGAAAGTAATAAGCACATATAGTAAACATAGAGTTCAACAAACATCACAAATAGTAAACACATAATACTACACAGTTCAACAGAAAGAAAGTTCGGCAGACAAAACATAAAAAATAAAATATTGTGAATTGTTCTTATAACGTGTCATCAGTCAGTTAACTTTTAAATTTTCTTCTCGGGCCATTTACCGAGACCTCTCCTCTAAGGGTCTGTTTGGGACAGCTCTGGCGGCTGGAGAAGCTCTTTCCCAGCCGCCAGAGCTTGTTATTGGCGCTGTTTGGGAGAGCTTTTCAATGAAATCGCGGTTCGAAGAGCTGCTCCCAGAGCTCTTTTCGGTAAGCCCCTCCCCCCCCCTGCGTTCAGCTCTCCAAAAAGCGATTTTTATTTCTTCCGTCATTTCTCCCGATCCCGCGATATCCCGCAGCCCTCTTCCCGATCCCGCGATATCCTGCAGCCCTCTTCCCGACCGCGACGACATCGGCGACAGCAGAGATCTACAACCACCTCCGGCGACATCGGCGATCCCGCGACATCGGCGACATCGGCGATCCCGATCCCGATCCCGATCCTGAACCGTCGACAGCAGAGATCAGCGACATCGGCGACATCGGCGACTCCTTCTCCAGCCCTAGCATCCATCGTCTTCTCCAACCCGAGCTTCCATCGGCCGGGATTCTTGATCTCTCCAGCCCTAGCTTTCTTTGGACAGCAGAGGTCGAGTCCAGCCCTAGCTTTCTCCTCTGGTTTGTTCTCCTCCTACATGCATAGATCTTCTTACTCCCATACTTGTTGGTTTGTTAGATTTGCTCTCCTGATTGTGTGTGGGTGTGTTATTTTTTTGTGTTTGTTCTTCATAATGTGTGTATGTGTGTGTGTGTAATTTTTGTGTGTGTGTGTGTTTATCTATGTGTGTGTATGAATGTGTGTGTGTGTGTTATTTTTTTGGTGTTTGTTCATAATAATGTGTGTATGTGTGTGTGTGTAATTTTTTTGTGTGGATGTGTGTGTATGTATGAAGATATGTGTGTGTGTGTGTGTTTATGTATGTGTGTGTGTGTATGAATGTGTGTGTGTGTGTATGATTGTGTGTGGGTGTGTTATTTTTTTTGTGTGTGTTCTTAATAATGTGTGTATGTGTGTGTGTGTAATTTTTTTGTGTGGATGTGTGAGTGTGTGTGTATGTAGATGTGTGTGTGTGTGTGTGTGTGTTTATGTATGTGTGTGTGTGTGTATGAATGTGTGTGTGTGCGTGTGTGTATGATTGTGTGTGGGTGTGTTATTTTTTTTTGGTGTTTGTTCTTAATAATGTGTATGTGTGTGTGTGTAATTTTTTTGTGTGGATGTGTGAGTGTGTATGTATGTAGATGTGTGTGTGTTTATGTATGTGTGTGTGTGTGTATGAATGTGTGAGTGTGTATGATTGTGTGTGTGTGTGTTTTTGTTCTTAATAATGTGTGTATGTGTAATTTTTTTGTGTGGATGTGTGTGTGTGTATGTATGTAGATGTGTGTGTGTGTGTATGAATGTGTGTGTGTGAGTGTGTATGATTATGTGTGTGTATGTATGTAGATGTGTGTGTTTATGTATGTGTGTGTGTGTATGAATGTGTGTGTGTGTGTGTATGATTGTGTGTGTGTGTTATTTTTTTGTGTGTTTGTTCTTAATAATGTATGTGTGTGTGTAATTTTTGTGTGTGGATGTGTGTGTGTGTATGAAGATATGTGTGTGTGTGTTTATGTATGTGTGTGTGTGTATGAATGTGTGTGTGTTATTTTTTTGTGTCTTTGTTCTTAATAATGTGTGTATGTGTGTGTGTGTAATTTTTTTGTGTGGATGTGTGTGTGTGTATGTATGTAGATGTGTGTGTGTGTTTGTGTTTATGTATGTGTGTGTGTGTATGAATGTGTGTGTGTGTGTGTATGATTGTGTGTGTGTTATTTTTGTGTGTGTTTGTTCTTAATAATGTGTGTATGTGTGTGTGTGTAATTTTTTTGTGTGGATGTGTGTGTATGTATGAAGATATGTGTGTGTGTGTGTGTGTGTTTATGTATGTGTGTGTGTGTATGAATGTGTGTGTGTGTATGATTGTGTGTGGGTGTGTTTTTTTTTTGGTTTTTGTTCTTAATAATGTGTGTATGTGTGTGTGTGTAATTTTTTTGTGTGGATGTGTGAGTGTGTATGTGTGTGTGTGTAATTTTTTTGTGTGGATGTGTGAGTGTGTATGTATGTAGATGTGTGTGTGTGTGTTTATGTGTGTGTGTATGAATGTGTGTGTGTGAGTGTGTATGATTGTGTGTGTGTGTGTCATTTTTTTGTGTGTTTGTTCTTAATAATGTGTGTATGTGTGTGTGTGTAATTTTTTTGTGTGGATGTGTGTGTGTGTGTGTATGTATGTAGATGTGTGTGTGTGTGTGTGTGTGTGTTTATGTATGTGTGTGTGTGTATGAATGTGTGTGTGTGTGTGTGATTGTGTGTGGGTGTGTTATTTTTTTTGGGTGTTTGTTCTTAATAATGTGTGTATGTGTGTGTGTAATTTTTTTGTGTGGATGTGTGAGTGTGTATGTATGTAGATGTGTGTGTGTGTGTGTTTATGTATGTGTGTGTGTGTATGAATGTGTGAGTGTGTATGATTGTGTGTGTGCGTGTGTGTTTTTTTGTGTGTTTGTTCTTAATAATGTGTGTATGTGTGTGTGTGTAATTTTTTTGTGTGGATGTGTGTGTGTATGTATGTAGATGTGTGTGTGTGTGTGTTTATGTATGTGTGTGTGTGTATGAATGTGTGTGTGTGAGTGTGTATGATTGTGTGTGTGTATGTATGTAGATGTGTGTGTGTGTGTGTTTATGTATGTGTGTGTGTGTATGAATGTGTGTGTGTGTGTGTATGATTGTGTGTGTGTGTTTGTTCTTAATAATGTATGTGTGTGTGTAATTTTTTTGTGTGGATGTGTGTGTGTGTGTGTATGAAGATATGTGTGTGTGTGTGTGTGTTTATGTATATGTGTGTGTGTGTTTATGTATGTGTGTGTTATTTTTTTGTGTGTTTGTTCTTAATAATGTGTGTATGTGTGTGTGTGTAATTTTTTTGTGTGGATGTGTGTGTATGTATGTAGATGTGTGTGTGTGTGTTTATGTATGTTTGTGTGTGTATGAATGTGTGTGTGTGTGTGTATGATTGTGTGTGTGTTATTTTTTTGTGTGTTTGTTCTTAATAATGTGTGTATGTGTGTGTGTAATTTTTTTGTGTGGATGTGTGTGTATGTATGAAGATATGTGTGTGTGTGTGTGTTTATGTATGTGTGTGTGTGTATGAATGTGTGTGTGTGTATGATTGTGTGTGGGTGTGTTATTTTTTTTTGGTGTTTGTTCTTAATAATGTGTGTATGTGTGTGTGTGTAATTTTTTTGTGTGGATGTGTGAGTGTGTATGTGTGTGTGTGTGTAATTTTTTTGTGTGGATGTGTGAGTGTGTATGTGTGTGTGAGTAATTTTTTTTTGTGGATGTGTGTGTATGTATGTAGATGTGTGTTTGTGTGTGTTTATGTGTGTGTGTATGAATGTGTGTGTGTGAGCGTGTATGATTGTGTGTGTGTGTCATTTTTTTGTGTGTTTGTTCTTAATAATGTGTGTATGTGTGTGTGTAATTTTTTTTGTGTGGATGTGTGTGTGTGTATGTAGATGTGTGTGTGTGTGTGTGATTTTTTTTTTGTGGATGTGTGTGTGTGTATGTAGATGTGTGTGTGTGTAATTTTTTTGTGTGTTTGAATGAATGTGTGTTTGCTTTATTTTGGGGATTTGTGTTACTAGAAGGACATGCATGACATCTACCCAAACAGGTGCGAAATAGATCAAAGAGTTACTAGAAGGACATCCAGATAGGATTCATGATGCATTTAGGATGTCGAAACGCATTTTCATAGATCTACTTCATAAACTGGAAGCAGATCATGAACTTCAAGGATCACAGCGGACGTCCTCAAGAGAAGTCCTAGGGATTACATTGTATATCTTAGCACAACGAGGTTCAGTTAGATTAACGAAAGAACGGTTCCAGCACTCGACCGAAACAATTAGTAGATATTTTTTGAAAGGCCTTAAATCTCTTTTGTTACTCTCAATTGATGTTATAAAGCCTATTGACCGTCAGTTCAGAGATATTCCTGCTGAGATAAGGTATGATCCTCGTTACATGTCATTCTTCAAGGATTGCGTTGGTGCCATTGACGGTACACATGTTGATGCGAGGATACCCGTAGAAGATCAAATACGATACATAAGACGTCATGACACGACGACGCAAAATGTAATGACAGTATGTGATTTGAACATGTATTTTACATTTGCCCTGGCTGGCTGGGAGGGATCTGCTCATAATAGTCGCATCTTCGCGCGCGCATTGACAGACGATAGATTGCATTTTCCGCATCCCCCACAAGGTATACTAATTAATATATTTACATTCATTCAAATTTTTTGTATTTCATAATGTTTACCTGTTTAACAAAACCAAATAAATGCAGGTAAATATCACTTAGTGGATGCTGGATATCCTTTAAAGATGGGTTATTTGAAGTCATATCCAGAAACAAGATATCACTTGACAGACTTTGCCTGTGGGAGTCGGCCTGTACAAGGAAGACATGAACATTTCAATAAGACGCATTCATCTCTTCGCAGTGTGATCGAGCGAACGTTTGGAGTATGGAAAAAAAAGTGGCACATTTTGAGCAAAATGCTACAATACAACTTCAAGAAACAACGTTCCATAGTGCTAGCGACAATGGCCTTACATAACTTCATTCGGAGACATCCGTCTCGCTGGGACCCTGAGTTTAATGCTTGTGATGCTGATGAGTCTTCTTTCGTTCCCTCAGAGGATGAAGACCCTGCGGCAGAGGATGATATTGAAGGCGATATGTGTGATGCTGTTGGAGCAGAACATATGTCTACAGTACGAGATAGCATTGTCGAAGAAATATACAGTGCGCGCAAGTAAAAATTCGATCCATCTTTTACTAAAAATTTAAATGATTTAAATTATCAAAAGTTTGATTCAAATCAATTTATTTTCTAACAGGTGATCGGAAAGATTGGAAAAAACAGTCGCCGGATGTTGGAAGACCTTTTTTCTATTTTCTAGAACTATGTAAAAGACTTCTGTTATCGGTTATATTAATATATTTATATATTTTAGTTTTTAAAAAAGCAGCTTCCAAAAGTTGTTTCCCCAAACAGCTAAAAATAGAAAATCGCTCCTCAAAGCGCACTTCTGCACAGAACACCCAAACACTCTGCAGCTTTTCAAAACTGCTCCCCAAAGATCTATTTTAAAACAGCTCTATCCGAACAGCAGCTTTTCAATCCGTCAGAGCTGTCCCAAACAGACCCTAAGTTTGAAAAATTACAAATTGCACCCCTCTTATTATTGAAATCACAAAAACCTCTCTTGAATGTTACAAAACATAACATTTACCTCCCATGAAGTTCACATTTCAAAACATCCATACACAAAAATATCCGAGTATATTTTCAGGGGGGGTAAATGTTATGAAATGTGAATCCTGACAAGGTCAAGGCGATCGTGGAGATGACATCCCCGAAGAGCGTCAAGGAAGTCCAGGGGCTAACTGGAAGGTTGGCGGGCTTAGTCGCTTTTTTGGTTAAAGTCTGAGAGAAATACTCCCCCTTCTTCAAGACTCTTCGAGGCAGACAGCAATTCGAGTGGACTGAGGAGTGCGAGAAGGCCTTTGAACAGCTCAAAGGGCAGCTGACGCAGGCGCCCCTGCTCCAAGGTCCGAAGGAAGGGGAAGACCTGCTACTTTATCTGGGAGTGGGAGCAGAAGCGGTGAGCTCGATGCTAGTTCGGGAAGAAGGGAAGAAGTGGCTCCTCATCTACTATGTTAGCAGGGTGCTCCGAAAGGCAGAGTTGAGGCACCCCAATCTGGAGAAGCTGGCCTTTGCCTTGGTGATCTCATCCCGAAAGCTCGGGCCCTATTTTCAAGAGCACTCCATCCGCGTGGTGACGTATCATCCTCTTTGAGGTATCTTGAGCGGGGTGGAACATTAAGGGAGATTAGCAAAGTGGTCGGTGGAACTCAGTGAGTTCGACATCTCTTTCCTCCCAAGGATCGTGATCAAGGCGCAAGCGGTGTCGGATTTCCTAGCAGACTTCTCAGTGGAGGCGGATGAGGACGAAGAACCCTGGGGAGTAATTCTCTGGAAGAAGTTCGTGGACGGAGCCTCGGGCAAGAGCTCTGTAGGAGTGGGCATCGTGCCGATAAGCCCCCAAGGGACCGGGATCGAGCAAACTGTCGAGATCCTCTTCCCTGTCATCAACAATCAGGCCGAGTATGAGGCCATAATCGCAGGGCTGCATCTGGTCAGGGAGTTGGGTATTCAGGATATCCAAGCTTTCACGGATTTGATGGTAGTCTCATCGCAGATTCACGGCAAGTTTAAGGTCAGAGATGTCGTTCTGCAGCAATAACTCGTCAAGGTGAAAGGACTGATTGGAGGTTTCCAATCTTTCTTCGTTCAGCATGTGCCTCGGGAGGAGAACACATCAGCGGATCGCTTGACAAAATATGGCCCGAGGGCCGGGGGCACTCTTACTGAGTTATGACGACCCTCCATCGAGGAAGGAGAGATGATGGAGATCGAGCGGCAGGCCTCTTGGCTAGATCCTTTTGTAGCATTCCTCGCTACGGGCCAGCTCCCGACGGAAGCAGGAGATCAGAGAAAATTCTGATACAAGCCGGCATACTACCTAATGCACGAGGGAGATCTGTATCGGAGGACTATCTCGAGCCCCTTGGCTAGGTACATGTCGGAGCTCGAGGTTCCTCGGGTCCTGGAAGAAATTCACTTGGGGGAGTGCGGATGCCATTCAGGGGCTCGCACTCTGGAGCAGAGAATTCTGAGGCATGGTTACTTCTGGCCGACAATCAGGAAAGATGTTGAAGCCTTCTCTAAGAAGTGTCCAAAGTGGCAGCTCTTTGCTCCCCTCCAGTTGCAGCCAGCCCAGCAGTTTTGTTCGATCACGACCCTTTGGCCGTTTTCCATCTGGGGAATGAATTTGATTGACCATTTTCCCCCAGTCCAGCGGGCAGCAGAAGTTTGTTCTTGTGATGATCGACTACTTCTCCAAGTGGATTGAAGTCAAGGCCCTAGCCAAGACCACATCTCAGGTCGTCAAGAACTTTATTTGGGAGGAGATCGTCTGCAGCTTTGGGATCCCCGCCGTCATCGTCACAGACAACGGGCCGCAGTTCGCTAGCTTGAAGCTGGCCGACTTCTGCGGGCAGTTGGGGACGGACCTTCGATTTGCTTCGGTGCATCATCCCCGGAGCAACGGGCAGATGGAAGCTGCGAACAAGCTCATCATCAATCTTCTGAAGAAAAAGGTCGAGAACCTGAAGGGGAACTGGACAGAGTAACTCCCTTCAGTTCTTTGAGCGTTGAGAACCACCCCCAACTCGACGACGGGAGAAATGCCTTTCAAGCTGTCCCATGGGTCTAAGACTCTCATCCTAGTGGAGTTTGAGGTCAGAAGCCCCAGAGTGGTTGCGGCGGAAGGAGGAGATGAAGAATGGCGCTTCAAGGATGAGGAAGCCCAAAAGCTCTCCCTCGATTACATTGAAGAACTTCGAGACCTTGTATCGACCAGGCAGGAGGAGTTCAAGAGAAGGATGACAAAGCACTTCGACAAGCACGTCTGCATAAAGTAGTTCCAAGAGGGAGACCTTGTCCTAAAAAATGTGGATGTTGTGGGGAGATCAACTGCAGTCGGGAAGCTCAACTCGAACTGCGATGGACCTTTCAACGCTAAAGAGGCGCTAGAGACAGGAGGTTACCGCTTGCGGGATCATGAAGGGGAATCTCTTGGTAACACCTAGAGCGGCGATGACCTGAAAAGGTTTCACCCCTGAAAAGGGATTAGTATGTATGATTGTAATCGCACTTTTTTGTATATATATGCATAACCCTGAAAGATGAGAATTCATTGTCTCCTTTTTAATGAGTTATTCCAAGTATAGTTAAGTATGCGTTACTGACCTCATGATCGGGTTGGGGAACGAGCACCGGCTTGACTCTCATAACACTCAGAACGGATGATGGCACGGTGTGTCGGGTAATGTAATGAGTCCTCCTAAGTTCAAACATATGCATTGACGACCGAGATCATCTCCCCTTGCATGATTGGTCGTTGACCCCCGATTGCACTTTTCATCCGACTGTGAAGGTTATTAGAGATGAGTTTGGAATCAACACCCCAGCTCGACGGAGAGAAAAAAATCCACCGCCTATAAAAGCGTCGCTGAGGCCACGGGAGAGCTATAAGCTCGGCGCGGGATTGAAAACTGTTTTAAAAATGTTAAAGGCTCATTCTCACTTAAGCAGTGAACCCTCCCGGGTGGAGTAAGCCATAGTCAGGATGGAGGCCTCGAGTATGTGCGTCCTAAAGGATCTCCCGAGTGTCAGTTCTTGTCTAGGTTTCTTTTACTTCTCGGCCAAGGAAAGGATGGAGGCCTCAAGCGTGTGCGTCCTGGTGGACCTCCCGAGATTCATTTCCCTTTGCTGATATCTCGACATTCGTAGCCAGGTAGTGGATCGAGAATTCGCAAAGGTGCGAAGGCAGTCCTCACCATCGAGTAGGGAAACAAACCACCGGCTTGACTCTCATAACACTCAGAGTGGATGATGGGACGGTGTGTCGGGTAATGTAATGAGTCCTCCTAAGTCCAATCCTCTACACTGACAGCCGAGATCGGCTCCTCCCTTGCATGTTGGTCGTTGACCCCCCCCCCCCCATCGCACTTCTCTTCCGACTGCAGATGCTATTGGAAGAGAATCTGGGGCCGACATTCCAACTCGGCGGAAAAAAGATCGTTCTTCGTTGAAATTAGATCCTTCATCGTCAAAAAATCTGATACATTTGACTCTTTGTCGACCTCTCAAGTAACAGGGCGAGTGACCTTAGCACCAACAGAATTCCTCAAGGTGCGTAGTTGTCGTAGCCCGAGTCCTTGCACGAGCTTCTCTACTACATATCGGCTATTTGCCCCCTCGAATGAATAGAAGTCCTCGAGTTGTGGAGTTATCGTAGTCTAAGTCCCTGCACGAGTTTCTCTCCTTTGCATATCGGTTACTTGCCCCCTCGAGCGAATAGAAGTCCTCGAGTTGTAGAGTTACCATAGTCCGAGTCTCTGCACGAGCTTCTCTCCTGCATATCGGCTACTTTCCCCCGCGAACGAATAGAAGTCCTCGAGTCGTGGAGTTGGCATAGTCTGAGTCTCTGCACGAGCTTCTCTCCTGCATATCGGCTACTTGCCCACTCGAGTGAATAGAAGTCCTCTAGTTGTGGAGTTGTTGTAGTCCAGGCCTCTGCTCGAGCTCCTTTCCAGCATGCTGACTACTTGCCCCCTCGGGAACGCAAGCATGAGGCGGCGAGTATATGTAGTACTCACCCGAGCGAGATATGTGAGCCTTATGGCGAGCTTGTGTCGATGCTCTCCAAAAGCACAGCAACGAGTATTCGAAAGGTGACGTAGTACCGAAGCTTGGTGAGCACCCACGAGCTCTCTCGAGCCGAAGAGCCTAGCGAGCACTCATCAACGTTTGAGCCTAAGAGCCTAACGTGCGCTCATCGTCGTCCGAGCCTAAGAGTCTAGGAGCGCTCATCATCGCCCGAGCCTAAGAGCCTAGAGAGCATCATGTCATGCGAGCATCCAAACAACGAGCATCAAGTGCACAGATAAGCAAAAAATGATTTTCATTTCGATTTGAATTGTCATTACATCTTCAAAACAAAAAAGGGGAGGGGGCGAGATTCCCAGCCACCAAAAAAAGTTGGTGCAAAAGAGCGAGAACCCTGACGGCTAGCACCCGCCCTCACAATCATCCTCGTCCTCGGCGTCTGAATCATCGTCCTCCTCTAAACTCAAGGATTGTGCTGGTAGGGGAAGTCGGCTTCCTCGGCGAGAAGTCGATGGATGATATCCTCCAGCGTCAAATCATCAGAGCCCGACATCAGTCGATTTTCAAAATTCAGTGTGGCGAGGAGCACGTCGCCTACGGCCCTCGCGATTTCGCGCTTCATCCGAGGAAGGTCTTCCAAGACGATCTGTATCTTCTTCCCAATGCCGGAGGTGCTCGCCTTTGGTTGACTCCTTGCCGCCTCACGAGTCTCCAACTCGGCAACCCTCACTTGGGATGCCTCTATCGCCGATTGGCTCTCCTCAAGCCGTTGCTCCAGCTCCGAGATCCGCTCGGCAGCGACTAGCTCGACCTCCTGCAAAAAAGAGAGACTCGTTTTCAGAAAGATAGTTCGCGAGTATGGAGACGGGAGGAGAAAAGTCCTTTAATTAACCAAGGTCAACTCGTAAGTCTTGCATTCGACGACTTTTGCCACGGCCTCCTCCAGCAATTTATGGAGCTCGGCGATCTTCGTCTGGGACTCACTCTGCAATTGCAGGAGCCGGTCGATCCGATCGCTCTGCACATCGAACCGATCGTCCGCCGCCTTGAGGTTTCTCGCCAACTGATGAGTAACGTCAAGGGAGCGCAGCTGAGACCTCGCGGCCTGGTTGGCAAGGTATGAAGTGTTGGCCTCTGGCAGCACCGCAATATCTTTGCGGCCGTGTAACGGGAAGGCGGCGTTATAGGCCTCGCCATCACCATCCCAATCCTCCGCCAACGGAGGCAGATTGGTGCTCAGGCGGACTTCGTGAGCCCCCTCCTCCCAGGTGACCAATGGACGACCAAAGTGGCCCACCCCTTCAGCATTGAACCCGTAGTTGGGATGCGAAGATGACTCGCCGGCTTCGCCCTCCTCCGCGGCCTCCTTAAACCGGGTGGCGCACACCTTCCGCGGCCTCTTCTTTGAGGGCTCGCCGCGCTCGGGTTTCCCGAAAGGTTTGGTACTACCGGCCTGCACGATTGGCTCCGCGACCATTGTTTACTCCGGGATTGGCGATATCACGGCAGGATGCCCCGAGGACGACCCTGCCATGCTGGCTTGAGATTCCGCGCCCGGCGGGGGAGAGGGAACTTTCTTGGCCACCGGGAGAGGTTCCTGCGGGATTGTTCGGACACCTGCAAGGACAAAGACACGTTTGTAGCGAGTTTTCAGCAAATCTTGGAGTACCGTAGATTCTTGTCGGGTTTACCTGTCCCCGGGTATATAAGGCAAATTGGCGACGTCGTGTCGCAAGTAGGCGACGTTGAACTACTACCCGTTGAAGGCCGCCCGCAGATCTTTGGTTGACCCCTCTAGAGTGGGCACGAGGAAGACACTCTCCGGCGGATGCTGAGGAGCGAAGAGGACCTCGACGACTGGTCCACTGACGACCAGGAATCGCTCGGTCCAGTGATGCACCTTGTTGACCGTCCCTACGACGGTGCAAGTATGGCTGGAGAAGAAGATGACTCCATCCACCGTCGCCCCAACAATAAAGATCTGTTTGAATACCGCCAAATCGAAGACGATCTCCTTCGACCGCAGGAAGGCGAGATACCCGACGATTATCGCCACACCGTTGGGATTGATCTGAGTCAACATCAGCCCGAAGTGTCGGACGATCTCGCGGAACTCCGAACACAGAGGAAGGAGGAGGCCGACCACAAAAAGGCGAATCAGCAGTACAAGCCGGTGCGGAAAGGAGTTAAGACACTCGCTCGAGCGGGGTACCCTCGCACTGAAGCCCTCCTCGGTAGGCGGGAAGAAGTGTTACTTGAAGTCTTCGAGGTCCGTGCTACCAGTGATTGGCTTTTTGAAGGTCGCTCTAGAGGACAGCGCGGCATGAGAAATCTTGCGAGCATGAACATCCTCGGCGGAAACCCTATTTGCAAGCAAGTTGCGACTAGCGAGAATGAGTAGGCGAGTAAGTAGGGTTCCGCAAAAGTAGCATCATTTGACCCCTCCCCCCCCTCCCCTCCCTTGTTATTTATAAACAAAAGCTAGGAGGCGACCACGTTTTGGCGATGACGGTTGGTACGTCGCATGTCGCCAGACATCGAAAAATATCATCTCAACGCGTCTCTCACGACCTACATACTCTCACAAAGGGTTAGCACGATTCAACAAAACATAACGATGAACCTAAGCGTACTCACACACCCTGCAAAGCAGAAGCACATCATCGCAAGCACATCATCACAAGCTACAAGACCAAGAAAATAAAAAACACAACACATGCTCGCCGGAGTGAGATAAGCAGCCATAATAACAAATGTCTAGTGTTTATTATTACAGACATAATTAAAATTTATAATCACGAAGGTTAAGGCATTTGGTGGTTCTCGGGACGCTCTTCAGGTTGTACATGTCGCCCGGACCATCCTTGCTCGAGCGCACGCCGGAGGTACTCGTTCGCCTTCGCCAAGCACTCCTCGCTCTGACGGATGTTGTCGTCCATCCTCGCCGACCTCTCAAGTGATCTGATGCTCGCCCGAATCCCGCGGAGTTCGTTGTGTAACAACTTCTGCCAATGCTCCACCGCGGCAAGGCGCTGCTCCATGTGATTGATCGCGTAGAAGCGCGACTCAGCGAAGATCAGGCGCTCCTCAAACTCCTATAGCTTGGCGACTAACGTTTCCAATGAGTCGAAGCGACGACGCGGTTCGCAGATTGCCAGCTGGTCGAACTTGGTCTCCAGGTCGAGGTAGGCCGAGGCAACATTCTCTTGATACTCGCGGAGCCAGAGTCCAATAGCGTCGATCAGCACGGCCCCCAGCGTCGGGGGGTGACGTACAAAGAAACTCGCCTAGGAAAGATCTTAAGTCGGGAGAATAGCATTACCAACATGCGGGACTTGAGGCCAAGCCACGCGCCGATGAGGAAAACGCTCCCGGAGAGGGGACTCGCGCCGAGGTAAAGGAAATATCGGCGAGGTGAGCCACGCCGAGGTGAGCGTGCTCAATGAGAGGGGCTCCGATGATGCGATCCCCGCCTTCCTGAGAGTCGACCCCCGCGTTGACCTCAGTGGAAGTGCAAGATGTGTTGTTGCGAGGTCTCTGGTCGTAGGGAGAATTCAGTAGGAGGATCAGCGAGCACCTTCCCGCGAGGGTCCGAAGCCCGGTGATCACTGGAAGACAGTAGGTCGGGTGGTTGCAGCTTCCCATTCCAGCCACCGCGCGAATAGTGGGCGGTGGAGCGTTGGGAGGAGGCGTCTGGAATGGCAGGAAGCCCGCAGTTATAGGAAGAGGGGGAAGACTTTCTGTCGGATCTCGCGTCGTCGTGGTCCTCTCCAGGGGAGTACTCGACCCAGGGGTCACCCTCCCGGTGCCCAGGTGAATTTGCACAATGTGGTGAGCCGTAGAGCTCGACGCAGCAGCCGAAGAGATCGGAGGGATACCCTGGCTCGAAGGGGTGGCAGACAGCTCGCCAGGGTTTCCCGGTGGCGCCTTTCCTGTAGCAGTCACAATTGTCAAAGAAGGCGAGCATGTCGAGAACAATGAAAATAACATTCAGTCGCATTTTTATACCTTTTGAGATATTCAGCACCTCGACAGGAAGGTCTGTAGCGCGTTGCGCGGACGGAATAACAGCAGTCTTGCCCAGCTGCGGGATGGGGCAGGCAGATTCACCAGCCGGAGCATCTGCATCCTCGCCCAGACCGATCTGGTTCAGTATATCTTGGGTCGCGGCCGGGATGGTGGAATGCTCGACAAGATGAGGGAGATCTTCGACCAGAACAAAGGAGCCATCCCCGACAGGAATGCTCTTCTTCTTCCGGCGATCACCCTCCATCGTCATCGTCGCGATCTCGCTTCTTGGAGGTCGGGGATAGCGGGCCCAGTACCTCCCAGAGGAGAAGAAGCTTCTGCACAATTTCTTCAGCTGTAATCGGCATCTCGCGAGAATTCAGAAGGGACGCCCGGAAAAAGGCCCCTTCCCCTCTATTTATAGCGGTTAGGGAGGGGGGGGTTGACCCTAGTCCATGAGCCGAGCAAGTCATCAACTCGCCAGCAGCCTTGCCAAATATCGGATTGGATGTTTCTTTCCGAGCTCCAAGATCGCTCGAAAAGAGCAGAGATTTTGTACAACCTTTATTCGTCAAGGGGGGACCCACTCGCGGTGAGCAAAGGTCAAGGTCAACTTCGAAGAGCGGGTCAAAGTCAGCAGCATACCAGAACAGGCATTTTTTTTTAGGGGTGAGTATCGTACTCGCCCAAGAGAGCAGCCAGTCAGAAGAATAAACGAGCATCAATCATATGCTCGCCCAAGCGAGCAGTCAACAGAAGGATTTGGCGAGCATCGGGATTACTCGCCTACGTGGCGACTAACAGCAACATCTTGTCGAGCGCAGGCGGATCCTTCAATAGTCGTCAGGCCGAAAGTCACAAGATCAATAGGTCCTTAGAGGCAACCTCGTCGGGGTTGGATATTATCGCCTACAGACCCCCCACCCCCCACCCCCGAGGTTTTTTCTATAAATAGGACCTCAGGGATACCAGGAATGGCACATTGAAACCTTGCAATCCTGGCCACCACCACCCCTCCCCACTCTCTTGAGACTCCAACTCTCTAGGTGGTGTCTTCCTCGTACCTTGCTCAACCATTTTAGTTGTGGAGGGAAAGTTTTCTCCAAACTTTCGGGTACATGGTGGGACCTCCCTGCTGCAGCCAATGTTTTAAATATCGGATGTCGGTGACATATCGGATTGAGATTTTAAATGTCGGAAGTTGGAGACATGTCGGGGATATTTTAAAATATTGGATTTTATGTCTCATAAACAAAATTTTTATTTTATGTATCTAACTATAATTATATGTTATAAAAATAGAAAAATAATATAACAAAAAACAACAACATTAAAGCCTTTATCCCACTATAGTGGGGTCGGCTATATGGATCCTTTGGCGCCATTGTGCCCTATCTTTTGTCATAATCTCACTAATGCCTAAGTACATCATGTCTTTCCATATAGTTTCATTTCAAGTCTTTATTGGTCTACCCCTCCCTCATTTAACTTGCCTAGTGACAAGACTGTCACAACGCCTAACAGGTGCCACTAATGGTCTCCTTTGTGCATGTTCAAACCATCTTAGTCGAGCCTCTCGCATCTTATCTGCAATTGGTGATACTCTTGTCTTATCCATGATACATTCATTCCTAATTTTATCCAGTCGTGTGTCCACACATCCACCTAAGCATTCACATCTTTACAACTCCCATTTTTTTGCTCGAGTCATTTATATTGCGAAATAAAATTGAATAGTATCTAAGATAAAATATTATTAACAAATAAAATATGATACATTGTAAAATATATTTAATAGTATACAATAATTTTATTTTGATAACTATAAGTTTATTGTAAATAAATAAGATTTAAAAGTTAAAAATCTTTGATTTATTATAAGCTTTTTCAAACTTATAAATTTATATTAAAAACATGCAAACAATCAACTAATAAATGTATTAAATGTTTTCATATTTTTTGTAATATAAAATTAAAAAATTGTGAAACAATTATACAACCAGATTGTAAGAATAAAACGTTATATAAATCGAAACAATGAGTCTAATTTAATTAAACACACATAATATAATTTTCATAGGCGATTTAAATATATATTGCTAGTCTGCTAATATAACATAAAAAATAGCGGGCGATATATTTAAATATCGTTGTCGTGGCGGCCGATATATCGAAAAAAATCGGATGTGTCGGCCTATATTTTACAAAAAGACAATCTTTTTTTTAGAAAAACATATCGTTTTGCCCTAAAAAATGGCATGTCGGGAGATATGTCGGACATGTCGGAGGACATTTAAAACAATGGCTGCAGCGCCTGGGATCCTTTAGTTTTTTCTCTCTCTTCCTTGCTCTTGTCTTCAGCATCGATCGGTCGAATCGCGGGATCAGTAGCCTCAGGCTGCACTTAGATTCTAATTGTGGAGAAGGGATTTTCTCGGTTTCAACAGCATCCATCCCCCTCTCCACTTTGTATCCAACTATGCTTAATATTTAAAGTGCTCTTCTCTGTTTTGCCCTAAAACGCCAGAAATCACAACACCCCCTGCGCTCGCGCGACCGCGTTGATTATCCATCCCAGCACCGCGGCCAGCCGTTGTTGTGGTTGTGCACTCCGGGCCTCCTTCCTCCCATTTCGTTTCCGTACGAAGACTCTTGTTGGATGTTGATAGGGTTTTCTCAACCCCTAAGTGGTAACACATGTGAGACTCAAAAACTGCAGGATGCATTTGTTCTCAGCTGAACCATCAAAGTTTATACCACTTAATTCTATTGAGATAGAACACGAGGGATCAAATCAAGCCCAATACACTAATATATTATATATCAGCACTCATCAAACCTAAAGTATAAGTTGATGGGTAAGGCAGCTAAAATTATGTAATGAACTCAACTTTTATTTCATCTGCAGATGTGTGAATAAATTCCACTCTCATGTATGATGAATCTCAACGATACCTTTTAAAACAAAGAGATCAAAGTGACAATAAACAAATGTACGGTGCAAGCAGGACAGTAGAGCAAACAAAGGATTTCAACTCACTGTGACTCCAGCACGATTAACAAGCTTCTGTGGTACACTGTTCACATCAACACAGTAGAATCGAATTCTGCATCCCACGATAGTTTATGGAGAGTCAATTTATGATAACTGAGTGGCAGATTAACATGGTAAAATGATATGGTCAAGCTTTACAGAAATAAAAGCAAAATGCAGTTTTCTGACAATTAATTCATATAGTACCATCAAAAGAATCTGAGCCCTTCAATTTTAATCTCCATGATTTAACAAAATTTGTGGGAGTTTTAATACATTTGGTTAGCATAAATAAAAAAAATTATATGTTATTTATTGATAAAGACACTATGAAAGGCCCATGTTTTAGGCACTCTTGTAATCTAGTTTAGTCTCACATCATAGGATTGGGACTACTCTCCACTCTCTCTTCCTATAAATATACAAATACTTGTATTCATGAGGCAGGACCAATTTTGGAAAATTAATAAAATTAAGTTATTTCTCTCTCTTTGGTGCGTTTCCACATGGTATCAAAGCAAGAGGTCCTTTAATTTTTTTTCTTGTTGCTAGTTCCTCTCCCGCACCTTGGGCGGATAGGTATTTCTTAACCGCAAGGTTTTTTTTTGGCGAGCTCTCTGACTCCATCTCTTGGTTTTTCCCTCCCGTCCCTCCCCTTTTATAATTTATTCCGCCGGGTCCCGCCTGAGTCCTTCCGCGACCTGTTCCTCTTCCGCAACCCACCCTGCCTAACCGCGGCTCCTTCTCTACTCGCTCTCCTGGTCGCTGACTCTCGTGATCTCTTGGTCCCTGCTTCTGGTCGTCAATTCCCTCCCGCAGCGCGACTTCTTGGTCCCTGCTTCTGGTCACCAGCTCCTTCCCACTGCTACATTTGTTGCTCCGTGCCAGAGCAATTCCTTCTCCTGATCGCGGAACTTCCTTCTCCTGGCCGCCGCTCCTTCTGCTGAGGTCGTGGAAATTCCTTCTCCACCGCTCATGTTCCAGGCTTCCAGTGCTCCTCCGTGCCAGAGCTCGTCCGCCTCCTGCCTATCCACAATTCTCCTTGCCACAGTCGTTGTTTGTCGCCACTGCCTGGCCGCTCCTTGCCGTTGCTTGTCTATCTGGTCGTTGTTTGCTTGTCTGATCATTACTTGCATGTCCGCTGCTTGGCCGCCGTTGTTTGTCGCTGCTTGTCTAGTTGGCGTCTCTATCCACAGCTTGTCTTGCCGCATACCGCTAGCCTCTTAGCCGCACCTCCAAGCCGCGGTAGCTGCTCCTTTATCCGCTGCTTGTCTCAAGCTCTTCTTAGCCACACATCCTAGACGCAGCTACTATTCTCACTGCCTGGCCGCTTCTCTTGGCCAGAGTTCTAACCCTTACTATTTGTAGTTGCCTGGCCGCACCTCCTTGGTACTCTTCTTAGTTGCGCCTCATATCCGCAGTTCCAGCTATTCTTCCCATTGTCATTGCTTCATGGATTCGACGGTTGCTTCCTCTCTTTCGGCCCATGTTGTCGCTCCTATCCCTGAAATTCGTGATGAACTTCAGATCACCACCATCTCTCTCAGTGGGAAGCAAAACTTTGTTGAGTTAACTAAAGGTCTTCTTCATCATCTGACGAGGGTCACTCCTACCGACCCGACCGAGGAATGGCTCCGTGATGAGGGCCATGTCCAATCATGGATCCTCAATTCTATGAACACTGAGCCGTATCGAATGACCATGTATCATGAAACGGACAAGGAGGAACTCCACTCCCTCTATTCTGGCAAGGATAGCCTTCAGCATCTCTTTGACATCATAACCGATCTTCAAACTCTTGACCCCGGAGCAACGGGTGACTTAAAATCTTTTGTTACTAGATTCAAGACTCTTGTTGAAGCTTGGATCCAGTATCAGCCGCCCACGACAGATCTGGCTGTCCAACGGGCACAGAAAGAAGCAGTCGGAATTGTCATGATGTTGGTCCGTGTTTCACCCCATCTTCACAGTGTTCGGGCTCACATTCTCTCTTCATCTACAACTCCCTCTATGTCGATGTTTGCTCTATGCACTTTAAGGTTACACCGCCACCTGATGTTCCTGGGACTCCATCTCCAGCTCTCCTCCAGCAGCCTTTCACAGCTCCTCCTACTCCTTCGGGTCGTGGAGGTCGCACTACTTCTCGGGGACGGAGACGTACTGGCAAACCCCGTCATAAATGTTCGCATTGTGGTCGTGATGGTCACCTTGAGACCACCTATTATCGCAAGCATGGTCTACCTCCACATCTCACTGCTTCCATTCTAGCTGAACCCATCTCCTAAACCCGCAATGACATCGATGGTTTGCGCACCCAGCTCCAGCATCTTCAAAGCGTGATTAGTCGCTCATCTGGATCTGTTGCGTCGATCTACAATAAAGGTATATCATGTCTCTCTCATAGCTCCTAAGGATTGTGGATTCAGGAGCCACCCACCATATTACTCCGCAGAGACCACCTCGGTAATTGCAATCTGCATATTCCAAGTTCATCACAGTGGCCAATGGTGACACCACCCCGGTTTCTAGTGTTGTGAATCTGCTCCTCAGTCCAACCCTTTCTCTATCCTCGGTCCTTCATGTTCCGGGATCGTCTTTTAACTTGTTTTTTGTTAGTCGTCTTACCCCGGATCTTGATTGTTGTGTAACATTCTCACCCTCCTCCTTTGTTGTGCAGGATTGACGGACGCAGAGTAATCATTAGTAAGGGAAGGCTGTCTAATGAGCTTTATCTCTTAGATGTTCCACCTACTGTTCTCTCATCGGTCTCTTCTGTTGATTGGCATCGGTGTCTTGGCATGCTCCCCTCCAAATTCTCAAGAAAGCTCTTCCTGATATCTCTCTTTAGGAGTTTACTTGTGAATCATGTATCTTTGACAAACAGCATCGTGCGTCTTTTGCCCCCCCTATTGTACTAGGAGTAATGCTCCTTTTTAAGTGCATTCTGATATTTGGAAATCTTATAAAACTTCTAGTGTGTATGAATATCGTTATTTTCTTAACTTTATTGATGATTACTCGCGCATGACTTTGTTATATTTACTTCGCGATCACGCTGAAATCGTTTTTACCTTCCGTGCATTTATTATTGATACTCAAACTCAGTTTTCAACTGCAATAAAAGTTCTTCGCATAGATAATGCGTGTGAATATACAAGTCGTAATTTTTCAAATCTATGTACAGAATTTGGCATCATTCATCAAACTTCGTGTGTTTATACTCCCCAACAGAATGGTGTGGCCGAGCGAAAAAATTGTCACCTTCTTGGCGTCACCCGATCGCTCATGTTTCAAATGCATGTTCCCACACTATACTGGAACTTTGTGGTATCTACTGTATGTCATCTCATAAATCGTATGACCTCCTCCGTTCTCAACTTTGCGGCTCCATTTAGTCTCATTTTTTCTTTCATGTCTCCCTTCTCTTTCACGCCTCGCGTTTTTGGATGTACTTGTTATATCAATACTCTTGGTCCATCTGTTGACAAGTTTGCACCACGCGCTACCAAATATATGTTCGTTAATACTCCCGCACTCAGAAAGGATATGTGTGTTATCCCTCCAATCGCAAAACGGTGGTTTTGGCCAATGTGACCATTCTAGAGGACCAACCGTTCACTCATCTCCTTCGGCTATTCTTGAACCCCCCTCTCTACCACGTCCTACCGTCCCTGTCACGTCTCACCTTCCACTACTTATTCCAACACCAACACCAACATCTGCACAACCAAAACTACATCTTTGTGTATATACTCGTCGTCATCCCAAATTTGATGTCCTGCAGCAGTTACCTTCTACAAGTGATATCTCGCGATCTGCCGATCCGGCAGCGACTTCTACGGCTCATCCCTTGGTGAATTATATATCATTACATCGCCTCGCCCCGCCTCTTCTCAAATTTGCATTGTCTTTATCATTCATTTCCCTACCTAACTCTTTGCAGGAGGCTCTTCAACATCCAGGGTGGCGTGCGGTCATAGATGAAGAAATGACTGTCATATGGGCTAACCAGACTTGGGATCTTGTCCCTCTTCCTCCAGAACAGACTTGTGTTGGATGTAAGTGGGTCTTTGCGATAAAACATGCTCCAGACGGGACAGTTAACCACCTAAAGGCTCGGCTGGTGGCTCGGGGATTCACTCAGCAATAGGATCTCGACTATGATAAGACTTTTTCACCAGTCGCTAAGTTAAATATTATTTGACTCCTGATCTCCTTAGTGGTTCATCGACAGTGACCTTTACATCAGTTAGATATCAAGAATGTTTTTCTCAACGGCGAACTTCTCGAAACAGTCTACATGCACCAACCTCCCGAGTTTGAGAACACGAGGAAGTCTCGTGTTTGTCTCCTAAAAAAATTTATTTATAGTCTCAAACAGTCTCCTCGTCCATGCTTTGACAAGTTTAGTAAAGTCGTTCGTGATGTTGGATTCACTCGAAGTGTAGCTGACTTCTCACTCTTTACTCGTCATTAACCAATTGGCACAGTAATTCTCTTGGTTTACGTTGATGACATTTTGATTACTGGTAATGACTCCGCCGAAATACAGATGATTAAGCAGCACTTAAACTCGGTTTTTCAAACCAAGGATCTGAAAAATCTTCGGTACTTCCTTGGACTTGAGGTAGCGAGACGACTTGATGGCATTGTCCTATCTCAACGCAAGTACTGTCTTGACCTCTTTCAAGATGCTGGCTATTCGGGATGCAAGCCTACTAACACTCCTATGGAGGCCAACCACAAGCTCTGTGCTCATGACTCTGACACCGATCAACTACTCATAAACCCAGAGTATTATCGTCGTCTTGTAGGGAAGCTGATATATCTGACTGTTACAAGACCTGATATTTCGTTTGTTGTTGGAGTCGTCAGTCGATTTATGCATGCTCCACGGACCTCTCTGTTTGAACTTATAGTCTACATCTCTTTAGTTTGACAATATCAAATCCCGAGTTGTATTTGATCATACTTGTATTGGGTATAGTGTGCAGGTTTACAGGTACAAAAGAACAAGAAAATCAATCTCTGTGACCTACCACCGAGCGCTAGCCCTACCGCGGGCGCTAGCCCCGAAGAATTGAAGACAGCTCACTCTGTTACTTACCGTCAGGCGCTAGCTGCTTACCGCGCCGCGGTATCCAAAAATAGAGCGAATATTTTTCGGATATTTTTTCAAAATTACTGGACAGCTGTCAACACCGCGCGAAGAGACCTACCACCGGGCGCTAGCTCTACCGCCGGAGGTAGCGTATTTTTAGAAACGAGTATAAAAGCGCCGTTTCTTTTCCTGGAGACAACAAGAGGGAGTATTTTCACTCTAGAGTTCGGTCGTCATCTGAGAGAGCGTGATTCTTCATCTCCTTAAAGGAAAAGTAATATTTCTTCCTCTCGTCCATGATCGAAGAACTCCAAAGGACGAAAACTCCGACGACAATTCAGCGGTTGATCGACTACAAAGAAACGACATTCAAAAGCATCGATCGCGCAATGTTCTACGGAGGATTTCTACTTTTGAGAGAGAAATATTTTCTAACTGTCTATCTTTTATTCTGTATTTTCCTTTTATTCTATCTGATCTGTGTATAGGGAAATCGACCTGGGAGTTCGTCAGATTCCTGGGAGGAATCTGCGGGAAATCGTCCTGGGAGGACATCTAGATCTGGGAGATCTAGTGGGGCTCTAAGACCCTTCCGGGGAGGAAGTTGAAGAGCCGGTTCGTCGATCTTCTTGGGAAGAAGAGCGAGGGTCAACCGGTCCTGGGAGGGTCGGTATAGAAACCAAATCAAGATTGTACTCATCGCCTTCGATCTCCAGCGTCACGGAGATCCAGTTTTGTTATTGTAAACCTCTGTTTAATTTTGAATAAAATTATTTGCTTTCGTTTCATCTAAAATTCGCGATTGCGTTGCTAGAGGTTTGAGTGTTGTGGAAAATTCGAAAACGAAGTTTACAAAGAAAATCGATCTTTGTGACCTACCGTCGGGCGCCTTAGTTATTAAAGGCGCAAAGCGCACCAAGACGCAAAGGGGTCTTGGAGCCTAGGCGCAAGGCTCAAGGCGCAGGCGCGCGCCTGATGAAGGCAAGGCGCAACCACATTCATTTAAAAATATAAGCATCAAACATTAGTTCATCTTCTTGATCAGATTTTTCATCTATTTTACTCATTAATCATTCATTATTATCATTTATATCTCTTAAAATATATAAATAATATGGTCGTTTGCATCATATCTAAGTATTAATACTTGATCATTTTTCATAAATACTAAATCATGTAAAAACTATTGAGTTCTTACATTATTTTTTTCTTTCTTTTGAAAAAAAAGATTGTAACAGAAATCGCACCTAGACGTGCCCTTTATGCTCCAAAGACGCAAAAAAGGCGCACGAAGGCGCACGCCTTTGAGCCTGTTGGGCCTTAGGCGTGCCCGAGGCGCGCCTTTAACAACATAGCAGGCACTAGCCTTACCGCTCGCGGTAGCTTTCAGAACTCGTTTCCTTGGTAAAACTTATTTTAATTTTGAACTATCTTTAAAAACCTTATTCCCCCCCCCCCCCAAGGTTGGCAACCAGATCCAACAATCACATCTCCAGGTCGTTGAGCGCGTCCTCAGATACTTGAAAATTGCTCCCGGACAAGGGCTTGTGTACAAACCATCTTCCTCTCTATCTTTGATTGTCTATTCTAATACTGACTATGTTGGCTCTCTTAAATTTTTGTACTTTGGAGAAAACTTTATTACCTGGCATAGCAAAAAGCAATCTGTTGTTGCTCGCTCATTTGCTGAAGTCGAGTATCGTGCAATGGCGGTTGTTGTGTCTAAGTTTGTCTGGCTAGAAAGTCTTCTTGGTGATTTGGGAGTAAAATTGTCCTCACCATCAACTTTATTTTGTGACAATCAAGCTGCTATACATATTACCAAGAATCCTGTATTTCATGAGCGAACCAAACACATTGAAGTCGATTGTCACTTCATTCGGGAAAAGGTTCAACTAAAGAAGTTGGAATTAGAACATGTTCCTCCTATTAGACAAGTTGTTGACATTCTCACCAAGGCCCTATCACAACAATTGTATCATCAGTTTTTTTCCAAGCTTGGTGCATATGATTTGTATGCTCCGGCTTGTGGGGGAGTGTTAAAGACACTATGTAAATGCACAAATAAAGGCCCATGTTTTAGGCCCTCTAGTAATCTAGTTTAGTCCCGCATTATAGGATTGGTAATACTCTTCACTCTCTCTTCCTACAAATATACAAATACTTGTATTCATGACGCAGGACCAATTTTGGGAAATTAATAAAATTATGTTTATTTCTCTCTTTGGTGCGTTTCCACATTTATAAATATTAGTGGCGGTGTACAGACCCCCTCCGTGTCAAGTGTGTGGCGGTAATATTACTCAGGCGTCACTTAACTGACGATCAAGTAATATAGTTATCGACTTATCGCACACTACGCATAAGGGATCATGTGCACGGCCGCTAGTGATATTATAAAGACTTCTATCTTGAACCGAGTATGAGTGTATGACACGAGGCCTCAGCCAAGCACATCTGAACAAATCATGGAAAAGAGCTCGAAGCATCACACAATGTAAGTCTAGAAAAAAAAATAGCTATCTGACCTTGGATAGTAATCAGTAGCCAGTTTCTCCAATTTTGGTTTCAAATATATGCATTTTCTGCACCAATTCGCCATCCTACATTAAACTTTAGCTTAAACAAAAAATGAACAATGATAATAAATCAACATAAAATGCAAATTCTGATAAAGTAGCTATCAAATTCTATTGAGTTTTTAGGTCGGCTACTCAAGGCCTGGCAGGTCAATTATGCACTAAACCACAAAATATACAACTGGAATGTGTAATGTCAGAATAGCAGCACCAATAAACAATCTACATGAGTTCACACTATCAAGATTCTGACTCAGCTCGGATTAAATTGACTCAAGTAAACCAAATCAAAATAGACTGGACTTGATCGTTAAATTGAGTCCTCCCCCTCCATCCTTCTTAAAAATCAATATGGCTTGAATAGAAGCATCAAGTTTGACCTTCAAAAATTTCCCTATGGTGACCCGAGTGATTGGATCTATATGGCTCAAAAATACTTCACCTATGGAAGTATCCCAGCTACAACCATGTTTGAATCGCTTCTATGCATTTAGAGAGACCGGGATCTAGTTGGATCCAAGGTCCATCAAGAGGAGGCCACAACAAGATTGAATGTCCTTCATTCAAGCCATTCTAAAGAAATTTTGATAGGCCAAGTATACAGCCAAGCGAGTAATCTCATCAAACTTACACAATTAAAAAGAGTTCTTGAATACCAAGCTACATTTGAGGAACTCTCAAGTAAATTTCATGGCCTCTTAAATGGATTTTCAAAAACAATTTTATCCCAGGCCCCAAAAGTAAGATTACCAATTTTGTGATCACACAACGGCCACGAGATTGTGCACGATATTTACTATCTATCCAGCTTGTGCGAGGACCACATTTTTGAAAACTATAAATCATTCAACCCTTAGTACAACTAGAGACGGATCTAGAAATTTCAACAAAGAGAAGCTCAAACATAAGTTGAAGTGAATAAAATATTAAATATAAAATGATATGGAGATTTTGCTAAAATAAGTCATCTATTTTTAATTCTTAGTCTAAACATTTAACGAACCAAAAATTATACTAATAAACAAAAGAGACATAAACAATCATATTAAACGGTGATTTGTCACTTCATAGTATTCATCTATAATCAAATGTCTCAATCTTCTTTGTTATTTCTAACTATGCATAAAGTAATATAATTTGCAAGAAATTCATCACTCGTCTTGTTGTGAAGTCTCATTTTAACAAGCATTATAGTAGAAAATGATCGTTTCGTAGTTGTTGTTGAGATCAGAAGGTCAAAATAAGTCGAATCAATTTGTCAATAAGATAATAGGTCTTCAATTTTTTCGTAACCACTAATTTTTCACAAAGTTTAGAATTTATTTGCAAATTCTTCAAATCCATCGAGCCCATAATGTTTCAACTAAGTTTTCAACACATAAATATATTGCTCACTGAAATCTTGAGGGTAAAATTTTTTTGCAAGGACACATATATCATTGAAAGATTTGTATTAATCCCTTATAGATGTGAAATCATGCTAAGACAAAAATTTCATAGAATTATCACTGAATCTAGAGTTCAGCTCCTGCAACCTAGAGTATATTGTCCACCGGAAAATGATGTTTCACTGTAATGATATAATGTGACTTCGAAATCAACAATCACTGTATCGAGTACTCATGCCATGAATTTCGACTTCATATTTTTCACTAAATATTTTCACATCTTTTATGAAGTTTTCCCAGTCAGACCTTCGAAATTGTAGAGAATCCCGGAAAAATAAAGAGAATTTGTATTTCTCAAAAATTGTATATCTTACTGCATGTATTTGTACATATTTATAGGAAGAGAGAGATGAGAAGTATCTCAATCCTAAGATGTGGGACAAATACAAGAATACAAGTGGGCAATATATGGGCCTTAATAATGGACCTTTTTTACATGATTTTCTCTAACACTCCCCTGCAAGCTGGAGCATACAAATCATAGGCACCAAGCTTGGATAAGAACTGATGATACAACGGTCGAGGTATGGCTTTGGTGAGAATGTCAGCAATTTGTCTGATAGTCAAGACATGCTCTAATTTCAACTTCTTTAATTGAACATTTTCTCAAATGAATTGGCAGTCAACCTCAATGTGTTTAGTCCGCTCATGAAATACGGGATTCTTAGCAATATGTATAGCAGCTTTATTGTCACAAAACATAGTTGCTGCTGAGGAAAGTATGACTCCCAAATCCCCTAGGAGACTTTCTAGCCAGGTGAGCTCTGACACAACTGTCGTCATCGTACGATACTCGGCTTCAGTAGATGAGCGGGCAACCACTGATAGCTTCTTGCTACGCCAAGTAATAAGATTTCCTCCAAAGTACGTACAGAAACCAGTTGTGGATCATCGATTATCAAGAGAACCCGCGTAGTCAACATCAGAGTATGCAATCAGAGATAGAGAAGAGGATGCTTTGTACACAAGCCCTTGTCCTGGAGCAGTCTTCAAATATCTAAGAATGCATTTGACGGTCTGGAGATGAGAAGTCCGTGGAGGATGCATAAACTGACTGACAACTCCAACAGCAAACGAGATGTCAGGTTTTGTAACAGTAAGATATATCAGCTTTCCTTACAACATGACGATAATACTCTGGATTCGTAAGTAGAGGATCAGAGTCAGATTCATGAGCGCAGAGCTTGTGGTTGACATCCATAGGAATGTCAGCAGGTTTGCATCCTGAAGAAGATCAAGACAATACTTTTGTTGTGATAGGACAAGGCCATCAGGTCATCTGGCTACCTCCAGTCCAAGAAAATACCGAAGATTTCTCAAATATTTACTTTGAAAGGTGGAGTTTAAGTGTTGCTTGATTTGTTGGATCCTGGTAGAGTCATTACCAATAATCAGAATATCATCAACATAAACTAGGAGAATGACTGTGTCAGTTGGTTGACGACGAGTAAACAGAAAGAAGTCAGTCGAGCTTCGGGTGAATCCAACTTCACGAACAACCTTGTTAAACTTGTCAAACCAAACTTGAGGAGACTGTTTGAGACCATAAATAAATTTTTTGAGATGACAAACACGAGACTCCCCAGTGGTCTCAAACCCGAGAGGTTTGTGCATGTAGACAGTTTCGGGAAGGTCGTCATTGAGAAATGCAATTTTGACATTCAACTGATGTAAAGGTCATTGTCGATGAACAACCAAGGAGATCGGGACCCAAACGGTAATTAACTTGGTGACTAGTGAGAAAATCTCATCATAGTCGAGGCCTTGTTGTTGAGTGAACCCGCGAGCCACAAGCTGAGATTTTAGGCGTTCAATTGTCCCGTTGAGAGCATGTTTGATTGCATAGACCCACTTACAGCCGACACAAGTCTATCCTAGAGGAAGAGGAACAAGATCTCAAGTCTGATTGGCCCAAAGAACAATCATTTCTTCATTCATGGTCGCACGCCACCCTGGATGCTGGAGAGCCTTTTGCAAAGAGTTGGGTATAGAAATGGAGGAGAGAGAGAGCGTGAATTTGAGAAGAGGTGGGGACAGGCGATGTAAGGATACATAATTCGCCAAGGGATGGTCTGTGGAGGTCGATGTCGGATCAACAGGCCGCGAGACTACACTGGTAGAGGGATGATGTTGTAGAGCATCAGATTTAGGAGGGCGACGAGTGTATACACGAAGGGGTGGTTTTGGTAGCACAGGTGTCGGGTTTGGTGTGGGAAGAAGAGATGGAAGCAGAGAGGTGATTGGAAGCGGAGACGTGACTAGAACTGTCGGACGAGGTATTGGAGGAAGAAGAGGAGTTGTGTGAAACGGTTGGTGCTCAAGAAAGGTCACATCTGCCGAATCGACCATTTTATCATCGATAGGAGAGTAGCATACATAACCCTTCTGAGTGCGAGAGTATCCAACGAACATAAATTTTATAGCGCGAGGAGCAAATTTGTCAGTAGGCGGACCAAGGTTATAGACATAACATGTACATCCAAAAACACGAGTCATGAGTGAGAAATGAGCCTTTGAAGGGAAAAGGAGATTAAACGGGGCCGCGAAGTTGAGGATGGACGAGGGAATGCAATTGATGAGATGATAAACAGTAAAACTGCGAAGTTTCAGTATAGTGGAGGAACCTGCATTTGAAACATGAGAGATCGGGCAACATTAAGAAGATGACAGTTTGTTCGCCCTTTCACCCCATTTTGTTGAAGAGTATAAGCGCACGAAGTCTGATAGATAATTCAAAACTCAGTGCACAGATTGGATAAGGTACGGTTGGTATATTCACGCGCATTATATGTGCGAAGGACTTTCAAAGAAGTGGAAAACTAAGTGTGAGTCTCTGTAATAAAGGCACGAAATATAGAGGGAAGTACAGCTTGATCGCAAAGTAGATACAACCAGGTGACGCGTGAGCGATCATCAAGGTTGTAGATGTCGGATATCGGGGACACGTCGGTTTAGGATTTTCATGTCAGTTTTAATATGTCGGGGTATATATCAGAGATATTTCATATATCGGGTTTTAATATTTAATTATTTATAAATTTAATCATTTTTTAATTTTTATATATTAATAATTTAATATTTATTGAACTCCTAAATTTATCAAACTGATGCTGATAAGGAATCTTTAATACAAAATTCAAAGATCATGCATAATTGAAGTCGATGATGAACTTGTGTAAGGAAGAAAATCATAGGAAGGGAAAAACAACCTAAACAATGAAGTAATTTTGGTTTATTGTCACTAATTATATTGGCTTACATCTCGGTAATTAAATAATAGACCATAGACACTAATTAAACAACCTAAATCGTAGACATTAATTAAAATACATTAAAAAAACAATCGATAAAATGTCAGGATATATCGGTCGATATATCGACCAATATATCGGTCAATAGCAGACATATCGGAAGATATATTCCAAAATGATATTTTGCAAAAAAATATCGGAAACGTGTCGTTTTGTCCATGAAACCTTTATGTCGGCCGACATGTCGGTCATGTCGGAGGATATCCACAACACTGGCGATCATAAATAAAAGTAACAAATTATCGATAAACATAGACACTAGGGATTTTATACGGTCCCCAAATATCAGAATGCACTAAAGAAAAGGGAGCATCGCTCCGAGTACAGGTAGAATTAAAAGAGATACAATGTTGTTTGTCAAAGATACAAGTTTCACAAGTAAACTCATGAAAGTAAACATCTGGAAGAGTTTTCTTGAGAATCTGGAGGGGAGCATGCTCAAGATGACGATGTCAATCAACAGAAGAGACTGTGGAGAAAACAGTAGGTGGAACATCCAGAAGATAAAGCCCATTGGACAGCCTCCCCCTACCAATGATATTTTGCATTTGTCGATTTTGCACAACAAAAGAAGAGGGTGAGAAGGTTGCACAATAATCAAGTTCTTGAGAAAGGCGTCTAACAGAAAGATGGCTAAAGGGGGATACCGAAACATGAAGAACTGAGGATAAAGAGAAAGTTGGAGTGAGAAGCACATGAGCAGCGCCAAAAACTAGGGTGGTGTCACCATCGGCCACTGTAATAAACTTGGGATAGGCAGAGTCCAAGTATTGAGGCAATTTCTGCGGAGAAATATGATGTGTGGCACCCGAGTCCACGATCTAGTTGGAGCTTTGGGAGAGACAAGATATACCTTCATTGGAGATCGACGCAACGAACACAGAGGAGCGACTAATCACCCCTTGTAACTATTGGAGCTGGGTGCGCAAAGCATCAATGTCATGACTGGTGGAGGAGTGAGAATCAGCAGTAGCGGAAGCAGTAAGATGTGAAGGCAGACCATACTTGCGATAGCAGGTGCCAGGTAGCCTCAAGGTGACCATCCCGACTGCAATGAGCACATTTAAAGAGAGGTCGCCCAACACGTCCCTGTCCCCGAAAAGTGGTGCGACCTCCACAAGCCTGTGAACCACGAACTGAAGGAGCAAGAGTAGATAGGGGATATTGGAGAAGAGCCGGAGATAGATTTCCAGGAGCATCCGGGGGTGGAGTAACCTTCAAGAGCATCGAGCGAACGTCCGACAGAGAGGGAGTTATAGATGAGGGAAAAATCTGAGCCCGAACACTATGAAAATGGGGTGTAACACGGGTCATCATCATGACAATCTCAATTGCTTCTTTTTGTGCTTGTTGCACGACCAGATCTGTGGTGGGAGGTTGATGTTGTATCCAGGCCTCGATAATAGTCTTGGCCCGAGCAACAAAGTAAATCAAGTCACCTGCTTCCCCGGGTCAAGTGTTTGAAGATCAGTAATGATGTCGAACAAGTGTTGGAGGTTGTCCATGCCAGAATAGAGGAAGTGGAGGTCCTCCCACATAGCATGGGCCGTCTCATGATATATGGTCATCATATACGGCTCAGTGTACAGGGAATTGAGGATCCATGATTGGACACGACCGTCATCACGGATCCACTCCTCGGTGGGAGCAGTTGGAGGAGCCTTTGTCAGATGATGAAGAAGGCCTTTGGTCTACAAAACGCGGCAAACTGAGTGTACCCACTCAACAAAGTTCTGCTTCCCACAGAGAGAGATAGTGGTGATCTGAAGCTCATCACGAAATTCAAGAGGAGCAGCAGCACGAGCAGGAAGGGAGGAAGCAGTAGTCGAATCCATGAAATAAACAGCTCCAGGAAGCTCCAAGAAGCGGATAGACAGATGCACTGGCGAACAGAGAGCGCGGCTAGCCAGGCAAAGTCAGGCGACTAGCCCAGCGACTAGTAGCGGCTAGGCAAAAGGTAAGCAAGATGCGGTTAGTAAGAAGTAGGAGGGGTTGCGGCAAGAGCAGCTATACAACCAGAGGGCTAGGAAACCAAGCAGAATGAGCGGCTAGGCACCCCGCGGCAAGAGCGACACGGCAGGCAAACTGCGTCGATTAGGATTGGACCGAGAGAGAGAGAGGCCAAGGACAGAGCAACCCACACGACAAGAAGAGCAAGCGGCGAGGTCAAAGAGCAAATAGAAACCGCGCCAAGATCAAACCAGCGATTAAGACAGCGACCAGACAGATCGCGATGGAAAGGGAAAGGCAGACGATCTGGCACGAGCACGGCAAAGAGCGAGCACACCGCGTGAACAGACAAATCGCGGCGGCTAGGCAAAGAGAGACGGTTTGGCACGAGCTCGCGATGGACAGGGAAGGAGCACCAGGGCTCGCGATCTGATAGGCAAGGAAGAATCAGCGGTTAAGGCAGCGATTAGCCAGGCAGCAGAAAAAAGCAATCTGGTGGAACCCACAGAGAAAAGCTATAAAATCCACGGATGGGAAGGCAGGAAATGGGGGCAGGGGTCCAAGACCAAACCGCACAAATGCAACGGGTAGGAAAAGGCAAGCCGCCGAAGATCAAACCGCACACGATCTGTGGTTGGAGAAAAACAAACCTCAAGAGGATCCTGTAGCGAAAAATCATAAGACCGATTGCCTCTAATACCATGTAGAGAATCCCGGAAAAATAAAGAGAATTTTTATTTCTCAAAAATTGTATATCTTACTACATGTATTTGTACATATTTATAGGAAGAAAGATGAGAAGTATCCCAATCCTAAGATGTGGGACAAATACAAGAATACAAGTGGGTAAATATATAGACCTTAATAATGGGCCTTTTTTACATGATTTTCTCTAACAGAAATCAACAATCACTGTATCGAGTACTCATGTCAAGAATTTTGACTTCACGTTTTTCACAATATTTTCACAGCTTCCACGAAGTTTTCCAAGCCAGATTGTCGTAATTTTTGAATGAGGGTCCTTGTTGTTCAAATTAAATTTATAACATTTAATTTGTCTTGATATTGAGTCTTCATTTTTTATGGGAGTTAAGTAATGGAAGCTGGAAATCAGTGAGCCGAGACATTTGAGTTGGGGCCTATATTGTTTTTGATGTTTTGAAATTCTTTTTTTGGGGGGAGGGGGCTGGGTACAACAAACCACAGTATGCATTCCAACACCAGCTCAACAACTAAAAGCCCCTGCCACTTCATCACTTCAACACGTCTGAAATCCATTGCAAAGAAAAATGGCTTCTGTTATAACTTTGATGAAAAATTCACTACCACCCACAAAGGCAAAGAAAAAAATACTTTACTCCTCAAAGGAGATCGTGATGACATTAATGATAACATGAGATCTAGTCCTCCAATAGGAGGATCAAATTTCTGAAGATTCTAACCCATTCAATTCTTGGAATAAAAAATCTCAGTTACCGTTTTGACTCCAGCACAAAAATAAAAAGCCTCTGCCACTTCATCACTTCAATAGGTTTGATACTAAATGCAAAGGAAAAGATACTTTGTTATAAACTTATAATTGTGTGAAAAAATTCGCAGTTGGCAACAAATATAAAGGAAAAGGAACTTCTCTAATGAGATGGGGATGGCATCAAGTATAACGTGGGGTCTTAGGCCTCTAACGAAGAAAACAGTTCCCCATAAATCAATTACAAGTTTACAACACTCTTGTAAGACACCACCCAGCCCGCTAGATACGCTTAATTTAATACATCAACAATCATTCAACTCAAATCCTGATCAACGGAGGTAGTGCACAAAACTTTTTCACCTCTCGCATGGCGCACTTTTTAAATCTCCCAATTAAGGTGATACCTCAATAAGTGCAAGTTGGTAAAGACAAGGGAGTCCTGTGTAGTTGATTTTTTTGCCCCCAAACTATAATCTGGACGAATCAAAGTCCAGTGGTGTGTGTATGACGACCCAAAGGGATGACTAAATGAACTATAAAGGTATCTGATGGTTATACTTGCAATTTAGCAATGCAAGAAGGACAGATGACCTCGTTATTAAGTTGGGTGATCAAAATATTTCGCACATGAGTGCTTTAAATATCTTGGATCGATACTTCAAAAAGATGGAGGTGTTGATAAAGATGTGATACATAGAATCCAAGCAGGTTGGTTGAAGTGGAGAGGTGCATCAGGGATCTTACGTGATCGTAAAGTACCATTAAAACTTAAATGCAAGTTTTACCATACTGCAATTAGACCAGCGATGCTCTATGGTTTTGAGTGTTGGGCAGTGAATTGTGTACATGAGCAAAAATGGGAGTTTTGCGGAGATGAGAATGCTTAGGTTGATGTGTGGACACAAGATTGGATAAAATTAAAAATGAATGTGTCAGAAATAAGACAGGAGTGGCACAAACTGCAGAGAAGATGCGAGAAGCTCGACTAAGATGGTTTGGACATGAATAAAGGAGACCATTAGAGGCACCTGTTAGGCGTTGTGAGAGTTTAGTCACTAGGCATGTTCAATAGTGGGGGGGGGGGGGTAGATCAATAAAGACTTGGAATAAAACTATAAGGAAAGACATGATGTACTTAGGCATTAGTGAGATAATGACTAAAGGTAGGGCACAATGGAGACAAAGGATTCATATAGCCGACTCCACTATAGTGGGATAAAGGCTTGAGTGTTGTTGTTATTATACTTGCAAGTAGAAATTTACAAATAAGATGTTAACTGATACACGGAGGCCGCATAAAGATACAATCGGGAGACAAGCTCTCACCAAGCACTCGGAGGATGGGTCCTCCAAGGCACTCCCATCTTCAAAGAGAGACCAAAGACTATATTCCAAGGATAATCCCTCATAACCTAGAAGGCTCCGTATATATATGGAAACTCTACTACATGACAAAATACATAGACACGTACGTATCAATACACCCATCCTGAAAAGCGACCTTGTCCCCAAGGTCGAGTCGGGAAGGGTCCCATGGGTGCGCTGACGATACTCGGGTGAATCCTCTGGTGGGCGGATCAGGTGAAACATCATAAGCTTAGAGGCGTCGTGGTGGGCTAGTTGCTGCAAAGCTGTGGTACAGGTGATCGAAACGGTCATAAAACCCAACATAGGACTGCCCGAGAGGTGAAATAATGTCATGCCCGCAAAATATCTCATCTTCATGGTCGAGCAAGGTGCACGCCAGTTGGGCAAGGGTCTCGGTTAGAGGTCGGATGTTGTAAAGCCTGATGGTGAAAACTCATCCAAATCCTAAACGAAGGTTGTAGGAACGAACATTGGTCGATGAGGAGCAGGTAGTGATGATTTGGAAGGAAATTAGATGGGAAGTCTGGTTGAAGTGGGAGAGCGACAAGATGCGAGGGTACGGTAACAGTGGGCTCGAGAGATGTTGGAAGAGAGGAGTTTGGAGATAAGAAAGTTGACAGGTGGGCGTGGGTCTCCAAGAAACGGAGGGGAGCAAAAAAAATATGTGGCGTCGTGTGAAAGGCTGGAGAGCCGCCAGGGGGAGCCTCTATCACGGATTTGTCGGAAGGTGAGTAGATTGGAGAGCAACCAATGCAAATAGGAATATGGGTGGTATTAAGGGGGTGAGTGTCACGGTCGATAGTGGGAGAACAAAGGGGTGCCATGAATGGAGGAAGCGGCAGTGGTTCCAATGGTCAAAGACACACTGAGCAGTGGCGGTGGGTAGAGGGAGGGGGGGCTCGTCGGGAAGCAGAGAGGCGAGCATGGGTTGTAAGGGGGCATGTGGAAGAAGCCGATGACGAAGCGCAAGCGTCACGGCAAGGAGGTTATCCATGGCAGCTTCAATTCGATAGAATCGAGTGTGCACTGAGTTTGAAAAGAGGGTTATGGTGGAAAGGGATTGTGAGGGCCGACGAAATGCGGTAGGAGGCTCTGGAGGGCAGTCAGAATGTTGTAAGAGCAGCAAGAGAGCCACCGGAATGTTGCAGGAGACGCGGGAGGGCTGTCGGAATGCTGCAGGAGCCGCGGGAGGGCCGCCAGAATGTGGAATGGGTTCAGAAGGTTCGTTGGGAGGTAAAGGAAAGTGTGGGCAGCCGATTGGATGCTGACGGAGATGTTGTAGGACACGGGAGGCTGCTGGGAGGCTGCATGAGCCGCTGGAGGGGAGGCTCGCCGCGATAGAAGATGGTGCTAGGCGGCAGGAGGGTAGTAAGAATGAGAAGCGGACGTTAAAGGCTCTGGAGAATGCGGTTGGACCCGGCAGAGAGAGCGCGAGCCGATGGAAGGTGCGGCAGAAGGCATCGTCGAGCGCGGAAGCGAAAGAAGGTGTCGTCAAGCACGGAAGCGGGCGAAGGCATTGTCGAGTGCGACGGCAGTAGAAGGCATAGTTGGCAAAGAGGTCATTGATCGAAACCGACGTCATGGTGTACAAGAACGATGGAACCGAGCGGTGCGGGCAGGAACAAGGATTCAAATTTAATTAGGGTTTCAGCAGAAACCCTAAAGGAGCGACAGGTCAGACCAATTGATACACATAGGCCGAATCAAGATCTAAAACAAAGAACACGACTTGCATTGCATGAAATAAAAGATACAATCGGGATACAAACTCCCTTCAGCACCCGGAGGTTGGGTCCTCCAAGACACACCCCTCTCCAAAGAGAGACCAAAGAATACACTCCAAATAAAATTCCTCACAACCTAAGGAATTCTTTATATAGATAGAGATTGCACTACATGACAAAATACATAAAGACATGTGGGTATCACTAACAACCACAATCAAGTGGAGTTACAAGTAAGAAAGCAAGTATTTGTGTGCACAAGTGAGGGTGCTAAATAATAAATGCATAAGCGAACTGACTCAGGGTAAGGTACTACTGAGACTAAAGGGTGATTTCTAAATGCAAACACTAATCCGACGATTTAACTTGCAAGAATAAGATTTATAAACACAAACGCAAGACAACCCACAATAGAAGACAACTTTGCAAACAAAGTTTACAAGAAGATATAAAGCAAAATAGAAAAAAAAAGAACTAATTTAACAAAGATAATTGACAACAAAACTAAAACTCACACAACTATAAAGCAAGAGGCTCGGTGCGAGTTCCCGGGGTTGAGACTGAAGGCGACACTGAATCCGGGCTCCTAGTAGAGCTATGGGGTGTTGGACAACACAGACCAAGACTGGAATAGGCCTCCTTGTTGGCTGGAAGAAAGTGGTTGTAGCTGGTGGTATATGTGGGGGTTGTGGAGGGAGAGGGTGGAGTTTGGCAGGTGATATGTGGGACTCTGGATACCACAAAATAGGTGGAGGTTGTGCTGGGTGGAGAACTAGCAAGCGGCTGAAACTCCAAGCAGCGGCTGGGAGGAGTTCCAATAGGGAAGGAGGGAGGGAGATTGTAATTCGAGTGGAGGCGAGGGACATGGAAGGGGTGGATGGGAGGATTGCTTTGGAGACTTAGGACTGTTGAAAAGAAAAACATTGGATGGGAATTAATTCCAATGCCCGGAAGCAGTGCCTACCCTTCCTGGATAGTATCTGGGTGGAGGGCGGTGGGTTGGAGGGTTGCAAGGGGGTTGTTGGCTAATTGGGAGGACATGAGAGTTCAGTTTGGTTAAGGAGAGGGGGTAGAAGTGAGGAATGGGGAGGGAAATGGAGAAAGTGGAGTAAAGGGCGGCTGCAAGGAAATTTGGGAGAAATGGCTAGAATTTAGGAAGTGGTTGTAATTGTTGGAAACGTGTACAGGTACCCACTTGGCCTCAACTTACAACTCTACTCCACTTGACAACAACTACACCACTGAAATCAGACCGGCGAGACCGCCAAAAACCGCGCGGCTAGCCCTCCACCGGCGAGACACTTCCACCCGCGCGAGTAGCAGCCCAGCGAGAGCCCTCTCGCATGCGAGAGCGAAACACCCCTGGCGAATGGACTCCCGGCGAGTTAACTCCCCACTCGCGGCTAACCTACTACCGGCGAGTACACAGCCCGCGCGACAACAACACTAGCCTGGCGAGTTCACCCCTGCGAGATCTGCCTCTCGCAGAGAGATCGCCAACTCGCGCTCCACTCGCACGCACGAGCCCCTACCTGCTCGGCAACACTCCTGCTCGTTCGGCAAGACTCGCCAGCGAGATCCTACTCGCACGGTTAGAAAAATCAAACCGCCCGGGCAACACACCAGCGCTGCAGCGCTTCTCTCTCTATCCTCTCACAAACGAAAAATCCGGAAATGGGGGAGTTTTCACTATTCTTCAGCAACTTAAATAAATACAAGGGGGGCCTTTATATAGGCAAAGCAAAAACATATAAAATTCTCTCTCCTGATAAATACAACCACTCTCTCATATTAAATGCACGCAACCATAAAGCATAAAATAATATCAAAACAAACTCTGACTTGTTGACCAGGTCAACATAGTCAAATCCCAACAAACTCCCTCTCAAACTTGGCAGCACATGCCGAGTTTGCCTTTGAGCCGTAGGAACGTCTCCACCTTCAATGTCTTGGTGAAAATATCTGCAACCTGCTCTCCGGTAGGGCAATACACCACTTCAACCGTCTTCAGCTCCACCTGCTCACGGAGGAAGTGGTACCTCGTCTCGATATGCTTGCTACGTCCGCGTAGCACTGGATTCTTTGCGAGCTGGATGGCCGACATGTTGTCCACAAACATGGTCATAGGCCCATCCACTTCATGATACAACTCCTACAGGAGGTTCCTTAGCCAAATAGCCTGGCAGGTACAGGACGCCGCCGCGATGTACTCTGCTTCACAAGATGATAAAGCAATCGTTGCCTGCTTCTTCGAACTCCATGAGAACACCCATGTTCCCATACTGAAAGCGTACCCGGAAGTGCTCTTCCGGTCATTCACATCTTCACCATAATCACTATATGAGTACCCAACCAGCTTCAGCTCCTCACCAGTGGAATACTTCAGTCCATGGCCTCTTGTCCCGTTTACATATCTCAGGATCCTCTTCGCGGCTGTGAAGTGATCCTCCTTTGGTTCCTCCATGTGCCTGCTCACAACCCCAACTGCATACATGATGTCGGGTCGGGTAAAGGTCAAGTACCGTAGACTCCCCACCAAGCTTTTGAATAAAGTGGAGTCTACCGCTCCCTCCTTCGACTCCTTGCTCAGCTTCAGCCCTAGATCAGCAGGAGTAGAGATAGGCTTGCTATTCTCCATCCTGAACTAATATTTCTTCCGCATACTTCTTCTGCGAGATGAAGATCTCATCTTCACTCTGCTTCACCTCCACGCCCAAGAAGTAGTTGAGCATTCCCAGGTCCGTCATCTCGAACTCCTTCATCATTCTCTTGAACTCCTCGTACATCGAAGGGTTGTTTCCTGTGAAGATCATATCGTCTACGTATAGACATACGATTATCATGTCGTCATTCTTCTCAACCTTCGTGTAGAGGGCATATTCATGAGGATTCTTCCTGTAGTCATGCTTCTGCAGGTAAGCATCTATTCTCCCATTCCAGGCTCGAGCTCTTTGCTTCAGCCCGTACAAAGCCTTGTCCAGCTTGCATACTTTCCTCTCCTGCCCCTTCACCACATAACCTGGAGGCTGCTCGATATACACATCCTCCTCCAGGTAGTCATTCAGGTAGGCGGATACCACATCCATCTGCATGATCTTCCATCCATGGTGAGCAGCCAGTGTGATGATCAACCAGATGGTATCTATCGGCGCCACTGGGGCAAAGACTTCATCGCAGTCCACTCCTTGGACTTGCCTATAGCCCTTCACGACTAGCCTTGCCTTGTGCTTCTCTACGCCTCCATCCTTGTTCTTCTTCACCTTATAGACCCACTTTACCCCGAGGGGTTTGTGGCCAGCAGGTGGATCCACCAGCTTCCAGGTTTCATTTTTCTTTATGGATGCTATCTCTACATCCATAGCATTCCTCCAAGTTTTTTCTTTGGCAGCTTCCTCATAAGAGTACGGCTCAACATCTGCTAAGAGACAATATAAAGAAAAATTGTTAACAGTTGGTGTCGTCTCCTCGTAGATCTCCTCCAACCTCCTCATCCTAGGTTGAGGACGATCATCTTTGCTTCCGCTGGTGCTAGCTCAACCAGATATGCTTCCGCTAGTACTTGCTCCACTCGAGTAGGGGGTGAGAACTCCCCCTGACTCTCCACTAGGTGGTGATGGTGGATCAGCTCCACCCATCTCAGTTTCGGCTTCCTGACCACCCTCCTCTTCATAATCATCAAAGAACATCCCCTTGATGCTCCTCACCGCTTCATCCCAGCTCCAGCTGCTATCTTCCTCAAACACCACGTCCCTTGAGATGATAGCTCTCTCCGTCACCGGGTTGTACAGCTTGTAAGCTTTGCTCATCGGAGCGTAGCCTACGAAGATGCACTTCTCGCTTCTGTCATCCAGCTTCTTCCTCCTCTGGTCCGGGACATGAGCATAAGCCACACATCCAAAGACCCTTAGGTGCTTCACACTACCACCCACTCCAGGCTTCAAACGGAGTCATAAACTTCACACTCTTTGTTGGGCATCGGTTTAGCAAGTACACAGCCACCTGTACTGCCTCCGCCCAAAACTTCTTTGGCAACCCTTTGCCCTCATGCTCCTTGCCATATTCATAATGGTCAGGTTCTTCCTCTCTGCCACTCCGTTCTGCTGAGGTGAGTATGCCGCCGTCAGCTGATGAGAGATCCCCCATTCTTTGCAAAATTCATCAAACAGCCTAGAGGTGTACTCCCCACCTCTATCTGTCCTCAACACCTTCAGTGGTTGACCACTCTCCTTCTTTGTCATCGCCTTGAACTCTTTGAACTTGTCAAGAGCCTCAGCCTTCTCTCTCAGGAAATACACCCAACACTTCCGACTGAAGTCATCGGTGAAGGTAATATAGTACTTGCTCCCCATGACTGAGGTAGTCTCAAACAGACCAGCTATGTCCGAGTGAACTAGCTCAAGCTGCCTTCTCGCTCTCCGATACTTGCCACCCTCGAAGTCTGTGTCTTCTGCTTCCCCTTGGTACATGCCTCACAGACCTTCTGTGGAGGCGAGATCATAGGCAATCCTTTTACCTTCTCCTCTAGTCCCTAACTCTTCCAAACAACTTCCAGGGGTCCGAACCTCCCTCTGATACCACTTGTTGGAAACGTGTACAGATACCCACTTGGCCTCAACTTACAACTCTACTCCACTTGACAACAACTACACCACCGAAATCAAACCGGCAAGACCGCCAAAAACCGTGCGGCTAGCCCTCCACCGGCGAGACACTTCCACCCGCGCGAGTAGCAGCCCAGCGAGAGCCCTCTCGCATGCGAGAGCGAAACACCCCTGGCGAATGGACTCCCGACGAGTTAACTCCCCACTCGCGGCTAACCTACCACCGACGAGTACACAGCCCGCGTGACAACAACACTAGCCTGACGAGTTCACCCCTGCGAGATCTGTCTCTCGCAGCGAGATCGCCAACTTGCGCTCCACTCGCACGCACGAGCCCCTACCCGCTCGGCAACACTCCTGCTCGCTCGGCAAGACTCGCCAGCGAGATCCTACTCGCACGGTTAGAAAAATCAAACCGCTCAGACAACACACCAGCGCTGCAGCGCTTCTCTCTCTATCCTCTCACAAACGAAAAATCCAGAAATGGGGGAGTTTTCACTATTCTTCAGCAACTTAAATAAGTACACGGGGGGCCTTTATATAGGCAAAGCAAAAACATACAAAATTCTCTCTCCTAATAATACAACCTCTCTCTCATATTAAATGCACACAACCATAAAGCATAAAATAATATCAAAACAAACTCTGACTTGTTGACCAGGTAAACATAGTCAAACCCCAACAGTAATGGAGTAGTGGGAAGTTGGCACTGGAGTGGGGAGGGTGGTGGCCAGCCAAGGGTGTCCAAAGGGAGATTGTCATATGTTACGCTTGCACACACGCTGGCCCGTTATCTTAATTTCAGCATTAATTATTTTTGTTATCCGCTCCCCCTCATGTATATAAGAGGGGGAGACTATCTTAATTTCTTTATGCTTTAGATGTTTGGAATTTAGGGTTGCTCCCTAACTATCTTCTTCCTCTCCTCATCCCCTTCGTCTCCTCCCCTCCTTCTCCAGCTCCCTCCTCCCAAAGCCATTCTTCTCGATTGTAATACTTCGTTCGTAATCAAATACCTAGTTCGTATCATTTGGTCCGACCTGCCGCTCCGCCCGCGACATCAACGCCGCTGGAGAAGCTTCTGCCCGATACCGCGCGTCGGCCCTACATCGGCCTCGTCGCGTCGTCCAGCTTCCGCATCGGCATCGCCCTCATCGACCGCTTCCACATCGGTATCGCCGCATCGACCGCTTCCGCATCGGCATCGCCGCATCGACCACTTCTGCATCTCCATGCGTCCGCGTCTGCCTGCTTCCGCTTTGGCCTGTTTCCGCGCCCGGTTTCCGCGTCGGAAGCATCGTCCTGTTCTGTGTCGCCCTGCTTCTGCGTCGCCCGGCTTCATCATCGGCCGTCCATGACCCGCTCCACCCGGCTGCATCCCGACAACCCCGAAAATACCATGGACAACGATGCCATCGCCCGTCGCCTCGACGCAATGGACCAAGCCATCGCCTCTCTCCACTCCTCCCTTTCTGCCATCCTAACTTGTCTGGACTCCCTGGTTTCGCCGACTACTGCCTCAGCGGCGGAATCCTCCGCAGCGGCGTCTATCTTAGGGCGACCCCCGGCGGCTGACTCCACCGGCTGCTCCGTTACCGCTGCAGCTGGCAGGACGCCCCACCATCTCCTTCGACATTCCTTCCTTCGTCGGTGTAGATCCGATGGGGTGGATCGCCAAGGCGGAACAATATTTCGACCTACACTCCACTCTTGAGCAGGACAAAGCCGCCCACGTCTTCGTCGGATTGGATGGCTCGGCTCTTCATTAGGCTCGTTGGCTCCATCAGTCCAACCCCGCCCTTACTTGGGCGGATTTGAAGCAAGGAATGATTGGTCGTTACGACTTCCGCTACACCGGCTCCGCTATCAAGCGTCTGTGCGGCGTGCGGCAATCGGCCTCCTTGGAGGACTACATTGATGAGTTTGTTACGTTGGTGACCCATGTTTCGTGCCTTCCGTCGGATCACTACCTTGCCTTCTTCATGCAGGGCCTCCTACCACAGATTCGCTTCTGCCTCCGCACGCACAATCCACGGACGATCTCCGATGCTCTCGATTTGGCCTGCTTGGTCGAGGCCGACATTTACCCTCGGCCACCGGTTCCGCTGGCGGGCCTTCTGCAGGGTCGACCACCGGCAGTCCCGCCACCACCAGGAAATGGGGATCAGCGCCCTGGACGCCCCCGCCCCAGCGCCTCTCCAACAGCGAGTACAATGACCTCCGCAGCAGGGGCATGTGCTTCCGTTGTCGCCAGCCATACTCCCTTGCGCACGTTTACGCCGTCAAAGAGTTCCACGCCATCCTCGGCGACTGTGACCCGGAAGTCACCTGGGAGGACTTCGCATCCCTCGAGAACCCCTGGGGGGCGGCCCCTCAGGCACTGTTGCCGCCACGGACCGTCCGCCGCCAGCTCACTGACCACTGCCTTAAGGCCAAGGCAGTTTTTCCAGACGCCGGTATTGTTACGCTTGCGCACACGCCGACCCGTTATCTTAATTTCAGCATTAATTGTTTTTGTTATCCGCACCCCCTCATGTATATAAGAGGGGGAGACTATCTTAATTCCTTTATTCTTTGGATGTTTGGAATTTAGGGTTGCTCCCTAACTATCTTCTTCCTCTCCTCATCCCCTTTGTCTCCTCCCCTCCTCCTTCGGCTCCCTCCTCCCATAGCCATTCTTCTCGATTGTAATAACACGTTCGTAATCAAATACCTAGTTTGTATCACCAGATGTGGTGGTGGTGGTTGGAAATAGTTTCCGGCGATTGCCGAAAAACTGAAAATGAAGCGAATTTAATTGGTGGTGGTGGTGATAGAAGAGTTTTAAGGAAGTGGTGGTGGCTTGAGAGAGGTTGTCGGAGGTGTTTGTGGATCAGAGTGATGTGGAGTTGGGGAAGGGTCGGCTTGGTGATTTGTTGGAGGGTAAGTAAAGGTGGTCGGTGGGTGGAGATTGGGAGAGAGAGGGGTGGCCGGCTATTTGGTGGTGGAGGGAGTCGATGGAGGTTGGAAAAGGAAGGTAGATGAGAGCGGTCGGCCGGTTGGTTGGGGAAAGAGGGAGAGGAGAAGAAACTACCAAGCTGTATACTTGAATCTGTCTTCGGCACTGGGATATCAAAAGGTTGCTTTCTTTCACAATCTTTCAATAGTCATTCATGGGGCCCTCTACCATTTTTATAGACTATGGAGGGACAACGAACGGTCATGATCAATCGGCGATCCGCTCATGATGAGCGGTCTCAATCGTCACTGGGTTCGTGGCCGACACGAGTAAACCCTCATGGGTCGTGTAAAATGATCCCATCAACTCTCCCTACATCAAAATCATTCATCTTTGAAGAGTGGAAATGGTCGTACTGTCATATTAAGGTTGGGGCGAGGCTCTCGAGCTCTGCTGCGGAGATCCATGTGTAGTCTATAAAAGCGCGGCCCTGCTAATAAACCAAGTATCAGACTCTGTCTAGTGCTGGTCCAAACTCATGGGCGACGATCTCAGTGACGACGTCGAATTTTTTGGTGTTTGTGGATGATGATATATATGTCGGACAATGTGGTGATGCTATGAAAGAAACTGGGATTGTAGCTAGATGATTAATCGGTGGTGAAGGCTCGGGCTGAAGTGAAGTAGTAGGCAAAGGTTGGAACTGTAGTGAAATAGTAGGCGAAGGCTGGAGCTGTAGTGAAGTAGCAAGCGAAGGTTGTGGTTGTAATGAAGTGGTAGGCAAAAGTTGTCGTTAAGGAGCTGAGGTGGCAAATGGAGAAGGGTACATATAGTTGTGTGGCTCGAAGAATGGAGTCAAATACTCAATGTTGAATACAGGTAAAATTTGCATGCTCTGTGGAATATCTAGTTCGTAAGCATTTGTGTCAATTCTTTTGATAATCGTGTGAGGATCCATTCACTTGGTATTTAATTTTTGAGAAGTTCCCCTAAGGAACTTTTTATACGGATCATCACTTATTCTCCTTCTCTAAAGCTTTGCAATCTCTTGTGACTATCAGCATAAGATTTATAAATATCATTATTGTAAGTAATCCTACGTCGGATAAACTTGTGCATGCAATGGAGATGACTAGCGAAGGACTCGTCAGGCTCGCTAGGATGGGACTTTATGGGTAGAGGAATAAGATCTATGGGCATCCTAGGTTTATAACCTAAGAGGCTAAGACTACCTGAAAATTGACTCAACCTTGTCGTCTTATTTATCGAGCCATTAAATGTGAACTCTACTACGAATAACATTGAATCCCAAGAGGAGGTGTTGTCACCTATGAGCTATGTTATTAAAGGCGCAAGGCACAACGAGATGCAAATGGGTCCTGCAGTCTAGGCGCAAGCACGCGCCTGAGGCACGTGAGGCGCAAAAATGAAAATAAAATAAAATCAGTGAATTGGGAGCTCAATTCCCTGAATGTCAGCGAATTGGGCGCCTTGGATGCGCCTTAGGTGTGACTCAGGTGTGCCTAGGCGCGCCTCAGGCACCTCGCCCGCATGCTAGGCGGGGGACTATGCGCCTGACGCCTGAGGCGCGCCTTTCATAACATAGCCTATGAGGCATCGTAATATAATTCATAGGCTTCAATTTACTACTATTTGACCAGCTGTTTGCGGTGATAAGCAGATGAGAACGGTAGCATAGTGTTTGTCTTCTTCCAAAGTGGTTTACAGAAATAGCTCATGAATTGGACATCGCGATCGGACACATTAATCTTGGGTACCCCGTGAAGTCGAAAGATGAACTGAACGAATAGGGATGCGACGTGTGACGTGTCGGTAGTCTTGTTGCATGTAATTAAATACGCCATTTTGGAATATCAATCAACAACAAAAAAGGATGGAATCGTGCTTGTGCAGGGTACGAGCACAAATTCCATACGAATGTCAACCGAAGGCTGGTGTGGGACTGAAAGTGGTGTATATAGACCCGTGTTTGATCACGACCCTTTGGCCATCAAACAGATGCAGCAATGTCGGATGACTCGAGCGACGTCTCTCTTGAGTGTAGGCCGGTGGAAACGATCTTCACAATGCAATGGTCTTATCTCTTCCAAAGTGTCCATCTGCCCGCCAGCTTGCAACTCCCATACTAGATGATCTCAGATGGATGTCTGGGGAATGCATAAGAGGTTGCCTTCAAAATAAATAACAATCGGCGATCGAGAAGTCGGGGATGACCTTAGGTGGGTCCTGAGACAGTGTGGAATATATAGTCACGAAGTCAGGATAGATCGATTACTTCATGATCAAATGCTCGAATCACGTGGTCTGAGTGGTAAGGATGTAGAGTAGGCTCGCCCTACGGCTAAGTGCATCGGTGGGTTTGTTTTCAACACCAGCTCAATGTTTGAGGACATAATAAAAGTCTTGTAAGTACTCAACTCACTTTGCATGGTGATGACCAAGTAAGTAGCTAGAAGGTTCATCCTGGAATGGAGGAAACACTTTGATGAGTGCATTCATTGCTTGAGGCTGCTACCAGGCATCTGTTTTGGTTACCTCTTACCAATGAGATGGTCATCTTTATTCACTGCATGGGAATGAAGCTTTTCATTAATGGCTTTGACTTGGGACTCTTTGGAAAAGTTATAGGCGTTAATATGTAAAATGGTAAGAAAACAAAACAAGGGGGGAGGAGAAGAACAAACATAACAATACTTTATTCATAATAATTGCACATTAACAAACTTTATATTTAAAGGCATATAGACAGTTGCTTGCAGCAACTGTTCCCGCTTCCTTGGAGCAGTTGCCTCCGATCAACTATTAAGCATGTATTTAGTCGGTTAAACATAACACACTAAGAGCTAGATTACCGCTTACACAATCCAAAAGCCACACATAAAAAGATACGTATCAATACACTCGCCTTTGAAATATTTGACCTCAAAAATTAAAGGACAGCAAGCCTCTCTTCGTCCTTGCGTGATCGTTCCAGGTAGCCTCCATGCTCATGTTCTTCATAAGCTTGGTGTAGGCATCGAAAATGTAAGGCATCATGTCAATGTACCTCAAGGTTGGGTACCGTCCCTGGTTACTATCCTTATATCTGATTCGTTTCTTACTCAATGATTAGTGTTGGTCGCTGGGGTGACGAAACTTGCAGGAAGAGCCATGGAACAACATCTAGTTCATCCCAGGATAGGGCAAATATTGTTGTGCTTCCGACAGCACCAATCACCGTCTACGCCGTGCTTAAATTCCTTCCTTGCCTGCTGACGTGTGCGTTTCTTTAAACTTCTAGCACGTTGGTTGTCATGGCCAGGCCAGACGTATTCATTATTTTCAATGAATAATTTTTTTGAACTGTCATCTTCCAGAATGTTGTTTCTTGGATGCAGGCTTGTAAGAGACGATGAATAATCATTTGGTATCACAGCGTCATCATGAACTTTTTCACTATACAATTGCTATGAAATCAGGTCCAGAGTGTTGTTGGCGAGTCTTCAGCATGACTGATTGGGAGGAAGAAATCTATGCCCACTTCATAACCAGCATTGTGGTCATGTTGTGCAACTCCTCTATTGTCCTCGATTGCTTCGAGTACATCTCTCACAGCATTTGTTTCATTTCGTCGATGTCACTTCACAGACCTTGGTACTCTGAGTCATCATCCTCCATCGCAGCGGCGGTCGGAGGTTCGGTGACTAGATACCACTAATGAAAACTAAATTCGGTTCTATGGCTAGTGGACTGAAAACTTCCCAAGGCCGATAGCCTAAATAGGAAGGGGGTGGTGTTCTGTAGAAAGGTAAGAAAACAGAACAAGGTGGAAGCAGAATAACAAATAGAACAATACTTAGTTCACAATAATTTCTAACATACACTTGATATTTAAAGGAATACAGACAGTTGCTTGCAACAATTGTTCCCGCTCCCTAGGAGCAGTTGCCTCCAACCAACTGTTAAACATGTATTTAGTCGGTTACACAAACACTAACGGTATGTTACGGCTCACACAATTCAAACGGCTCACACAATTCAAAACAATGCATAAAAAAGTATGTATCAACATCTCTACTTTAAGCTTATCATTCCTTTCAACTAGCAAGCAGACCTACTTAAATCCTACAACAACAATAACAACCCTAAACCTAAATCCTAACAAGAGAAAAATCCCTCAAAACTAGTGATTTCATTCTCGTGCACAGAAATGTGTTAAATTACCTTGGTTAGGTCAAGCTCAATTTTGATGGTGCGGTAAAGTGCACTTCGGGTTGCACGGGTGCAGGTTGGGTGGTTAGGAAACTGTTGTAAAATCCGGTACACAACGACACAGCTATAAAAATCCGCAGATAACAAGAACACGGAAAAACTACAACAAAATTTATATAATGAAAATATAAATGCAAATACAGGAGGAAATTTGACCGTCATGCGCACGATCCGCGAGAGAGTAGTAGATCTGGACTGCAATCCGCCTCGCGGGCGCACAAGGTTCACTGGAACCTTCAACGTCGAATTCCGACGCTCAGCCGCACCACCACCGGAGAACAACGTCGCCACCGGAAAGAAACCACCGTCGAAGCTAACTGCACTCACGCATGTCGTCGATACCACGCCTCTCCACTCAAAAGAACGTCCACTGCAACACCGGCGACAAACTCCACCAAGCCTGGCGGCAGCATCCTCTCTCAACGCCGGCGGATATCTCCTCCAAGACCGGCGACGACACCCAAGACCGGCGGCCCCTCCAAGTGCTCGAGCGAGAGAGAGATAGAGAAGTGCGAGAGAGAAGGCGACGGTCTCTCTTGATCGGCCGAATTTACCCAGGCGCTGCCCTCCTCCAAAACAACCACAGGCCGGCTCCTCCTTGAGATAGCTACAAGCGGCTCCTCCTTCAAAAAAGGGATTCAGGTGGCTCTCATATGATGGATTTTTATTAATCCATATATACAGCCCAATTCCCTCATCTTACCAAAAACAGGGAATAAGAATTTTCCTTTTGTCTTGATTTAGGCGGTCAATTTTTTTGGAAAGAAAAAATTCCAAAAAGGATTTGGATCTGCTTCGGACCCGGATCCAAACCAAACCCAAAGAAACCAATAGAAACACCTTGGTATTGTCCTTTTAGCTGGTGGTATTCGATTTGGATGCATGAATGTACCCACTACGGAGTTGCGTGTTGTATGGGAAGGACTGTGCAGTCATCTGTGCAATGAACATTGAACGTCTGGAGATTCAGGGTGACTCGTCGACGGTTATCAAATGGATTCAATGATCGACAGTATGCAATGATGCTCGGGATGGGCATGTAAAATATATCAGAGTATGGGTCGTTGGCCTACTAGAGAGTTTTATTGGTCAGGATACAGGAAGGTGAATCGGGTTGCTGAAGGTTGTGCTAATCTAGCTATCAATGCAAGAAGATTTTTCTTATCCCGAGGAAATTCTTTCTCTACGGCTTCAACATCTTGTTAGTGATTATTACACTCGTTGCTTGTATGGGAGAGTTTCTTAGTATATAGAGCTCTCTCCTCTACTTTAAAAAATGCATCAAATTAAAATCATCATTTGCTAACATCTTTTCCATCAACAATGATCACTCAATTAGAAAAAGACCAGCACTTTGTCCCCTCAAAACATAATGTCTCCCCAAAACTAATGCACCCCAAAATTTTCGCAAAATGCACCCCCCCCCCCTCCCCCCGTACCCTGGTGGGGGGAGGGGGAGGTGTGCATTTCGTCAAATTTAACAATTTGAGGTACATTTTGTCAAAACCTTGCAATTCGACTGCAACTACCCCAATGAAACACTATACCAAATGAACCGAGAGAAAAATTATGCAAATCTCTGATCATTTTCTGAAGAAATTGAACTAAATATACAGAAGGGGGTTTCGGAAGAAAACCAGAGAATAATCAATGATTCCTCGAGAAGTTGGGCCTTGGCGATTATGCTGTCGAACTGCTCCTCGCTGCTGATAGGCAGGAGATCGATCGATGAGGGAACGTCCTCATCAATCTGATAGCCAGAAGTCTGCGCCTCCTCCAAGCCGTTCCAGGCCGATAACGCCGGGCCCGTCCTTCGAGTCTGAGATCGAGAAAGTGCAGATATCTGTAGGGTCAAAATCGAAGCGGTGATGAGAGAAAACGGCGAAGCTTCGAGGCGGCGAAGGAAGGGAACAAGAAGGGGGCAGCCTCGGTCGCCGAGCGGCGATGAAGGAAGCCGGGAGAGAGTACGTGATCGCTGCGAGAAGAAGGATGAGAGCTGAGTTGCCGCCATCTCGATAGAGAGAAGAATCCGCGTGACTACTAAAAACAGGTTCCAGTTTTAACTTTTTAGTCCAAATGAAACAAGTTAATATCAGGTGATTCTTAACCGCACGGTCCGCATCCCAATTCATTAAAATAAAAAATAAAAAAAAATAAAAAAAATAAAAAAAAAGTAATTGCTAACGTCAAAGCGCTATTGGCTAGTCGCACTCCAAAATCTCCTAATTTTTCATGTCTTTTCAAAATACGTCCAATTTCAGGAAAAGTGTTCAACACGAAAGTTGTAGATCTCGACGAGATCTACAACTTTGTCGAGATCTATAACTTTCGTGTTGAACACTTTTCCTGAAATTGCATGTACAAGACGTATTTCTGAAAGCCGCAAAACCTGAGCATATTTCCAAAGTACATCCTGTACATGCAATTTTAGGAAATGTGCTCAACACGAAAATTGTAGATCTCGACGAGATCTACAACTTTCGTGTTGAGCACTTTTCCTAAAATTGCATGTACAGGACGTATTTCGAAAAGTCGCGAAAAATTATGAGATTTTGGAGTGCGACTAGCCAATAGCGGGTTTGCGGTTAACAACCACCTTTAAAAAACACTTATTTTTTAAATTTTACTCACAACCCTAACATATTCACCTCTCCCACTTCGCGGAAGCCGCTCCCTGTCTCCCTCTTCGCCGAGTCGCTCTCATCTCCGGCATCTTCCTCCCGTCTCTGGCATCTTCCTCGCGCCTCCTTATCTCCATTTAATGGCACCTCTTTAAATTCGGGTGAAGATGTCAGGTTCGCTGTCAAATCATATGCAAAAACCGATTTAAAGAGGAAATTGGATCATAAGGCTAGAAAAACAGCGAACGTGGAAGTGAATGCTTTGATTCTACATCTCTTACATACCTTTTTCCCATCTAGTGGTGATCGAAATTTATAAGTATTTGTATAGTTCTATGAACCTGCTGAGTTTGTTAGGCATAATTGACCCAAGGCTATTCATGACTTGTTGTCAAATATCATGAAGAACATAGCGGAGAAGATATCTCTTCTTCATTCCGATAAATCACTCATACTACCGCAGGAGTCGATAAGGTACATGAGTTATATACCCTATGTTTTAGCAGTAAGTTTGATATATTTATTAACTTGGATGTTAATCTTAATATTGTAGTTTTTAAATACTTTGTTGTTTCCTCCCAGGTATGATTTCCAGAACACACAACAATCTGTCTTGCACTCTATCCGGATAGAAGACCTCATCTCTGTAGATGGTCTGAGAAGCTCAAATTTAACTTTAAGGAATTGTTTTACATCATTCTGCATTTATTTAGTGAACAAGTAAAGAGAAGTTCACATTAACTATTCCCATCTCGATGAGTGTTTGTGAGATATGATTTTATTTGCAATTGAAGGTCTTCAATCAATTTGATAGTATTACAAATGAAGAGAAGTTGTTATGCTTTGAGAAGAAGAAGAGACACAGATTGTTTTTCGCATCGCCGCCAAAAAAGACTAAGAAAAGTAAACCAACTACCATCACACCTCCCTCCATTGATTCTGTAACGCTCCAAGGTTCAGGAAACCCTTTTCTGGAAGGTACCGTCCGTCGTTAGTGACTACCGCGCGGCGGTAGCTCGGATCACTCAACGCTCTCAACGCCTCAGCTCTTGCTAGCGCACGGCGGTAGTATTAGCGCTGGCCGTAGCTTTGGCGATTTATTTGGCCAAGTTCTCGGGATGCTACTACACAGCGTTAGCCTTACCGCAGAGCGGTAGTAGAGCAGTTATGACGCGTCCACGTGTCAACGCCCGATTCGAGTTGTGAGCGGTGGCGTCCTTAAGAAGCTAAACGATCGAGATACCGCGCGGTGGTAGCACTCGTAAACTGAATTCTTGAGCGAATCGTGGTCATCCGCTGGTTCTATTAAGGGATCCGACTGCTGGAGGTTACCCCTACGGGTATATGGCCGAGGATGTAGGGTTCCATCTCACTTTTCCTTGGGATCTTCTCTTTCTAAGAGTTAGAGAGAAGAGAGAGTGAAGAAGGAAGAAGAGGAAGGAGATCTTGCTATCGTTGGAGTTCCGAAGCTCCGATTCGCAGGACGAGTCCGGTTCAGTGGAGGCGAGATCGTTGCGTGTACAACCCCGTATCCGGCGAGTGGGGTCAAAAAGCCAGGTTGGCCAGATCGAGCAGTCCAAGTCCCGGGCGAGCACCCAATGGGGGAGGATCTCGCCAGCCCCTGACTCGCCCAGGCGGGGTGGAACCATCGGGGGGTGAGTGGAGCTGGAGGGCTCGTACTCACCCCAGGGTACTCGACAATGCAAGAGGCGAGTGGGGCAGGCTAAGCCCGCACTCGCCCGGGAACAAAGGGAGGCGGCGAGTGTCAGCTCCATCGAGCACTCGCCGCCTTAGGCGAGTGGAGGCTTCAGAGGGTCACTCGCCCAGTTATGTGATGTTTTTTACCATTTTGCCCCCGCTGACCTGCCCATAGCCTTCCAGAACAGCAGAGTTACACTGTTGGCAGGCCAACCTGAACTGCACATAGCTGTTCAAAGCAACGGAGGCTGGCTATTTATAGGCCGTTTTCAGAAAACTATAAATAGACCCAAGGGGGTACCTCAAAAGACATGCTTACTTGTGCCCCAGTCTTCTAGCGCTCTCTGAGATACCTTTAGCTCGACATTTGGCTAAGGAGGGGAAGCGCTCTGAGATCTTTCATGTGTGTGGTGGGTCCTCCACGTCGAGCCCTTGGGTCAGTTCCCTGTTCATTTTCCTTAGTTGCTTGACTCGCGAGAGAGAAGTAAGTGTGTGATCACCCCTTCCCCAAGGGTGAACTCCACAGAGATCGAGTTTTTGGTTTCAACATTTTGGTGCGGTGAGCGTGGAGCGTGGTCAGCACCGAAAATATTCAGCAAGCTCGATAATTGGAGGAGAAGGGCAAGGTTCAGCTGGGGCCAACTCGCCACCCCACCTCCCCCTCTCGTATCTCGACACCAATGGTTTCAGTAGTCGCCACCCCAGCCCTGGGCGAGGACGCACCCGGCAGGCGAGCCGGGAAGGAAGTAGCAGATGGAGGAGGCGAGCGCAAGATGCAGGGGCACGTGCTCTTCCCCAGTTCGGCATCTGAGGGTCGGGTCGGCGAGATGGGGGCGTGAGATCCTCCTACTCGCCCAGTAGAGGGGGCAGCCCCTTCAGCGAGTTTGTTTCATTAGCCCCAGTTCCAGAGGGGTTCCGGGAGCCGGAGATGTCCTACTACACCGGTAAGGGCGACCCGGTCCAGCACGACCAGTGGTTTGAGGACGTAGTCTCGATTCGACAGATGTCGGATGGGTTCAAGTGCAGGCTCTTCGTCATCACCCTTAAGGAGAAGGCAATAGATTGGTTCCAGCAGCTCCCGACCGGCTCCATCTACTGTTTTAAGGACCTGTGCCGGGGGTTCATGCTGGGATTCACCACCTCGAGGAAGAGGAAGAAGGAGTCCGAGTCTCTGTTCCGCATTAAACAGGGTGTGCACGAGACCTTGGGGAGCTACTTGGACAGGTTCCAGGAGGAGGTTCTCCAGGTGCAGGAGATTTCAGGGCATACCATGATGGTAGCCTTCACCCTTGGGCTTCAGCCAGGGTTCTTCGTAATGGAGCTGAAGAGGGTGCCTCCAGTGTCCTTTGAGGAGTTGATGGAAAGAGCAGAAGGGAGGTCTACATGGAGGCGTCGAACCCGGAGTTCGCCTGGAAGCTTGCCAGGTGGGACATGGAGGAGGAGAAGGAGCCAAGAGGTGGCATAGGTCAGGAGGAGAGGAGAGTTGAACCCCAGCAGAGGGAACAGCAACAACAGCAAAGGCCAAGGTGGGGGCGCCAGGAGACAAACCATCGGCTAGGTTGGAGGCCGGAATGGCAGGACCAGGGGCCGCAGAGAGGTTTCCATAGAGGAGACTACCTCCAGGGGGGCCAGGGTCAGTTTCACCCCCCCCCCCCCCCCAGGCGGGAGGCAAGTCCAGAGACCCCCCCCCCCTCCCCGATCAAAATCAGGCTATGGCAATTGCTATGGGGGAGAGGAGGAGAGCTGGGCGGAGGAGAAGGAAGGAGGCCCGGGTGGAGCTCCCCTACTATGAGTTCCACCAAGAAGAGGGGCATACAACAACAACGTACCCCGAGTTCCTTGAGATGAGGGGAGCCAGGGGAAGCAGCAGTAACAAGGCCATCGGGAAGTGTGGATTGAGGAGGTATTGCCTAGGGAAGAGGAGGACAGGTGCGAGGACAGGACTGACGTTTGAGCCCGAGGGGGGATCAGAGTGGGGGGGGGGAGTCGAGGCTTCCCGAAAGGCGATCCTCCACACCATATATCGCCGGTGTGTTCGCTCCACATCCCAAACTCCACCCCATGATGAGAAGATTGCCTTCTCAAGGAAGGACATGTCGGATCATGAGGACCCCTTTTGCGACGCGCTGGTCATCCAGACAGCCATCAAAAATTTCACTATCTCCCGGATCCTCATCGATAATGGAAGATCGACCAACATCATTTTCAAGAAGGCGTTCAACGCGATGAAAGTAGAGGCCAAGAGGGTGCTGGCCTCTGATGGGCCTCTATTTGGATTTTCCGGGGAGAGGAAGGAAGTGGAAGGAGGAGTGGGACTCCATGTTACTCTGGGGGGGGGCAGTCACGTACATGCAGGTTCATCATCTTGGACGCCCCTATAGCTACAACGCCATCTTCGTGCGGCCCGTCATCAGCGCCTTCCGCTTTGTCCCCTCATTCTTCCATCAGTGCTTGAAGTTATTGAGGGGATCTAGGTCCTGGTCCAAGGAGACCCCAAGGTGGCGAGGGAGTGATACGTCACGGCGGTGAATTCCATCTCTTGGCAGGAGGGGGACGAGGAGATGGAGAGGAGGATGGAGGAGCTGTCCTGGCCGGAAGTCGGAGAAGAGGTGGAGATGGAAGGGGAGGAAGAAGTCCGCGCCCAGGTAGTGGCGGCGGAAGCTGTTCTAGAAGAGCCGGCTGAGGCAATGGCCGTTGAAGCAGCGGAGGCCCTTGTCCCAAGAGAGGGGGACGTTGGTGAATGGGGAGAGCAGTCCAGGTTGGAGGCTGTGGAAGAAGTGGTGGAGATGGAAGTTCTTACCCAGGGAGGCAGGGTGGAGAGGGTTCGCATCAGCGGGGGGCTGACCCCGGAGGACCAGGGCAGGATGCTGGAGTGCATCTAGAAAAACATGGACATCTTCGCGTGGAGTGCGGCAAAGATGCCAGGGATCGATACGTACATTGCCTGCCACCGCCTCAACCTGGATCCAGAAGCCCGCCCCATCCAGCAGAGGAAGAGGTCTGTTGCGGACAAGCTGGCCGAGCCCATCAGGGAGGAGGTGGCCAAACTCCTCAAGGCCAGCTTTGTATCTGAAATTCAATACCCCGGCTGTGTCTCCAATGTAGTGATGGTTAAAAAGGAGACGGTCGGTGGCGTATGTGTGTTGATTTCTCTTTGCTTAATAAATCATGCCTTAAGGATTGTTATCTCTTGCCTCAGATCGACGCGCTTGTTGACTCAGCCATCGATTTTCCTGTAATGAGTTTTTTGGATGCGTTTTCAGGTTACCACCAAATCAGGATGCACCCTCCTGACATAAAAGATGTCTCCTTCATCACGGGGGATGGATGCTAATGCTACAAAATGATGCCCTTTTGCGTTGAAGAATGCAAGGGCAACGTACCAAAAGATGATGGACAGGGTTTTCCGAGAACAAAGGGAAGGAACCTGGAGGTGTATGTAGATGATCTTATGGTCAAGAGTCGAGACATGGACTCTCACCTCCAGGACCTGGAGGAAACCTCCACCACCTTGCGCGAGTACAAGATGAGGCTGAACCCCTTGAAGTGCGTTTTTGGGGCTAGTAGGGGAAGTTCTTGGGCCATCTCCTCACTCCTGCAGGGGTGTAACCAAATCCTAACAAGGTCAAAGCAATGATGAAGTTGAGATCACCTAGGAATGCAAAGGAGGTACAACGGCTGACGGGCAAGCTGGCAGGGTTAAGCAAGTTCCTTTCCTGGGCAGGGGAGAGTGCTCCCCCATCATCAAAACATTGAGGGGGGCCAGAAGTTCGAGTGGACCAAGGAGTGGGAGGAGGCATCCCAAGCCTTGAAGTGGCAGTTGACTCAGGCTCCGCTCCTCCAAGGGCCAAAGGAAGGGGAAGACCTGTCCCTCTATCTTAGAGTGGGAGTCGAGGCCCTGAGCTCTGTCCTGGTTTGGGAAGAGGGGAAGAAGCAGTTGCCCATCTATTATGTGAGTCGGGTCCTGAGGAAGGTGGAGCTCCGATATCCCATCTTGGAGAAGCTGGCCTTCGCTCTGGTCATATCGGCCCGAAGGCTCCGACCCTACTTCCAAGCACACTCCATCCGAGCGGTGACTGACCATCCCCTCCATAACATCTTCGAGGCGGTGGAGCATTCAGGTAGATTGGCTAAGTGGTCGGTGGAGCTGAGTGAGTTTGATATCTCTTTCGTCCCGCGGCTCTCGATCAAGGCCCAAGCGATGGCTGACTTCCTTGTTGATTATGTGGTCAAGTTGGCGGAGGCAGAACTCACCCGCCCAGTTCCTTGGAAGTTAATGGTGGATGGTGCCTCAGGTAAGCATTCCTTAGGGGTGGGGGTGATCTTGGAAAGCCCCCAAGGAACAAAGATAGAGCAAACAGTAGTTGTCCATTTTCCTATTACTAACAATCAGGCCGAGTGTGAGGCGGTGATTGCAGGGCTGCGTCTGGCCAGGGAACTGGGAGTGCTTGACATGGAGGTCTTCACTGACACCATGGTAGTGGCTTCACAGATAAATAAGGAGTTTGAGACAAGTGAGCCTACCCTTCAGTTATACTTAGCAAAGGTGAAGGGGGTCATCGGCATGTTCCAGTTCTTCTCCATCTGACACGTACCCAGGGAGGAAAATGAACGTGCCAATCAGCTGGCGAAGCATGGTCCCCGGGTGGGGGTACCATCACAGACCTATTCTGCCTTTCCATCAAAGAGGGGGAGATGATGGAGGTGGATCAACACCCCTCGTGGATAGACCCTTTCACGACATTCCTTTCTGCAGGGGAGTATCCGGAGGGGATGGACAAAAATAAGTTCAAGTACAAGTCAGCATACTATCTCATCCGTGATGGGCAGTTGTATCGGAAGACTCTCTCGGGGTTGTTGGCTCGTTATGTGGCCGAAAGGGAGGTCCAGAGAATCTTGGAAGAGGTCCACTCCAGGGAGTGTGGGAGTCACTCCGGGAGTCAGAACCTAAAAGGAAGGATTGTCGGGCAAGGGTACTTCTAGCCTACCTTGGGCCACGACACTACATAATTCACGAAGAAGTGCCACAAGTGCCAGTTATTTGCCCCCTCCAACTGCAACTAGCCCAGCGCCTCAGAAGCATCACAGCCCCTGGCCCTTTGCCATCTGGGAATGGATTTGGTAGGACCCTTCCCCCAGGCCAGCGGGCAGAGGAGGTTCCTTTTAGTGATGATCAACTATTTTTCTAAGTGGTTAGAAGTGAAGGCACTGGACAAGGTGACCTCCCAAGTGATCAAAAACTTTGTGTGTGGGGGGGGGAGATCATCTGTAGACACGACCCCAGGCCATTGTCACGGACAACGGGCCTCAGTTCACCAGCGCCGAGTTCATCAGTTTCTGTGGGCAGCTCGGGATTGATCTCAGGTTCGCGTCAGTCCATCACCCCGGGAGCAACGGGCAAGTGGAGGAGGTGAACAAGATCATTGTGAACCTCCTGAAGAAGAAGGTGGAGAATTTGAAGGGTAGCTGGGTGGAGCAGCTTCCATCAGTTCTTTGGGCACTCAGAACCACTCCCAATACGGACACGGGGGAGACCCCCTTCAAGCTCTCCCATAGATGCGATGCAGTACTTCCCATAGAATTTGAAGTCCAGACACCTTGGGTGGCAAAGGCCCGGGAAGACAGGGAGGAATGGAGAGCCAAGAACAAGGAGCTGCGGCTCTCCCTGGACATGATAGAGGAGCTGTGTGACCTGTCTGCCATCCGGCAAGAAGAGGTCAAACGGTGAATGGCTAAGTACTTTGACAAGCATGTCAGGGTCAAACATTTCGCGGAAGGGGACTTGGTCCTGAAGAAGGTAGATACAACAGGAAGGTCGGCAGTAGTGGGGAAGCTCAACCCAGCTGGGAAGGTCCTTACATTGTACAGGAAGCTCTAAGGTCAGGGGGGTTCCGTCTCCGAAATGTGGAGGGCGAGACCCTAAGTCACACCTGGAGTGGTGATGACTTGAAGCGTTTCTATCCGTGAGAATATGTACGTCCGCTTCTCCAATAAATATGAAATCTTTTGATGCTCCAACTTTTTTGCAGATCAAGTTTGTTATTTATGAAGCTAAGTCCTGAGAAGCCCCCGTTACCAGGCTTCCACCTAGTTGGCGGGGCAGGGGACTGATGGAAAGTATTCTCGCTCTAGGGTTAGGTCCCGAGACGCTATCACAGTCAGGCTCTCACCTAGCTGGCAGGGCCCGGGCCTCAAGTGACGTCATTATGACCCTAGAGGGCTGAGCCCGGAGGATGTTCAATACCCTCCGTCAGGCTTTCACTTAGCTGATTGGGCCGGTGGGAGCACTCGGGGGTTGGGAAAAGGAAAGTACTCTCGCTCTGGGGTTAGGTCCCGAGACGCTCCCGTTGTTAGGCTCTCACCTAGCTGGCAGGGCCCGGGCCTCGAGTGACGTCGTTATGAGCCTGGAGGGCTGAGCCCAGAGGATATTCAACACCCGCCGTCAGGCTTTCACTTATCTAATTGGGCCGGTGGTAGCACCAAGGGTTTGGGTAAATGAAAGTATTCTCGCTCTGGGGTTAGGTCCCGAGACTCTCCCGCTGTCAGGCTCCCACCTAGCTGGCAGGGTCCGGGCCTCGAGTCACTTCATTATGACCCTGGAGGGCTGAGCTTGGAGGATGTTCAACACCCGCCATCAGGCTTTCACTTAGCTGATTGGTCCGGTGGTAGCACCCGAGGGTTGGGCAAAGGAAAGTATTCTCGCTCTGGGGTTAGGTCCCGAGACGCTCCCGCTGTCGGGCTCCCACTTAGTTGGCAGGGTCTGGGCATGCTTAGGCTTTTGCTATTCCAGAGCAAAAGGAAGAGAAATATTTATAAGACATTATATAATTTTCAAACAAACTAAAAATTTATTTACATCAAAATCTAGCCAAAAGTAAAATTTAGGGATTTAAGAATCAAGTCCTAAATTATGAAATTAAAGTGAAAAGAGAGAAGAATTTAGCCAAAAATTCTCTAATAAATTAACTAGCATTCAAAATGGAGTAAAGTGCAAACAAGGTTAGATTGGGATTATAAAAACCATGACTTAAAAGAAACTTAAGGAAGAAAATAACCTACTACTTATGCTCTCCACATATTTTAATTTAAAAACTAAGACAATGATATTGGCTAAGGGGTTTAGGGAGGAAATTAACATGAAGAGGACTTTGATTGGAGGTGATCATCATTTTTTTCTTCACACCCCACACAATTTTGTTTTTTTAATATATATGTAATACCAGAAAATGATAGACTAATATCATATCACTTCCCCCGACATATATGAACTTTTAATTCCTCTCTTCATTTTTGGGTTGCATATGTGTACCAGAGAATAAGGAACTAACATCTCCTTATTCCCATGACATATGATCTAATAAATAAAACAAAAAGAGAATTGGGTAAGGATAGGAGTTAAACAATATTTTTAGAAAATAAACTAAAATACTAGAGAGCAACTACTAGTAGATTGAGATTTCCTAAGAATCTAAAAGCATGAGGTAATAATCATTAGAATCCAAAATTGTTTAGCAAAATTACTACAAAATTGAAACTATTTAAAATAAAAGAGAAAAAGTGCTAAATAAGTTACTCTTAGAAAATTAAAATCATAAGATTATCCTCAAAACTAAATCACTAAAAATTATATTTACCTAAACATGATGAAATAAAAGATTAGCAAATAAAAAGGTAATGCTTATAAACTAACTCAAACTAAATTTCTGAAAATAACAAAAAGCTAAGCATGAGATTTATTATTATTTTGATTTTTTGACATTTTTCATTTTTTTGGGTTTTTTAAATATGATCTTTTTTTGGATTTTTTTTGATTTTTCTATTTTTTTTTTGGTTTTGGATAAGGCTAAATAGAAGCATTAAAAGGCATAATATAACTATACTAATTTTAAGAAATTTAAAACATTGTTTTTTTTAGAAAAGAAAGAAATAAAACAACTAAACCCTCCCCCATGCTTAAATTTTCCATTGTCCTCAATGAAAAATAAAAACAAGAAAGAAAAAAAAGGAGAAAGGGGAGGGGGGATACAATAAAGTAAAGAAAAAAAAGAAAACGACTTCCCCGGAGTCGTAAGGCCGAATGCAGATGTCGCTCCCCCATGCTTAAGCGGGACACCGGCTCAGGCCTAAGGAAGAGAAGAAATGATGGAGCCAAACGAACCACCGGGGGGTTTTATTCCTGCAAAGCAAAACAAGCAAACAAAAGAAGAAGAAAAAAAAGGATAAGCAAGGGGTGCCTCCCAAGAGCGCTCTTTATTTAACGTCGTTTGAGCCCGACGTTATTTGTTAGCTAAAGGGAAAATAAAACTAAAGTGAAGAGGTAACTCCCTAAGTATGCGCTTAGGAGAGTAAAGTAAAAAAAAGAAGAAATGAAGAATCGCACCGACATGCGGTGGAATCTTCATGGGAATGACGCCCAAAAAAGAATGGACGGAGTTATAGAAGAACTCCACCGTATGTAGAACGGGAAAGAATGGGTCGTCAAAAGAAGAAGAATAAAAAGAAGAAGAAATAGAAAGAGGAATAAAAGAAGCAGAAAAAGAATTTTCATTATCGGAAATTTCACAAGGAGAAGGAGAATTTTGTGAAATTTCAAGAGAAGAAGGGGTGGAGAGAACTAAAGGAGAATTATCTAAAAAAAAGAAGAAGACTCGCTAAAACTAGAAAAATTTGGAACAGTTATAAATTTAAGCGAAATGGAATCACAAACGTCTTCAGATGAAGAAATAAGAGACGTCTCGTCATCCTCAACGGGTAAGAAGCATACCGGAATATCCATAGAGGTATTTTCCAAAGGAGGAAGGAAACAATCCGGGATATCCGAATAGTTATCCTCCTCGAGAGGAACAAGACAAGCCGGGATATCCGGTGACTTATTACATAAAGAAATTGGAGGAGACAGAGAAGAAGACGAAGAAAAAGATGCGGCCTCACGAGAAAGATAATCCATAATGGTCTTGAAATGCGAACTAATATTATCAATAGAAGTTTGCAATTCAAGATACCCATTATCGAGAGAATTAAAATTAAAATTTGGGGGCGCGGCGCTTTGCGGGGCAAAATCATAAGGAAAATAAGACGGGTTCCCCATCTCCCAAGATGGATAAAAATTAGAGTACGGGTCAAATTGGCCACTTTGACCCGCTCCAGAAAAATTGAAATCAAAAGAGGGAGGGGCTCCCGAAAGACATTCCGAATAGAAGTGGTCGGGCGACCCGCAAAAAGCGCAAAAATAAGATGATTTCATAAAAAAAAACTGTTACCAAAAAGAAAAAGAAAAATAATTTTTTTTTTATTTGTTTTTTTTTAGATATTTTTTTTTAGATATATATATTTTTTTGAAAAATAGATTTTTTAGTGGATTGGCTCTCGAACTTCCCAAGGGCTACCCGGTGAAGGGTTCGCAAGGTACTAGGTAAAATGGTGGCGCTTAAAGCCCCTTACCCTTTTCGAGAGATTTTAGGTTGGGTAGAAATAAGATGATGTGGGTGGATATATAATAATAATAATATATATAATAATAATAATAATTTTTTTGTTTTTTTAGTAGAAGTAATAAACTCGGTGTTTTCGTAATATTGCCAAAAAAATCGTATTCTCCCCGGCAACGGCGCCAAAAACTTGATAGAGAAAATCGTATTCTCCAATCTATACTCGATTAAGGCAAGTGTACCTATCGAAATATAGCATAAGATATGAAAAATATCAAGGTTGTATTTAAAACTCGGGACAGGCAAGTACTATTACTCACAACGATTCTATTATCCTACCGAACGATTAATGAGTTTGAAAATTAAAATAAACTTGAACTTAAAAAGAAATAAACTATTACGAGAAAAGAGTGCTCGATCGATGATTCACTTTGAAATAAAATAACGGAATAATTAGTTTACATTTGCAATTCTATTAAGACCGTGACGGATCCGATATTAGGAAGTAATCTCGCTAGAGCATTAAATCCCCTAACTTATAGGCGTTTTGACCGAAATCTTTTTACAAGTCAAAATGGCCTAAAGTCGCATTATCGAAGTGACCCGCACTATTGGATTTGACTCCAATCCGGAGGATTTACGTCATCCTATCTCTAGGGGTGCGTTCAACTCCTTCCTTTCTTGAGTGATCTTTCATATTCACGAGCCTCTCGACTACTCAAATATGAGATCGGAATCTACTACTGTATACTAGTAATACGGAGTCGATATAAAATAATTCAAGGAAGGATCAAAATAGAAAAATACAAATCCAAACATAAAATAAAAGATATTATTTTATTGCAAAGATCATCGCGATTGGGCACAAAAAGAACTAGCTACGAATGATAAAGAAAGAAAACAAAATAGAAGAAGGAGAAATTAATTGCATTGCTAAATAAAAGAGGTACAAAATAATAATACTAAAAAAAGACAAGATACTATTGCACTAAAAAAACTATTACAACAATGAAGGAAGAATACTTGAACTAGCACTCTCTACCAAAACTAAAACTACTTTAAACTCAAACTACTTAACACAAAAACTACCTCTCTTCAACAAGAGGGGAAGGGGTCCTTTATATAGGAGAGGGAGGAATGATCTAGAATGAAAATGAAGAGGAGAAACCAAAGGGGTGGCCGGCCATATGGGGGGAATGGTTCATGCATGGTATTAAATGAGGGAGAGAGAAAAAGGCTAAATGCATTGTATTATATTTTGGGAAAATGGAAATAAAATAAAACATGAGAAAGGGGGATGGATGTGAAATAAAAAGAAATGAAATAGAGGGGGAAGAAAGTGGCCGGCCAAGTAGGGTGAGAATGCATGCATGTGGATTTAATGAAGAGAGAGGGAGAGAGAGTTAATGTGGAGGAGAAAGATGCATGCATGAGAGAATGTATGGAATTAATGAGGGGAAAGAGGGGAGGAAATGAAGTGGCCGGCCATATGGGGGGAATGGGCTATTTGGGTTGCTTGTAGGGCTTGTAGGTGGGCTCAGGTAGACTAGGTGGCTGCTTGGGCTGCTCCAAATGAAGGGCCGGCTGCACCAAGTGGACTGCATGGGGGCTCGGGCTGCTTGCTTGAGAGAGGAGGCTCGAGCTTCATCAAGTGGGCTGCTTGGAAGCTCGGTTTGGGCTTGATGGCTGCTCCAAGTTGGGCTTGAACCTACAAATGACAAGACAAAACATTAGATAATGATTATATATAACACAAATGAAAATACATAAAACAAAAGACATAATATAAATAAAACATAAAACATATAAATAACATAATACATAATATAATAAAACATAACATAACATTATATAATTATTAAAATAAAACACAAGTTAAACATATAACATAAAATTAAACATAGAACATTAAATTAAACATAACATATAAACTATAACAAAGATAATAATATTTATAAATAAAACTAAACATAAAATATAAAATAACAACAAAACATAACATAAAATTTTATATTATAAAGAATATCATAACAAGCATACAAAAACACATAATTATAACAAAACTTAGGACTTTTGACTACTCAATTACCCCAAAAAAGGATGACTAAAACTAGTCATCATCTGGGCCTCGAGTGACGTCATTATGACCCTAGAGGGCTGAGCCCAGAGGATGTTCAACACCTGCCATCAGACTTTCACTTAGTTGATCGGGTCGGTGGAAGCACCCAAAAGTCGACCCCAGAAAAAAAAACAGTAGGCGAGCTGGTCAGTCTAAGGGGGCGAGCTGAGGCCGCTCTCGGCAACTACATCCTACCCTCTCCAGATGTTACTTGGTAAGTTTGGCCTTTTTTCTAGAATGGGGAGTAGAATTCTCTCAGGCGAGTTGGGACTCGCAGGCTCAACTCGGCAAGTAGCCAGGACCTATCACCGTGGGATGATGTCATCAAAGCAAGGCAGGGTGAGGGGGATGGTGAGCTGAGTACTCGACATCTACTGAGGAGGGCGAAAAGAGGCGGGCCTCGGCGGCGCATTACACCCCCTTCAAATTTTACTTGTGAATTTTTAACAATTTCAGTTTAACATTGGTAAGAAAGAAGGCAGCTCGCGGGCGACAAGGGTAGTGGCGAGCCTAGCGCTGCGAGTAGTCCACTTTCGGGTTGCCTAGAACTTGCGAGCTCTCAAGGTCTACTCACGAGTACGAATCCTAACTCATGGATTCTAACGACAAGTCCAATCCTAGTGAGGTCTCCTAAGGAGGAGAGCTCGAGGGCGAGTACGTCGCAGTAAGTAAGTTCAGGAAAAAGAAGATAAAAAATGAAAAATGATAGTAGAACCCATGTCAAAATTATTTTGGGGTGGGGGCGGCGAAGCAAGATGGACCCCGAGATATCGGGTTGCTTCTTACTAGATGAGGGCTTGGATGATGCTAGCTCATCTCGGCAGGCAGCTGCGGTCGTCTTCTGGCGTGCGAGTGGGTCAGGGAATAGCCCCGAGTCCGCGAATGGTGGGTTCTCGGGAATCAGTCGCTCCCCTGTATGAAAAAACTTGGTCAGAAAGTTCTATTGATTTGGCGAGCTCGGCAAGAAGAAAAAGTGAGAGGTATACCTTCGCCAGGAAGGACGGGGTAGAGCGAGTCGATGCACCTTTGGAGGAAGGCGACCTTGAAATCTTTGTGTAGGAAAAATTTGTGGAGCTCGGCGTCATTGTCGGATACCGTAGGGGGGCAGTACACCTCCTCGCCCTTCTGCAGGGGTGAGTAGGGCACATTGCCGAGATCTCCCTTGATGAAGACGATCTTGGATATCCAGTTGTGGTTTTTGATCGCGATCTCACAAACCTTGATGAACGAGCCCCCGAAGTTGGCGATGCCATATGGAGTCGCCTTGTAGGTGAAGAGCTGCCTGAAGATGGTCAAGTTGAACTCTATCCGCTCTTTGCGGAGGATGCACGCGAACGCGACCATCATGGCGATGGCATTCGAGTTAAGCTGAGCGGGCACCGCTCCATAGTACTTGAGGATCTGGAGAATCTACGGCTAGAGGGGTAGGCGCAACCCCACCTTAAAATGCGAGATGGGGAAGACGAGCTTGTCGGGGTAGAAGGTATTGATGGACTCACCCTCTCTGGGCTGGCGTGCCTCAAAACCAGGGGGCACGTAGTCGGTTACGAACTCTGCGAGCTCCCCCTCGGTAGTGTTACCCTCGAAAAAGAGGTACTCGGCAAAATGCTGAGCACACTTTGAGCGACCGTCGGCGTCAGGGTTCATCTTGCCCTTGCTCGCAGAGTGATTGAGATGCGAGCACTTGTAGTAGAAAGGCAGCGAGAAGGGGTTTGAAAGCAATAAAGGTAATGGAGTGGGGTTGGTAGGGGGGCTATTTATAGAAAAAGGAATTTGAGGCCAAGCCGACCGATTAGCCCGGCTCGCCTGCCCCAGCTCGCCAACCCCAGCTCGCCGGCCCCCGCGACTTGCTCTACCCTATGATGAGCCGAGTCCAAATAGAAGTATTATTCAAAGTAACAAACATTGAAATCTAAAGAATGTTCTAAGTTATTACAAGCAGGGGCATACAATACAGAAATAGGAAGTGCGGGCAGCGAATTCAAATAAAAGAGGAAATATTCAATGCGTGAGAGCTGAGGGGGCCGGAGGCGAGCGTCGGTAGGCTCAGTAATGGATCCATTTCTACCTACCCCGACCTCGCGTCTCCTTCCCCGCAGGTCGGCACGAGTTGTGGAGCTCGCGGATCCGCCCCAAGTTCCTATGGACGATCTGGAGGTTCTCGACGATCTCATCCAAAAGCGGAGAGGGAGACATCGCCTCGCCAGCTGGGCTGCCCCTCACCTCGTCCGCGAGCTGCACGTAGTCACGCTGCAACGCCTCATTGTCCTCCTAAACCTTATGCATCCCGCGCACCAGCTTCTTGAATATCACGATCCCCCGCCACGTTAGCTCATCGTTCTCCACCTCGGAACCCAGGAAGGAGTCTAGCGAGCATGGGGAAGGGAGGGGTGAGTAGCGGGTTGGCTCCTAATATTTGTCAGCCTCAGACTGACTGGGAAGAGTTGCAAAGGCATTCAGTCAAGTATCAGCACGAAAGGAGAGTACTCCAAGAGAATCACGCGAGACAAATCGGTGGAAGTTAAAACTTGCCTTGCGAGCTTGCCCCCCCCCCAGGAAAGTGTGAAGTGGGGGCAGGCTCAGGTTCTTGCTACGGCCCGGGTGATGAGTCTTTGGTGGGAGGAGGCCAAAGCCTGGAATTGGGACGACTTCAGTGCCTCCCCCCCCCCCGCAGTTCTAGGAGCAAGAAGTTGCCGCTGAGAGGGGGAGCGAGTCGGCGTCTTCGGCTTCTGCGAGTCCAGCCCTAGGGTCCCAAAGGGGGGCGATGGGTCTCACAGGCGAGCCTTCAGAGTTTTAGGTCGCGAGTTGTCGAGGGGGTCTTAACTCGCGGCGAGGAGGCCTCGCCGTCATCCCATCGGTTGTCCGGGTCGGCGGAAAGGTCGACGATGTCTTTACCCTTCTTCTCAGTGGAGGGTAGAGTGGAGTAGCCGACCCCATTTTCCAGGGTGGATTTCAGGTCATTGAAGATGGGTTTAACCGCCTTGGAGAGTGGTTTTGCCTTCTTGGCGGGGTTGGATTCTGACAGGCCGCTCAGCGGGATGCTATGGGAAACGTCGGTCAAGCCGGCAACGCAGGCAGAGGCAGCCTCGCGAGCTCGGGCAAGCCTCTTATGGATCTCTTTGGGGATAGACATCTCGGCAAGGTTAGAGCAAAAGGAATGGCAAATGTCACCCAAGTACGCAGGCATATATATATATATCCGCGGGTGGACCCCACTCGAAGATTCCCTCTAGCTTCTGCCGCACTCGCCGAATCCTGTGGGGTTGGATGATTCTTTCTGAGCTTGTTCCAACCTCACAAAGAGCGGGGATTATGTACAACCCCGTATCCGACGAATGGGGTCGAAAGGAGCCAGGTTGGCCAGATCAAGCAGTCCAAGTCCCAAGCGAGCACCCAAGGGGGGAGGAGCTCGGCAGCCCCCTAACTCGCCCAGGAGGAATGGAACCATCGGGGGGCGAGTGGAGCTAGAGGGCTCGCACTCGTCCCAGGGTACTCGACAATGCAAGGGGCGAGTGGGGCAGGCCAAGCCCGCACTCGCGCAGGACCAAAGGGAGGCGACGAGTGTCAGCTCTATCGAGCACTCGCCGCCCCAGGCGAGTGGAAGCTTCAGAGGGTCACTCACCCAGTTATGTGATGTTTTTTACCATTTTACCCCCGCTGGCCTGCCCATAGCCTTCCAAAACAGCGGAGTTACGTTGTTGGCAGGCCAACCTGGACTGCACATAGTTATTCAAAACAACGGAGGTTGGCTATTTGCAAACCATTTTCAGACAACTATAAATAGACCCAAGGGGTACCTCTGAAGGCAAGCTTACTTGTGCCCTGGTCTTCTAGCACTCTTTGAGGTGCCTTTAGCTCGGTGATCCCAATTATGGTTATATATATATAAAAGAATGTGTCATAGTGGTATACGTCCTAGTTATGTATTTTCGTACTTGGAATGATTCTAACTATAATTATAAAAAAAGATGAAGGAAATGTAAAAATGTCATAGTGATATGGGGTCTAAGAATGTGTACACCTACTTGGAATGATCTCAACTATGGACCAAACAATATGATAATTAAGAAATGAAGCTCATAGTTTAGAGAGCAATTAAGAAAATTTACTAGGAAAATACCATCCACTATCTATACATAATCCTCACCAAGTCAAAACCATTTCCATCGCATGTTCTCATGATTTCTTTTCAAATTAAACTACTAAATCTTGTGGAGGTTAAGTCAAAAACTTGACTTATTCTTACTCTTCCCAGTATTAAGGAAGTTCAATGGGAAAAAATTGAAGGAAAGTAAATAATTTTAAGGGATAGTGCACACCGCACTAGAAATTTTACTTGAGTATTATCTTTCATCAAGCTAATGAATTTTTAAATATTTTGAACTTTTATTGATTGACAAATTCTCAGTTGGTAAAATCGAAACTCTTGGGTAGGCTTTCTTTAATTATTTTTGAGAAGAAGGATCATTGCAGTTTTATATTTTGTTGATTATCATCTCACTCAATTCAATAATTGAAATTATCTTTGTTGAAGGCTAACAAAGATTTAAGTGTGGAGGTGTGATAACTTCTCAAAAAAAAGTTATCTAGCCAATTTTTTAGACTTAATATTTGTAATAAATAAAGAAAATAAGTTTAAATGAAGTAGAAATGCGAGTAAATTCATATTAATTTTATTTGTGACTAATTCGGTCTTTTTTCAATTTATTTTTGCTAGAAACGTCAAAGAAATCTGCCCAAATATCATGACAAGGAAAATAAGTTGCAACATCAAAAAATAGGTTGAAATGCAATCTAACGAATTTCAGATTTTAAATTTCAAATTTGTCGTCGGTTTCAATTATGGATGGATACTTATTTCCATAGGGGTGTGGATGTTTTTAAGGGGGAAAATCTCTACAGAAATCAGCATTCTTTGGAGGAAAATTTCGGATTTGGAGAGAGCCACATCTAGGGTTTTTCAAAAACCTCCATTAAAGGGGGGAGGCTAGAGCAAGAAAGAAGGAAGATCTCCGAGCTGATTGAGCGAACAATGTCAGGAAGAGAAACCTACAATGATTAAGCGTTGAACCATCATGTATTGTAAGATCTCTCCAAACGTTTTGTGTGTTTTCTCCATCGCTATGAACTAAATCTCTTTAATCTTTTATTGTGAGAGTACTTGGTCTTTTGTGATGAATATTTTCTTGTTTTCTCTTTGTGATTGTTTGGTGAATATTTTTTATTGGATTTTTGATCTTTATTGTGGAACTTGTGGCCAAAGTTTCATCTTTTTACTACGCTTCATAATTCGAGAGATGAGTTGCGTAAGTGCGTCATAAATTTGATATAGTATTTAAAGGACGAAATAGATTTCTGTTGGGTATTGTATCCACAATGTACCTAATTTGAAGAAGCCCCTGAACAAGCTAAGGTGAATTGACAATGTATTTGATGATTTGTTATCAAGTTGTGCTTGCAGCTATTCCATGCTAAGTACACACCGATGTCAGGGTGCAGTGGGTCAATATGCTCGGGTCTGCGCAACGTAATCACTCGTTGAGCAGATCAGTGTGTTGACTCACCTGTGCTCTCTCTATTGGAGTGTACTTACTTTCAAGTACAGGGTCGAGATAGATCAAGAGCAGAAGAGGAGCAAAGATGGGTCAAAGACCAAGTTCATAGGAAGGAAGAGAAAAATCGTCTAAGTAAAAATCGACGGGAATCACTAAGTGATTCTCGCCGATTCGACGGGAATCATTAGTGATTCTCGCCGAATCGTCGAGAATCAGTCAATGATTCCCACCGACTTCATCTGACTGACTGTCCTCCTACAAGAATTCTACTAAGGCAGAATCGACGGGAATCACTAACTGATTCTCGCCGACTTCAACGGGAATTGTTAGTGATTCCCGCCGATTCGTCGAGAATGACTTTGATTCCCGCCGATTCGTCGAGAATGACTTTGCATTCCCGCCGATTCCCTCCAGATGACCAGATTTCCAACTGGAATTCAGCCAAGGCAGAATCGATGGGAATCGTGAGTGATTCCCGCCGACTTCGACGGGAATCACCAACGATTCTCGCCGATTTTGCCTTAGGCAAATTTCCCGTTCGCTGGACCGAACCAAGTTTGCTGTGCGCCGTTTGACCGGGACTAGGGCTTCTCCTTGTGGGCCCCACAACGGTCATTTAGGGTTGGCTTCCAGTATATATACTCGCGTATTTGAACATACCGAGGCATCGATTCACGAAAAACAAAAAGCAGACGAGCGTGCCCTAGCAGATCGCGGAATCCGTCGATCGCCGATCGCCGCTCACAGTTCGTCGACATCTTCTCCGATCATCTCTGATCTTCCGATGACAGTACCGAGGCAAGCCTAGCGTACCACGCTTCTCTCTTGAGATCTCTTGTCTCTCGATTTGTTGAACGAGGTTAGTTCTTCATTCCGAATCGATTGAGATGACTGATCTGATTGAGATCGTTGGTAGACCTTGCTTGCTTCGTCAAGAAGTTTGGATCTACAAAGCATCGCCGTCGCAATCACTTGCCGCCGCCGATCTTGATAAGATCCTCTCCAAGATAGTACTCCGGTTGTGGACTCTTCGTCTCTTTCAAGAAAGCTTCAACGAACGAAGAGGGACATCGGATTCTCCATAAGCGTTGTTTGTATTTCTTGTACATTCAATTTTTGTTTTATTGTAAAGGAATTTTTATTCCTAGGTTTAAGGGTTGGGTGCAACCCGTGGTGGAGGAGTAGTGACTCCTTTGGTTGGAAGTGTTCCTTCCGTAGTGTGAGGATTGGATTTCAATCCGTTTGGTGAAGTGACCGAGTCGTCCCTTGGTGGGAGATAGGTCGAAGGGTGAAAGTGGACGTACCCAAATCGGGGAACCAGTATAACTTTCTGTGTGTTTTTATGTGCTGTGTTTGTTTATTTGTGCAGGTTTATTAATTCCGCAAAAGACTACACAACACTTATTCCCCCCCCCCATAGGTGGACTTAGTTGACACTAGAGACTTTCAAGTGGTATCAGAGGGAGGTTGTAATTTTCATTTCTCAGACGAAGTTCACAAATGAACTCCTCAAGAAATTCAGAATGGAGAATGCAACCTCTATGAGGACTCCAATGGGATCCACTGTGTCTCTAGACAAGGATGAGAAAGGGAAACCTTTTGATGAAACCAAATACAGAAGCATAATTGGATCCCTGCTCTACCTTACTGCTAGTAGACCGGATATTATGTTTTCCACATGCGTTTGTGCCAGATATCAAGTGAACACTAAGGAATCTCATTATGTCGCTGCAAAGCGAATTCTTAGATACCTTAAAGGTACACCAAATCTTGGCTTATGGTACCCTAGAAACAATGATGTCGAGCTAATAGGCTTTTCAGATGCTGATTTTGCAGGAAGCAGGGATGATAGGAAAAGCATTTCTGGGACGTGCCAATTCCTCGGAAGAAGGCTTATTTCATGGAACAGTAAGAAGCAGAACTGTGTCGCAACCTCTACGGCTGAATCTGAGTACATCTCAGCAGGCAGCTGTTGCGCACAACTTCTATGGATCAGAAATCAACTAGAAGATTATGACTTGCATTTCAGAGAGGTTCCTATGTATTGCAACTCCTCAAGTGCTATAGCAATTGCAAACAATTCTGTGTCGCACAACAGAATGAAGCATATTGAAGTGTGCTACCACTTCATTCAGGAGCATGTGGAAAACAAAGATATCTCTCTCTGCTATATCCCCACAGATAAGCAGATTGCAGATATCTTCACAAAGCCCCTAGACGAGGCCAAGTTCAGTCTCTTCAAAACTGAACTCGGCATGCTGAACTATGAAGATTGAAGACTGAAGGGCTCAAGGCTCTTGGATCAAGGGGGAGCATTAGCAAGGAACTCAAGATCGAGTACGGATGCAAGAACTGAGGGGGAGCATTTGGCTCCAAGTGAAGTCCCAGATTTGCAGAAGCCAAAAAGGGGGAGATTACCCTCTCGACTAAGGCTAAGGTGGCTGCAAATATTAAGTATGATGGCTGCAAATGATAAGTATGCTCTCAGGAAAATGGTAATGAATTTCACTCTCAACTGAATTTTCATTTTATGATTTTCATTCCCATCTGGTCTATTCACCTTAGCTTGTAGGGTTTAGGCATTTTCAAATAGGGGGAGATTGTTGGGTATTGTATCCACAATGTACCTGATTTGAAGAAGCCCCTGAACAAGCTAAGGTGAATTGACAATGTATTTGATGATTTGCTATCAAGTTGTGATTGCAGCTATTCCATGCTAAGTACACACCAATGTCAGGGTGCAGTAGGTCAATATATACGGGTCTGCGCAACGTAATCTCTCGTTGAGCAGATCAGTGTGTTGACTCACGCGTGCTCTCTCTATTGGAGTGTACTTACTTTGAAGTACAAGGTCGAGATAGATCAAGAGCAGAAGAGGAGCAAAGATGGATCAAAGACCAAGTTCATAGGAAGGAAGAGAAAAATCGTCTAAGTCGAAATCGACGGGAATCACTAAGTGATTCTCGCCGATTCGACGGGAATCATTAGTGATTCTCGCTGAATCGTCGAGAATCAGTCAATGATTTTTGCCGACTTCACCTGGCTGACTGTCCTCCTACAAGAATTCTGCTAAGGCAGAATTGACGGGAATCACTAACTGATTCTCGCCGACTTCGACGGGAATTGTTAGTGATTCCCGCTGATTCGTCGAGAATGACTTTGATTCCCGCCGATTCGTCGAGAATGACTTTGCATTCCCGCCGATTCCCTCCGGATGACCAGATTTCCAACTGGAATTCGGCCAAGGCAGAATCGACGGGAATCGTGAGTGATTTCCGCCGACTTCGACGGGAATCACCAACGATTCTCGCCGATTTTTCCTTAGGCAAATTTCCCGTTCGCTGGACCGAACCAAGTTTGTTGTGTGCCGTTTTGACCGGGACTAGGGCTTCTCCTTGTGGGCCCCACAATGGTCATTTAGGGATGGCTTCCGGTATATATACTCGCGTATTTGAATATACCGAGTCATCGATTCACGAAAAACAAAAAGCAGCCGAGCGTGCCCTAGCAGATCGCGGAATCCGTCGATCGTCGGTCGCCGCTCACAGTTCGTCGTCGACATCTTATCCGATCATCTCTGATCTTTCGACGACAGTACTGAGGCAAGCCTAGCGTCTCACGCTTCTCTCTTGAGATCTCTTGTCTCTCGATTTGTTGAACGAGGTTAGTTCTTCATTCCGAATCGATTGAGACGACTGATCTGATTGAGATCGTTGGTAGACCTTGCTTGCTTCGTCAAGAAGTTTGGATCTACAAAACATCGCCGCCGCAATCACTTGCCGTCGCCGATCTTGACAAGATCCTCTCCAAGAGAGTACTCCAGTCGTGGACTCTTCGTCTCTTTCAAGAAAGCTTCAACGAATGAAGAGGGACATCAGATTCTCCATAAGCGTTGTTTGTATTTCTTGTACATTCAATTTTTGTTTTGTTGTAAAGGAATTTTTATTCCTAGTTGTAAGGGTTGGGTGCAACCCGTGGTGGAGGAGTAGTGACTCCTTTGGTTGGAAGGGTTCCTTCCGTAGTGTGAGGATTGGATTTCAATCCGTTTGGTGAAGTGACTGAGTCGTCCCTTGGTGGGAGATAGGTCGAAGGGGGAAAGTGGACGTACCCAAATCGGGGAACCACTATAACTTTCCGTGTGTTTTTTTATGCTGTGTTGGTTTATTTGTACAGGTTAATTAATTCCGCAAAAGACTGCACTGTTAACCCCAAAATCGGCGATCCCTCCCAAGGTCTCTAGCCCGCAAGTCGTGGCCCACTCAGGGATACCCCCCGATGGTCGTGATCTGCCTCAGCCTTTCTTTTTTGGGCCAAGCGGACTCCCTTCTCCTATTCGCTCAGGCCGTGCGGTTAGGACGGTTTCCCGGTCTACCCGCCCCGGTCGCATAGCTACTGCGTGCCCTGCGGGATGGCGGGCTGCTCCCATAGCTCACCCTCGGAGGCCACACGGTTAGGCTTGCTAACCGTGCAAAATTCTTCCTCGCAGGATGTAATATGAGGTAATGAGGACGATCTAAGCGATCTACTCCTTCAGACCGCCAGGTCGCCCAATCGGCATCAACCCTAGACCAACGCAACCGTGGCGGGCTCGGCAAGCTCACTCTCCGGCCCGCCATCAGAGACAGATTTCGTCCCCCCTATAGGGGGAGGGGAGCCTGCAGCCTCAGGTCGCCCACCAGGGGCGGCCTCATGTGCTAGGCCGCCCACCAGGGGCAGCCTCCAATGCCAGGCTGCCCACTAGGGGCGGCCTCCTGTGCCAGGCCGCCCACCAGGGGCGGCCTCCAGAGCTAGGTCGCCCACCAGGGGCTGCCTCGTGTGCCAGGCCGCCCACCAGGGGCGGCCTCAAGAGCCAGGCTGCCCACTAGGGCCGGCCTCCCGTGCCAGGCCGCCCACCAGGGGCGGCCTCCTCTGCCAGGTCGTCCAACAGGGGCGGCCTCCCATGCACAGGCCGCCCCCCCCCGGTGACCTCCCGTTCAGGGCCGGCCTGCCCTCTTCGGTCCATCCAGGTGCGGTATGCCCTCTTCTAGCTGCCCAGAAATTTGCTCCAGCAGAGAAAACGCCAGTCCGCGGAGTCCTCTCAGGTAGTCAACCAGCTCCTCCAGCCAGCCGGGCGGACTGATTTTCTCAGTCCGCGGAGTCCGCTCAGGTCGTCAACCAGCTCTTCCAACAAGCCAGGCGGACTGATTTTCTCAGTCCGCGAAGTCCGCTCAGGTCGTCAACCAGCTCTTCCAGCCAGCCGGGCAGACTGATTTTCTAAGTCCACCGAGTCCGCTCAGGTCGTCAACCAGCTCTTCCAGCCAGCCGGGCAGACTGATTTTCTCAGTCCGCGGAGTCCGCTCAGGTCGTCGACCAGCTTTTCCAGCCAGCCGGGCGGACTGATTTTCTCAGTCCGCGGAGTCCGCTCAGGTCATCGACCAGCTCTTCCAGCCAGCCGGGCGGACTGATTTTCTCAGTCCGCCAAGTCCGCGCAGTCCTCCATGATGACGTCACTAGGCCCCGCTTCTAGAAGATTCTCCCCGCGCCTATAAATAGCCCCCAAGGCCTCTCATTCTGGACAGGCGGGAGGAGAACAGCCAGCTTGGGCAAGGTCTGCGACCTCAAATCTCCAGTCAGTCACAGCTTGGGCAAGGTCGGCGGACTCAAATCTCCAGTCCGTCAGGTCGTCGAGGACTGTGGACTTAGTTTTTTCTGCCCTCAGCCGGCAGTTTGAGCAAAAGCTGCAGCCTCCAATTTCCAGTCCTCTGCAGCCTCTTTTGCTTAGCTTCTGGCACCTCTTTCCTTAACCACCAGCTTCCCCCATTGTACCCTTTACTGCTTTCTCTTGTAAAGGTGTAATAGCAAGTTATAACCCTACTTGATTAAAGGAAAAGCCCGTCGCAAGACTGGCATTCAAGCCGTGGCGGGCGAAGTCTGCTGTTGCCGCTGCTAGCGGCCCCCTTTTCTCTTCTCTCGTCACCAACCTGCTAGCTCAACCGCTAAAGTAACGTCTGCTCGATAGTTCCTAATCCATCTTCTCGCTTGCTCAAGCAAGCTTCCTCCTTGCTCAAGCAGGCTTCCCGACTGCTCTCGAGCAAACCTCTCCTCTATCCCCGCAATCCTTTTTTCCTTCATCCTTAGCTTGTGAGATCGAACACCCCGTTAACTGGAAGGCGCAATTCTTGCATCAACATGCACGACACCTATTCCCCCCCCCATAGGTGGACTTAGTTGACACTGGAGACTTTCAATTTCCTCTTGGCATTAACAACACAGATTTTATTTTTTATGCGTTTATTTATTTCGCATGTGTTAGAGATGACACGGGAGATAAGTGACTAAGGATTTAAGATATCGAGAGATACAAATTTCTATTCTAAAATTATTTCAAGAAATTTCACCACGCATTTTTCACAAAGTCACATTCATAAATTCAGCGCACTAGACTTAGGAAATTACGATATAAGATTATTTTTCATAACTGATAACAAAGTATTTTTCTCAAGGATCAGTAGTTTATTTTAATTACGAGTTTTTGTTTGTAGCTTTTATAAAAAAAACATCGTTAATTTTAATCTACTTGAATTTAAAGAAAGACACAGTTTGTATTTGCAAGTACTGAATTCAACACCTCTACGTGGGAACAATCTTTACTTACTTATTATTACTTGACATGATACATGCATGCATTTTCGTTTAAAATACACAACCATTTTTGGGTGTATCAGACGACATTTTTACGATCGCCTTGACTTTGTTTGGCTCCACCCCCTTAGGGGTGAGAAGATGTCCCAAGAACTTACTCGGCTAGCCCCGAATACAAGCTATATATGTTATATTGAGCCTTATCTCGTACCTCCATAGTGTTGCGAAGGTCTCCACCACATCTCGGATGTATCCCTGGATTCTCTTGCTCTAGAATAAGAGATCATCGACGTTGACTTCTAGATTACACCCATTTTGCCACTTGAAGACCAGGTAAGTCATCCACTGGTAGGTGGCTCCTGTATTCTTCAATCCAAATGACATCATCTTGTAACTATAACAATCATTTCAGGTGATGAATGAGGCATCATGATAGTCCTGGGGATACATCTGGATTTGGTGGTAACCTGAAAAATTATCAAGGAAACTCTTTGCAGCAAAATCAATAGTCGAATCAACCAACGCGTCGATCCGAGACAAGGGATAACAATCCTTCAGGCATGCTTTATTTAATAGAGAAAAGTTAACACACATCATCCAGCCTCCCGAGGCCTTTTTCACCATCACTACGTTAGAGACCCAACCTGGGTATTAGATCTTTGATACAATACTTGCCCTCAGCAGTTTCTCTACCTCCTCCCTAATAGGCTAGATCAGCTTAGTGTCCACCAATCTATGTTCTGTCTAATAGGCTTGGCCTATGGGTCGAGATGGAGGCGATGACATGTCACCTCAGCATCAACCCCCGACATATCAACAACGCTCTATGCAAAGATGTATAAGTTCCCTTTCAAGCACACTGCCAACTCCACCTTGTCTTCGGCCTTCAGATCTTGTCCTATCTTCAGCAATCCGATCCTCCCGCCCACGATCACCACTTACACCTATGCCACCTCATCTGCAGCTTCCAGCCTGGCTCTTCCCTCCAAGACCTTCTCCAACTCATCCACTTCTTCCATCTAGCTGATGGTGCTCACCGCACTCAGATAGCACTCTTGGGAAATTCTTGGATCATTCTTGATCCTAACCTGGATGTCCCCTGGAAGTATTTTAGACATTGATAGTAGGTGGACAGGACCGCCTTGAAGAAATTGATCAGCGGACTTCCGAAGATGGCACTGTAGCAGCTCGGTGCATCTATGATGACGAATTTGCACTTGATTGTTGCCCCCCCCAAGGTCACCAGTATCTCTACTCCCCCTTCCACCTCCTTCCTCTCTCCGGAGAAGCCGAAGAGAGGGCCAGCTGAGGCGATCACCATCCCTGCCTCTACTCTAACCCATCAAACTTCTTCTTGAATATGACATTCACAGATCTCCCATTATCCATGAGGATCCATTCGACAATGATGTCCTCGATGATGAACTAGGTTATGAGAGCATCGTGGAAGGGGTTCTCATTCGCCCGCAGGTTCTCCACTGAGAAGGTGATCTCTTCTAACTTTTAAAGAGCCTGAGAGGTCGAGGAGACACCCCTTCAAAAAATGGTGTAGAGAGCACCCTTGCGTGAGGCCACCACCCCAATCCCACCATAGATCACTTTGACCTCCCTTCCTCCTCCTTGACCGACTCCTCCACGAGCCCCCTTGTCAACTCGGTCCTCATTCCTCCTCCACACAGGGGCTTATTTCCTCTCCAAGTCCTTCTAACCCCTCTACCCTTGGACTTCTCCTTCTCCTGCTCCTTCCACGACCCTCCTCTTAGCTTTTAGGAAGTCTAGGCATGTCATGGTTTCATTCCCCTCGACTTGATGGAGCTCACAATAAAGGGGGACCTCTGTAGGCATGTTCCTCATCCTATGGTTCCTCCTCTAGAAATGGTTTCCCTACTTGGCAATTATCATCGCTTCTCTTTGATCTCCTCCTCCTTGACGCCCTTCTGGCTGGTACTGATGGTCCCTCCTCTCAGGGGAATACCTCCTCCCGGCTGGCCTCCACAGGGGACGATTAACAAGGTACTGGAACCCCCTCCCTTTTGCTCGGTTATCAGGAGCCACATCGGGCCTCCTCTCCTTCTCTCTCTGAAGCTCCTCCATCCTCGACTCTTCTCTTCTCTCCTCCCACTTCTTCACTTATCCTTTCATCTACCCCTAGGAATTTATGCCTCTTCTTTCTCGTTAGTTGCCCTGTCTAGCCTGGCCAGGAAGCAGGTGTTGGTTGACTCCCCATGCACAAACTTGTTGGCTCTCTCAATCAACTCCTTGTATGACTCCGGAGAGTCCGTGCTGATATCCAAATTGCAGAGCCCATGCTTTGGGCCAAAGTTCAATGTTAACTATAGGGTAACACTATCCACCTACTGGATACCCAAAACTTCCTCCTGGAAATGGCCAATATAATGACCCAAAGTCTTATGTTATCCCAGTGTTAGATGGAAAAGGACAACCGCCTCCTTCCTTTTCTTTGATGTTGCAAACCTCGCCATCAGCCCTCGACGCGGGTCCTTGAAGAAGTTGATCAGATTTATCGGCAACTGGTGGAACTAGTCCCTAGCCTTCCCCTTAAAAGTGATCGTGAAGAACCAACACTTGAAAGCATTCGTCATTCAATAGATAGACACCACATCCTCAAACTATTGCAAATATTAAACCGGGTCATCTCTTCCTGAGTAGTAGCTTATGTTCGGGTCCCTGAAACCATCTGGGACTGGAGCCAATAGCACCTCCTCACTAAACGGGCTCCTCCCTCCTTGGCAGCAACTTAGAAGTACCAAACTCACCAGCACGAGTATCTCGACTACTTCCCTAATACTCGATCTCCCTTATCCTCCGTTGGTTGCTTGGCGGGTAGTACATTGACTGTGCTAGTTGTTTCTGCTCTTAAACCACATTCTCCTTGCCCGGCCTCCTGGACAACGTGACATCCTCTGATGGGGTCTCACGATGGGGCAATATCGACGTGACCTTTGTGCGAGGAGCCAGTAACGAGCTCACAGTATCCTCGAGATGTTGTGCGAGCCCGTTGAACTCCGCACTAAACTCGGCCTGAGTCACATACTCGCTCGTACACTACAAGTTTCCCTCCACTCCTTCTTGCTCACCTTCATTCACCATGTTGCCTCCTTGATGGATTTTCCTCCTCCGACTACAATCCTCACTCACCGAACCAACGTGTCTAAGCTGGGAAAATCCCCTCTTCAAAATTTGGATCTAAGTGCAGCCTGAGGCTACCAGTCCCTCGGTTTGGCTCGCAAGATCTAAAGATAATAACAAAAGATAGAGAGAGAGAGAGAGAGATAGAGAAACAAAAGAACCATAGTCAATGCAGTAGGGAGGTCCCACAATGTATTCGAAAGTTTGGAGAAAACTTCCCCTCCACACAAAAAACGGCTAAGCAAAGCACGAGAAGGCACCATCTATTGAGTAGCTTGTCTCGAGGAAGAATAGGAGGGGGAAAGATAACAAGGTTTCAATGTGCCATTCCTGGTACCCCTGGGGTCATATTTATAGACAAAACCTGGGAGGGGGGTTTTCAAACGAGAAGACCCAACCTGCGAGCTTGTCTTCTTGGATTCACTAATCTCGTGACTTGAGGCCTGACGGTTATCTCCTTGAGACCATCGAAGTACCTCGCCCGCGCCTGACGAGATGCTGCTGAAAATTGCTAACTAGGTGAGTATTGATGATGCTCGCTAAAACCTCTTGTTATCCGGTCACTTAGATGGTCAGTTATGGGATGCTCGCTAAAACCTCTTGTTAACTGGTCGCTTGGATTGTTAGGTACTTGGTGCTTGCTTGTGCTTTTACCTTGTCACACACCTGGGCGAGTAAGATACTCACCCTTAATAGAAGAATACCTCCTTGGCCAGTTACTGACTGCTGGCCTGCTCTTCAATGTTTACTTTGACTTCTACCTACGTGGCGTCACTGGGTCTTTCCTTGATGAATAAGGGTTGTACAGTATATCTTAGCTCTTTGACGTTCAAAGAGATTAACAAAAAAAATTTCCAACACTCGACTAAAACTATAAGTAGATATTTCTTTCAAGAATCTTCAATCATTATTGCTACTATAAGTTGATGTTATACAACCAAATGATCGTCATTTTGGAGATATAACTGCAGGAATAAGGTATGATAGTCGTTACATGTCATTCTTTAAGAAGCATGTTGGTGTTATTGATGGTACATATATAGATACGTGGATATATACCTGTTGAAGATCAAGTTAGATATTTTGGATTTCATGACACCACAAAGCAAAATGTGATGGATGTTTGCAACATCAGTGTGTATTTAAAATTGTATCAAAAAATAAGGCAACATTTGGCGGATTATGCACAAGGTACTCATCTCGCCTAAGGGATACATAAGTATTTTAATAAAACATATTCATCGCTTCAAAGTGCGATAGAGCGGACGGTTCGAGTTTGGAAGAAAAAGTGGAGCATTTTTCAAAAGATGTCGTAATACAGTTTCAAGAAACAATGCTCAATTGATATAACAACTTTAACTTTTCATAACATTATTTGTAGGCATCCATTTCGATGAGATCCAAAATTTAATGCTTGTGATACTAGTGATTCATTCATTCCCATAGAGGATGCGAACAATTAAACATGAGATGATATTGAAATTAATATGTTTGATGTTGGAAGTGCTGATCATATGTCTGCAGTACGAGATAGTATTGCTGAGAAATTGCACATCGTGCATAGCTAAATTTATTAAGACTCTTGTTTATAAGTATAGATATCATGATATTAAAAAGTTTGATTAATATTGATTATCTTTATGGAACATGTGAAGATAAATGACTAGAGAAGGCGATGCACTACAATTATTAACATTTACTTATATTCAGTGAACTATGATAAACATTTAAGTATTATTGCATGTTTAATTTTTCCCATGAAGTCAGAGGTGGATCCAGGAAGTTTGACTATAGGGGGCAATCAAAAGGCGAAGAATTATTTTTATCATTAATGTCCATACTAAAATTTGCATATGTAGAGATATAAAAATTGAGTCATAAAAAAGAATTGTTTCTTAGTGCAACTTATCTTTTTAGAGACATTTTGGCTCAATCTTTAATCAGCTTTTAAAACAAATGGAATGTTGTGTGATGCTGACCTGATCTTTGTTGCAGTATATATAATATTAACTTTTTAATAATTTGAGATGTAAGAATATAAAGAGTATCAACAATTCCAATTTGATTTGTTTATTCAGGTGTTCAGGTTAAATATTTCGGTGATGAAGTAATTAAATTCAAGAAAAAAATATGTTGGTTGCAATGAAAATGTTTAAAATGACCATGTAGGATCAAGCGCATACCCAACTGTTCCAAAAGCCCGGACTAGTGGAAAGAGCGCTACTTAATTTCTTAAATAAGTAGCAGAGCGCCACGAGTCAAGTGAAGGAATGCCGGACCCAACAATCCCCCCTGACGTCCAGCACAACCCGTCGGCTCAGAGGTGGGGTTACCACATGGCCCACAGGGCTCAGAGGTGGGGTTACCACATGTCCACGGTTGTCTGACCCTCTGGATCCACACAGGTAGAATGGAAAAATTGGGATTTAATACCGCCCCCCCCCCCTCGGTCTTGAACCTGTGACCTCCTCTGATACCAAATATAGGATCAAGCGCATACCCAACTGTTTCAAAAGCCCAGACTATTGGAAAGGGCGCTACTTAATTTCTTAAATAAGTAGCAGAGCGCCACGGGTCAAGTGAAGGAATGCCGGACCCAACAGACCCCCTTGCTACAAAGTATGGGTTCAATAAAAATATAAAGTGTTATCATTAATATTTAAACATTAGACTGACTCCATTATCATCATTATTCGACAACACCTCTAAGAGTATATAAAAGTTCCTTCTCGAAGTAAGAGAACTTTATATTAAACTCAAAACAAAAGTTGGGTGTGTGCTCCTACTGTAGAGAATGAGAATTTCAACAAGGGAGGCCCAAATTATTCAAGAAGTTTGAGAAACACAGTCAAAATTCATTGGCTTTGATCTCGTATACTCTTAGGGTGTAATAAAGTAGACACTAGTAAAATAAGCAATATTACAAGAGTTAAGTATAGAATATGTCGCGTTATATCTTGTTGAAGATAACGATAGTGTTTCTTTCGGAGATTTTGAAAAAGCTATGAGTAAAGAAGAAGGTGGACTTGGTGGGGTCAAAATTGATTACAACTATCTTAACTAGATTTATATATGCCATCTGCACAAATTTTAATTAAATCGGATAGCTCTCATGTTAACTCTCACATCTTTCAATTAAAAAAATTTAAATGTCTTCACCTTTCCGAATCTTTTTCCCTTATTCGGACACTATTTTTGATGTATAAGTAGTCAAAATTCATTGGCTCGACGAGAGGAACTCAAATTCATAATCTATTTTGCCAAAATCCTTGGGGGGGGGGGGTGGCGGGCCACTGCCGGCCCCCCTTAAATCCGCCCCTGCATGAAGTATATATATTTCAATGTTTTTTGTTTAAGAAAAGAGCTTACAAAAAAATGTTCTTCCAAAAAACATTTAAAAACATCTCTATTCAATCAACATTTATGCACAAACAGTCCAAATAGTCTGCAGTTTATTCATCACTACTTTTATAACTACTATATTCAATCAATTATATTCGAGCAACAACTCTTTCATTAACATTAACTGTCCCAAACAGAGTCAAAAGCTAAAGGTTCTTCGTTGTTTCAATAGAGTTAAATCAACTATTTTAAAATAATCATTCATTCAAAATTTACAACAAACAGGTTCAAAACAGTGTTTGTGGTTGCATCAAAGCATTTGCATCCGCAAACATTGTACGAAACAGAGCCTAAATAGTATAAACATTAAGTTAGTATGAAATATAGAAATGAAAAAAAGTAATAGTTATTTACCTTGATCAAATATCCTCCAAATCAATAATTGAACTGTTTTTCCTAGTGGAAGTGTAATTTGTGACATGTACGTAGATTCTCATGTGTATGTAATTTCCTCATGAAACCTTTTACATAGAGAAAACAATGGTGGTAATGGGCAATTTTCACTTACAAGTACCAAAAAAGTGATTCTCATTTATGAATTCAGTGGAAATAAATTTAGGCTCTGTCGGCGACATGGAGTGCAATGGACGAAATATAAAACACTAATTATTTGACAGCTCTACTATGACAACATCGTAGAAAGATGTAATTGAAATACCGTTATTGGGTAATGATATCCATTTTTCAATCGGGGCGGGCGAGGTTGTTCAATCGAGAAAGTCTAACTGACATCTCTTGTCATATTGTTTTGTTGAATACCGAATCATAGGAGCATTTATGCTTTTTCAAGTTTTAGGTGGAGTTTGATCAATATATTTTTGTTTGTGTGCACTTGCATGATATATTTTTTGAATATGTAAATACAGTTTTGATAACATTCATTAAAGCAAGCTCTCTATACGTAATCAACATTCAAAAAAATGTTTTGATTGCCTCGACCATCTATATTAAACTCTAAAAGCACATGAAATGTTAGACGACCAATCAGTATATCTTAAAGAAGTTATCGTGATAACAAATCTCAATCTTCGATCGACTAATCGAACTCACTCAAATAGAGATTATTTTGTTGGAAAGACTAGATCAGTGGCAAAGTGAGAACCCACATCCACTTTAACTTTTTTAGGAGATTCTTTATCATGGATAATTTCAATTGACAATTCAAATCTAAACTTCCATTCATATTGCATACAAACACATACCAACATAAAACTATATACTTGTTGCGGTCTAACTTGACGTCCCGTTCTGGTCGAAATACTTGGACCGTCTTAGCTCTCGGAACGGTCGAGCCCGCACACAGTCAATAGAGTAGGTTGGTTGTACACAAACAGTTTTAACGTAGAAAAACCCCTCAACTGGGTAAAAAACTATATGACTGGATCTATGCCGGTCAAAGTCCACTATCTTCAGGTTGTTACAACTTGTTCGTGAAGTTGAGGGTGACAAGTCATCTCTCGTTACAGCTTTGGGGGGTGAGAGAACACGCAGCACGCGGCGGATGACAGGTCATCGCGCCGAAGGTTGTTAAAAATTGCGTTATGCACTGGTGGTCTTCCGATAGCAGCTTGACAATTTCTGAACACAGGAGCGGAGCGTCTGAACTCTCGATTGTGGGGCGCACTTGAGTCTTGAGAGATTCAGCTTTGTCAGGTGACTTTGACTCGACTCGCGTGTAGCTCGGATGCGGCTCGGGTTCGGCTCATAGGAGGAATTCGGCAGAGCTCCGACCTGAGAAAGAAGAATACTCGGAGGAGAAAAGGTGAGAAATGAGGAGGCCTGGGGCTCCTTTTATAAGCTTCAGGTGGTGGTTATGGTGGTTACGGGGCTATCCGCATACCATAACCACCCTCATAATTGCTTTTAGTATAGTTTAAATGCTCATATTTTGCTATTTGGAGACCATTTAAATAAACTATATAAAATATTAATTAAATCCTTCCCCACTAACCCGACGGTTAGTGGGTGGTTACTCGTAAATCGGACGGCCGGGAGTGTTCCCTGACGATCGGAAGGTGGGTGTGGAACTCCGCGGGTGGTCGGCAAACTTGCCGCCAAGTTCGCCGGCGAGGGGAGAACCGCCCAAGTGGTCAGAACGGTGCGCCCCCCCCCCCCGCCCCGGTCGGGCGCCAGAGGCCAAGGGAGGGAGCGGCCCGGGCGGTCGCCCCCTTGGCCGCACCGGCGGCCACGAAAGGGGGCGGCTGCGCCGGCGGCCCGGGCCGCCGCCCCCCATTAGCCGCGCCGGTGGCCGGGGAAGGGGGCTGCCATGGCGGCCGCCCACTTGGTCGCGTTTACAGCCGGTGAAGGGGGCAGCCCGGGCAGCTGCCCCCTTGGCCGCGCCGGCAGTCGGGGAAGGGGGCAGCCCGGGCGGCCGCACCCTTGGGCGCGCCGGCAACCGGGGAAGGGGGTGTCCCGGGAGACCGCCCCCTTGGCCGCGCCGGCGGCCGGGGAAGGGGCGGCCCAGCGGCGGCCGGGGAAAGGCGAGGCCCAGCGGCTGCTCCCTTGGCCCCGGTGGCAGCCGGGGAAGAGGGCGGCCCGGCTGCCGCCCCCTTGGCCGCGGAGGCGGCCGGGGAATGGGGAGGCCCAGTGGCCGTCCCCTTGGCCGCGGCGGCGGCCGGGGAAGGGGGCGGCCCGACGGCCGCCCCCTTGGCCGCACCGACGGCCGGGGAAGGGGGCGGCCTGGCGGCCGCCCCCTTGGTCGTTGAAAGTGTTCAATTGTCTACCTAAATCACCTAAAGGGGGGTGAATATGTGAGTTGTGCGTCTTTTTGTGGAAAAATTTTTTTGAGATCTATGAACACAATTATCAACCAAGCAATCACAAACGACAAAAGATTTATTGTGGTTCCCCAACCTTGGGTACATCCAACCTCACCGATCTAGCAAAGCACTAGACTCAGCTACTCCACTATCTCGAATTGAAAACCAATCCTACGCCTCGGAACAAAGTTCCTACAATCTCGATCCACAACACGGATCTACACTCGGAAGATAAAACTTCCTACAACTCGGAGACAAAAAGAGCTCCTACACTCGGAGAGAAATCTCCTACAAGAAATAAATTGAGAGTAATTGAAAATACACACAATAATTCTCAGATCTGGAAATAGTCGGCCTAGGTCTTCTTTCTTTGAACTTGCGGCTTTATCAGAAAGGTTGAAGAAGAAACTCGGCACGATCTTGATCTAAAATTTCTTTGACTGGCACGATCTGAGAGATGATGAGGAGTTGAAGAGCAATCTCGATCTGTAAGTCGACCTTGATCTGAATCTTCTTGAACGCAAGCCATAGGTGATTTGCACGATGAAGATCGACGGCGGCTTCCGTTTTTGGAAAGAGAAAACTGAGATTCAGAGACTTAGAATATTTCTTTGACAGCTTGTTAGGGTTAGTCGAAATGACAAGACCTTATATAAGATCTCCCTAACGGTCATATTTAGTCTTAATGACGTACACGTGGACCAATCATGTTAAGGCATCAAAAATTAGATCTGACAAGACTTAGGAATCTTTCTGAAAAAGTTCAGCATTTCTCGAGTAATAAGTAAACTACTCGAGTGTTAAGACTATCTCTCGAGTGGTTGGCTCTGACTACTTGAGAAGAGCTAATTCTGGAAAATCTGAATCGATGACGTAAATCACTCGAGTGGTTGATGGATCACTCGAGTGCTATACTTACTTCTCGAGTGGTAGACAGAACTTCTCGAGAGCTTGGACTTGGAGAGAATTCTGGGCAAGAATCTTATCACTCGAGTGATGAAGCTGAACTACTCGAGTAATAAACAAACTACTCGAGTACAAATAAATTTCACTCGAGTGGTCTAAGAACTTCTCGAGAACTGACATCTGTCACTCAACATAATCTTCTCAACTACTCGAGTACTCAGCTAGACTACTCGAGTACTTGACTTAGAAAATTTTCTGAGACATAAATAACATCACTCGAGAAAGGGAGCTTATCTACTCGAGTACTGGACTTGGTTTCTCGAGTGCAAGATAAGATCCACTCGAGAACCACTTCCATACTCGAGATGTAGACTGAATCTTCTCGAGTGTTGCTAAGTATTCTACTTGAGTACAAAGAGGACTACTCAAGTATGATACTTATAATTTTATCAGCTTTATGGATTTGACTTCTTCATCCCAAACAACATCCAATCTTCAACTATTAGTCCATGTGTAACGACCCAAAATTTAAAGTGACTCAAACGAATAATAAAATGCAATAATAAAGATCCTCTATGATGAAAATGAAATAGTCAGTGTCTACTCGACATCGCTTTGAAGACGAGCGACACTCGAGTCATTTTTTGAGGTACTATTGATTTCTATATTTTTATATTGGAGCATCTAATTATATGGATTTGTGTGTTATAATCATTGGCATGTGTTTAATGGGGGAAATGGTTGTACCTGAGTAGTGTCCAGGCTTCAATTGCTAATGGGTTAAATTGATTTTGTGGCTTGGTGTAATAAGCGATTAAGCATCAATTGTTTGAGGCGGTGGTATTGTTAAGTGGTGGTATCATGATATATGCCGATCCTAGTACTTGGCGAAATTGGCGCTAGGGCTCATGGGGCTTTCATCTTCTTCCTTCTCTCCCTCTCAAATCTGTATGAAATGATCTGCAATCAGTGCCCAGATTTCTTCTAGCTGCACTAACTGCTACTGAGATTTGTTGCCACCTATGGCTAGTTGTGTTGCCACTGCGGCTGTGTGTGTCGCCGCCGCCATTTATCGGATCTACTGCTGCCTTATGATCACTGTGAGCCTCTTTCCCTTCTTATCTTATGCTTCCAGAACAGTGATTGTATATACTGAAATTTGGATGAGAAAGAGTTAGGGCTTTCAAATTTGTGTGTTTTTCTGAGTAGGCCAATTAAGAGTTTATTAGTTTGGCCAGCTGCAGTTAGTTTTCCTCCAGTCCTAATTCACTCGATGTTTAAGTTATGGATGGATGCTTTATACTATGTTATTCTTTTGAGGAATTTTGTATAGATGCATTATTCTGAGTCTTGCACAATAGGTCGACAATTGATTTGGCTAAAGAGATATATTCTGGTGTTAGCATATTACTGTTGCTCTTCTCTTTGTAGTGGGTAGTGGTAGGTGAATAAAACTAATGATTTTCTATAAAAGTGTTGGGAGTTTTTTCCTCTGGCTGACAATTTCTTCAAGTTTGAACCTTTATGTTGGTATGTATAGTAGCTGCCAAGTGATGTTAATAGAATAGTCAATGTCATAGCTATAACGAGGCGCAACCCCGGTATAAAAGACCCTAAGTGATCCAAATCTTATACTGATACCGCGAAGGATGGCTTCTCAAAATAGACATGATGATGACATGAAATGCTATAAAATGAAGGAACAACTGATGGTGAGAGCTACCTGTTTAAGTTTATGCTTTATTGCCCTCTTTTTCATTTATGTGCACTATTATTATTAGTATTGAAATATCATGATTACTTGCATATGTAAGCATGGAATACTTTTACATCACTGATAATGATTACTCGCATATGTGAGCATGGAATACGTGTACATCACTGATAATGATTACTCGCATATATATGGCCTTTTATAAAGGCAAACAGACGATTAGTTTCTGAGGGGATTAAGACATAAATGAATCCTAAGTATAAAAAGGAAATGTATAGTAAACATAAATAAGAATGCATCGATGCATGGTAATGATAAGGGTATAACTGAACATGAATGCGCATACAAATACTGATGAATTGCAAAACCAGTCGAGCCTGAGGGCATAAACGTGTGTTGTACGTACTGGTTTTGGTATACTGATGACCCGGGAGGGTCGGGCCCAAAGACTTAAATATTTAAATACAGATACCGTTACTGATATGTTGGCAGTTACCCTTAATATTACCTAACGTAAAAGATAACATAAGAATGTATAGTTAGACAGTGACATCGATATGTCGTTACTGAACATGCAAACTGAGATAGATTTACAGTTACATAGCTTTCATGATTACGGTTACACGGTTGACATGCCTTTCTTGATTATAGTTACACTGTTTACATTGCTTCATGGTTACTACTGCTAATATTGCCCTATAATAGTTTATATAGTTTTTATAAATACTAACATGACAAAGATAACATTGATACACAGTTTCAGGACAGGTATGTAAAATGGTTAGTAAAGATATATGTTTATGACATTGTTATAGCTTTTACATTTTTATATGTATAACAGCTAAAAAGGTATTCACCTCACTTAGTCATATTTTTATGACTAAGCCCGTTGCCATTTTGTACAGGTACTTGACATAGCTTTGGGTTCGTAATGAAGAGTGAAGTTGATCGTGGATAAAATGAAAAGACACATGGACATCTGCAATTTATGAGGTACGTCTTATTATGTGTATTCTTTTGTTATTCACTAGCCTTACTTTGTACTGGGACCACTGTCTTAAAAGTAGCCATGATACAGAAATGTGTGGGGGTCCAAAATGGGGGCCTCACACCATGTGCTTGAATAAGAAGTGTATCCTAATAGAGGGGTTACACATGGGTCAACACCTTGGATCACACAATGAGAAATTACTTTGTATGATCCTGTGTTTGATGACCCACTGTAGACTGACATTGGTCTACACTTAGCAATGTATCCTGCAAACACATAACTAGAAAAGAGATCAAATACAAACTAATTCATCTTAGTTCAAGGGTGACTTCATGCAAATCCAAGTGATTATGGATACAATACCCAACAATCTCCCCCTATTTGTAGAAGTCAGAACCCTCTACTCTAAGGTGAATTATACTAAAATAGAAAGAACTAGATATCAAGGATAAGCATAGAATAAAATGCAGTAAACTAATAAATGAAGAGATAATCATCAAAATTAAAGATTATATAATAAGAATTGTTTCTAGATTTCAGTTCTACATTAGTCAATCCTCAATCTCAAAAGCATATGTCCTTTCCTAGCTCTAATGTTGTTGTTGTTGTTGTCTGTCCTACTTCTCTTGTTGTCTTCTCTGGTAGCTGAATGGCTTGGGGTAGTACTTTGGAGGCTTAGGAGGAGCATTGTGATTGTTTCTCCCATACTCTCTATCATAAATCCTCTTCTTTGTTATTGAATTTTCATACAATTCTCATTCCTTGGAGCTGTAATGATCATTCCTATTTTCATTGTAGTCCATGACAAGCTTGAGAGTTTTTAGAATGAGGGACTTTGAAGTTTGGGACCAGATCTCTACAAATTCTGAAGCTGTCCTCTTTTCTGCCTCAGGATTTGGAATGGATCTACTAGTAGAGGGACCCTCTCCATATTTCCTTATTTTGGGGATCTGAATTTTTGGTAAGTCTTAAGGAATGTCAGATTCTCATACCTGAGAATATGATTCTGGAGGTAGAGTATCATCATCAGGCCTGGGAGAGAAGGTTGGCATCTGAGCTGGCATTTGAGCTGGAGCTGGCTGGCCTTCAGCAAGTGGATTTCACTACTAGAAAACTGACTTTTAGCCACGACAGATTGCCGTGGCTAAAAGTCCAAAACCGTGGCTAAAGACTTTTAGCCACGGTCTGCCCACGGAAAATGGGCGTGGGCAATACGAGCGTGGCTAAAAGTCCAAACCGTGGCTAAAAGTCCAAAACCGTGGCTAATACTGGACTTTTAGCCACGGTTCATTGCCGTGGCTAATAGTGGACTTTAGCCACGGTTTAATTAACGTGGTTAAAAGACCACTCATAACATAAAAAATTCGGGCCGGCCGCCGGCCGCCGCCGCCGCCCGGCCGCCCGCCGCCGCCCGGCCGCCCGCCGAAGCCCGACCGCCGCCGCCACCCCCCCGGCCGCCGCCGCCGCCCGACCGCCGCCGCCGCCATATTTATTTCAAAGGCTAATTGAAATAAATTCCTTATAAACCCAAAAAACTCATTTTGTTTTGGCGGTGTGGGACTAAACGATGCCACGACCTTTTGCCACGGTTCAGGCAAACCGTGGCTAATACTAGACTTTTAGCCACGGTTCAGGCAAACCGTGGCTAAAAGTCCAGTATTAGCCACGGAATAAAACCGTGGCTAATACTCACTATTAGCCACGATTTTTCCCCGTGGCAAAAGAAACTGTAGCTAAAAGCCAGTTTTCTAGTAGTGATTTAGATGGTGAGCAATGATATTTGGATCAACCTGAAATTCAGGGAAAATTTGATTATGCATCCAAATAGTAGTATCATAAGTATAGAATTTTACTGACTATATCTAATTTAGCACATCTTGATTAATTTCCATTATTTTCTCAGTCCAGAGTGGTCTGGACATTAGTGTCATATTTTTCAACTTTTTCTTTCACTAACTTCTCCCCCTTTTTGAATTCTACACAAAGTTTCTCTATAGTGTCATCTTTGAAGGTGCCCACTTCTTCACAGATTTTCATGGCATGCTCTTGGGCTTTCTTCTCAAGTTCAATTTGATTGTTTTCCAGTATGAGAGATTGGTTCATGACCTCACCAACACTAGTAATATTATGGTCCAAGGCCTTGCCACCTATTTTGAAAAGGTGCTTCAGCTAATCAGTATTATGCTGTATCTCAGCAAATCATCTACTCATTTCTGTCTCTAGAGCAGAGACCTTGTCTTGAACTATTTTCAAATAATCATCAAAGTATTTTCTTTGTTCAAGCAACATTTGCTCAATCTTACCAAGAAGATCTGAAGAGGCTGGTGTAGCTGAAACAATAGTAGTAACAGTAGGAGGTACAAGAGTTGGAGGAGGAGGTGCTTTCCAAGGAGCAATTTCTTCAATTACTACTGAGCTTTGAGCTCTTGTAGTATGGACAAAAACATCTCCTTCCTCACCAATGAAGGTGGAAAGAGAGAAGTCTAAATTCCTCAAGGGATCTTCAACAGGCTCTAGAGAAGGTGCATTTTCATCTGAAAGTAGAATGGTCTCTTATTCTTTGTCAGCAGCTGGGGATGAATCAAAGGGTGACTTTGGGGATTGCACATGTGATGGAGATGGAGAAGATGCCGGAGTTGCTTCTTTGGATGGCACTTGGATGTTTTCTTGATGGAGGGGAGGTATGGGCTCATCTGAGCTGAGTTCCTCAATCATTTTGTTGATGTCATCAGTGGTGGAGAGAAGTGTTTCTAGAACCTGGGCATCTGAATGAAGTTCTTCTGAAGTAGCTTGCTGGAAGGAAGTATTTGGAGGAGGAGAAGGAATTCTGTCCTGCTGCAAAGAGGAGGTAGGCTCCCCCTCAGCTGCTGCACTAGATGTGCCAACAACATGATGAAGAGGGGAAGATGGGTTCCTTTCCTCTTCAGTCTGGTGCTCATGGGCCTTAGCTTCCTATACTGGATTCTGCAACTTCAACTCCCATCTTTGAGTAGATGAAATAGAGACTTTCTTCATATGATGTATGATGGAGCCTTTGGAAAAATTAAAAACTATAGGATTAATTTCATGTAACATTAAGGAAATTATCCTGGCATAGTTTGGAGCCTTAATGCTCTCTCTAATTTTGTCCAGTATCAACATTCCAAACTGAAACCTTTTTCTGCAGATGATTGTTTTCATGATGTCAAAGAGGTCATTGGTTATAAAGTTGATAGAGTTTGTCCTGCACAAGTGTACTTTTCCAATGATATCTACTAGTAACTTGCTTTCTGGGTTAAGATCTGGCCTTCTGATGGAAGTAACTTCAGATGAGATGCCACAAAAATTACATGTTCTGTCATTTTCTTCATTGATGATCTCATCTTCCGCATCTACTATAGGCATTTTCAGAAGATTAGAAACAGAAGTCTTGGTTAGTTTTACCTTGATTCCCTTTACTCTGGACTTCAAAACCCTACCGTTTCCCCTGACTTTAACATTCTTAAAGAACTCTTCAACTTCTGGAAACAAGATTCTGCACGGTTCCTGGAGAACGAAACTTAGACATGCTGTGTCGAGAAGGATTAGCAAATTTCTGAAGTCGTCAGAGAGCTCTGTGATTCTGGCAGCTACTAACTCACTACCCACTCCTATCTTCGACGACGGCGCCATAATCTTCACTGACCGATGATTCTTTGATTAGAAGAGGAAGAAGATGGCGACGAGCTCTGTAGAAGCGGCGGAAGGCGAAGAGTCTTTCGAGAGAGAGAAGGATTGAACTCGAGTAGATTCTTGAAATCCGAAATTTCTATTTATATAACCCTAGTAATTATGATAAGGAGTCTAATGACGCTAAGTTATACCTTAGTTAGCGGCGGATAGAACTGGATTTTCAAAATTGAAAAAAATTGAAATGAAAAGAGAAAATGACGGGTCATTTCTCGAGTGGAACTTCAGTACTCGAGTGATGGAATGGAAGTACTCGAGAAGTGGTATGACGGTACTCGAGTGGTCAGAGTCTGCTTCTCGTGATGAAGTATAGTACTCGGGTGATTACACTCGAAAGACTTACTTATTTCTCGAGAAGTCAGAAAAGCACTCGAGTAGTCAATTTATAGTTCTCGAGTAGTCATTCTTTAACTCGAGAAATAAAGTCCACTTAGAGAAATTTCTAACCTTTTTGACTAGTCCTTGTATCCTGAGCTGTGAACTAGGTCCATCTTGTCTATCCTTCTATATTGAGCATACCAAGCTCTATTTTGAAGAAACTATACTTGGTCTCGTCTAGGGGCTTTGTGAAAATATCTACAACTTGCCTATCTATTGGAACATACTACAGATCTATGTCTCCATGCTTCACATGCTCCCGAATAAAATGGCATCTCAGCTCTATGTGCTTTGTCCGGCTGTGAGAGACTGGGTTGTTGGCTATTGTAATTATGGTTGAAGAGTCACAAAACATTGGAATGTTCTGAAACTTCATGTTGTAGTCTTCAAACTGATTCTTTATCCATAGCAGCTGTGCACAACAATTGCCGACAGAGATATACTCTGACTCATCTGTTGAGATTGCAGCACAGTTCTGCTTCTTACTACTCCAGGAAATGAGGCTTCTTCCAAGGAATTGGCAAGTCCCGAAAGTGCTTTTCCTATCATCTTTGCTACCTGCAAAATATGCATCTGAAAAACCAATTAGCTCGTTGTCATTACTTCTTGGGTACCATAAGCCAAGATTTGGTGTATCTTTAAGATATCTCAAAATCCACTTTGGGCAACATAGTTAGATTCCTTATAGTTCACTTGGAATCTAGCACATACACATGTTGAAAACACTATATCAGGTCTACTGGCAGTAAGGTAGAGCAAGGATCCAATTATGCTTCTGTACTTGGTTTCATCAAAAAGTTTCCCTTTCTCATCCTTGTCTAGGGACATAGCTGAACCTATTGGAGTCCTCATAGAGGTTACGTTCTCTATTCCGAATTTCTTAATTAGCTCTTTGGTGAACTTAGTCTGCTAGATGAAAATTCCATCTTCATATTGTTTCACTTGAAGCACTAAGAAATACTTCAACTCTCCCATACTGCTCATTTCAAACTTACCTTGCATAAGTTTTGAAAAATTTTTGCAGAGGTTGTCGTCGGTAGAGCCAAAAATAATGTCGTCGACATAGATTTGCACTAGCAAAATCTTGCCTTTTATTTTCCTAAGAAATAATGTCTTATCTATCTTTCCCCTTGTGAACTTGTTCTCAAGAATAAATCTAGATAGCGTCTCATATCAAGCTTGAGGAGCTTGTTTTAGACCATATAAAGCTTTTTGTAATAGGTAAACATAATTAGGAAAGTTAAGATCAATGAAACTTGGGGGTTGTTCCACATACACTTCTTCCTTTATGTCACCATTAAGGAAGGCGAACATCACGTCCATCTGATAGACAGTGAATCCCTTAAGTGCAGCATACGCTAGGAACAACCTGATTGCCTCCAGTCTTGCCACCGGAGCATAAGTTTGGTCGAAGTCGATTCCTTCTTCTTGATGATATCCTTTGGCAACGAGTCTGGCCTTGTTCTTTATGATCATTCCATCCTCGTCCATCTTATTCCTGTAGACCCACTTCATCCCGATGACGTTCTTGCCTTTGGGTCTTGGAACAAGTGTCCATACTTTGCAACGCTTGAACTGATTTAACTCTTCTTCCATGGCCATAATCCATGAAGCATCTGAGTTTGCTTCCTCAATCTTCTTTGGTTTAACCTGTGAGAGAAAGCTCAAATAGAGATTTTCATTAGTAGTACCTCTACGAGTTCTGACACCATCTCGGGGATCTCCGATGATTTGGTCCATGGGATGATCCTTCAGATATCTGAGCTCTAGAGTCTTTGTATCTGGAGCTTATTCAATCACCGGAATGACTTCATAAACTTGAGTGATTTCTTCATCTTGGTCATCTACCTCTCCAATAGGGGTTTTGGAGTGGTGATCTTGATGAACTTTTCACCTTTATCTTCATTCGGTTCATCTAAGCAAATTTCTTTCAACTTTGTACCTGCATATTCAATGAACACACTAGAAGAGTTGCCTTGCAGCAAGCTCGTCACATCAAATACAACATGTATAGATTATTCAACCACCAGGGTTTTCTTATTAATATCCTATATGCCTTAATATGGCTACTATATCCTACGAAAATACCTTCAAAACTCTTTTCACTAAATTTGGTAGTATGATACTTACCGTTGTTAAGAACGAAGCATTTATATCCAAAGATTCTAAAGTATGATACAGTCGGCTTTCTGTCCTTTATAAGTTCATAAGGCGTCTTATTGTGGTTCTTGTTTATGAGTGCTCGATTTTGCATGTGGCATGCAGTGTTGACGGCTTCAGCCCAGAAGTACTCTAGTAGTGAGGCATCACTCAACATAGTCCTGTAGGCCTCTATGAGTGTTCTATTCCTTCTCTCAGCTACTCCATTTTGCTGAGGAGTTCTAGAAGAGGAAAACTCATGAAAGATACCTAGGCTTTCACAAAATCCTCTCATGGCCCCAGACTTGAATTCAGTTCCATTGTCACTTCTGATTTTGACTACGGAACAGTTATATTCATTCTGGATCTGTCTGACAAAATTTTTAAAGACATCGAAGGTATCTGACTTATGTTTCAGAAAGATCACTCACGTAAAGCGTGAATAGTCATCAATAATAACCAATGCATAATCCTTACCTCCTAAACTTATAACCTGTAGTGGACCGAACAAGTCCATATGAAGCAGATGTAAACACTTATTAGAGTCTTTTCCTATTATGCTTTTAAAAGTAGCCCTTGTTTGTTTGCCTTTCACACATGCATGATTGGGTCTATCCTTAGCGCACTTAACATTCGTGGCATCACATACTAAATTTAGAGAAAATAATTTATTAATAGTTTTAAAATTAATATGTGTTAATCTCTTGTGTCATTGGACACCAAGAGACGCACTATCTTTAACCAAAATACACACTGGTGCAGAAGAGTCTATACAAATAAAATTTAAACAAAATATATTTCTACTATGAGTACCTGATAAAATCATTTCCAAATTGGCAACGGACTTTATCAAGCACTTATCAGCATGAAATTCAACTATGTATCTTTTATCGCATAGTTGATTTATGCTTATGAGATTGTGTTCCAATCCTTCAACATAAGCCACATCTGAAAATGATGCGCTACCGTTAGAGATCATACCATAGCCTTTCGTAATTCCTCTGTCCGAACCTCCAAAGATGACCTTTGGTCTGTTCACGACGGGAGAGTAATTCTATAGAAGGCTTCTAGTCCCAGTCATATGCTGAGAGCATCCGTTGTCCAAATACCAAATGGGATTTCTGGTGGCCTTTGGACATACCTGCAATTACAAATCTGTTTGCCTTAGGAACCCAAACTTGCTTGGGTCCTTGGTCTCTAGTTAGATTACTCCCCCTACATGTATTAGCATTATGAGCGGTTTTCTAATATTATTAATTTGAGGGGTAATAAAGTTTCTGGGATTAAACCAGCAATCAATGGCAAAGTGACCAATTCTACTACAACACCAACAGTCAAACCTGTTGTATATTTGCCTAACTCCCTCCTGCTTGACTTTTGGGGAGTCTGGTCTAGCAGGGGCAGCATTCTTAGAGGTAGAACGTTCATGGTGAAGGCAATCACAAGATTTCTTCTCCGTCATAGGCTTTTCAACAATAGGTTTTACTTTTGGAGCCTTCTTGATGTTATGACCATGAATAAAAGGGTCATAGCTCTGAAGAGTGATCTCTTCATAAGGTGCCTTAAAGACACTTTCACCAAAGTTTTGAGGGCGAGTCCATCCTTGGTACCTTGACTTGGGCTCTACATAAGTAGGCATGGTGAAGTGACCGTAGGAGGAGTCAAGATCAAACTTATTAGTCGGAAAGACAACTTTCTAAAATATAGTCTAATCTTGTGGATCTTTCCCCTTTGCTTTGGCCAAAGCCTTCTTGGCCGCTTTATTCTTTCACTGAGCCTTATTTCTCCTAGAAGATTTACTAGGAGCCTCAACATGGCCTAGTCCATCACCCTTAGTCTGAGCAGAGAACTCAGCAATAAGAGGAAGAACTACCTTGGGCTTAGAGAAACCTTCAACAAGTTTCTTTTCGGCTTCAAGTAGCCCTTCCAATCCCTTGATGATTTCATCTTTTAGATCGAGGTGCTTGATAGCCTTATTGAACTCATCAACTGTAGTATCTAAGTCTTCTCTGAGTGAGTCCATCTTAACGACTTCCTCTCTCGGAGAGCTTTCTATAACCTTTAGAGACTTAATCTCTTTTGCCTGAGTTTTCATTACCTTTCGACATTTGTTGTAGGCCTTGATCAACTCCTTATACTGGGTCATGAGTTCAGACTCATCGTCAGAAGAGCTGTCCTCATGATTATGATCAGAGACATCAGACTCAGAGAGAGGTGTGTGAGATTTTACCTCCCCAGTAAATGGGGCTCTTTTTCTTCGTCAGTATGTGTCATGAGCCCAATGTAGGCTTCCTCTTTATCACTTGACTCAGATGAGTCAGTATCGCTGAGGGTTTTGCCCTTTTTGGCTACAAGGCTTCTTTCTGTCTTCTTCTTATGATAAGAAGACTTCTTTTCCTCTCTTTGGCCACCCTCTTTCTTCTTATTGGGGCAGTCAGCAATTACATGACCTGGCTTATTACAACAGTAACAAACTATGTCAGTAGAAATATGTTTGTTCGGTTTAGACTTATACCTGTCGTGACTACTTAAGCCCTTCTGTCATCAATCACCATCATGTCGTGATCTTCTGTATGAGGCATCCTTGCCTCTCCATTGTTTTTTATTGTTCAAGAATTTCTTGAACTGTCTTGAGAGAAGTGAGAACTCTCCTTCAGATAGCTCTGAGCCTGAAGTACTTGGCTTAGATTATTCTTCTTCACTTTCTACTTGTGCAGGGGCAGGTGAAGCAGCTTTGCCCTTCCTTGAGTTGTCTGCCTTCAGAGCGACAGACTTCTCCTTGGGAGTGAATCGACTCTTCTCTTCTTCAGCTTTTCTGGAATTAATTTGCAGTTCATAGGACATCAGCTTTCCAAAGAGGTTCTGAGGATCAGTCTCAGCTAGCTTGTCAAATTCTCTGATGGCATAGACTTTGTTCTCCCATTCCATGGTTAGGGACCTCAGAAACTTGTCGTTCAGCTCTCCAGTGGTGAATACCCGGCCATATACTCTTAGGCCGTTGACTATCTTGAAGAAATTCTCAAAGGTGTCAGCAATAGTGTCCTTGGGTCCTTGCCGGAAGGCTTCATACTTCTGATTCAGAAGGGATCTTCTATCATCTCTTACTTCTTCAGTACCTTCCATCAAGATGATCAGAGACTGCCACATCTCCTTAGTAGATTGGCAGTGAATCAAGTTCTGCAGTATTGAATCATCGACTGCACTTGCTATGATATTTTTGTCCTTCTTGTCTAAATAGACAAGTGCAATCTCATCTTTGTTGAGATCCATAAACTTCTTAGGAACTTGTATTGTAGCATCTATAGTGGAGACGATCATGGGAACATAAGGACCTTCTTCAACAATAATGAAGATCCTTGGATCCACAAATTCCATAAAGAATTTTATTCTTTCTTTCCACATCGCAAAATTATTCTTTGTGCACAAGGGAAGATTGGCAAAATCCTTGGCTCTATCCATGCTTGAATAACTCAAAGACAACTTGGGGCAGATCTGATCAAGGTGTTAACCTTCTAGTGATCAACCTCGCTCTGATACCAATTGAAAGTGTTCAGTTGTCTACCTAAATCACCTAGAGGGGGGTGAATAGGTGAGTTGTGCGTCTTTTTGCGTAATAAAAATTTAGAGATATATGCACACAATTATCAACCAAGCAATCACAGATCACAAAAGATTTATAGTGGTTCTCCAACCTTGGGTACATCCACTTTACCTCACCGATCTAGCAAAGCACTAGACTCGGCTACTCCACTATCTTGGATTGAAAACCAATCCTACGCCTCGGAACAAAGTTCCTATAATCTCGATTCACAACACGGATCTACACTCGGAAGATAAAACTTCCTACAACTCGGAGACAAAAAGAGCTCCTACACTCAGAGAGAAATCTCCTACAAGAAATAAATTGAGAGTATTTGAAAATACACACAATAATTCTTAGATCTGGAAACAGTCGACCTAGGTCTTCTTTCTTTGAACTGCGGCTTTATCAGAAAGGTTGAAGAAGAAACTCAGCACGATCTAGATCTGAAATTTCTTTAACTGACATGATCCGAGAGATGATGAGGTGTTGAAGAGTAATCTCGATCTGTAAGTCGACCTTGATCTGAATCTTCTTGAATGCAGGCCCTAGGCGATTTGCACGATGAAGATCGGCGGCTGCTTCTGTTTTTGGAAAGAGAAAACTAAGATTCAGAGACTTAGAATATTTCTTTGACAGCTTGTTAGGGTTAGTCGAAATGACAAGACCTTATATAAGATCTCCCTAACGGTCATATTTAGTCTTAATGACGTACACGTGGATCAATCACGTCAAGGTATCAAAAATTAGATCTGACAAGACTTAGGAATCTTTCTAGAAAAGTTCAGCATTTCGCGAGTAATAAGTAAATTACTCGAGTGCTAAGACTAGCTCTCGAGTGGTTGGCTCTGACTACTCGAGAAGAGCTAATTCTGGAAAATTTGAATCGATGAAGTAAATCACTCGAGTGGTTAATGGATCACTCGAGTGCTATACTTACTTCTCGAGAGGTAGACAGAACTTCTTGAGAGCTTGGACTTGGAGAGAATTCTGGACAAGAATCTGATCACTCGAGTGCTGAAGCTGAACTACTCGAGTAATAAACAAACTACTCGAGTACAAATGAATTTCACTCAAGTGGTCTAAGAACTTCTCCAGAACTGACTTCTGTCACTCGATATAATCTTCTCAACTACTCGAGTACTCAGCTAGACTACTCGAGTACTTGACTTAGAAAATTTTCTGAGACATAAATAACATAACTCGAGAAAGAGAGCTTATCTACTCGAGTACTGGACTTGGTTTCTCGAGTGAAAATAAGATCCACTTTAGAACCACTTCCATAATCGAGATGTAAACTGAATCTTCTCGAGTGCTGCTAAGTATTTTACTCGAGTACAAAAAGGACTACTCGAGTATGATACTTAGAATTTTCTCAGCTTTATGGATTTGACTTCTTCATCCCAAACAACATCCAATCTTCAACTATTAGTCCATGTGCTTGAATAAGAAGTGTATCCCAATAGAAAGGCTATACATGGGTCAACACCTTGGATCACACAATGAGGAATTACATTGTATGGTCCTATATTTGATGACCCACTATAGACTGACAGTGGTTTACACTTAGCAATGTATCCTGCAAACACATAACTAGAAAAGAGATCAAATACAAACTAATTCATCTTAGTTCAAGGGTGACTTCATTTAAATCCAGGTGATTGTAGATACAATACCCAACAGTCATGTCGGCGGCCGGGGAAGGGGCGGCCCGGCGACCGGGGAGGGGACCGCCCGCCCCCGGCAAGGTGGGTCTCGCGGCGGTTTTCCCATTACGCATAATTAGATCGACGTGCGGGGGATTGGGCGCGGTGATCGCGCGCGCAGTCGATCCCATGATCCCTCTTTCTTTGAGATGGAGATCATGGGTGTGCGGTTATGTGCACAACCAATTTCTAAAAAATGGGGGTCATCCCCAACAATACTCATACTTGCATCACAATAAATACACATTGAAATGAATATGATTATAACATCTCTTGACACCCTAACATTTCATGATCACACTCACACTGCAACATAATTAAGCATTTAAGCCAAAATGAATTCCAAAAAATATACTGTATGTGTTCCTAGTTGGATGTTTGACACTAATATCAAAGTATGAATCACAATGGAGTACTCGCAATGAAAAAAAAATCACAATGGACAACTTTGTTGTTGTATGGTGATTGGGCGGTCTGGCGGTTTGTTCCTGACAGCTTGGAGACCGCGCGGTCTGGCAGTTTGTCTCCAGCGGTTTGGAAACTGAGTTATTGCTGATTGGTGACTGGGCAGTCTGGTGGTTTGGCGCAGGCGACTTGAAGACCGGGCGGTCTAGCGGTCTAATCTTGCGGCTTGTGTTCTCTTATTTTTGTTTTCGGGGGGTTAGCCTATTCGTCTAACCGCGCGGCTTGTGTGGTCTGTTTGTTTATATCTGATTGTTATTAGTCCCACATTGTTTATTTGTGTTCTCTCATCTCTCCACCATTCTATAAAAGGGAGGTTATACATTTGTAATAGATCTCTTTTTTGGTAATAAAATTTCTATTATACCAAATTTTCTATCTTTTCTCTCTTGTTTTCACATGGTATCAGAGGACTCGATATTTTCCACCTGATTCTGTGAGCTACTTTTGTCCGTGCGGTTTGCCTTTTTCTTCTTGCGGCCTGTTCACGCGGCTTCCCTTTCCTCTTAGCCTCTTCCTTATGGGCGCGTCCTCTTAGATCCCTTTAACAACTTGTCTTGTCGGCTGTTTTTGCGGTCTATCACGCCCTGTCACGACCTGTCTTTGCGGTCTATCTGCTCCCTGCTCTCTCTTGCTTTCGCGAGGACTCTTCTGTGTTCGTGTGGTTTTCCTTCTCGCAACCCATTTTTCCTTCCTTTTCGCGTCGCTTCCTCTCTATTTGGGAGGCCTATTTGATGTTCGCTCAGTCTTCTTTTGGTTCACGCGACTTTTCTACTATTCCTATCCGCTCGACCTTATTTCTGCCAGCGTGGCCTTGCTTTTTCTCGTGCGGCCTGTTTTCTGCTCGCGCGACCTATTCTCTGCTCGCACGGTTTCTCTTCTATGGCTCTCTCCGATATATCTACCACTACTACTCGCGTGACCCATCCTCCTCCTACTCCTACTCCTTCGGGCAACCTTGGCACCATTTCAAAACTCATCAGTTCCAACTACCCGGATTGGAGTGTCTCTTTCACCTTTCTTCTTCACTCACAATGCAAATGCCATCATCTCACCGATGACCCTCCTCCTCTAGAGTCCGATCTTTTTGATGATTGTGATGTTAGCGACGCTCTTGTTCGCACGTGGCTGTCAAACGGCCTTTCTGATGAGTGCCTCCCCGTCATCCGTCATAATGAAATGGTTAAGGCTGCTTGGCTTCATCTTGTCGCTCTCTACTCAAAGGGGGCTCAGACGTCCCGCATCTATACTCTGTATGCGGACCTTTTTTCCCGTCCCTCCATGTCACCTACTGCTGCTTACCAACAAGTTCAGGCTCTCGGAGCCGAGATTCTTCAAAATCGCCCCTTCTCTGAGGATCTGGCCGAGCAACAAAAGCACTTCCAAGAGCTTCTAGTTGTGTGTTATCTTCTGCGACTTCCTGAGTCTTATGACATGATCCGTCAACAGATCCTTGGCGAAGCAGACTCTCCCACCTTGGATGTAATTGCTGCTCGCATCGTCGCGGTTACCTCTCTACTTCAACGTCCATTGTTATCCTCCCCTCCTGCACCAGAAAAATATGCTCATCACATTCAGTGGAGTGGCTCTGGTGGCCACAGCCACCAATCCGGTGGACGTGGTCCTTCCCGCTTTCTATGCTCTCACTGTGGCTGCACCGGCCAAACGGCTGATCGCTGCTGGAAGAAATATCCTCATCTTTGCCCCTCAAAGGATGCTTCCACCTCCTCTTCGAAGCATTCCGCCTCGGTGGTCACATCCTCGGGTAGTGCCCACATCATTAGTCAAGATAAATGGTTGATCGACTCTGGTGCTACAAATCATATGACCGGGAATCCTCAGTGTTTTTCTCTCCTAGAAACACATGATCGATTGCCCTCGGTCTTTATTGCGGACGGCTCTCCCTCATCGATCAATGGGATGGGAGTGGTTCAAGTCACTCCGTCTCTTCGCTTGACAGATACTCTCTATGTGCCCAAGTTTCCTTGCAACTTATTATTTATTACTTCTCTATGCAAGCCACTACAGTGTTTAGTCACAGTCACTCCTACTTCTTGTTCTTTTCAGGATCCGGGATCCCAACGGACGATTACTACTGGGACTGAGAGCGGCGGCCTCTACTTCCTCGGTAACATTTCTGCACTGTCTACCTTCTCCTCCTCTACCAACCTTCTGCAATGGCATCTTCACCTTGGTCATCCTCCTCCACCGCTTCTTCGTTAACTTCTGCCCCACCTACCTCCGCAGAGTTATCCTCTCAACTATAACGCATGTCATCTTGGCAAGCATCATTGCTCCTCCTTCCAACCAAAGCAAGGTTGTGGATCTTCCCGTCCGTTTGATTTAGTTCACTTCGATGTTTGGGGCCCTGCTCCTACCCTCACCATAGGTCGGGGTAGTTCATATTTTGTAACTTTTGTTGATGATTTCTCGCGTTGTACGTGGGTATATCTTTTAAAAGATCGCTCCGAATTATTCTCTGTATAGACATATTTTTATTTTATGATTAAAACTCAGTTTGATGTCTCTATTAAAATCTTGCTCTTTGATAATGCCAAAAAATATCTTAGTCATGATTTTTCTTCTTTCTGTATGCAAAACAGGATTGTTCATCAAATAAGTTGTGTCTATACCTCCCAATAAAATGGAGTGGCGGAACGCAAAAACCATCACCTCCTTGATGTTGCTCGCACTCTGATGACACAAATGCAGGCTCCTCGCTCCTATTGGGGCTATGTCGTTCTCATCTTTTACTATCTCATCAATCGCATTCCCTCCACAGTTCTCTATGGTCAAACCCCATTCTCCATTCTCTCTCCGGGCAAGGATCTATTTCCTCTCCCTCTACGTATATTTGGGTGCACGACCTTTGTGCATGCTCCTTCCACCACTCATGACAAACTCTCCCCACGTACCACTAAATGTGTCCTTTTGGGTTACTCTACCACTCAAAAAGGTTATTGTTATTTTGACCCTGTTCTTTGCAAGCAGTTCGTCTCGTCGGACGTAACCTTCTTCGAAAATGCGTCCTATTTCTCTCATGAATCCTCTTTTCTTCCTGACGCTCCAGCTTCTCTTACAAACATTTCTCCTCCTACCGTCCCCTCCGTCACGTCTACACCTACAAAGATTTATCCTCCTCCATTGTGTCCACTGTCTCCTCCTCCTCTATCTCCGCCTCCGTTGTCTTCCTATTCTCCGCAGCCATCTCTCTCTACTCCTGGGCTCGCTCTCTCTGCCACGGATGCTCCATATACTAAGGAACACACAGACCTGGATCTTCTCATTGCTCTTCGCAAAGGGGTGCGTGCATGTACCCAACACTCGCTTGCTGCAGTTTTCCTATGCTCGTCTTACTCCTTCTTACAGGACCTTTGTATTGGCTATCTTTACCACTGCTACTCGCCGCACATACCAGGAAGCCCTTTATGTTCCTCATCGGAAGGCAGCCATGAATGAGAAAATTGCCACCCTGACTGAGCGGGGTACATGGACCCTTGTTCCTCCTCCATTGGGCACCGATATTGTTGGATGTCGCTGGGTATTTGTTGTGAAGTTCCTCCCAGACGACAGCGTGGATCGTTACAAGGCACGCTTGGTCGCTAAAGGCTTCACTCAGGCTTATGGTGTGGATAACTTTGACACCTTCTCTCCTATTTCTCGTCTCAGCACTATTCGGGTTCTCCTCTCTGTGGTCGTCAACAAGGATTAGCCCATTTCCCAACCGGATATCAAGAATGCATTTATCTATGGTGATCTTCAATAAGATGTCTATATGGAGCAACCTCCTAGGTTTCTTTCTCATGGGGAGACACGGGTATGCAGGCTGAAGAAGACCACCTATGGCCAAAAGCAAAGCCCACGGGTTTGGTTTGACAAGTTTAGTAGCATTGTGGCGGCCGTGGGTTTTACAATAAGTTCTACCGATCACTCATTTTTCATTCGCAAAACCTCCCTGGGTCTGGTGGTTCTTGTCGTATATGTGGATGCTATTCTTCTGACTGGAGATGACCAGGCTGGGGTAGCCTTGACAAAGAAACATCTTCGTCAACACCTAGTCACAAAGGATATGGGCTCCCCAAAATACTTTTTGGGGATAGAAATCTCTCGAAATTCCAACTCCTTGGTTCTCTCCCAACGTAAGTATGCTCTTGATCTTCTAAAAGAAACAGGGTTGAATGGAGCCAAACCTGTCTGATGCCCTATGGCCACTGGAGAAGATAAAACCTGGACAGATGACTCGCCTCCTCTATCAAATGTTACGAGGTACAGACGTCTGATTGGCAAACTCATTTATCTTACAGTAACAAGACCCGACATCTCCTACGTTGTAGGCAAGGTTAGTCAGTTCATTCCAGCTCATAGGGAGTGCCATCTATAGTCTGCCCTGAGGATATTGGAATATATTAAAGCAGCGCCAGGTAAAGGACTACTCTTTCAGAAGAATGGTCATTTAAAGGTAGAAGCGTACTCGGATTCTAGCTATGCTGATGAAAAAGGCGATCGCAAGTCCATATCGGGCTTTTGCACTTTTGTGGGGGAAAACCTTGTGTGCTGGAAGAGCAAAAAACAGTCTGTTGTCTCCAGGTCTAGTGCAGAAGCGGAATATCGAAGTATGACGTCGACCACGTGTGAGTTAAAGTGGTTACGGGCTCTCATGCTTGACTTAGGAGAGGTCTACAACTATTCTATACCTATGTTCTGCGACAACAAGGCCGTTATATATATCTCCAAAAATCTGGTCTTTCATGAGAGAACAAAACACATTGAAGTCGACTATCATTTTATTGGGGAAGAGATCTTGAAGAAACAGATTTGTACTCTGTTTGTTACCTCCGACAACGAGTTAACAGATATCTTCACCAAGCCTATGTTCGCTCCCCTTTTTCACATTTACAACAAGCTGGGCATAAATGATATATATGCTCCAGCTTGAGGGGGAGTGTTGTTGTATGGTGACCGGGCGGTCTGGCGGTTTGTCTTTGGCGGCTTGGAGACCACGCGCTCTGGCAGTTTATCTCCAGTGGTTTGGCAGCTGAGTTGTTGCTGATTGGTGACTGGGCGATCTGGTGGTTTGGCGAAGGCGACTAGAAGACTGAGTGGTCTAGTGGTCTAACCTTGCGGCTTGTGTTCTCTTATTGTTGTTGTCGGGCGGTTAGACTATTCGTCTAACCACGCGGCTTATGCGGTCTGTTTGTTTATATCTAATTGTTATTAGTCTCACATTGCTTATTTGTGTTCTCTTATCTCTCCTCCATTCTATACAAGGGAGGTTATATCTTTGTAATAAATCTTTTTTTTGATAATAAAATTTCTATTATACAAAATTTTCTGTCTTTTCTCTCTTGTTTTCACAAACTCAACTCTTAACTGAAATCACAACACATTTAATCAAAAGGTTTTCGGACAATTGCTAAAATGACAAAATGCAACAAGAAAATTCCAATTTTAATTGGAGTAATAAAAGTGAGTGAGTTTTATTAATTTTAGCAAACCTAGATTGAAATGTTAGGATTTTCGGCCACTTCAAATTTAGGGTTTTCGGCCAATAACAGGTAGCAGCGCTGGACATGAAAAAAAACCACATATCATAGGTCGCCAGTCACTAGAAGCATAAAATTGGAAGATGAATTAACGTTGAATGGGGGAACCAGAAAAGACACCCTCGAACCAAATGTTGTAGCCCTAGAGCTTCAAAATAAGAAAAGAAGTTTGGAGGAGGCGGTGCCAGGTCAAAAAGAGTGAATCAGCGGTGTCACTGTCGGCCAAGATGGCTTTCATCATCGACTTCGGTAGCAGGGAGGAGTGGGTTCGCTCGGGCGGTATCGCGAAATGGAAAAGAGGTTGCATGGGAGAATTGACGTGTGATTAAGCTTCTTAGGATCAATATTTTTAAAACCTTTATTTAATAATTTGATGTGCCAATACAAAAATAACATCTCTTATTAGAGAGTCCTACCATATGGGCAAGATACGTTTGTTATGGGTAGGGGCGGCTCCAGAAAGTTTGACTATGAGGGGGTCAATCCTAAGGCGGAGAAATTTTTTTTGATGATCAATGTCTATACCAAAATTTGCACATGTAAGATATTACAATTTGGTCACAAAAAAGAATTATTTCTAATTACAGTTTATCTATTTAGAGACATCAGTGCTCTATCTTTAATCAACTTTTAGACCAAATGAAATGTTGCGTGGTGCTGACCTGATCTTGGTTGTAGTACACATAATATTAACTTTTCAATAATCTGAAATTTTGGAATGTAAAGAGTATCAACAATTCCAATTTGATTTGTTTATTCAAGTATTCAGATTAAATGTTGGTGTGATGAAATAAATAAATTCAAAAAATATATATATTGATTGTAATGAAAATAGTTAAGATAACCTCCTTGCTCCAAAGTATGGGTTATAATAAAATTGTAAAAGTGTTATAATCTATATTTAATCATTCAACTAACCTCATTGTCATCATCATTCATCAACACAGGGGCGGAACTAGGATTTACGCTCCGCCGGGGTACAATACATTTAAATAAAAAAATATTTAAATATTCTGAAAGGGAGGGTGACAACATGGCCGCCCACCCCTTGCCGCCCCCATATTAAGGGGCAGCCGCACAGGTGGTGTAACATCCCCTTTTCTACTAGGCCCCTAAAACTTAGATTAGGTTAGGACATGTGGTGGGTGTATGGGGTTAGGCTAGGTTTGACCCAAGGAGTTAGGGTGGATTCACATAGGGCCCACTATAGGGTTCAAGTCAAATTAGGTCAAACTAGCCCAAAATGCAATCATAGGTACACATTGACACCACCACCATGCTACTAACAATAAAAACAATCTAAGTGGACCAAAGCCACATCATTGGGTCAACCATTGACCCAAGTTGACTCAAGTCAACCCTAACTCTAAAATTGGTAAAACCCACACCTATAGGCCCAATTAGCCCAAGTGGGGCACCACCATGGCCCAACCCATGTTGGGTGGTGTCATAAGGTCCATGACCATCAAGTGGGGTCAGCCCACTCATCATGTTGACCAAGTCAACCTAAAAAGTCAATAAGTCAACATATAGCCTAAAGAAGAAAAAGGAAGGCCAAGCTCATTCCCCATGGGCTAAGCCCAAGAGCCAAGGCTCATGACTAGCCCATGTGCTCATTTACAACCTCTACCCTTTGAAATTGGAGGGTAGTGACATACAAAGGGGCAATTTAGGAATTTAGGCTAAAAGAGGAGAGAGAAGGGAGGAAAATGGGGATTAAGGCCATGTGGCCCTCCTCCTCTCTTCCCAAGCCCACATCTGAACCCCAATAATAATTCCCAGCCTTTCCAGCCCAACTCCATGACACATGGCAGTCATGGTGAAGCATCCAATGTTTGGCCGAAATCCCCCTTATTCAAAACTACACAACCAGCCAACCCCACCCCCATTTGACCTGACCATCAGCTTCAGAATGCCGAGAGGAGTGGAATTCGAGATCTGGATCGAAGATTTTGGTGGAGAAACGAGTTCGGGAGCAAGCTCGCCGGAGAGGAGAAATTCCATGGCCAACCACCGTCGATGCCGTCGTCGGGCTCCGATTAAGGTCTGTTTCTCCTCCCCTCCTCTGTGCTAGATTTTTAGATCAAATAGGAAAGACATCAGGCTCAATTGAGCCCTATCCAATGTGAGAATTTCATGGATTTTTAATGAAGCACGGGTTCGCCGGAAACCGCCACCTCCGGAGGCCAAGTCGCCGCCAAACACTTGCCCCCACCTCAATCGAGGTGGTGGTGGTGGTGGCTGGCCGGGGAGGTGGCCGGATGGCCGGTAAACATCAAATGAAGTTGCTACAGGCGGGATACATCTAGACCATCGACTGGTTGGATAAGATGAAGGGATGCCACTCATTTTAAATGTATTAAACTATAATATGTAATTATTTAAATGTTTATTTCTGTCACATTATTACAGTCACCTTTCATGTTAAATTTAGGCCTCTTAGAGGAATTTCTAGAACTAGTGTACAACATGAAAAAGGTAAATCTAGGTCTCATCTTCAATTTTAGATCTTAAAGTTTTCGTTTGGAGGAGTAGAGCTCCCTGTAGGTCCATTTTACCAAGACTGGTCCTAGGCTAGGGCAGATCTTTAAATTAGTGCCCAAGCCAAACCCTAGGTCCACATGACCTGAGATTTCGGTCATGCATGTGACTATATCATACTTAGGTACTGACCAAAAATGGAATTTTTTGGAAAGTGTTTTTCCATAGTTTTTGGAGAAATATCATTTATTGAATTAATTGAATTTTTGAAGATCTACAACTCCAAATGCCCCCAAATTTGGGTGGCATGGACATTGGGTCATTAGATTACCATGGTAGAAATTTTAGGCCATTGTGACCTCTGCATGTTTGGGAAATCTAACATGCATGATGAAGGTATATTAAAATTTGGTGTGCCTATAGTAGAAATGGAAAAATGAGAGTTTAGCCCATTTGGACAAATCCATGTCCATGAAACTCTGTACAGAGGCTTATAAGGATTAATTACACCTCCCATAGGAAGGATTGGATTTTTGGGATCAAAAATCCCATCAAATAGATTTATTAGAAATCAGGTCCATTTGGAAATATAAATTTGAAAATAGGGCAATTACTTTATTAAATTTTGAAACTCTGTCATAAGCCCTAGTAGGACATCCTACAACTCTGAAAAATTTTATGAGCTTGTTTGGAAACTTTACTTTGAATTTTTAGTAGAATTACCTTATTGCCCCTTTTGAAAATTAATTAAAAGTAAAGGAAATTATTACTGGAAAATGAGGATAAAATTCATACATCTTAATTATGTGATTAGAATCCTGTGTAATTATTTTAGAATTTATGGGTGATTATGTAGGTTGAAAACTCATGTAGTAGTATTTTGGTACTATTATTATTATGGAATTTTGCTAGGTCAAATCATTGGTTAGGATCATCAAATTCTGTATGTTGTTTTCTTATATCAATATTGACCTTCAGTAATTTTCCTAGAATTTTTGGTTATATAATTGATGTACTTCATTTGGAAAATGGTTTAATTATTATTTTAATCTTAAATGGAAATTATATTGAAATTTAAATGGAAAAATTATGATCCCTGACAGGCAATCATATTTAACCTAGTTGAACACCAGGAAAATTTCTTAGGTATGTGGACTCATTGGATTTAGTACATCATGCACAATGTGACTTAGGTCACTTGATTAAAAGATTTAATTTAGGGTCTTAATTACTTAGAAAAATGGTGAAATCATAAATGATCAACACCATACACCATACCAACCCATGATAATTAATTAGGGGCATTTGGCCCAAGGAATTGGAAGTCCTATTATACGAGTTAGTATTAGGTCATGGGTTGCACTTAGCAAAAGTAGCAGGTATTACTGGGACCCACATGAGATACGATAGAAGGTTGAGTTGATAACCATATTGGGAAGACAAACCCTGGTTGGTGTCTAATAGTTCACTTCATAGTATCGAGTGATAGAGTGCAAAACCCTAAGGACAGTTGCTAGAACGGAGACCGGCGGAAGACCGCCGATTCCATAATAATATCCTAAGTCATGAGGTTTGTTCCAGAGTAACAACGAGAGCTGGATATGGATCATGAGTAGACATTAATAAAAGTAAATATCCTTGCAAAAAGAAACTTTGGGCTTCCAATCCCATCTTAATTCCTAGTGCTCATGAGACCCCTTCATTGGGCATACCCTGGGCAATCATGGGATTAACCCTAAATTGCTAGATATAACAAACATTAGACAAGAGTAATCTAATAGGCTAAGACAACATGGTAAAATTATCACCCGTGAAGGGTTGGAGGGATTCAGAACTAAGTCATTGATATGCAATCTCACCCATGATGGGTTGGAGGGATTCAGGACGGGTTGGTCCTGCGAGCTAGAGGCTCGGGAATATGACATCAGGACGGGTTTGGTTTTGCGAGCTAGAGGCTCGGGTTGAGATACCCTGCATGTGCATAGAAACAAAACTAGTGTCGGGTCATGCGGTACTGGGTCAATCGTCACACCGATACCAATACGGTGACTCAGGTGAGGTGTGAGAGTTTGAGGGGCCAGTAGGTTATTTATACTGCGGTCTGGAGGACAATCCCCGAAAAATCACACCCGACCAAGAAAGTCTGGCAGTTGGCCAGCATTAGTACGCAGCGTTGAAATCGAAAAATCGGTCTCGAGGAGTTTACCCTTGGGGAAGGGGTGATCACGCACCTACTTCTCCCCTATAAACTAGATAGCCGACAACTTAGGACAAAGAACAGACCCAAGGCTCTAACACGGAGGTCCCACCACACACCCGAAAGATCTTAGAGCACTTCCCCTTCTTAGCCAAGTGCTGAAGCTAAGGTACCTCAGAAAGCGCTAGAAGACTGGGCATAAGTAAGCATGTCTTTCTGAGGTACCCCCTGGGTCCTATTTATAGGATTCTGAAAACGACCTACAAATAGCCAACCTCCGCTTCTCTGGGGGGATAGGGGCAGACCAATGGGGCCAATATTATGACATACATCACTGCGAAAACCTGGGCGAGCTGCCTCCTGGAGGTCCTGCTCGCAAGTGGCAGATGGAGCTCGCACTCGCCTACCCCTCTGCCTAGGGAGAGTGCGAGCTCGAAGCCCTGCCTGCATGATGTCCACGTCCTAATCTGTCGGGTTCAGCTCCACGAACTCCGAGCTCGGCCTGATGAGTGCCGAACTCGGCCCGACCATTGCCGAGTTTGGACTCGGCACGTTGGAATTGTCGTGCATACTCCCCTGTCGAGCTCGCACGAGGCTTGGGGCGGTCTGAACCGGCCGGTCTGGCTTCTGTCGACCCACTCGCCGGATACGGGGTTGTACACAATCCCCACTCTTTGCGAGGTTAAGACAAGCTCAGAAAGAAACATCCAACCCCACAGAATTCGGCGAGTGCGACTGGAGCCAGAAAAGAATCTTGCGAAGGGGCCCACCGTCGGCTATATATACATGCGTCCATGTACCTGGCTGGCCTTTGCCATTCCCCTTGAGTCTTGCGAAGATGTCGCTCCCCAAGGAGATTCTCGAGCGAGTCGCGCGAAACCGCGCGGAAACCTCAATCTGCGTGACAAGTCTAACGGACCTCAAGGCCCCACCTCGTAATCATGCCGACTTCAGTTCGACCAAGAAGGCGAAGCCCCTCCCAAAAGATGTTGAGTCCACCTACAATGATTTCAAGGCATCCTTGGATAACAGGACCGGTTCCTCCACTCGGCGAACTCCCGACCCTCCAGAAAAAGAGATCATCGACCTCTCCGGCGACTAGGACAGCCAGCTCCACTATGGCGAGGCCCCCATGCCACAAACCAAGTCTATCCTCGACGCGTCGCCAAGCCATGATCTCGGCATATCCCCGCGGGGGCCGCTTCCCCCTCTCGAGACCATGGGATTAGACTCGCAGAAGCCGAACACAGGGTTAGACTCGCAGAAGCCGAAGTCGCCAGCCCGACTTAATTCCCGACAGCCTTCTCCTACTCCTGCATCTGTGGGGGCAGGCAGCGAGGTCATCCCCATCCCTGGCTTTCTCTGCACCTCTCCAGAAGACCCTCGGTGTGGCCGCGGCAAGGACATTGGCTTGCTGCCTCCTCGTGTAAACCCAGAGAAACAGGGCCCACACGGTAAGTCCTCACCTTTTCCGAGTCTCGCTCGGCATTCACGGTGCTCATCTTCCGTACCTGACGTTCTTTTATTGCCTGCACAGAACCCCCTGCTGACTCTGATGTTGGCGAGTCCTCGAACCTGGCTTGCTACTCACCCATGCCCTCTCCGCACACGCTGGATGCATACCTGGATTCCGAGCTGGGGAGCCCTGAGTGGGCGAAACGGGGACATCGGGTGATGAAGCAGGTGGTACGCGAGCTCCACTTGCTGTGGAAGGACAACTTCGAGTTGTGGAGGGAGTGTGTGTGGCTCACGTGTTAGGTGAGGTTCAGTGAGGCCTTTGAGGGCGTCTTCCTCCATGCTCATGGACGAGATTGACGAGAACCTCCAAATAATTCACAGGAATCTGGGGCGACTCCGCTAGCTTCACGTGTGATGATCGGTGACGGAACCGCGAGACCGGGGTAGTTAGAAATGGCTCGCCTGGCGGGCCTACCGGTACTCGCCCCTACCCCCTTTGGTTCGCGCGTGTTGATCGATTTCATTTGCGCACTGAACAATATTTGAACCTCTTCCTGTAATAACTTAGATAATTCTTCGTTAAATCGATTTCATGTGCGTGGCGGGAGTGTGACGAACTCGCGGGGCGGCGAGTTGAGAGCGGCGAGTTGGAGCAAGCGAGCTGGACTGTCCGGCCAGCTCGGCCTTAACTTTCCTATAAATAGGCCTTCTCAATAACCCCTGTTGTTCCTTTATTGCTCTCAGACCCCCCCCCCCTCCTCTTTGTTCCCCTGCCCTTCTGTACTCGCACTTCTAATCTCGCAGTGACAATGGTGAAGACCAACCCTGACTCTGACGGCAGAACGAAGTGTGCTCGGCATTTCACTGAACATTGCTTCTTCGAGGGGAACACTACCGTCGAGTAGCTCGCAGTGTTTGTGGCCGACTTCGTCCCCCCTGGCTTCATAGCTCGCCTGCTAGAGGACCACGAAGCCATCAATTCCTTATACAGTGACGAACTCGCCTTCCCCCTCTCGCACTTCGAGGTGGGATTGCGCCTATCCCACTGGCCGGAGATTCGCCAGATCCTAAAGTACTTCGACGTGGTACCCGCGTAATTGAACTCAAATGCCATCTCCATGATGGTCGCATTCGCATGTTACCTCCGCTAGGAGCGGATTGAGTTCAACTTGACGGTCTTCCGCAAGTTGTTCTCCTATAAGACCACCCTCGACGGAGTCGCCTTCTTTTGTGGCTCCTCCATAAAGGTTCGCGAGGTCGTGAATAAGAACCATAACTGGATGACCAAGATCGCCTTCATCAAGGGCAATCTCGACAGCATCCCCTTCTCACCCCAGCAAAAAAGCGAGGAGGTCTATCGCCCCCCAGCCGTCTCCGTCAACGACGCCGAGATCCACAAATTCTTCCACCACTAAGACTTCGAGGTCGTCCATCTCCGCCAATACCTCGACTCGCTCCTACCTGTCCTCCCTAGAGAAGGTTAGTCTCGCCTACCCCTCTTTTCCTAACTCAGTAGGGTGGCCAACATATATGACATTAAGCCTTTTTCTGCAGGGGAGCGACTCCTCCCCGAGCACCCACCCTTCATGGACTCAGGACTTTTTGCAGATCCCCTCGAACTCGCCCGGGCAGCCGCATTAGCCTGCTGAGGATAACTGGCGGAAGACCAGCCTTCCTTTAGCAACAGACGACTAGAGTTTGAAAAGCCGGGCTCGCCTCGTCAGCATCCGACCAAGAAGAAGAAGGCCAAAGTGGTCTTCAGGGGGGCGACAACAGCCGCAGCCGTCCCCTAAATACATGGACTTGCCCGTGGCCTCTTTTGATGCTTCCCCGGAAAGCCCCCTGAAGGAGACGACCACGAAGGAGGGCCAAAGGGGGAGCGAGTCCTCCCCTCAACCTGCTGCCGAGGAGACCTTGCCCCGTGAGTGGGGCCTGCCCAAGGACCACCCCCTCTTCGGCAAGGGGGGGAGGTGCAAGGATCTGGCTGGCGAGCCAATGGTGACGTAGGATGAGCGGGCCCACCGAGTCTCTTTCTCTACTCGCCACCCTGCCTGGGGAGCTCATCAGCCTCCTACTGGCCATGCCTACGCCCTGGGCTTTAGCCTGTGCAGTCGCGATGCCCCTGAGGCGTATAAGGGTATGCCATCCTGCAGGCCCACCTGCGGGCCTTCGAGCTCCATCACATGATGGTCCGCAACACTTTCAACCTCGACCAACTCCTACAAAAAGCTGAGAAGGAGCGCGACATGGCGAGAGAGAACGCGGCCATCGCTGGTCAGCAACGCGACGTCGCTGAGGGCCTACTCGCCAAAGCTGTCGGCGGGTTGGTGAGTATCTGCCACTCCCTTTGTACTTTTATTTGGAGACATTTCGTCGCAATTCTGACTTCCCGATCCAAAGGGTACCGAGGCCGCCAGCAAGATTCGGGCTCGCGCCTCCAGGCTAGAGGAGGAGGTCGCCCAGCTGCGAGCCCGCGTCGCAGAGCATGACAGCCGCTGAGCAAGAGACAGACATCGAGAAGCTGAGAGGGCAGACAAGGAGCTTCTCAATGATCTCGCCTGGCAGCTGGAGTGCTTCTTTCTCGACAACGTCGTCAGGCCCCCGTATCCCTACAAAAGGCCGTGAATCTTCAGTGAAAGGGAGATCGAGTAGCTACTGCGAGTCAACTCGATCGAGTCTGCCGAGTGCCTCCTTGAGGTGATGCGGGGTACGGGGATCCTAGCGGAAGGTTGCGAGGAGGACGTAGTGTGGGATCTGATGCCAACCTTGTTCCCTCCGAGCCCGCCTAGCTAGAAGGAGGACAGCTTCGATGCGTTGTTCAAGACGGCGGGAAATAGGGACAAGGAGGAGTCGCCTGGGGACCAGGAGGATTGCCATTCTGGGGAGGGGGAGAGAGATGACCACCCTCTCGGTTCTTCCCTCTCCCTTTTTTTGTATACCTGTAATTCCTTCCTCCCCCATTTTGTAACCTCGCCAAGGCGAGTTCTTCTTTTGTATCAGTCATATTAAAGAATGAAGAACAATATTTGCATAATTTTTCTATCTTCTTTTTCTTTGGACTTGTTTACTGTGATGCACTCGCCTGTGAGCTTTCCATCTTGGGCGACCTTGCCAAGCTCGTCCTCGTCGTTAGAATGTTGAGTTAGGACGTGTACTTGCATTGGGCCCTGAGCGCCAGCAGTCATTAGGTCTGCGAGCGCCCAGCTCGCCCGCGAGCGCCCAGCTCGCCCGCGAGCGCCCAGCTCGCCCGCGAGCGCCCAGCTCGCCCGCGAGCGCCCAGCTCGCCCGCGAGCGCCCAGCTCGCCCGCGAGCGCCCAGCTCGCCCGCGAGCGCCCAGCTCGCCCGCGAGCGCCCAGCTCGCCCGCGAGCGCCCAGCTCGCCCGCGAGCGCCCAGCTCGCCCGCGAGCGCCCAGCTCGCCCGCGAGCGCCCAGCTCTCCCGCGAGCGCCCAGCTCGCCCGCGAGCGCCCAAATCGCCCGCGAGCGCCCAGGTCGCCCCCGAGCGCCCAGCTCTCCTCTCCTGCGCCCAGCTCGCCTCTCCTGCAAGCGCCCAGCTCGCCTCTCCTGCAAGCGCCCAGCTCGCCTCTCCTGCGAGCGCCCAGCTCGCGTCTCCTGCGAGCGCCCAGCTCGCCTCTCCTGCGAGCGCCCAGCTCGCCTCTCCTGCGAGCGCCCAGCTCGCCTCTCCTGCGAGCGCCCAGCTCGCCTCTCCTGCGAGCGCCCAGCTCGCCTCTCCTGCGAGCGCCCAGCTCGCCTCTCCTGCGAGCGCCCAGCTCGCCTCTCCTGCGAGCGCCCAGCTCGCCTCTCCTGCGAGTTGTATCCCTCCTCTTTTTGCCTTTGGGATCACGGGTGCTACCACCGAGCCAATCAGCTAGGTAAGGGCCTGATGGCGATGTTGAACATCTTCCGGGCTCAGCCCCAGGGTCATAACGATGTCCATCGAGACCCTAGCCCTGCCAGCTAGGTGGAAGCCCGACAGTGGGAGCATCGAAACCTAACCCCGGAGCGAGAATACTTAGAACATTTTTCACTCAAGGGTGCTACCACCGGACCAATCAGCTAGGTGAGAGCCTGACGGCGGGTGTTGAACATCCTTCGGGCTCAGCCCCAGGTTCATAACAACGTACATCGAGACCACAGCCCTGCCAGCTAGGTGGAAGTATAACAGCGGAAGCATCGAGACCTAACCCCAGAGCGAGAATACTTAGAACATTTGTCACTCCCGGGTGCTACCACCGGAACAATCAGCTAGGTGAGAGCCTGACGGCGGGTGTTGAACATCCTCCGGGCTCAGCCCCAGGGTCATAACGATATCCATCGAGACCCCAGCCCTGCTAGCTAGGTGGAAGCCTGATAGCGGGAGCATCGAGACCTAACCCCAGAGCGAGAATACTCAGAACATTCGCCGCTCCCGGGTGCTACCACAGGACTAATCAACTAGGTGAGTGCCTTACGGCGGGTGTTTAACATCTTTTGGGCTCAGCCCCAGGGTCATAATGATGTCCATCGAGACCCCAGCCCTGTCAGCTAGGTGGAAGCCTGACAGTGGGAGCATCGAGACCTAACCCCAAAAAGAGAATACTTAGAACATTTGCCACTCCCGGGTGATACCACCGGACCAATTAGCTAGGTGAGAGCCTGATGGCAGGTGTTGAACATCCTCCGAGCTCAGCCTCAGGGTCATAACGACATCCATTGAGACCCCAACCCTGCCAGCTAGGTGGAAGCCTGATAGCGGGAGCATCAAGACCTAACCCCAGAGCGAGAATACTTAGAACATTTGTCACTCCCAGGTGTTACCACCGGACCAATCAGCTAGGTGAGAGAGAGACGGTGGGTGTTGAACATCTTCCGGGCTCAGCTCTAGGGTAATAATGACGTCCATCAAGACCCTAACCCTGCCAGCTAGGTGGAAGCCTGATAGCGGGAGCATCAAGACCTAACCCTAGAGCGAGAATACTTAATGCTATCAAGGTTACTGCCAAAACACAAGATCAAGAGAATGAGGCAATCTATATTCATAAAGAAGGCACATACAGAGTTTAGGGATAGAAGCTCTTCAGGTCATCGCCGCTCCAAGTATGGCTCAGGGTCTCACCCTCCACATTTTGGAGGTGGTATCCCCCCGACCTTAGTGCTTCCTGTACAATATAAGGACCTTCCCAGTTCGGATGGAGCTTGCCTACGGTGGCCGACCTCCCTGCTGCATCCATCTTCTTCAGGACCAGGTCCCCTTCGGTAAATTGTTTGACCCGGACATTTTTGTCAAAGTATTTGGCCATCCTGCGTTTGACCTCATCCTGCCGGATAGCTGACAGATCACGCAGCTCCTCTACCATGTCCAGGGAGATACACAGCTCCTCCTCGTTCTCGGCTCTCCACTCTTCCCGACCTTCCTGGGCTTCCACCACTCGAGGCGTTCGGAACTTAAAACTCTATCGGAAGCACGACCTCATAACCATGGGAAATCTTGAAGGGAGTCTCACCTATGGCCGTGTTTGGGGTAGTTCGCAAGGCCCAGAGGACTGAAGGGAGTTGCTCGACCCAGCTCCCCTTCAAGTTTTCCACCTTATTTTTCAGTAAGTTGACGATGATCTTGTTCGCCGCCTCCACCTGCCCATTGCTCCTAGGGTGGTGAACTGAAGCAAACCTGAGGTCAATCCTGAGTTGCCCACAGAAGCTGATGAACTCGGTACTGACGAATTTAGGCTTGTTGTCCATGACTATGGCCCTGGGCAGCCCGTTCCTACAGATGATCTCCCCTCAAACAAAATTTCTGATCACCTTGGAGGTCACTTTGGTCAGCGCCTTCGCATCCATCAACTTAGAAAAGTAATCGATCATTACCAATAGGAACCTCCTCTGCTCGATGGCCTGAGGGAAAGGACCTACCAGGTCCAACCCCCATATCGCAAAGGGCCAGGGTATTGTGATACTCCTGAGTCGTTGAGCTGGTTGTAGTTGGAGGGGGCGAATAGTTGACATTTGTGACACTTCTTTGCGAAGTCGGCAACATCATAGCTCAGGGTAGACCAAAAGTACCATTGCCTGATGATCCTTCCTTTCAGGGTCCAACCTCCTGAGTGACAACTGCACTCCCCGGAGTAGACCTCCTCCAAAATCCTCGATACCTCCCTCTCAGCCACACAACGAGCCAACATCCCTGATAAAGTTTTTCGATACAATTGCCCATCGCATATGAGGTAGTATGCCGATTTGTGCTTGAATCTCTTCTTATCCATCCTTTTCGGGAACTCCCTTGTGGATAGGAATATTGTGAATGAGTCCATCAATGATGGGTGTTGGTCCACCTCCATCAGCTCCCCCTCTTCGATGGATGGATAAAATAGGTCGGTGATGGCACCCCCCACCCGAGGACCATGCTTGGCTAGCTGATCCACCCGTTCGATTTTCTCTAGGGGCATATGTCGGATGGAGAAAGTTTGGAACATCCCAATGATCCCCTTGACTTTCATTAAGTATGATTGCAGGGTGGGATCCCTTACTTCAAACTCCCCGTTGATCTGAGAAGTCACCATCATGGAGTCAGTGAGGACCTCCACATCATGCACCCCCAATTCCCTTGCCAGGCACAGACCCGCGATCACAGCTTCATACTCAGTCTGATTGTTGGTGATGGGAAAATGCACTACCACCGTCTACTCGATCCTTGTCCCTTGGGGACTTTCCAAGATGACCCCAACCCCCAGGGAATGTCTCCTCGAAGCACCGTCCACCATGACCTTCCAAGAAATGGGGCGAGTGAGTTTCTCCTCTGCCACCTCGACCACATAGTCAGCTAGAAAGTCGGTCATCGCCTGTGCCTTGATCGAGAGATGGGGGATGAAGGAGATGTCGAATTCGCTCAGTTCCACCGACCACTTGGCCAGCCTTCCCGAATGCTCCACCCCCTCAAAGATGTTGCGGAGGGGGTGGTCAGTCACCACCCGGATAGAGTGTGCCTGGAAATAGGGTTGGAGCCTCCAGGCCGAGACAATCAGAGCAAAGGTCAGCTTCTCCAAGATGGGATAACGGAGTTCTGCTTTCCTCAGGACCCTACTGACGTAGTAAACGGCTAGTTTTTTCTTACCCTCTTCTCTGACCAACACGGAACTCAGGGCCTCGGTCCCAACCCCTAGATACAGAGACAGGTCCTCCCCCTCCTTTGGCCCTTGGAGAAGTGGGGCCTAGGTGAGCTGCCTCTTCAAGTCCTGGAATGCCTCCTCGCATTCCTTAGTCCATTAAAATTTTTTGCCTCCCCTCAACACCTTGAAGAAGGGGGAACACTTCTCCCCTGCCCGGGAGAGGAACCTACTAAGCCCGGCCAACCTTCCTGTCAGCCGCTGAACTTCCTTGGCATTCTGAGGCGACCCCAGCTCCATGATCGCCTTGACCTTGTCCGGATTTAGCTCCACCCCCGCGGGAGTGAGGAGGTGGCCCAAGAACTTCCCCTTGCTGGCCTCGAAGACACACTTTAACGGGTTCAGCCTCATTTTGTATTCCCGCAGGGTGCCAAAGGTCTCCTCTAGATCCCGGAGGTGGGAGTCGACCTCTCGGCTCTGTATCATTAGATCATCTACGTACACCTCCAGGTTCCTCCCCCTTAGCTCCCGAAAGACCCGGTCCATCATTTTTTGGTAGGTTGCACCTGCGTTCTTCAGCCCAAATGGCATCATCTTATAGCAGTAGTATCCATCCCCCGTGATGAAGGAGATATCTTTTACATTGGGGACTGCATCATGATTTGGTGATAACCTGAAAATGCATCTAAAAAGCTCATTACAGGGAAACCGACAGCTGAGTAAACCAGCGGGTCGATCTGAGGCAAGGGGTAACAATCTTTGGGGCACGATTTATTAAGCGAAGAAAAATCAACACACATATGCCACCGGCCGTCCCTTTTTTTAAACATAACTACATTGGAGACCCATCCGGGGTATTGAATTTTGGATACAAAGCAGGCCTTGAGGAGCTTGGCGACCTCCTCCCTGATTGGCTCGGCTAGCTTGTCCGCGGTGGACCTCTTCCTCTATTGGACGGGGCGAGCTTCCGGGTCCAAGTTGAGACGGTGACAGTTGACGTCCGCGTCGATCCCGAGCATCTCAGTTGCGCTCTAGGAGAAGACGTCCACATTCTTCTGGATGCACTCCAGCATCCTTCCCTGGTCTTCCGGGGTCAGCCCCCCGCTGATACGGACCTTCTCCACCCTGCCTCCCTAGGTGAGAACCTCTATCTTCACTACCTCCTCTGCAGTCTCCAGCCTGGAATGCTCCTCCCACTCAGCGACATCCCCCTCTCTAGGGGCAGGAACCTCCACCTCATCCATGGCCATCACCTCGGTTGTCTCCTTCAGAACTTCCTCCGCCTCTATTGCCCGGATGTGGGCCTCATCCTCTACTACCTCCACCTCTTCCAATTCTTCTTCAGACTCCTGCCCGGCCAACTCTTACATCCTCCTATCTATCTCCTCGGTTCCCTCCTGCCATGAGATGGAGTTCACTGCCGTCATATATCGCTCCCTCACTGCCCTGGGATCTCCACAGACTCGGACCTGGATCACCTCCGCGTTGAACTTGAGACATTGGTGGAAGGACGAGGGGACGCAGCGAAAGGCACTGATGAGGGGTCGCCAGAAGATGGCGCTATAGCTGTTGGGGGCGTCCACGAAGACGAACCTGCAGTTCTTGGACTGCCCCCCCCCCCCAGGCTGACATGGAGCCCTACTCTCCCTTCAACTTCCTTCCTCTCCCCGGAGAATCCGAAGAGAGGTCCATCGGAGGCCAGCACCCTCCTGGCCCCCACCTTCATCGCGTCGAATGACTTTTTGAAGATGACGTTGACGGAGCTTCCGTTGTCGACGAGGATCCGGGAGACAGTGAAATTTTCGATGGCTGTCTGAATGACCAGCGCATCGCAGAAAGGGTCCTCATGACCCGACATGTCCTCCCTTGAAAAAGTGATCCTCTCATCCGGGGGCGGGGTCTGGGATGTTGAGCCGACGCTCCTTCGATACATGGCGTGGAGGCTCGCCTTGTGGGAAGCCTCGACCCCTACCCCCGTGGATCACTCTGATCCCTCCCTGGGTTCCGACATCGGCCCGATCTTTGCATCTGTCTTCCTCCACCCGAGGCCGGACCTCTTCAATCTGCACCCCCTGCTGGTCCTACCGCTGCTGCTGCTCCCTATTTCCCCTCATCTCAAGGAACTCCGAGCACGTGGATGTGGTGTGCCCCTCCTCTTGATGGAAGTCGCAATAGGGTAGGTTCACCCTGACCTCCCTCCTTCTTCTTGGTTGTCCTCTCCTCCTTCCCCCCAATGCAATTTCCATAGCCTCCTCCTGATCTGGGAGAGGGGGTCTCTGACCCTGCCTCCCGCCCTGGGGGGCAAAACTGACCGTGTCCACCCTGGCGATTATCCCCTCCATGATAACATCTCTGTGGCCCTTGGTCCTGCCACTCCGGCCTCTACCCCAGCCGATTGGTCGGCTCCTGGCGCCCCCACCTGGGCTGCTGCTGCAGCTATTCCCTCTGTCGGGGATCAGCCCTCCTCGCCTCCTGAACTCGGACACCCCTTGGCATCTCCTCCTCTGTTGCCCACCTGGCCAACCTCCGAGAAAACTCCGGATGTACTGCCTCCTTATCGGCCTCCCTTGCCGCCCTCTCCATGAGTGCCTCAAAAGACACTGGAGGCGTCCTCTTTAGCTCCATGGCAAAGAACTTGGGCTGGAGGCCCAGGGTAAAGGATACCATCATGGTGTGCCCCGACATCTCCTACACCTGCGACATTTCCTCCTAGAACCTGTCCATGTAGCTACCCAGGGTCTCGTTTGCCCCCTGCTTGATGCGGAACCAAGACTCAGCCTCCTTCTTCCTCTTCCTGGATGTGGTGAACCTCAGCATGAACCTCCGGCACAGGTCCTCGAAACAGTAAATTGAGCTGGTCGGGAACTGGTGGAACCACTCTCTCGCCTTCTCCTTGAGGGTGATTGAGAAGAGTCAACACTTAAACCCATCCGACATTTGTCGGATCGAGACCACGTCCTCGAACCATTGGACGTGCGGGACCGAGTCTCCTTTCCCGATGTAGTAGGACATCTCCTGCTCCCGGAACCCCTCCGGAACTGGGGTAAAAGAAACAAGCTCGTTGAAAGGGCTTCCACCCATAACCGGGCGAGCTGGGAACTCTTCCCCTGCTGTCTCGCCGAAATGGTACTCGCCTGTCGAGCCGGGGAATAGGACTCGCCCCCGTAGCTCATGCTCTCCTCCAGCGACCTCCTTCCTAGCTCGTCGGATAGGCGCGTCATCACCCAAGGCCGGGGCGGCGACCACAGGGATTGCTGGTGTCGCGCTCTCGACCCGCATGCCGAGTGTGGCCATGACGAGCCCAAGCACCTCCTCTTTGAGCTCCATGGATATCCATGCCGCTGCGGGATGGGGAGGGGGTGGCGAGTTGCCCCCGCCTGAACCTCGTCCTTCATCCCCATCCATCGAACTTGCAGAAGATTTTCTTTATTGACCACGGTCCACGCTTACCGCACAAAAATGTTGAAACCAAAAAATCGGTCTCGAGGAGTTCACCCTTGGGGAAGGGGTGATCGCGCACCTACTTCTCCCCTGCAAACTAGATAGCCAAAAACTTAAGACAAAGAACAGACCCAAGGCTCCGGCACGAAGACTGGACACAAGTAATCATGCTTTTATGAGGTACCCTTTGGGTCCTATTTATAGGATTCTGAAAATGGCCTGCAAATAGCCAACCTCCGCTGCTCTGGGGGGGGCTAGGGGCAGACCAATGGGGCCAACATGGTGACATACATCACTGCAAAAACCTGGGTGAGCTGCCTCCTGGAGGTCCTGCTCGCAAGTGGCGGATGGGGCTCTCACTTGCCTACCCCTCTGCCTAGGGCGAGTACGAGCTCGGTGCCCTGCTTGCGTGATGTCCCCATCCTCATTTGTCGGGCCCAGCTTCACGAACTACGAGCTCGGCCCGATGAGTGCCGAACTCGTCCCGAACATTACCGAGTTCGGACTCGGCACGTTGGACTTGGCAGGCATACTTCCCTGTCGAGCTCGTCTGGGGCTTGGGGGCGGTCTGAACCGGCCGGTATGGCTTCTGTCGACCCACTCGCCGGATACGAGGTTGTACACGCAGAGACTCTAGAGTGCACCTAGGACGTGTACAGAGGCGTACGAAGGGTCTAGGCTTGGTAGTGTGTATACCCGCCTAGGAAGCGGAAGCGCCCGTTCCGCTCCTGCCATAGCCACAATGGTGGTACCAAAGAGTGATGTTAGCTCCAAAAAGCGGGAACTAAAGATCTGTGATCACAGAGTCGCGTGCATGAGTTGCACTTATATGAATCATAACCTGCATACATAACCTACATACATATTTAGGTCATACGCACCATAGATCCTTATCATTTAAATTAGTATTGGCTCTTTTATATGATAAGTTACATTTGGAAACCTTAACTTATATGTTTATATGGGCATTCATATAAGTTAGAGTACTTCTGTGATGATAGTTAGCAGTAGATAGTTACTTTTTGCTCCGTTCCTTACTTTGTTAATAGCACTTCCTTTCAGTACAGTTCTTTCTTACTTTACTTGTACTGTATAGAACTGTTAGAGTAGAGATATACTTGTTATTACATAATCTTGATAGATTAGATCCGCTGTCACCTGCTTTCCTTTTTATATCCCTTGTTGTCCTCCGCTGCGTCCTCCCGCTCGGTACCTAGGAGTCACGGGGGTGAGGCGAGGACGATAATGGCTTAGTCTTTATGACTAACGGTCGGTTGTGACCATATCATTTTAGGAGCTCGAGAAGATGGAGCACTAGGACGACCAGCAGGACTTGAGGAGCTGATACATACTACTACTACTACTACTGCAGTCTGGCGTCAAGTGATAATGCGTGTACCGATGATAGTTAGCTTCCGCTTAGTTTGATTTTGAGAGAGAGAGATTTGATATCATGTACAAGGCATAAGCTTTTTTTCTCTTTCGGTGTACTCACTGTGGACTACTGTTGTACCTTTCATTTTCTTATATATGATATGTACTGTGATCTTTGTGGACTTGTTAGTTTTATTACTAGATGTTTTGCTTCTATTCTCGATTGGCCGAACAGGTTGAATGATCGTACTAGCCGACAGGATCGGCGTCTTGCAGTGTCGACTAACCCGTGTGTTAGTGTCACCGTAAAGCGGCGGCTCTGGGCATAAAAGCCGTGAAAACTCCTTGGTAAGGGGAGGGGTCTTACAGGTGGGGCGGTCCTCTAGCCTACTCAGCTGCTCTAGTTGACTAGTTTTGATGACCGCTCCAGGAAATTAAAGAAGAAGACAATGCTACTATCTGATGACTGCCGGCCCCGGTAATGGGATATTTTTTATTATCATTTTTTTTATTTTATCGTAGTGTCATACCTGATTATTTAAGGAGAACATTTCAGGTCCACGTCAGAATTTTCACCATATAGCTAGCGTGTCCCTATGTGAATAATACGATGCGCGCATAACATTTTTTGCATGATGCCCGCTAAATGGTGAAATTTCATTTGACCCGAACCCACGAAAAATTCTCAAATTTTATTCAGGAGTGTTACAACTCATGTCTTTCTGGCGCCGTTGGCCTTTTCTTCTCGTGTTCTCCGGCCATTAGCATTTAGCAACGTAGAGAGCAGAACCAGGAGGGCGAGCTTCTCCGTGCATTCCATTCTTCTCCCTCACCCCCAAAATCAACATATCTGAAAGCCTAAGAGGGAGTGAAATCCACCGAGGTCTGAAAATGCAGTACAACAATCTGGGTCGATCGGGTCTCAGGGTGAGCCAGCTTTCCTACGGCTCATGGGTGAGCTTCGGCAACCAGCTCGACGTAAAGGAAGCTAAAACCCTCCTCCAGTGCTGCCGGGATCACGGCGTGAACTTCTTCGACAACGCCGAACAGTATGCAAACGGCCGGGCCGAGGAGATCATGGGCCAGGCCATCTGCGAGCTCTGTTGGAAGCGCTCCGACCTTGTGATTTCCACCAAGATCTTCTGGGGAGGGCAGGGACCCAATGACACGGGGCTCTCCCGGAAGCATATTGTGGAGGGGACGAAGGCGTCGCTGAAGCGCCTTGATATGGATTACGTCGACGTGATCTATTGCCACCGTCCCGATCCGTCGACGCCCATGGAGGAGACGGTGCGTGCCATGAATCACGTCATCGATCATGGCTGGGCGTTTTACTGGGGAACCAGCGAGTGGTCCGCCCAGCAGATCACAGAGGCGTGGGCGGTCGCCGGCCGGTTGGATCTCGTCGGTCCTGTTGTTGAACAGCCGGAGTACAACCTCCTCGCTCGCCGCAAGGTCCCTAGTTAATTCTCCCTCTTATTCTTATGACGCTTTGAGATTTGCTACTATTTCGAAAAAATGGGAAAGGATTTTTGTGGTTGTTGAATTGTAGATGTTGTGGAACAGCTGCGACTCAGTTGGTGATGAGAGCGACAATTAAGGTTTCTTATCAAGGAGGTCGGGGGATCGAGCTCCCGCCTCAACACACCGCCACACTAAGAAAAGGTACAGAAAAGGGATGGAGTGTACGGGTCGCGGCCCTGTTAAGTATAGCGGGAGAGCTCGAGGATGGGTGGGACCGGAACCAGTCGGCCCGCTAGCTACTGAATAGCCTCTTGCTACGGTTAGTGGTGGCGGGCCACCCTAACCGTAACATAGGAAGTGACAATCAATCTCGATATGTTTGGTGCGTTCATGAAAAAACCGGATTAGCAGCAACATGCAATGCAGACTGGTTGTCTCCATATAGCTGCATAGGTCGAGAGTGTTTAATGTCCAAACAGAATAGGAGTTCTTTTAACCATTTTATCTCACAAGTAGTTGTGGCCATGGATTGATACTACGTCTCTGCTGAAGATCATGACATGGTATGTTGTTTCTTCATTTTCCAAGAGATAGGAGAGTTCCCCAATAAAACAAACCACCTAGTGAGAGATCTTCTAGTTAACTGGTAGCTGGCCCAATCTGAATCGCATCAGACATATAGTTGTAGATCACAATCAGCACGCAAAAAAATTCCTTGTCTTGGAGAACCCTTCAAGTAGCACACAACATGAACGACATCCTCCCAATGGTCTTGTCTAGGTCTTTACATGAATTGTGCAAGTCACACTATAAAAAAGTTCAGGTTTTGTAACAGACAAATAAATCAATCGTTCGACAAACCGTCGATAACTCTCGGGATAAGAAACAAGTGGTCCATGAGCCAAATGAAGATGGTGATTTTGTTCCAAGTGAAAACCAGCTGGTTTGGTTCCTTAAAGTCTCATTTCTAAGATAATGTCCAATGCATATTTTTCGTTGACTTAAGTTTTAAGAAAATGACTTTGGAGTTGTGAGCTACCTCAATGCCCAAAAAATATTTTAGAGCTCCGAGATCTTTCATATAAAAACATGTGCTCAAATATTTTTTTGAAGGCATGTATATTATCACAATCATTACTGGAGATAACAAGATCATCAACATAATGATCTTGAAAACCAACATCTAGGCGCTTGTTTTAACCCATACAACAACTTCCGAAGACGACCCACTTTGCCCAAAGATTTAGAGTGAAATCCCGGAGGCAACTTCATATATACCTCTTCATCGAGGTCGCCATGGAAGAAAGCATTTTGAATATCCATTTGATGTAGATGCCAATTTTTAGCAGCGATAACGACGAGAAAAGTGCGTACAATTACCATCTTTGCGACCAAAGCGAATGTTTCATTATAATCAAGTTTTTTGATTTGATTATTCCCCAAAATTACGAGCCTAGCGTTGAGTCTTTCAGTAGCACCATCTGAGTTATACTTGATTATATAAACCCACTTGGATCCAATACACTCATTTCTCAAAGAAAATGTTTTCACAGTCCATGTGCCATTATTTTCTATTGCATGCACTTCCAGTTGCATGACATATCTTCACCTTTCAGCTTTATAGCTTCAGCAAAAGATTGAGGCACTTTTTCCACAATCATAACTGCCAAGAAATGCCTATGGTGCTTAGAAAAATTATTATAATTCACAAAATGCGATATGGGATAGGCTATGCCTGAGGTGTGATGGTTGAGATAAACTTGGAGAGGGGCTCGTCTTACAAGTGGTGTTTGTCACAAATTCTCTTAACCAAGTGGATGATATTTTGGCACAATGTACTAAACCCAAAGTTTGTTCATTCATGACACAAGTTGTGTTGCTATTAGTATTGGATTCAAGTGCTTCAGGCTAGTGATCATACTCATGTCCTTCTTGCTGACCCATGGAACCACACCTTATAGCCTCCATTCAAGTGCTTCAGGCGTGAACTTCTTCGACAACGCCGAAGTGTATGCAAACGGTCGGGCTGAGGAGATCATGGGCCAGGCCATCCGCAAACTCGTCTTGAAGCGCTCCGATTTTGTGATTTCCACCAAGATCTTCTGGGAGGGAAGGGCCCCAATGACAAGGGGCTCTCCCTGAAGCATATTGTGGAGGGCACGAAGGCGTCGCTGAAGCGCGTTGACATGGATTAAGTCGATGTGATCTATTGTCATTGTCTCGATCCGTCGACGCCTATGGAGGAGACGGTGTGTGCCATGAATCATGTCATTGATCATGACTGGGCATTTTACTGGGGAACCAGTGAGTGGTCCGCCCAGCAGATCCTGGAGGCGTGGGCGGTCGCCGGCCGGTTTGATCTCGTCGGTCCTGTTAATGAATAGCTGGAGTACAACCTCCTCTCTCGCCACAAGGCCCCTAGTTAATTCTCCCTCTTATACTTATGACGCTTTGAGATTTCGTACTATTTCAGAAAACTGGGAAAGGATTTTTGTGGTTGTTGAATTGCAGATGCAGGATCTCATCGGTCTTGTTGTTGAACAGCCACGACTCAGTTGGTGATGAGGGCGGCAATCAAGATTTCTTATCAAGGAGGTCGGGGGATCGTGCCCCCTGCTCAAAACCCCTCCGTGTTGAGAAAAGGTGCGGAAAAGGGTTGGAGTGTACGGGTCGCGACCCTGTTAAGTATAATGCGAGGGCTCGAGGATGGGTGGGACCGAAACCAGCCGGCCTGCTAGCTGCCGAGTAGCCTCTCGCTACGGTTAGTGGTGGCAGTCCACCACTAAAACGTAGGAAGTGACAATCAATCTCGATATGTTTGGTGCATTCATGAAAAAACTGGATTAGCAACACTATGCAATGCAGACTAGCTGTCTTTATAGAGCTGCATAGGTCGAGAGTGTTTTTCATGCCCAAACACAATAAGAGTTCTTTTAACCAATTTAGCTCGCATGTAGTTGTGGCCATGGATTGATACTCCGTCTCTGCTGAAGATCGTGACATGGTATGTTGTTTCCTCGTTTTTCAAAAGATAGGAGAGTTCCCAATAAAACAAACCACCTAGTGAGAAATCTTCTAGTTAACTGGTAGTTGGCCCATCTGAATCACACCAGGCTTGTAGCTGCAGATCACAATCAGCACGCAACAAAATTCCTTATCTTGGAGAACCCTTCAAGTAGCGCACAACACGAGCGGCAGCCTCCCAATGTTCTTGTCTTGGGCTTTGCATGAATTGTGCAAGTATGTGCACATTATAAAAAAGTTCAGTTGTGGTAACTGTTAAAAAATCATAACTTGCGAAAACGGGAAATCAGGCGCAGGAACACTCAACCTATCCGAGCCTAAGTAAGTCAGATGCAACCAGAAGAGCAAGTATTTTGTACTATTAAAAATCTTTACAAGGCGAGACATGTTGAAATTTGTGAAGTGAAAGTGGGTGATCGGGCAGTCCGGGCGGCCTGGGCGGACTGTCCGCGCGGACTGGAGCTGGTGTTCGGCGGTCTGGTGTTGGCGGCCTGTGGTCCTTTTGGCTGTTTTTGCGGATTGAATTCCGCGGACTCCGCGGACTGGTTGAGTTTGGCAGTGGCTGGCTGAGCAGTGCAGGATGGTGTCCGCGGTCTGTGCGGACTGAGGCTTGGAGTCCGCATGATCAGCGTTTGGTCTGGAGTTGCGGTGAGCCGCAATCTAGTAGCGATCTGGCCTTGGAGCTGGTGGACTGTCTTGGTGTCCGCCGAGCTCGCGCGATCTTGTTGTCTGGACTTGCACTTCTGTGAAGTCCAGGGTTTCCGCATTGTCCGCTGTGACCGGGCGGTTGGCCTGTTGGTCGTGGACATTGCGAGCTGAATTGGTGTCTGTATAGTCCGCTGTGACCGGGCGGTTTTGCCTGTGGTCGTGGACTTGTGCGTGCGGACAGATGTTGTGTCTGCTCTCCATGCGGACTGGCATGGTGTTCAGCTGGTGGCTCTCTTGCGGTTTTGGCGAACTATTCACGAGTCCGGCTTGTTGTGCGGACTCGGCGGACTGGCAGTGCTAGCTACAATCAAGTGGCGGTTAGTCTATCTCATAGGGCGGTGATCACACTCCTCACTCCGCCTATAAATAGGACCCCCCGGCTCATCATTTGATAACAAAGTGAACAGTAAGTTGGACTTGGGTTTAAGGCTACGGACTTGGTTTTTGTATCCGCGCGGGTTGATTAGACTTAACCGGTTGCTGTGTGCAAGTGGCGCGGCTAGCACTGTGAAGCCAGGAGCTTGGTTTTGACCTCGGTCAGGCTCAGTGAATTTAGTGGACTGCGTTCAGCGGTTACCAGTTTTCTGCATCAACTTTCCCAGTTCAATAACCTGTCCGCGCGACCTCGCGGTCTCGGTGGGTAGGCAGTCTGTTCCTCAGTTCGGAAGCAGCAAGCAGTTCTGCGAATAATGGCGTGTTCGCATGACCTCGTGGTCTCAGCGGACTCCGTGTTCAGTTCGGCTTCAGCTCAGTTCGGGCGGTCTCTGCGGGCAGACGGTCTCGGCAGTCTCAGTGTTTCTGTCCGCCTGAATTGATTGTAGTTTCTTTTTTTTCATGTACTGGCGAAATCTTGTCTCGCCACGTATATCTCGCCCTGTAAAGAAGATTTATAAATTTTTGATCTGCTTGTTTTTGTCTATGCACTCTTGTTGCTTGAGTATTCTTCCTATTTTTCGCTTGGTCAAGTTGTGATCTGGGTAGTTCAGAAGATATTAATTTGGCGTTTGGGCTATCTTGGTGAGCTTCTTGAGAAAATTCAACATGGTATCAGAGGGAGGTTCAGTTGCTTGAGCGGTGATCAACAAGTTCTGCTGTTGCTCTATGCTTCTGAAAGGTTGACCAGGATAGTGCAATGGACTGAGGTTTTGAAAGAGGTCTGGGAATTGAGCTTTTAACGCCGACTAACTTCAAGAAGTAGAAGTTATGCATGAAAAGCTATCTTCTGGGCGAGGAGCTGTGGGAGGTCGTCGTCGGTGATTACCAGGTAGAAATTACAACTGAGTTTGGAACTGCCGAGCAGGTGAGAGTGTGGAGGAAGACAAATGCCAAAGCTGAGTTTGCTCTCAAGCAGGCGGTGTCACCTTAGCTCTTTGATCACATCTTAGGATGTGAGTCTGCTGCTGAGATATGGACTTCCCTCGATGGGTTGTTCAACAGAAAGAATGTAGCTAGGCCATAGTTCTTGGAAAATGAGTTGGCTAAGGCAACTGAAGGAGACCTTTCTATCTCTAGATACTTCTTGAAGATGAAGAGCTTATGTGCTGAGCTTTCAGCACTTGATCCTGATGAGCCGATCTCTGAGGATAAGCTGAAGAGGCACATAATCCGCAGTCTGCAGAAGGAGTATGTGGCCTTCGTCACTTCAGTTCAAGGCTGGGCGACTCAGCCTTCTCTTCTGGAGCTGGAGAACCTACTTGCTTCGCAGGAGAGCTTGGCTAGGCAAATGGTCGGAGTGACTGTCTCTGAAGGAGGAAGTGAAGCTCTCTTCACTGAGAAGAAGATATGGGAAGGGAAGAAGAAGAAGACTGTGGCTGGAGATGAACCTTCAACTTCTAATCAGCAAGAGGGGAGCTTTGCTCCTAAGAAGGATTGGAAGAAGAACTTGAAGTGCTACAGGTGTCATCAGCCGGGTCACTTCAAGCGTGACTGTAAAGTCAAGCTGTAGCCTGGGCATGCTGCAGGCAAGGAGGAAGCTTCCTCTAGCAATGAGGAAGCTGGTTGGGGTGGAGCCTTCATGACGGGCACTTGTGTCCGTGCCTTGTCCACCATTGACTTCGAAGATGACTAGATCGTTGACTCCAGGTGTGGTCATCACCTCACCGGAGAAAAGTCGAAGTTCTCCTCACTGCAGGCTTACTCAGGTAACGAAGCCATCATCACTGCTGATAATACTGTTCATATTGTAGAGAAGGAAGGTGTAGTATCCGTAGGTAGTGATCAGGGTCCACTCACATTAAGGAGTGTCTATCACGTACCGGGCATGAATAAGAATCTCTTCTCGGTTACCAACACAGAAGATGCAGGATATCAGGTTCTGTTTGATAAAACAGAGGTGAATTTTCTCCGCAACGTATCAGCGGTTAAGGATGATGTTGCTCACGTTGGAAGGAGAGTGAAGGACTTGTTTGTTTTATCAACAAGCTCCTATGTTGATCGCATGAGGGTCAATGATAGCGCTGCTATGTGGCATGAGAGGCTGGGGCATGTAGGGATGGATAAGCTGAAAGCTATGGCAAATAGGAGCCTGGTGAGAGGCTTGCCTAAGATATCATCCTTCGGTGATGGTCACGTGTGTGCAGGATGTCAGTATGGCAAGTCTCACCGTCTTCCATTTGATAAGTCACAAACGAGAAGCATAACACCATTGGAGGTTATCCATGGTGATCTGATAGGACCAACCGTTACTGCTAGCCTTGGCGGGAGTATGTACATGCTAGTCTTGATTGATTGATGAGTATAAAAATATACAATTTTATTTCATATTAAATATACATATTTATAAATAAAAACCTTAGTTTTTATTATATAAAACTAACTATTTTTATTATATTGTATTTTTCTGTTTTAAAATTAAATTCTAAGTTTTTTCTGAAATTTTGTATTTTTTTCTTAGGTCACGCCCCTAGGTCACGCCCGTGACCTAGGGCTTGACAGCTCTTTTTAATCCCGTTTTCTGCTATTTTGCTGGACAGCTCAAACTCAGGAAATCGTTGGTCACGCCTGCTGAACACGCCCGTGCCAAAGGCGACACGCCCGTGACCTAACCAAGTTCTATCCAGAAGTCCAGCAAGCTGCCGCGCTGTCGCCACGCCCCGTGCCGCCTGTTGAAATGACATGCATGACACGCCCGTGACCTATTTCGACACGCCCGTGACCAGTTCAAGTCTATCCAAATCTCCAGCTGGCTTGCCACCTGTCCCGACAGCCTGTATGTCACGCCCGTGACCCTGTCACGCCCTACCCGACACGCCCGTGTCAGGGGGCGTGTCACCTGAAAATTTTTTCTATAAATAGGCCGGCAGGGATTTGTAAATTCAATTGAACTCCAGCAGATTCCTTAAGAACTGTTAGGACTCCCCAGCTCTCTGACAAGGAACTGGTAGTAGCTTTCAAGTATTCTAAAGTTCTGTAAGTTGTAATTTTTTCAGCTTTATTTTCAGCTTTTTAGAAAGTTGTAATATTTTCGGACTTTATAAAATAGGCTCTTTCAATTTCAATTCTGAGTACTTTACTGCTTTCTTTTATTTTATTTTCTTTATACTATCCCGAATGAAAGGCGAAGCTCTGCTTATGTCCTGGATTAAGATAGTGTAAAACTGCTTTCAAATCTATTTTCAAAACCCTATTCTTTCATACTATTCCGAATGAAAGGCGAGGCGAAAGCCTAAGTCCTGAATTCAGATAGTGCGGAAGCGCTGCAAAATTTTACTACCCTATCTCAACAACAAAGGTGAAGCGAAAGCTTAAATCCTGGATTGAGATAGATAGGTAGATATTATTTTCTGTACTTTATACCGCCCCCATCCTGAGAAGAGGCTAAGAACCCTTAGCACTTGGTCAAGATGAGCTCTGGGCTGGATACTATTTTCAACTATTTCAACTCTACTTTCTAGTTATTCTAACTAGGGTTTTCTTAATTGATCATATACCAGGTGACGAGACACTACGTTTACGTTAACCCGTTTAAACGCAAGCCTTCCCGGTCGTACTTTCGAGTCAGTGATGCTACCACAGGAACCCTCTCGTTAAGTTAGATAATTAAGAAATAAAGTTGTTCTTTAATAGGCGAATTAATATCCGCTCAAAGTAATTCTGAAATCAAGGACTAAACTCTAAGTCCCTCTCTTAATAAAATCACGTATATATATTTTTCTATCTTTAGTTTTTAAACATAAACCCAACTCCGTTCTTTCGATAAAATAATAGTCAGTTCTAAAAAGTAGAATAATTAACACCGATCCCAGGAAAAATACGACCTTGATATTTTCTATAAAATACTATACTCCTATGCGATAGGTACTCTTGCCTTAATCCACAGGATATAAGTAAGTAAAAAAAGAGATAGACTTATATACGTAAAAGATTATATAAAACCAAATCTATCTTCTTTAAAACAAACTTTACTTATCAAGCTTTTTGGCGCCGTTGCCGGGGATTAGTTTATTTGTGTTAATATTTGAAAATAAAAGAACGCTATTAATTTTATCTTTTCTTTTTCTTGTTATTTAAAAACCTTAGTTTTTATAAAAATAAAACAAAAATAAAATTCCCTGAATTTAAAACTTTGTTTTTATAAAACCTAAATTTTTATTAACAAGTTTATTAACCACTAACAAATTCTAACAGAAAAACCTAACCAACTAATTTAACGTATTTTATATAAAACTTGAAAAAAAAAATAGTTTATAATAAAAAACCTGCTTTTATTATAAAACTGCTTTTATAAAAAACTTGTTTTATATAAAAAAACCTGTTTTTAGTTATTTTCCGTTGTACGTCTTTTTGTGTGTTTGTATTTGTAATTTTTTTAACTTAGTTTTTTTTTTTTTTACTTAGTTTTTTTTTTTTTTTTTTTTTACAAAAGTCTTTTTTAGTGTATGACCCGTGGAACTCCATCTGATTTAACTCTTGGACTTGATCCTGAAATCGAACGCACCTTTCGCAGGCGCCTCCGATCTCTGAATCAAGAGCTCGTGTTAAATCTGGAAGAGTCCGTAGGCACCGCACACGTTCAAGAAATGGCAGCAGAGCAACAACAAATGCCAGAGGTGGTCCCCCAAAGGACCATGTCTTATTATGCACGACCTAATTTAGATGACACCGGGTCTAGTATCGTTCGTCCACCAATTGCTAATAATAACTTCGAGATTAAATCGAGTATAATCCAAATGATTCAAAATTCTGTTCAATTCGATGGATTGCCCGATGAAGATCCAAATACGCACTTGTCAAATTTCTTAGAAATATGCGACACATTTAAGATAAATGGCGTCACTGATGATGCCATCCGTCTTCGCTTATTTCCTTTTTCTTTACGAACGAAAGCCAAACAGTGGCTAGGTTCTCTCCCCAGAGGATCTATCACCACTTGGGCTGAAATGACTGAAAAATTCCTAACAAAGTATTTTCCACCTGCAAAAACCGCACGTCTGCGTGCGGATATTTCTTCCTTTGTACAAGGCGAGTCTGAGTCTCTTTATGAGACTTGGGAACGTTTCAAGGAATATCTACGTCGGTGTCCACATCACGCACTGCCAACTTGGCTCCAGGTACAAATATTCTATAATGGTTTGAATATTCAAACCAGACAAGCCATTGATGCTGCCGCTGGGGGCACGCTCAATAACAAAACCCCCGAGGCCGCTCAAACCCTCTTTGAGGAAATGGCCATGAACGCGTACCAGTGGAACGTGCCAAGGTCACTCCCTAAACAAGCTGGGATATATGAGCTCGACACTTCTTCTACTTTAGCACTCCAAGTAGAAAATTTAACTAAACAATTGGCTGGAATATCTGCTTCCTCCGCCACTACTTGGAATCCAAATAATAATGTAATTGAAGAAATCGATTATATGGGGAACTCTTATAGACCTTCCTATAATCCTAATATGAACTTAAATAATAATTCTTATAATCCAGGATATAGGAACCATCCTAATTTTTCGTGGAGCAACCCCAATAATGCTCAACGCCCACCGACTGCAAATCCAATTGGATTTGCACCGCAACCCCCACAACCACAAACAACACCACCACCACCAAACCAATTTAGGCCAACCCCGATAGAAGACATATTCACGAAATATGTCAGTATTAATGAGTCCAATATCCGGAACCTGACCGGATCAATTAAAAACTTAGAAACACAAATTGGACAAATATCAAAAATGCTATCGGAACGCCAACCTGGTAATTTGCCAGGAAATACGGAACCAAATCCGCGGGATGCTGGCCATTCCAGTAACCCAAGTTGACAAGCCGTCCAACTACGAAGTGGCAGGGAGCTACCACCACCCGTTAGGGTAGAAAAAGAAGCTAAGGTTAGCCTTCCTACACCACTTCCCGTTACGACTCTGCCTCCTCAACCCCCGCGAATTTCTTCCACACATGTTGTTTTACCTTATCCATCTAAATTAAAAGATGAGCGAGAAGATGAACAATATAAAAATTTTCTAAAAATGCTAAAACAAATTCAAATCAATATACCTTTCTGCGAGGCAATTGTACAAATGCCTAAATACGCAAAATATTTAAAAGCGTTATTTTCAAATAAAAAGAAACTCGAAGATATTTCGAGAGTTTTTCTTAACGCCGAATGTTCAGCCGTTTTATTACATAAATTACCCCCAAAATTAAACGATCCGGGACGATTTTCTATCCCGTGTCTTTTCGGTAATCTATTAATAAAAGATGCGTTAGCAGATTTAGGTGCTAGCATAAATTTGATGCCCTACTCGCTCTTTCAAAAACTAGGATTAGGTAACCCCCAGCCCAACTAAAATGAGCATCCAGTTAGCAGATCGTTCTATTAAATATCCAGTAGGGATAGTAGAGGATGTTCTGGTCAAAATAGACAAGTTTATCTTTCCGGTAGACTTTGTTATTCTTGACATAGAGGAAGACGCCGATGTTCCCATAATTCTCGGTCGTCCTTTTCTCGCAACCTCTCGCGCGATAATAGACGTAAGTAACAGTAGACTTCTCTTACGAGTAGGAGATGACGAAGTTACTATTGATATAGATCCCTCTATGAAAAATTCTTTAATAAATGACGATTCCTGCTATCTTGCGGAAGCCTCTTTTGAGGAAAATGGTTTTCCCTATTCTGATTTATTTTCAATAACTGTAGAAGAATCGGACTTGGCAGACTTACCCATTTCAAATGAAATGCCTACCGATGACCCTTTAGAACCTTTTATATCTTTAACTTCTACAACTTTAAAAACTCCAACTTCATATGAAAAACCACCAACCCTCGAGCTGAAAACACTTCCTGCACATTTAAAATACGTTTTCCTTGAAGCCGAATCTAAACTCCCTGTTATCATTTCTGCCGAATTAAATGATAAGAAAACGTCTGAATTAATAGAAGTGTTAAAACAACATCGCCGTGCATTAGCATAGCAAATTTCTGATATCCAAGGACTCAACCCATCTTTTTGTACACATAAAATATTTTTGGAAGATAACCCTCGTAAATCTATCCAGCCCCAACGACGTTTAAATCCTAATATGAAGGATGTCGTAAAAGCTGAAGTAATGAAATTATTAGACGCGGGAATTATCTATCCAATCTCAGATAGCACATGGGTTAGTCCCGTACAAGTCGTCCCTAAGAAGGGCGGTATAACGGTAGTGCCAAACGCTAATAATGAACTAATTCCAACACGTACTGTTACGGGTTGGAGGATGTGCATCGATTATCGAAAATTAAATGATGCCACCCGTAAAGATCACTTTCCACTACCGTTTATAGATCAAATATTAGAGCGACTCTCGGGTCACTCATATTATTGTTTTCTCGATGGTTATTCAGGGTATTTACAAATTCCTATAGCCCCTGAAGATCAAGAGAAAACTACGTTCACTTGCCCCTTTGGTACTTTCGCCTATAGGCGAATGCCATTTGGACTTTGTAATGCGCCAGCTACATTTCAAAGATGTATGCTAGCTATTTTTGGCAAGTTAGTAGAGGACGTTATGGAAGTATTTATGGATGATTTCTCCGTATTTGGAGACTCATTCCATGCGTGTTTAGATAACCTCGCTCGTGTTCTTCAACGCTGTGAAGACACGAATTTAGTGTTAAACTGGGAGAAATGCCATTTTATGGTCCGCGAAGGTTTAGTTCTCGGTCATAAAATTTCTTCCCAGGGAATCGAGGTAGATAAGGCCAAAATAGAAATAATTGAAAAACTTCCTCCTCCAACAAATGTAAAATCTATTCGAAGTTTCTTAGGCCATGCAGGTTTCTATAGACGGTTCATTCAAAATTTCTCTAAAATAACAAAACCGTTAACTCATTTATTAGAAAAAGAAGCCCCATTTATATTCGATAGTGAATGCTTAGTAGCATTCAATATTATTAAAGACAAACTTATCAACTCTCCTATTTTAGTAGCCCCAGACTGGTCCTTTCCTTTTGAGATCATGTGTGATGCGAGTGATTATGCGGTAGGAGCTGTCTTAGGACAACGAGTAGACAAATATTTTCATCCTATCTATTATGCAAGTAAAATTCTCACATCTACACAAACCAATTACACGACCACGGAAAAGGAGCTACTGGCGATTGTATTTGCATTTGATAAGTTTAGATCTTATATTACACTATCAAAAGTTATAGTTTTTACGGATCATTCTGCTTTGAAATATTTACTAACAAAGGCAGATGCCAAACCCCGTTTATTACGTTAGATTCTCTTATTACAAGAATTTGATTTAGAGATCCGAGATAAGAAAGGCGCAGAGAATTTAGCAGCCGATCATCTTTCTCGACTAGAGAATGCTGCAACAGATATACTCGTGGAAGCCGACATCAAAGATAAATTCCCTGAAGAAAGCCTCCTCGCCCTCGAAAAGGTAACAAACTCTTCTACTCCTTGGTTTGCAGACTTGGCTAACTATTTAGTAGCCCGAGTCCTTCCAAAAACTTTTTCATTTCAAGAAAAGAAGAAATTCTTTTCTGACTTGAAAAACTACTTTTGGGAAGACCCGTATTTATTCCGAGTCTGTGCCGACCAAGTAATTCGAAGATGTATTTCGAACGAGGAAGGACTAAAAATACTACGGCACTGCCACGAAGGACCAACCGGCGGACATTATCAATCCAACCGGACTGCACGTAAAGCCCTTGAAGCAGGTTTCTTTTGGCCTACTTTATTCAAGGACGCTCAAAAATTGGTAAGCGTTTGCAACCGCTGCCAACGGTCAGGTAACATTTCCCGTCGGGACGAAATGCCCCAAAACTTTTACTTAGAATGTGAAATTTTTGATCTGTGGGGCATAGATTTTGTAGGCCCTTTACCTCCTTCATTTAAAAATCGTTATATCTTAGTAGCGGTCGATTACGTTTCACGATGGGCTGAAGCGCAAGCTTTACCCACCGCTGACTCGAGAGTCGTCGTTAAATTTCTGAAAACCTTATTTTCACGTTTTGGCACGCCTAGGGCAATAGTTAGCGACCGAGGTACTCATTTTTGTAACACCCAGATGGCTAAAGTGTTAGCCAAATATGGAGTTACTCATAAACTCGCTACCGCTTATCACCCCCAAACAAGCGGCCAAGTGGAGGTAGTCAATAGAGAACTAAAGCGCATATTAGAAAAAACTGTAGATACCAATCAAAAAGATTGGTCCCTCAAATTAGATGATGCACTTTGGGCCTACCGTACAGCATTCAAAACTGCGATCGGTTGTACACCTTATCGTTTAGTATATGGAAAAGCATGTCACCTACCTGTAGAATTAGAACATCGCGCATACTGGGCGCTCAAATTTCTTAACTTAGATACAAACTTAGCCGCCGAACAACGTAAATTTCAACTCAATGAACTTGAGGAATGGCGTGCAAACGCCTATGAAAATAATAAATTTTATAAAGAGCGATCTAAGTTTTATCATGATAGGAAAATTAAATTTCCAAAATCTTTTTCACCAGGTGATCTTGTCCTACTATATAACTCACGCCTTAAATTATTTCCAGGAAAATTAAAATCCCGATGGACCGGACCCTACACTGTTAAACAAACCTGGCCATATGGGACCGTTCTTATTTCTCACCCTGAACTAGGAACTTTCAAAGTAAACGGGCACCGTTTAAAACTATATTTTACTGGGGACCCTTTTCAAAAAGAACCTGAAACCCTAACACTACTCCATAACCTCGAAATATAAATTCCTTTGTATATTTCCATCTTTTATGCTTTTGTATATTCTGTACATATTTTTCACTTCATACATATGCCTAACATAAGTATGGGGGTGCTTTTTAGCTGCAAGTTATTTTCACTTTTATGATATTTCTTATATGTTTTCAATAAAAGTATTGTTTATTTTAGTACTCACCAAAACAATTCAAAATTTTCAAAACCATACTATGTAAATATATTCCAAAAATCTGAGTTGATCAAAAATGCAAATTATTCAATTTTCAATTTTACTACTCCTTCTCAGAACTAGATAGATATAAATATCCGGAATAAATTTGTAAAATCTTATCTTGTAAATTTCATTACAATCAGAGTTATTATTTTAGCAAGCCTGCTTTCAATATCAAAAGAAATACATATATATACAATAGAAGCAAATATATTATGTTCACCAAACAATTTTAGACTGTAATTATCCTTACTCCATTCTTAACGAAATATAAGAAATACAAACTATTATAGTTGCTCTCAAAAATTTTTATCCAACTCTTGAATATTTATTTATTTTTTACTTGGCATGTTTTCTTACGCAAGCAAGTATCTAGGAGTATGTGCTCCTAGTAAAAGAAAAGATCTTATGTCAATGGGAATAAGATTTCATTCCGTACACATAGGCATCCAATAAATATGAAAAGATTATATGGAAAGGAGTATGTGCTCCTCTAAATATACATTGGATTCAATTAAAAACTCAAGTATGCTTTGTAATTTTTTTGTCACTTTGGAATTACATTCCTTAGTAGTTATAACAACGCATAACTTAGATAAAAAGATGATAGAATACAAAAATCTATCACTTCTACAAAAACCTATTGTATAGGTAAAATTCCACCCTTCCAAAGTTGATATTCTATTTTTGTTTAAAATTTTGAGAGAGCATAAATAATAGAATGTATATTTACAATATATCTCGTATAAAGATATAGTAATCATAAAGCCAATCTATCCTTGTTATATCTGATTTTAATATATGCTTACTATTTGTTTTCAAAAACTTTTATGGCTATAAATTCTAACTCTGATATCAATGATATGTACGATAACATTCAAAATCTTTATTCACCGGATGTTTATACCTGTTTTATCTTGAAGAATTAAATTGATAGTAAATAGAAAATTTATTAACCTTGTAAATATACTCAACTCTATTATTGCTCTGGAATAGCAAAATCTAAGTATGGGGGTATTTGATGAGTATAAAAATATACAATTTTATTTCATATTAAATATACATATTTATAAATAAAAACCTTAGTTTTTATTATATAAAACTAACTATTTTTATTATATTGTATTTTTCTGTTTTAAAATTAAATTCTAAGTTTTTTCTGAAATTTTGTATTTTTTTCTTAGGTCACGCCCCTAGGTCACGCCCGTGACCTAGGGCGTGACAGCTCTTTTTAATCCCGTTTTCTGCTATTTTGCTGGACAGCTCAAACTCAGGAAATCGTTGGTCACGCCTGCTGAACACGCCCGTGCCAAAGGCGACACGCCCGTGACCTAACCAAGTTCTATCCAGAAGTCCAGCAAGCTGCCGCGCTGTCGCCACGCCCCGTGCCGCCTGTTGAAATGACATGCATGACACGCCCGTGACCTATTTCGACACGCCCGTGACCAGTTCAAGTCTATCCAAATCTCCAGCTGGCTTGCCACCTGTCCCGACAGCCTGTATGTCACGCCCGTGACCCTGTCACGCCCTACCCGACACGCCCGTGTCAGGGGGCGTGTCACCTGAAAATTTTTTCTATAAATAGGCCGGCAGGGATTTGTAAATTCAATTGAACTCCAGCAGATTCCTTAAGAACTGTTAGGACTCCCCAGCTCTTTGACAAGGAACTGGTAGTAGCTTTCAAGTATTCTAAAGTTCTGTAAGTTGTAATTTTTTCAGCTTTATTTTCAGCTTTTTAGAAAGTTGTAATATTTTCGGACTTTATAAAATAGGCTCTTTCAATTTCAATTCTGAGTACTTTACTGCTTTCTTTTATTTTATTTTCTTTATACTATCCCGAATGAAAGGCGAAGCTCTGCTTATGTCCTGGATTAAGATAGTGTAAAACTGCTTTCAAATCTATTTTCAAAACCCTATTCTTTCATACTATTCCGAATGAAAGGCGAGGCGAAAGCCTAAGTCCTGAATTCAGATAGTGCGGAAGCGCTGCAAAATTTTACTACCCTATCTCAACAACAAAGGTGAAGCGAAAGCTTAAATCCTGGATTGAGATAGATAGGTAGATATTATTTTCTGTACTTTATACCGCCCCCATCTTGAGAAGAGGCTAAGAACCCTTAGCACTTGGTCAAGATGAGCTCTGGGCTGGATACTATTTTCAACTATTTCAACTCTACTTTCTAGTTATTCTAACTAGGGTTTTCTTAATTGATCATATACCAGGTGACGAGACACTACGTTTACGTTAACCCGTTTAAACGCAAGCCTTCCCGGTCGTACTTTCGAGTCAGTGATGCTACCACAGGAACCCTCTCGTTAAGTTAGATAATTAAGAAATAAAGTTGTTCTTTAATAGGCGAATTAATATCCGCTCAAAGTAATTCTGAAATCAAGGACTAAACTCTAAGTCCCTCTCTTAATAAAATCACGTATATATATTTTTCTATCTTTAGTTTTTAAACATAAACCCAACTCCGTTCTTTCGATAAAATAATAGTCAGTTCTAAAAAGTAGAATAATTAACACCGATCCCAGGTAAAATACGACCTTGATATTTTCTATAAAATACTATACTCCTATGCGATAGGTACTCTTGCCTTAATCCACAGGATATAAGTAAGTAAAAAAAGAGATAGACTTATATACGTAAAAGATTATATAAAACCAAATTTATCTTCTTTAAAACAAACTACAAACTTTACTTATCATTGATGACTACTCAAGATACACTTTGGTGTATTTTTTGAAGGAGAAGTCTGAAGCCTTCCGGTTGTTTGTGGAGTTCAAAGAGCTGGTGGAGGGCCGGCTTAACCTGCGGATCAAAATATTTAGAACTGACAACGATAGAGAATTTGTCTCCTCCGAGTTTTCTAATTTTTGTAGGAAGCACGGGATCCAGAGAGAGCTTACTTGTGCTCATACTCCACAACAAAATAGAGTTGCAGAAAGGTAGATCTGTCATCTGACGGAGACTTGCAAATGTTGGCTTCATGCCAAGAGTATCCCAAGGTCCTTTTGGGCGGAGGGAATGTCTTGTGCAGCTTATGTCATCAATCGGATGCCTCTCAGTCCGATCAACATGAAGTCTCCCTTCGAGATGTTGTTGAAGGAGAAGCCAAGTGTTGAACACCTTTGGGTGTTTGGTTCAACTTGCTTAGTGCATATCCCAGATACTCTGAGGACAAAGCTTGATGTAAAGGCAAGGAAGCTTGTCTTTGTTGGCTATGATGAGCGGAAGAAGGGATGGAGGTGCATGGATCCTGCGACGAAGAAGTTTGTTCTGTCAAGATACGTGGTCTTTGACGAACTGACGTCGTATGGAGGAAGCTCGGTTGAGCTATCGGAAGACAAGGTTGATGAAGGGCAGGAGGTGACTGCTGAAATTATCCAAGGGGAGCTTGTTGTTTCACCAGCAGCTCATGTTGCTTCTAGCTCTGGGGCAGAGGCTTTTGGTTTAGGAAGCAGGGAGAGCATTGCTCAAGGATTGCCCAAAAATGGAACTGAGCCTGAAGAAGCAGCGGAGGTGGTGAGCAAGGAGCAGCCTCTTAGGAGATCAAAGAGGATCATCAAGCCTTCGGCTCGATATTATGAAGGGAATACAGTGAGCTTTGTCTCCTGTTTCTTTGCAGGCCCTCTGTATGAGCGGGAGCCTTCAAAGTTTGAAGATGCCACTGGAGTGAAGGAGTGGGACAATGCCATGGATGAGGAGATGGCTGCCCTCAGGAAGAATGAAACTTGGGACTTAGTGCCCAAGATGGATGGCATTACTCATGTTACTTGCAAGTGGGTCTACAAGCTGAAGAAGAAGAAGGCGGATGGAAGCATCGAGCGGTACAAGGCTCGTCTTATTGCTCGAGGATTCTCTCAACAGCACGGCGAGGACTATAAGGAGACGTTTCGTCCTGTGGCGAAGATGACTTCAATACGAGTAATGATAGCTTTGGCGGCCTGCCAGGGCTGGAAGATGTGGCAGCTGGATGTAAAGAACGCTTTTCTTTACAGAGAGATCGATAAGGACATCTTTATGGATCAGCCGCTCGGTTACGAATCTGAAGAACATCCGGACTACGTCTACAAGCTCCGGATGGCTCTTTATGGCTTGAAGCAGGCTCCTCGAGCCTGGTATGGGGAGATTGCAGAATACCTCACGTTCTGTGGATATCTTGCTTCAAATTCAGACTCGAGCCTGTTCGTCAAGAAGAAGGGGGAGCTTCTAGTCCTGGTGTTGTTGTACGTGGATGACATGATCATTACGGGGAATTCCAAGGAGGAGGTAGCTAGGCTCAGGGAGGAGCTAGCTATTCGCTTCGAGATGAAAGGCTTGGGGGAGCTTCATCACTTTCTTGGTCTCGAAGTGGAAAAGAAGGAGAGCGGGATTCTTGTTTCCCAGAAAGGTTATGCGGATTGGATTGTGAAACGATTTGGCATGGAAAGGGAAAAGAGTTGCTCTACTCCTTTGTATTGTGTCTTGAAGCTTCGACGAGATGAGGGAAGGATTCTTCCTGATCCCTTGGTGTTTCGAGCTCCGGTGGGGAGCTTGATCTACCTGACGATTACAAGGCCAGACATTGCTTACGCTGTTGGCCGAGTAAGTCGGTTTATGGCGGAGCTAAGGAAGTCTCATCTGATGGCAGCGAAGAGTATTCTGAAGTATGTGATGACGACTTCTGATATGGGACTCCTTATAGGAGGGACTCGGGTTTTTCCTTACTAGGTTATACAGATGCTTATTATGGTGGTGATTCGGATGACCGAAGATCAACTTCAGGTTATGTGTTCACCTGTGGATCAGCGGGCATCTCGTGGTGTAGCAAGAAGCAGGACTCGGTGTCCGTCTCTACTACGGAAGCAGAGTACAAGGCTTCGGCCTTGGCAGCTCAGGAAGCCATTTGGCTAAGGAGACTAGTAGAGGACGTCCATAAGGAAGTGCAAGGTCTCACTCTGCTCCGAGGTGATAATGAGAGTGCTCTCAAGCTGATGAACAATCCAGTTTGCCACGCGAGGACCAAGCATATTGAGATCGAGAACCATTTCATTCGGGAAAAGGTGTTGGAGGGATCTCTAGTGGTCAGGCATGTTTGGAGTGAAGACAATCTTGCTGACATCTTCACAAAACCGCTGTCGAAGGGGCCTTTCCAGCGACTTCGAGGTTTATTGGGCTTGATCACCACTTCTCACTTCAAGGGGGAGTGTTGAAATTTGTGAAGTGAAAATGGGTGATCGGGCAGTCCGGGCTGCCTGGGCGGACTGTCCACGCAGAATGGAGCTAGAGTTCGGTGGTCTAGTGTTGGCGGCCTGTGGTCATGTTGGTTGTTTTTGCGGATTGAATTCCGCGGACTGCGTGGACTGGTTGAGTCCGACAATAGATGGCTGAGCAGTGCAGGATGGTGTCTGCAGTCTGTACGGACTGAGGCTTGGAGACCACGCGATTAGCGTTTGGTCTGGAGTTGCGGTGAGCCGCAATTGTTGGAGTTACCATGATGATCTAGAAGTGGTCAAACATGTAATCTCACTGCCAACGCGATATGAGCCTGCAGGGTCGCACATAAGAGCATATGGAGAAATTAGAAGATTGACTGTGTTGGTAAGGGTTACCAATCACCATACAGTATGGGGAGTCAGACAAATGTTGCTAAGGCAAATTCGTCGAGAATCGTCGAGTATGACTCGACGACTCTCGACGAGTTCATCGAGAATGATTCGTCGAGAATCGTCGAGTATGACTTGACGACTCTCGACGAATTCGTCGAGAATCATTCGTCGAGAATCGTCGAGTGATACTCGATGACTCTCGACGAATTCGTCGAGAATCAAAAATGTTTGATTTTCGGCGATTGGTGATACTCGATGATTCTATCCTTGATTCTCGACGAATCGGCAGATGATTCTCGCCGAATCTGTCTACTGATTCTCGCCGAATCTGGATCTGATTCTCGCCGAATGACTCTGAAACCCTAACTTGGGTGGTCTGCGGATAGCGGTGTTCTTTGGACTGTTTATGCCTTTGGTATAAATAGGGGACTTAGGGTTTTTGGGAAAGTGAGATAATCTATTCATGCGATTCTCCTGTAGACGAATCGAGCCGACGGAAAGAGTTCCGCCGATCCCCGATCCGCCGAATCCCGACCCCGCCGGACGGAATCGTTCCTCCGCCGCCTGTTTGCTCCGCCGACGACCTCATCTCTGGCGACCGTCGCCGATCTTGCTTTCCCTGGCACGGACCTAAGAGTCCATGGGAAGTGCAAAGGTGCGGTTGATCTTCTTCCTAACCCTTCGTGCGACGAAGCTCGGGGTTCTCCCGCTCGTGTGGATTTCTGCAGAGACGTGGACGTTATTCCACGTAGAACTCGCCACCGACAGGACTCAGATCTTGGAGCACCTTTGTTGAGTTGTGACTCAACACCGAAGAGGTAATTTTGTCTTGTTGTTTTGATAACTTCTTGATTCAACATTCATGGCCCGATCCATTTCTCTTGGGTTGTTCTTGTTTTATTCCTTCCGCTGCATGCACAAGTGTTGTGTCAGCCTCCATAGAAAACCCAACAGTGATATCAGAGCCAGATTTCGGCCATGATTGTTGTTTTGGAAGTTAGGTTATTCCAGTGCGTGTAAACCTAGGGATTTAGAAGTGTTCTAAATGTCTAGATTTATTCCTGGTACATCAATTGTTGATGGTTTTCCAAGGGAGATCGGTGGGCCCATAACCCACAGGTTAGGGGCTCTGCCCCTTGGAACCCTGCCTGGAACGTCTGGAATTTCGTGGTTATTTCTAATTGTTAGAAATTGTTGTCTCCTTAGCAGTAACCGTCCCTCGAATGGTTAGTGAACCAATGTATTGTTTTGGATTTTGCATCCAACAATGAGAGACGAGCTTGTCTACTGTTTTAAGTTGAGTTGTCTTTGTTTTTGTCCAATGCATGTAAATCTGAAGATTTGGAAGAGTCCGGATGTTCAGATTTAACCCTTTCTTTCTATAAAATGTTGATAATGTCAGGTTGTGCACATAAGGGATGCATGTGGATTTTAGAATTGTTCTTCTGTGGATGTGCACATTGATCAAATGTTGATCGTGGTTAATTGTTAACCTATAATTAAAATCCCTTCCTCTAATATTAAGTGTTCGGATTCCTTCCGATGGATGACACTCTTCCTGCCTCGATCGATGAAGTGTGAGCTTGCCAAAGCAAGGTGCATTAATCTATCTTGGTAAGGGTGCGAGCAGATAATTGTGATATCCCACTGTCGACATTGGGTCCATCTTAACTAGGTGACCTCAAAAGTTGAGTGCCTAGAGGCATAGGATTGACATGTACCATATGATGGATGCGAATAAGGAGTTATTCACCAACCATACAAGAATTGCATGAGGATTCAATTGGCAAGTGTTGCCTACCTAAATAACCGCATTGTGAGAGGAAAGCCAAAGCTGACTCATAGTGTTGGTGAAATACGGATCTTGTCCACTAAGAGAGTAGCCCGCATGAACTCTCCGAATTGATAGTGAGGGCTATTATTTCGAATAAAATAGTGGGAGTTTTTTTTTAATTGAAGTCCAAATTAAGAAAATAATTGTATTTTGAAATTTTGGTACTGATATATTCTGCATGAATTCTTGTAGAATTCCATGGCAAGTGGTTCACACTCCACTTTGTCTAGCCATCCTTGAGAAGGATAAGCTCAGTGGTACTAACTACATGGACTGGTACAGGAACCTGAGAATTGTTCTCAGGCAAGAGCGAAAGCTTTATGTCTTGGAAGAAGAAGCCCCCGAGGTGCCGACCGGGAATTCTTCCCGTGCTGATAAAGATACTTACAAGAAGTATACTTGTTGATGCCGAGAAATATCTCAACCTCAGAAATCGGACTAGGCCACCTGAAGTTACTGGTCGAGCGATCAAAAAGACGGTCTCTGGTCAGGAAACAGAAGCGAGCTGCGCGAACAAGACCCCAGGTCGCTGCGGCAGGAAGGTCCCACCACGTACCCAGTTGCTTAGAAGCAACCCCTTCTCAACCAGATTGGCCGAGCTAGGTACGAAGGAGACGAGCTCGAGCAATAACGAGTCGAGGGCAATTGTCGGAACTCGCGAGGGCTCAGGCCGAGATTTGCTTGTCCTCCTTCGTACCCCTGGGGTCCTATTTATAGGGAAAACTAAAGAGAGGGGGGGTCTTACTTATACCCCCACCCTGGAGAGTTGGCGACTTCCTTGGGGAGCTCGCCTAAAAGAGGCGAGCATCTGGACATAGTCGCCACCTGGCGAGTTGGCCTGGGGAGCTCGCCATACTCGCCCGAACCTCCTGCGGCCTGGGGTGCTGATCTGGATACCCGTCTTGCCTTGTTGACTTTGACTTCTGATGACCTGGCGGTGGTAGGACCCACCCTCGTCGAATACGGGTTGTACACAATCCCCGCTCTTTTTGGGCGACGTAGGAACCCGGAAAGAATCATCCAACGCTTATTCGGCGAGTACCTCTGCCGAGTATCTGGACAGCTCGCATCATCGCCTGCTGGTAGAGTAGTCTATAAATAGGGGGGCTTGATTTTCGAGACGGACCCTGAAGCTCGCCGAAAATGTCGGATGCTGAGAAGTTGCTGATGGATAATCTCGCCGCCCTATCTGGCCTCCTCGGCATAGCCAGACAGAAAAGGCCGCGCGAGGAAGACGCCACTGCCTTGACCCCGCCGAAGAAGAAAAAGGCGAAGAAGGTCAAGCAGTCCGCCACTACGGCGGTCGACTCGCCTCCACCGCTGAACCAAGTCGTCGCGGCGACTGGAAATCCCGCAGCTTCTTCCAGTACCCAGAAGCTATTGAGCGATCTCGGGCTTGACGACCTTCTCGGATCTGTTCGGGACAGCCCGCCGGAGGACCTGGGAGTGGCCGAGGAGCTCGCGGCCGCTAAGGAATCCGCGGCGGCTCAGGTCGAGGTCATCACCGTGACAGGTCGCTATCTGGAAATCTTTCCTGCTAGATTGTCGCCGCTTCTTCTTTACTGACTACTTTTCTATGCAGGCTCTCCGACTGCCGCGGACGCGACTCTTGACGTAGTCCCGCTGAGCTCGGCCCCCCTACTCGCCCTGGCGGCCGATAGGCCGTCCAAGACCGCCTACTCGGTCCGGATGGGCCTTAGCTCGGGGAAGGTGTCGGGGGAGACGTTGGTGAAGGGCACCCCCCCGGCGAGCAAGGAGCTGCCGGTGAAAGAAATTCCCGCTGGGTTGTCCGGGTCGGCGTGCGAGGATCCTCTGGCAAGCAGGGCGGCCCCCACCGTTGCGAGTGGTGGGAAGGTAGTCTCGGCGAGCGCCTCATTGCCGCCGCCGCCACCCTTGGTCGCCACTCCTGCCCATATGTCGGGCATCTCCCTGCCCCTGCTGCCGCCTTTGTCTGCTTCGCAGAGGTCGGATCTTCCGCGACCTCCTCCACCTCCTGCGCCGAGGGCTCCACTCCACCCGGCGAGCTCATCTCAAGCTCCGCCGCCGTTGAAGAAGCCGGAGAAGAAGCGGCCGTCCTACTTCCCTCCGCGGGTTGGAGACCCCGACTACATCGGCCGAGGGTCGGGAGAGCGCGGGCAGGGCAGGCCTGCCGATCTTCCGAGCAACTCTTCGGGGAGGCGAGATACCTCCGGGCGACCTCCCTCGCCGCGTCGATCCCGATCTCCTCGCCGCGGTGAGTCTTCTGCTACTTTGATTACTATTCTGCTTTTTCTGACCTGACGATCTACCTTCCTGCTTTGTCAGATCGCCCGGCGACCTCTGGGGCGACTTTCATTGACGCCATCGGGCTGTCCGGGAGCGAGTATCGCCAGGCTGCCGTTCGCGCCCACATGGAGCTGGAGAGCAAGTTCGACCAGCTCGCTATCTGCGACCCTCATCGACGCATCTCGGCTCTGGAAGCGAGGATGGCCAAGGTCGAAGGGCTCCAGACAACTTTGGAGAACTACGAAGCTCGCTTCCACATGGTTAAAGAGAATGACCGCCAGCTGTAGTTGAACAACCACCGCCTGCAGCTGGTGCTTGACGAGCTGGCCGGCATTCGGGCGAGCATGGGGTCTGTTGGACGTCTGGCGAGGATGGAGGAGCAGCTCCGGCTCGGCGACGATGCGACAGCGTTGGCGACGGAGCATTACCGGCGTGCACGCGAGATCGGCTGGGCCGGGCGACATCCTCACCCCCCTGAGCGGCCTAGGGCGCCATAGTATTTTTGTTTTTTGAATGTAGCTCGCCATGCGCGACTTTGAATTCCCTTCGGACATCTGTATTTTTTCTTTTTATTGATCAATTTGTCTTTGCGTGTATGAGTATTCTCGCCTTCTGATCCTTCGTGTGTGCGCTTTCTTTGTGGTGTGCCGAGCTCTAGGTCTTCTGGCAATGTCGCCTCTTATTCTTCACCGCACGAGCTCGTTCGATACTCGCCGAGACGGGCAGACCCCCCCCCCCCTTTGCCTTGACATATTTATAAATAGGAGGGGTAGGTGGGTCATAAAGCGTATGTTGTAGCGATCTTCTCTTCATATCGGCGAGTATCCGAACATCCAGCTCGCCTTCTCTCGCTCTTTTTTTCAGCTTGCAAACATGGTCGGCGACGATTCCAGCGCTCGCCGACAAGCTCATGCCATTAACTTCGCGGATGCGGCATTCAAGAAGTCTGTTACCTCAGAGAAGGACCTGGCGGTCTTTTGGGAGCGCCTGCTGCCCGAGGACTATTCGGCGAGGCTTCCTACTCGCGGCGAGCGGCTCAACACCTATGTTGAGGGCGCCCTTGTCTTGTCGCTGCGACATTTCGACGCCGGCCTGCGGCTACCCTTCTGGCCGGAGTTCTGCGAGATCCTGCGCTACTTCGGGATCGTCCCCGCGCAAATCAACCCTAATGGCGTGGCGATCATCATGGGGTTCCTATGCTTCCTCTGGGAGGAGAGGATCGCCTTCGACCTCTCCGTCTTCCGCCGCATCTTCGCCTTTGCGGCGACCTCGGAGGGAGTCATCTTTTTTAGCAGCCACGTCTGCACCTTGGTCGGTACCGCGAATAAGGTCCACCGCTGGAGCGAGCAGTTGGTGGTCGTCCACGGCGACTTCGGCGGGATTCTCGGCAGGCCGCACCAACCGGCCGACGTCGCCTTCCTTCCTCCCATCCTCGAAGGAGCTTGCGAGCAGCTCTTCGAATACTTCCGTGGTCGGTGTTTTGACGTCATTTTCTGGCGTCTAAACGTCAATGTGCTCGAGGCAGTTCACCCCAATGAAAGTAAGCCGAGCTCGAAATGCATCCTGGTTACTCGTTCGCCCTTTTGCCGCTGAAACTAACTTTGTCGCGCGTCCTGCAGTTTCCAACGAGCTTCCGGAGAAGCCTCTTCCTTCGGCGAAGGAAGTCGCCACTACGCGCTCGGACGTTCGCCCCCCTGCCGACGTTGGGGAGAAGAAGGCGGCTAAGGGAAAGTCGCGGGTCAGCTCGCAGGGTCCCGCGAGGAAGAGGGCGAAGACCTCGTCGCCACCATCCGTCGATCGCCGGTCGCCGACGGGCGCCCGGTCGCCCCACTTCCACCCCAACTACAGCCTCGGGCAGGGGGTGGTGGATTCCTACGGCCGCCCGCTCGTGACTTGGTCGGCGGAGGACAACTCGGTGTCGCTGAGCACCAACCTCCCGTCCTGGTCAACCGACTGGGAGGACAAGGGGGAGGCTTTCGCTGTCCTCCACGCCATATATGGGCGAGTCGATGCGGAGTCCGTCCTGGAGCTGACCCCGTCGGAGCTCGCCCATCAGTCGGCCTGCGCTCTCGCGCGGTCTGCCGAGCTGGGGCACTACTCGGCGAGGAAGCTGCTGGAGGTGACCGATGCCCTCAAGGTCGTCTCCAAGAAGGCCATCGACCTCGGCATGCAGTCAGTCCGTTGGAAGGACTTTGAGGTAAACTGTCCTTGGGTTGGTTGCTTGATTTGTTTTGTCGATAGGTCCTGACGTCGGTCATTTCGCAGGCTGCCGAGATAGAAGCAGCGAAGAAGCTCTCCGAGTGCGAGGAGAAGCTCGCCGCCTCCCAGGCCGAGCTGGAGGCGGCCCAAACTCACGCAGCGGTGATGAAGACGAGGCTGGTCACTGCTGAAGGACGGCCGAGCTCCTCAACCCCGCTACCCGAAGACCCGACGCGAGTGGTGAAGCAATCACGCGTCCTCTGGGAGGAGAGATCCTCTGTTCGCCGCGAGATTGCGCGGGCGGCGGGGAACATCATACTCGCGCACCTCAGGCTCGGGGGCCAGCTCGTCGAGGGGGAGAAGCCGCTCACTGTCGACGAGATCATTCCCGAGCTACTCGCCGAGGGGACCGTCCCGCCGTACCGTGCCTCGCCGCCGACCAGCTCCGGCGATTCCGATGACAGCAGCAGCGGAAGCAGTAGTGGAAGCAGCAGCAGAAGCGAGAGCGATGATTCGGTAGATGTCGGTGATATCGGAGACGACGAATATCGGCCAGATACTGGCGACGAGGAGTCCTAGTTGCTCGCCGATATTCCTTTTGTAAATCAATTTTGGACTTGTGATTTATACAAATTTTTGCTCCTGCATTTTTCTGACATGCTGCTCGCTAGGCTCATAGGCTCGGAGAGGAGCGTTCGCTAGATCGCAGGGGGATGGTTCCGACGTCGATCATCTGCTCGCCGGGACCTATTCGCCCCTACGCCCGGGTACTCGTGAACCTGCTGGGAGAACCTCGCGCACCGCGCGGGTCGGCGCGTGGGACATACTCGCATGCCCTCCGGGGCTCGCTTACTCGCGCGGCTCCAGCTCGCTTACCCGCGTGGGACCAACTCGCCTACTCGCGCGAGCTCAGCTCGCCTACTCACGCGAGCTCAGCTCGCCTACTCGCACGAGGCCTGCTTGCCTACCTGCGCGTGACGCAGGTCGAACCTGGCTTAACTGTCGAATCATAACCAGCGGGCCTCTCATTCCCGCAATCGAGGAGATCGGCCGATTCCCGACGAGAGGAGCTCGTGGGGGTACCGGTCTTACGACGCTGCCCAACTCGAGGCCTTGATTTATAATCGAGGAGATCGGCCGATTCCCGAGGAGAGGAGCTCGTGGGGATACCGGTCTTACGATGCTGCTCAACTCGAAGTCTTGGACTACAATCGAGGAGATCGGCCGATTCCCGAGGAGAGGAGCTCGTGGGGATACCGGTCTTATGATGCTGCTCAACTCGAAGTCTTGGACTACAATCGAGGAGATCGGCCGATTCCCGAGGAGAGGAGCTCGTGGGGGTACCGGTCTTACGACGCTGCTCAACATGAGGTCTTGATTTATAATCGAGGAGATTGGCCGATTCCCGAGGAGAGGAGCTCGTGGGGATACAGGTCTTACGACGCTGCTCAACTCGAGGCCTTGATTTATAATCGAGGAGATCGGCCGATTCCCGAGGAGAGGAGCTCGTGGGGATACCGGTCTTACGATGCTGCTCAACTCGAAGTCTTGGACTACAATCGAGGAGATCGGCCGATTCCCGAGGAGAGGAGCTCGTGGGGATACCGGTCTTACAATGCTGCTCAACTCGAAGTCTTGGACTACAATCGAGGAGATCGGCCGATTCCCGAGGAGAGGAGATCGTGGGGGTATCGGTCTTACGATGCTGCTCAACTCGAGGTCTTGATTTATAATCGAGAAGATCGGCCGATTCCCGAGGAGAGGAGCTCGTGGGGATACCGGTCTTACGACGCTGCTCAACTCGAAGTCTTGGACTGCAATCGAGGAGATCGGCCGATTCCCGAGGAGAGGAGCTCGTGGGGATACCGGTCTTACGACGCTGCTCAACTCGAGGTCTTGATTTATAATCGAGGAGATCGGCCGATTCCCGAGGAGAGGAGCTCGTGGGGATACCGGTCTTACGACGCTGCTCAACTCGAAGTCTTGGACTGCAATCGAGGAGATCGGCCGATTCCCGAGGAGAGGAGCTCGTGGGGATACCGGTCTTACAACGTTGCTCAACTCGAGGCCATGATTTATAATCGAGGAGATCGGCCGATTCCCGAGGAGAGGAGCTCGTGGGGATACCGGTCTTACGACGCTGCTCAACTCGAAGTCTTGGACTGCAATCGAGGAGATCGGCCGATTCCCGAGGAGAGGAGCTCGTGGGGATACCGGTCTTACGACGCTGCTCAACTCGAGGCCTTGATTTATAATCGAGGAGATCGGCCGATTCCCGAGGAGAGGAGCTCGTGGGGATACCGGTCTTACGACGCTGCTCAACTCGAAGTCTTGGACTGCAATCGAGGAGATCGACCGATTCCCGAGGAGAGGAGCTCGTGGGGATACCGGTCTTACGACGCTACTCAACTCGAGGTCTTGGACTGCAATCGAGGAGATCGGCCGATTCCCGAGGAGAGGAGCTCGTGGGGATACCGGTCTTACGACGCTGCTCAACTCGAGGCCTTGATTTATAATCGAGGAGACCGGCCGATTCCCGAGGAGAGGAGCTCGTGGGGATACCGGTCTTACGATGCTGCTCAACTCGAGGCCTTGATTTATAATCGAGGAGATCGGCCGATTCCCGAGGAGAGGAGCTCGTGGGGATACCGGTCTTTCGATGCTGCTCAACTCGAAGTCTTGGACTACAATCGAGGAGATCGACCGATTCCCGAGGAGAGGAGCTCGTGGGGATACCGGTCTTACGACGCTGCTCAACTCGAAGTCTTGGACTGCAATCGAGGAGATCGGCCGATTCCCGAGGAGAGGAGCTCGTGGGGATACCGGTCTTACGACGCTGCTCAACTCGAGGTCTTGAGTAACATCCTGCATCCTTACATAGTTTGGAGATTAATTTCATAGACATCTTGACAAGAAAGATACTCTCTCTGGAGAGATGCTCTTGACCCTGCCAAATCGGGGGGGGTTGGCGTCCAGACCTGTTCCTAAAAATTCCTCTAGTCGGAAGATAGATGCACTCGGGGAGACCTAGGCCGACATGCAAGGGGGGAGCTGATCTCGGCCGGCAATGCCGAGGCCCGGTCTTACAAGAGTGCTTAAAGTCCCGAAGCATCGTCCAATCATCCGTACTAGGCTATTCAGTAAGAACGGGTTGAAGGCACGTATCTCGATTTGATGGTGAAGATCGCTTCCAGCTGCGATTCGAACGGGGGTGGTGTTCATCGAGGGACCTCTTCGGACGCACTCGGAGTCGACACACACCCCTGGGCTCGTCCACGCCCTTCCTTCAGCAGGTGATCCTGCCTTGTTGCTCACTTGAGCTTTTTTCCTTCTGGGTGCTTTACGAGGCCGGCCTCTCCTCGAGTCCGGAGGATCAGGGTGCGGATCTGTCCCTCGTAGTTCCTCCAGACGGAAGAGAGATGCACTCGGGGAGACATAGGCCGACATGCAAGGGGGGAGCTGATCTCGGCTGATAATGCAGAGGCCCGGTCTTACAAGAGCGCTTAAAATCCCGAAGCATCGTCCCATCATCCGTACTGGGCTATGTATGAGGAACAAACCGACCACTGCCTCCCAAAGTCGACTACGAGGCGGGCCGTGGAAACACTCAGAAGCCTTGAGGCATGTTCAACACCAAAGAGATAAAATCCTGCATCCTTTGTATATTAACTATGTTTACAGAAATAGATACATGGGTTACCGCTATGGGTAGAATCTTTTCAGATCATCCCCACTCCATGTCCCGGTCAGCTGCTCCCCCGCTTGATCTTGTAGGTAATAGCCTCCTGCGGCCAGGGCTTCTTGGACGATGAAAGGCCCTTCCCAGTTAGGATGCAGCATGCCTACGGCGGCTCCCCGCCCAGCGGCGTCCACCTTCTTCATGACCAAGTCCCCTGCGAGGAAGTTTTTTAAGCGGGCATTTTTGTCGAAATGCCTCGCCATGCGTCTCTTGATTTCTTCCTGGCGTATGGAGGCTAAGTCCCGAAGCTCTTCCACATAATCTAGGGAGAGCCTCTGAGCCTCTTCATTCTCTAGCCGCCATTCCTCGCTTCCGTCTTCGGCTGCGATGACCCTTGGGCTATGCACTTCAAATTCGACCGGGATGAGTGCCTCGGACCCGTGTGACAGTTTGAAGGGTGTTTCCCCTGTGGCTGAGTTTGGGGTGGTCCTGAGAGCCCATAGGACGGAAGGGAGTTGTTCGGCCCAATTTCCCTTGAGGTTGGTGATATTCTTCTTCAGCAAGTTGATGATGAGCTTGTTCGCGGCCTCTACTTGCCCATTGCTCCGAGGGTGGTGTATCGAGGCGAACCGAAGGTCGGTTCCCAACTGCTTACAAAAGTCCCCTAGCTCCAAGCTGGCGAACTGCGGCCCATTGTCGGTGATGATGGCCAGAGGGATCCCGAATCTGCATGCGATTTCGCCCTAGATGAAGTTCTTGACGATTTGAGACGTGGTCTTGGCCAGAGCCTTGGCCTCGATCCACTTTGTGAAGTAGTCGACCATTACTAGCACAAACTTCCTTTGTCCTCTAGCTTGAGGGAACGGGCCGATCAAGTCCATTCCCCAGATTGCGAAAGGCCACGGAGCGGTGATCGAGCGAAGCTGCTGAGCCGGCTGGAGCGCGAGGGGCGCGAAGAGTTGACATTGGGAGCATTTTCTGGAATAGGCCTCTGCGTCCTTTCGGATGGTTGGCCAGAAGTAATCGTGCCTCAAAATTCTCTGCTCCAGGGTGCGGGTCCCGGAGTGGCTGTCGCACTCTCCTGAGTGAATCTCCTCGAGGACCCGGGGAATCTCGAGCTCTGACAAGCATCGGGCCAGAGGGTCTGAGATGGTTTTGCGATAGAGCTCGCCGTCTTGCAATAAGTAGTATGTGGCCTTGTACCGGAACCTTCTCTGATCTTGCCCGTCGGATGGTAGTCGGCCTGTTGTCAAAACGTGATGAACGGATCCCTCCACGAGGCTCGTTGATCGATCTCCATCAGCTCGCCTTCTTCGATGGATGGTCGAAACAACTCGATGGTGATTCCCCCAGGCCGAGGGCCGTATTTTGCAAGGCCGTCTGCCTCGGAGTTGCGTTCTCGGGGCACGTGCTCGACGTGGAAGGATCGGAATCCCCCGATCAGGCCCTTGACCTTAACCAGATATTGCTGTAAAATGGGATCTCGAACTTTGAACTCTCCCCGAATCTGAGATGCGGCCACCATGGAGTCGGTAAAAGCCTGGATGTCTCTGATGGCCAGCTCCTTGGCGAGTCGCAAGCCAGCCACCATGGTTTCGTACTCCGCCTGATTGTTGGTTATTGGGAAAAGGATCTCGATGGCTTGCTCGATCCTAGTCCCTTGAGGACTAACCAGCACCACCCCGGCTCCCACGGAGTGCCTTCCCGACGCGCCGTCTACAAACATCTTCCAGGGGACTGGCCGAGAGACGCCCATGTCCACCTCGACCTCGGCCGAGAATTCGGCCAGGAAATCCGCCACGGCTTGTGCTTTGATCGCGACCCTTGGGGGGTAGGAGATGTCGAACTCACTCAGCTCCACAGCCCACTTGGCTAGTCTGCCGGAGTGCTCCACTCCGTCCAAGATACTCCTCAGGGGGTGGTCGGAGACTACCTTGATAGAGTGGGCTTGGAAATACGGACGGAGTCGCCTGGCCAAAACCACAAAGGCGAAAACCAACTTCTCGAGTATCGGATATCTCGCTTCGGCTTGCCTCAACACCCGGCTCACGTAGTAAACTGGAAGCTGCTTCTTTCCCTCTTCTCGGACCAGCACCGAGCTAACTGCTTCAGCCCCCACCCCTAGGTAGAGCAAAAGATCCTCACCGCCCTGCGGACCCTGAAGGAGAGGAGCTCGGGTCAGCTGTTGTTTGAGCTTTATGAAAGCCTCCTCGCACTCCGGGGTCCACTCGAATTTCTGGTTGCCCCGAAGGGCCTTGAAGAATGGGGAGCACTTCTCTCCGGCCTTGGAGAGAAACCGGCTAAGACCTGCCAGCCTTCTGGTCAACCTTTGAACTTCCTTGGAATCTCTCGGGGACGCCATCTCCACGATGGCTTTCACCTTGTCGGGGTTAGGTTCCACCCCCTGGGGAGTAAAGAGGTGCCCAAGAAACTTCCCCCTTCCCGCACCGAAAACACACTTGGCCGGGTTGAGCCGCATCTTGTACCTCCTCAGGGTGGCGAAGGTCTCTGCCAGATCCGCTACGTGCTCTGCGGCGCTCTTGCTCTTGACGAGCAGGTCATCCACGTAGACCTCTAGGTTCCGCCCCTTTTGCTCTCTGAAGACGTGATCCATCATTCTTTGATATGTTGCGCCGGCGTTCTTGAGCCCGAAGGGCATCATCTTGTAGCTATAGCATCCGTCGCTGGTGATGAAGGAAACGTCGCGGCAATCGGGGGGATGCATCCGGATCTGGTGATATCCTGAAAAGGCATCAAGGAAGCTCATTACGGGAAACCCGACGGCGGAATCAACCAGCGCGTCGATTTGAGGCAAGGGATAGCAATCCTTGGGGCAAGCTTTATTGAGCATAGAGAAATCGATACATAGTCTCCAGCCTCCTCCCGACTTCTTCATCATTACAACATTGGAGACCCAGCCTGGATACTGGATCTCCGAAACAAAACCCGCTTCCAGCAGCTTCCCCACTTCCTCCCGGATGGGTCCCGCCAGCGCGGTGGCGCTCTTCCTCTGCTTCTGGCGGACTGGGGCCGTCGCTGGATCCAAGTTGAGGCGATGATAGGCAACATCAGCATCGATCCCTGACATCTCGGCGGCGCTCCACGCGAAGATGTCCGCGTTCTCCTGCAGGCAAGCAGCTATCTCCACCTTCCCTTCCGGGGGCAAGGCTCCTCCGATCTTCAACAGCTCAGGCTCTCCTCTCGGGGAGATCACCTCCACTTCCTCCAGTTCCTCGGCAGCCTGCAGGCCCTCCTCCTGCTCCATCATCCTCTCCAACCTTTCTGCATCACCCATCCAGCTGATGGTGCTGACCGCATTCAGGTAGCATTCCCTGGAGGCCTTGGGATCTCCTCTGATCCTAACTTGGACGTCGTCCCGGCAGTACTTCAGGCACTGATGATATGACGATGGAACGGCCTTGAAGTAGTTGATGAGGGGTCGCCCGAAGATGGCGTTGTAGCCGCTGGGTGCGTCGACGATGACGAAGCGACATCGGATCGAAGTTCCCCCGAGAGTGACCAGCAGCTCCACCCCTCCTTCCACCTCTTTCTTCTCTCCCGCGAAACCAAAGAGAGGCCCGTCCGCCGCCTGAACTCGGGACGCTTCCACCTGAAGACCGACGAATGTTCTCTTGAAGATGACATTCACCGAACTACCGTTATCCGCGAGGATTCGGTCGACGGTGAAGTCCTCGATCGCGGCCTGGATCACCAGAGCATTGTGGAAGGGGTTCTCGTTCCAGAGCATGTCTTCCTCCGAGAAGGTGATCTCGTTCAATGGAGGCGGGGTTTGAGACGTCGAGGCGACGCTCTTTTTGTAGATCTGGTGGAGGCTTCCCTTGCGGGAAGCTCCTAACCAAGCCCCTCCGTTGATCACTCTGAAGTGTCCGCCTCCCGGACCGGGGATAACATTCCCCCTTCCTCCTTGGTCAATCCTGTCCTCATTTCTCCTCCTCTGCGGTACCTGGTAAGCCACCTGCCCAACCTGGGCCTCCTGCTGCGGCTGCTCCCTCTTGGCTGCCGTCGCTTCCATCCTCCTCCTTGCTTCCCAGAACTCAGGGCAAGCCAAGGTTCCGTGCCCCTCCACTCGATGGATATCGCAGTAGAGGGGATTCGCCGCTTCCTGCTGCCTCCCCTGCATCCTCTCCTGCTGCCTCTCCTGCTTCCTCTCCTTCCGCCGGCGCTTAGCGGCTCGCTGGGTGATGGCCATGGTCTCCCTTCTTCCTCCTCCCTGCTCCCGAGGATGGTAATTCCTTCTCTCCTCCTGATGGACGGGTCGCCTCCACTGGGGGCGATCCCTCGGGTACTGGAATCTTCTCTCCTCGCTCCTCGCTCCTCGTCTCTCGACCCCCGACGGGCCTCCTATCCTCCTTCCTTCGAGGCCTCTCCTGCCTCTCCGCTTTTCTGAGCTCCCTTCCCCTTTCTCTCTTCTCTTCCTCTTTACTCTGCGGCCTTTCATGCTTCCTGTCGCTGCGCCCCTCCGGCGCTCTCTCCTTCTCCAGCAGCCTTCCTCTGTCCTTCCCCAGCGGTCTATCTCCGTCTAACCGCGCCAGGAACTCCTTGTTCCTCTCCTCTCCTTGGATGAACACATTGGCTCGCTCCACCATTTCTTCGAACGACTTGGGCGGCCTGTGCCCCAGCTCCATGTTGAACAGGCCCTGCTTCAGCCCGAACTTGAGGGCCACCATCAAGGTGAACCCGTCTACCTCTTCCACCTCCAGCACCTCCTCCTGGAACCGATCGATGTAACGGCCCAAACTCTCGTGCTGCCCCTGCACGATCTTGAAGAGGGCGGTTGTCTCCTTCTTCCTCCGCTTGGACGTCGCAAACCTTGCCAACAGACCCCACCGAAGATCTGAGAAGCAGTAGACTGACCCTGCTGGTAGCTGGTGGAACCAATCTCTTGCGCTACCTTTGAAGGTAATGGAGAAGAGCCGGCACTTGAGAGCATCGGACATGTTGCGAATAGACACCACATCTTCAAACCACTGAAGATGTCTCACCGGGTCGTCCTTGCCGGAGTAGTACGAGAGGACCGGCTCTCGGAAGTTGTCGGGGACGAGGGCTGCGAGGATCTCGTCGCAAAAGGGGCTCCTCCCTTCCTGGCGGCGGCGAGTATCCTCCCCGCTCGAGCAGTCATACTCGCTCCATCGGCGAGTATCTCCATATCTCGCCGAGAGTTCCGGGTCTCGAAACCGGATTCCCTGACTACTCGCCGGGTGATGTCGCGGCGGGATCACCTGCTCTCCACTTGCCCAAACGGGCTCCTTCCCTGCTCGCCGAGTTGGCATCTCCTCGCCCGGGGGTGTCCGGCGGCGGGGAGAAGTCGCCGTCACCTCAGGAGGATTGGACAACCCGACGAGTATCGCCTTCTCCACTCTCCTCGTGAACTCTGCAAAAGCCGCCACTGTCACATACTCGCTACCTTGCCCCGGGACTCCAGCTCCCGCCGAGTTACCTCCCAACTCGCCCCGGTCTCCACCATCGGCCATCTTCCAACCACGACTTTCTTCTTCGGTCGCTATCCACGCTCACCGCACCAAGTGTTGATGCCGAGAAATATCTCAACCTCAGAAATCGGACTAGGCCACCTGAAGTTACTGGTCGAGCGATCAAAAAGACGGTCTCTGGTCAGGAAACAAAAGCGAGCTGCCCGAACAAGACCCCAGGTCGCTGCGGCAGGAAGGTCCTACCACGTACCCAGTTGCTTAGAAGCAACCCCTTCTCAACCAGATTGGCCGAGCTAGGTACGAAGGAGACGAGCTCGAGCAATAGCGAGTCGAGGGCAATTGCCGGAACTCGCGAGGGCTCAGACCGAGATTTGCTTGTCCTCCTTCGTACCCCTGGGGTCCTATTTATAGGGAAAACTAAAGAGAGGGGGGTCTTACTTATACCCCCACCCTGGCAAGTTGGCGACTTCCTTGGGGAGCTCGCCTAGAAGAGGCGAGCATCTGGCCATATTCGCCACCTGGCAAGTTGGCCTGGGGAGCTCGCCATACTCGCCCGAACCTCCTGCGGCCTGGGGTGCTGATCTGGATCCCCGTCTTCCCTTGTTGACTTTGACTTCTGATGACCTGGCGGTGGTAGGACCCACCCTCGTCGAATACGGGTTGTACAATACTGATGACGCCTTGGACGTCGAATGCCTTATGCTTGCCACCATGAACTCTGAGCTTCAGAAGCAACATGAGAACATGGGGTGCAAGGAGATTGACGAGCATCTCAAGAAAATGTTTCAAGGGCAAGCTCGTCAAGAGAGGTTTGACGTCACCAAAGCGTTGTTTCAGTGCAAGATGGAAGTTAGAGACTCAGTAGGGACTCACGTACTCAAGATGATTGGGTATATAGAGAACCTTGAAAGACTGGGTTTTCCTCTGGGTCAAGAGTTGGCCACAGATCTGATCCTGCAATCGTTGCCGGACAGTTACGAACAGTTTGTCTTGAACTACAACATGAATGAAATAGACAAGACACTGCCCGAGCTCCTAGGCATGCTGAGAACTGCTGAGATCAATATGAAGAAGGCCAAGCCTGCCAGCCCCATACTGATGGTGCATAAGGGCAAGGGCAAGGCCAAGGGCTCTAAGAAGACGAAGGTGGGACCTAAGTCACATCTCGAGCCCAAGTATTCTACACTGATGAAAAAGAAGAGCACGGTGAAGGAGGGGAAATGCCACCACTGTGGTAAGGCTGGTCATTGGAGGAGGAACTGTCCTTCGTACATTGAGGCTCTGCAGAAAATAAAGGGAGGTATGACTTCCGCTTCAAATATTTACGTTATAGAGATAAACCTTTCTGCTCCTTCATCTTGGGTATTGGATACCGGATGTGGTTCTCACATTTGTACAAATGTGCAGGCACTGGAAAGGAGAAGATTGCTGAGTAAAGAGGAGGTGGACTTGCGCGTCGGCAATGGAGCAAGAGTTGCTGTTGTAGCCGTAGGGGTTTACCGTCTTTCTTTGCCTAGTGGGCTTGTAATAGAACTAGATAACTGTTATTTTGTTCCGGCAATAACTAGAAACATTATATCCATTCATGCTTCGACATGATTGGATTTTATTTTATAATTAAGAACAACTGTTGTTCTATATTTAAGAATGATGTTTGTTATGTTGTAGCCCAATTGTTTAATGGTCTTTACGTTTTGAACTTGGACCATCAGATCTATAATGTAGAAAATAATAAAAGACTAAGAACAAATGACTCAAATCTTACATATCTCTGGCATTGTCGTTTGGGCCATATAAACGAGAAGAGCATATCCAAGCTCCATAAAGATGGACTTTTGGACTCATTTGATTATAAATCATTTGAGCGATGTGAATCTTGTTTGTTAGGCAAAATGACTAAAGCCCCTTTCACTGGTTATACTGAGAGGGCTGAGGATCTCTTGGGTGTTGTACATAGTGATGTATGTGGACCCATGAGCTCCATGGCTAGAGGTGGGTATTTCTACTTCGTTACATTTACTGATGATTTCAGTAGATACGGATATGTGTATCTTATGAAGTGCAAATCCGAGACCTTTGAAAAGTTCAAAGAGTTCAAAAATGAAGTAGAAAACCAGTTGGGAAAAAGGGTTAAAGCACTCCGATCTGATCGAGGTGGCGAATACCTTAGTCATGAGTTCCGTGATCATCTGAAAGAGTGTGGTATTGTATCACAGCTCACTCCACCTAGAACACCACAGTATAATGGTGTGTCTGAGAGGAGAAATCGTACTCTGTTAGACATGGTACGTTCGATGATGAGTCATGCAGACTTGCTTGTTTCCTTTTGGAGTTTTGCTTTAGAGACTGCTGCAATGACACTAAATCGCGCTCCAACGAAAACGGTTCTGAAGACACCATATGAGATATGGACTGAAAAGCGTCCTAGTATGTCGTTCATTAAAATTTGGGGATGTGAGGCATACGTGCAACGTCAAATGCCTGACAAGTTGGAACCCAAATCGGATAAATGTTATCTGGTGGGATATCCTAAGGAAACGAAAGGGTATTACTTTTACCTACCGTCCGAGGGCAAAGTGTTTGTCGCAATGACTGGCGTCTTCTTGGAGAAAGAGTTCTTATCAAGAAAGACTTAAAAGGTAGAACTTGAAGAAATTCAAGAACCACAAGTAGTGAATGAACCGGAATTGGATTCTGAGACAGGACTACAAGATTTTGTAGCTAGAGAACCTGCTCAAGAAACACAAGTCCTACGTAGATCTGGTAGACCGAGGTTTGAGCCTGAGAGATATGGATTTCTCATGTCTCAAATAGGTAATGTGTTACTTATGGATCATGATGATGAACCAGCAACCTACCAAGAGGCTATGAATGGACCGGACTCCGACAAATGGCTTGAGGCTATGAAATCCGAAATGGACTCCATGTATGCAAACCAAGTTTGGAACTTGGTGGAACCACCTGAAGGGGTACGACCCATAGGGTGCAAATGGGTCTTCAAGAAGAAGACCGACATGGATGGGAATGTACAGATATTCAAAGGGCGACTGGTGGCTAAGGGTTTCAAGCAAATTCATGGTATTGACTATGATGAGACCTTTTCCCCTGTTGCCATGGTAAAGTCCATAAGGATATTGCTTGCTATTGATGTGTATTATGACTACGAGATCTGGCAGATGGATGTCAAAACGGCTTTCCTTAATGGAAACCTCCTTGAGGAAGTGTACATGACACAACCCGATGGTTTTGTATCCCCAAATTAAGTCACTAAAATATGCAAGCTGAATAAGTCCATCTATGGACTGAAACAGGCCTCTCGAAGTTGGAATCTTCGTTTTGATGAGAAAATCAAAGAGTTTGGTTTCATCAAGAATGAATGAGCCTTGTGTTTACAAGTGAATCAGTGGGAGCATTGTTTTCTTCCTAATATTGTATGTAGATGACATACTGTTGATTGGGAATGACATTCCTACCCTGAAAGTTGTTAAGAACAACCTAGGGAACTGCTTTTCTATGAAGGACTTGGGTGAAGCGACTTATATACTCGGTATTAAGATCTATAGAGATAGATCGAAGAAGTTGCTGGGTTTGACCCAGAGTACATATATTGAGAAGGTGTTGAAGCGGTTCAACATGCTTGAGTCCAAGAAAGGATTTTTACCCATGTCTCATGGTGTGAATCTCTCTAAGGACCAGTGTCCAAAATCTTGTGAAGATAAGGACCGCATGAAGTTGATTCCATATGTTTCGGCAATTTGATCAATCATGTATGCAATATTGTGTACTCGACTCGATATCTCCTTTGCTTTGAGCATGACTAGCAGGTATCAGTCAGACCCCGGTGAGTGTCACTGGATTGCAGTCAAGAATATCCTGAAGTACTTGAGAAGGACAAAGGATGTGTTCTTGGTGTATGGTGGAGAGGAAGAGCTCGTTGTAAGTGGTTACACGGATGCTAGCTTCCAAACTGATAGGGACGATTCAAAGTCTCAGTCAGGGTTTGTGTTTTGCCTTAATGGAGGAGTTGTGAGCTGGAAGAGTTCCAAGCAAGAGACAGTTGCTGATTCTACAACAGAGGCCGAGTATATCGTTGCAGCTAACGCAGCGAAGGAGGCTGTATGGATTAGGAAATTCATCGGCGAGCTTGATGTAGTTCCTAGCATTGTTGGTCCCGTAGTTCTCTACTGTGATAACAATGGTGCAATTGCACAATTTAAGGAACCTAGATCCCATCAGCGCTCCAAGCATATACTTCGGCGGTTCCATCTTATTCGTGAGATTGTCGAACGAGGAGATGTGAACATTTGCAGAGTGCCGACTGAGGAGAATATTGCGGATCCACTGACAAAGCCTCTCGCGCAAAGAAAGCATGGTGGTAATACTAGATCAATGGGTATGCGATACCTAAGTGATCAACTTTAGTGGGAGTCTTGTGGGTTGCATGTAAACATATATTATGTTTGCTGTTTATTGTTTATTTATATGATGAATTGTGTACCAAATGTTTCTTTTTACAATTAATGGCAAGTTCTTTTATTATGATTTTCTTATGTGAGAGTTAAATTATAACATAATAAATACCCTTAGAGTGTTTGCTTCCATAGGACATCAAGTATGTGACTTGAATGTGAGAGCCTATGATTTATTTGAAGCTTCATTCTTAAAAGGTCCCTGGTCGTACTATCATCATAGAAGCTAAGGGTGATGATGATGCCTTAAGACTAGCACGTGTGTTGACTGATGACCAGTTCTCACAGGTCATGATATTGTGATATCAAGTCATCATGTGGGTACTTGTTAATGAACAAGTTGTACTGGACAGACCCAACCTGAGACTACTCTGTGGATTGTTATCTAAACGTGTCACGAGTAGGTCTCAATTGACAATGGTGTTGTGGTCTTTTGACCTGAAGTCACAGCATTCATCAAGTGAGGAAGAGCGTGCTTTGATGCCATCTAAAGTCTTCCTTGAGAATGGTTGATGATAAGGGTGATTTTGGGCACGTTACGAATCATTTGGGTGTTTGTGTGTGAGCAGATATGGGATTTGTCCTCCTATATGACATGAGTTGCATCCATGGGCCCCTTGATGGAACTGGACTGAGAAATGCATGGTCATGCTTGGTTGAGTCAATATGTGATATTGGACTCACCATTCTCTGGAAGTCCGTTTTAGATCAGGAAAATTGGATTGAGCTATTATGAGGGTGACACGGTCCATGCCTCTAGTTCTTTCCGGATGTAAGGGACAAAGGGACAAAGACAACGCTGGGACATTGTTCATATAGGCTTATGAGTTATGAACTCTTATTGCTTGGGGAGCAATGATGCATTGCTAGATGCCGCTCATTGTTTGTGAGGTTTTTGGTTTGATACATTCAAGATCAATTGGGAGACAGTTGGAGTTACAATGGTGATCTAAAAGTGGTCAAACATGTAATCTCACTGCCAACGCGATATGAGCCTGCAGGGTCGCACATAAGAGCATATGGAGAAATTAGAAGATTGACTGTGTTGGTAAGGGTTACCAATCACCATACAGTATGGGGAGTCAGGAAAATGTTGCTAAGGCAAATTCGTCGAGAATCGTCGAGTATGACTCGACGACTCTCGACGAGTTCATCGAGAATGATTCGTCGAGAATCGTCGACTATGACTCGACGACTCTCGACGAATTCGTCGCGAATGATTCGTCGAGAATCGTCGAGTGATACTCGACGAATCTCGACGAATTCGTCAAGAATCAAAAATGTTTGATTCCCGGCGATTGGTGATACTCGACGATTCTATCCTTGATTCTCGACGAATCTGCAGATGATTCTCGTCGAATCTGTCTGCTGATTCTCGCCGAATCTGGATCTGATTCTCGCCGAATGACACTGAAACCCTAACTTGGGTGGTCTGCGGATAGCGGTGTTCTTTGGACTGTTTATGCCTTTGGTATAAATAGGGGACTTAGGGTTTTTGGGAAAGTGAGATAATCTATTCACGGGATTCTCCTGTAGATGAATCGAGCCGACGGAAAGAGTTCCGCCGATCCCCGATCCGCCGAATCCCGGCCCCGCCGGACGGAATCGTTCCGCCTCCGCCTGTTTGCTCCGCCGACGACCTCATCTCTGGCAACTGTCGCCGATCTTTCTTTCCCTGGCGCGGACCTAGCAGTCTGTGGGAAGTGCAAAGGTGCGGTTGATCTTCTTCCCAACCCTTCGTGCGACGAAGCTCGGGGTTCTCCCGCTCGTGTGGATTTCTGCAGAGACGTGGACGTTATTCCACGTAGAACTCGCCACCGACAGGACTCAGATCTTGGAGCACCTTTGTTGAGTTGTGACTCAACACCGAAGAGGTAATTTTGTCTTGTTATTTTGATAACTTCTTGATTCAACATTCATGGCCCGATCCATTTCTCTTGGGTTGTTCTTGTTTTATTCTTTGCGCTGCGTGCATAAGTGTTGTGCCAACCTCCATAGAAAACCCAACAGCAATCTGGTAGCGATCTGGCCTTGGAGCTGGTGGACTGTCTTGGTGTCTGCCGAGCTCGCACGATCTTGTTGTCTGGACTTGCACTTCTGTGAAGTCCAGGGTTTCCACATTGTCCGCTGTGACTGGGTGGTTGTCCTGTTGGTCGTGGACATTGCGAGCTGAGTTGGTGTCCGCATAGTCCGCTGTGACTGGGCGATTTTGCCTGTGGTCCTGGACTTGTGCGTGCGGACAGATGTTGTGTCCGCTCTCCATGCGGATTGGCATGGTGCTCAGCAGGTGGCTCTCTTGCGGTTTTGGCGAACTATTCACGAGTCCGGCTTGTCGTGCAGACTCGGCGGACTGGCAGTGCTAGCTGCAATCACGGGGCGGTTAGCCTATCTCATAGGGCGGTGATCACACTCCTCACCCCGCCTATAAATAGGACCCCCCGGCTCGTCATTTGATAACATAGTGAACAGTAAGTTGGACTTGGGTTTAAGGTTGCGGACTCGGTTTTTGTATCTGCGCAGGTTGATTAGACTTAACCGGTTGCTGTGTGCAGGTAGCGCGGCTAGCACTGTGAAGCCAAGAGCTTGGTTTTTACCTCGGTCAGGCTCAGTGAAGTTAGCGGACTGCGTTCAGCAGTTACCAGTTTTCTGCATCAACTTTCCCAGTTTAATAACCTGTCTACGCGACCTCGCGGTCTCGGCGGGTAGGCGGTCTGTTCCTCAGTTCGGAAGCAGCAGGCAGTTCTGCGAATAACGGCATGTCCGCGCGACCTCGCGGTCTCGGTGGACTCCGTGTTCCGTTCGGCTTCAGCTTAGTTCGGGCGGTCTCTGCGGGCAGGCTGTCTCGGCGGTCTCAGTGTTTCTGTCCGCCCGAATTGATTGTAGTTTCTGTTTTTTTTTCATGTGCTGGCGAAATCATGTATCGTCACGTATACCTCGCCCTGTAAAGAAGATTGATAAATTTTTGATCTGCTTGTTTCTGTCTATACACTCTGGTTGCTTAAGTATTCTTCCTATTTTCCGCTTGGTCAAGTTGTGATCTGGGTAGTTCCGAAGATATTAATTTGGCGTTTGGGCTATCTTGCTGAGCTTCTTGAGAAAATTCAACAAGACATACATGACGATACATGATTCGCCGATGTACCCAAAGGGAACAGTAAAAATACAAGGCAAGATCTAGCCGTGCGGACTCAAGGAGTAATTGTTGGCTCTGCTGCTAACTGCTATAGAGTCCGCTCAATCTGCTAAATCGTCAAACCGAAACCTAGACGTGCGAACTACCCATTATTATAATGCTGAACTCTAACCGCTGATCTGCAAGCCGCCTAACCGTGAGGTCACCTAGCCTCATGATCCACGCGAACTGCTGCGTCGAACTGAACAAGTCGCCAGAAGCGGACAACTTATTGAACTAGGAAACTAGTTGCAGAAGAGAAGACCGCCAGGTCGCAAGCCGCGACCTGCTGCTAACCGCTAGTTTCTAACCACAGAATCCGCATTGTCCCTGACCGAAGTCAGAACCAAGTCCATGGTTTTCAAGCACTATCCACACAACCTGCACAGCACAAACCGGTCAACCTCTTCAAACCACGTGGATAGAAAACCCTAACCGCAACAACCTCCCACGAGTTCACTTACTGTTCAGTTGGATAGATTCTGATGTGACAGGGGGGTCCTATTTATAGGCGCGGTGAGGAGTGTGATCACCGCTCGAGACAATAGGATAACCGCCCTATCCCGTGGCTAGAACCAAGTGTATACGCCAAGCTGTGGATACACAACAAGACCATCGCGACTAGGTAAGATAGCCAGTCTGCCAAGGACGCGCCGCCAAGGCTGGATACCAAGCTTATACGCCTTGTCGCCAAAGCCCAACCAGCCTTGATCGCCATATAGGCGGGCTCTACTAGAACCGCCCCAGTTCGCCCACCTGCGGACACATCTCCAGTCCGCACGCACCTGCAGACACCACTCCAATTCGCATGCCCCGAGCTCACAGCCAAGGCACACAAAGCAGACAACTGCCGAACTTAGCGGACAGAGATGTCAGTCCACGCGCCTTCCCGAGCTGAGCCAGTCCGCCCAAACTAGCGAACTCTGGTACCAGTACGCTCTAACCGGCGGACTCCGTAGTTACCACCAACCGCGCCACCAGAACTAGACCAAGGCACACGCCATGCCGAACTCCCAAGCTCTGGTCCAGTACACAACCCAGACTCCGCGAACTCCAACCGAGTCCGCACCTCGCCGGTCTTGGCGAGCTCACCGGATAGAAATCCTATCCGCCCGGTTACATTCTGGGAATCAACTGCTGGCTGAACACAAACCGGCCTAGCAAGCTGACTCTTCTGTTCGCATAGACCACGCGAATAGACCGCCCAGGCCGCCAGTACACAAGCCGACTGCAGCACCATTGCCGACCTGGCTAGCCGTCAGTCCTGTCCGCACTGGGCGCGCGGACAGGTCGCCCAGTCCACTACTTTCACTTCATGATTTTCAACACTCCCCCTTGAAGTGAGAAGTGGTGACCAACCCCAGTAGTTCCCGTAACCGTGAATATGGCCCTCCAATAGCGGCACCGAGAAGATGTCTGTGACATAGTCCTCGCTCCGCATATGTCGGACCATAAGGTTTCCCTCTAGCTTCTCTCAAAAGGAGACATGCTTCCCTCCGCCCTCCTCTCTAGCTTTAACACCCACTTGTATGTCGCAGGAGTAACACCAACCTTGGGCACAAGGTCACAAGCCTCATCATCCCTGAGGGATGTCACCTCCTCAACCTTGGCGCTTTCCCACTCCTTGACTCCAGTGGTGCCTTCAAAGCTAGAAGGCTCTCACTCGATCTGAGGGCCTGCGAAGAAACAAGAGACCACGCTCACCGCATTTCCTTCATTATATCGAGCTGGTGGGTTGGTGATCCTCTTCGATCTCCGAAGAGCCTGATCACGGCTAACCACCTTTGCTGCTTCTTCTGAACCAGCTCCGTTCTCGGGCAAAACCTGAAGCATTCTCCCCCTATTTCCTGAACCAGAAGCCACCGCCTTGGAGCAAGAAGCACCTGGAGCATCGCTCCCCCTGCTTCCTGAACCCGAAGCCTCCGCTCTTAAATTAAAAAACACCTAGAACATCGCTCCCCTTACTTTCTGAACCAGAAGCCTCTGCCCCAGAGCTAGAACAACCTGGAGCTCCTGTTGACACAGGCAGCTCCACTAGAAGATCCTTAGCAGCAGCCTCCTTCAGCCCATCATCCGACCTGCTCCCCTATAGCTCCACTACCGAGCTTCCTCCATATGACGTCAACTCATCGAAGACCACGTCTCTCGAAACAAGGAACTTCTTTTTCATTGGATACATACACTTCCATCCCTTCTTCCACTTATCATAGTCCACAAAGACAAGCTTCCTCGCTTTTGCATCCAGCTTTGCCCTGAGAGCATCCGGGACGTGTACAAAGCAGGTCGATCTGAACACCCGAAGATATTCTATGTTTGGCTTCACCTAGAATAGCAGCTCAAACAAAGACTTCATGTTGATCGGACTCAGAGGCATCTGATTGATGACATATGCCGAACAGGCCATCCCCTTTGCCCAGAAGACCCTTGGAATGCCTTTGCCATGAAGCCAACACTTGCAGGTCTCCGTCAGATCACGAATCTTCCGATCTGCTACTCTACTTTGTTGTGGAATATGCCCACAAGAAAGCTCTCTTCAGATTCCGTGCTTCCTACAAAAGTTAGAGAACACGGTTGAACCGAATTCACCTTTGTTTCCCGTTCTCAACTTCTTGATCCATAGCCCAAGTCAGCCCTCCACACGCTTCTTGAACTCCACGAACAAACGGAACGTGTCCGACTTCTCATTCATGAAGTACACCCATGTGTACCTCGTATAGTCATCAATCAATATCAGCATATACCTGCTGCCTCCAAGACTAACGGTGACTGTCAGCCCTAACAGATCACCATGGATGCACTCCAATGGTGTTGAACATCTGGTATGTGCTTTATCAAACGTAAAGCGATAAGCTTCTCCGTATTGACATCTCATGCACACATGACCGTCTCCATAGGATGACAACCTAGGCAAACCTTTCACAAGGCTCCTTTCTGTCATCGCTTTCAACTTGTCCATCCCGACATGTCCCAGTTTTTCATGCCAGATAGATGCACTATCATTGGCCCTCATCTGATCAACATAAGAACTTATTGAAGCCACAACCAAGTTCTTATCCTTACTCCCTATATGAGCAACGTTCGCCGACTGAAGGATAACCTTAGAGTCCTTCTTGAAGTGGTCAGGCTGGTTGCATTTATAGCACCTTGGTCCTTCCTTCCTTTTCAAGTAACGCCTAGGAGAAACACTCCTCTCTTGCTGATATGAAGTAGAAGGGCCATCACAAGCAGCCGACTTCAACCTCTTGAACAACCCATGAAGGGAAGTCCAAATCTCCATAGCTGGCCGACATCCGACGATGTGGTCCAGGAGTTCCAGTGAAATAGCTTGCTTAAGAGTAAACTCCGTCTTTGTGTTTGTCTTACTCCAAGCTCTCACCACATCATCATTGCCAATAGCAGAAGCCACATCTTGCTTATCATCTCTGCAGACGACCTCCTAAAGATCCTCTCCCAAAAGATAGCTTTCCATACATGGCTTCCACTTCTTGAAGTTAGTCAATGTAAGTAGCTCAATTCCAAGACCTCTTGCATATCCACCTTCCATTGCACTTTCCCTGGTTATTGCGACTCCCAGAAGCAATTAAGAAAACTGACGGTTGATCATTGCTCAACCTCTATTCCCTCTGATACCATGTTAAAAAATCATAACTTGGGGAAACAGGAAACCAGGCGCAGGAACACTCAACATATCCAAGCCCAAGTAAGCTAGATGCAACCAGAAGAGCAAGTATCTTGTACTATTAGAAATCTTTACAAGGCGAGACATACATGACGAGACATGATTCGCTGATGTACCTAAAGGGAACAAAAAAATACACGGCAAGATCTAGTCGCGCGGACTCAAGGAGTAACCGTCGGCTCTGCTACTAATCGCTATGGAGTCTGCTCAATCCGCTAAATTGCCAAACCGCAATCTAGCCCCGCGGACTGCCTGTTATTCCAATGTTGAACTCTAACCGCTGGTCTGCAAGTCGCCTAACCGCGAGGTCTCCTAGGCGCAAGATCTATGTGAACTGTTACGCCAAACTGAACAAGCTGCTAGAAGCGGACAGCTTATTGAACTGGGAAACTAGTTGCATAAGAGAAGACCTCCAAGTCGCAAGCCGCGACTTGCTGCTAACCGCTGGTTGCTAACCGCAGAATCCGCACTGTCCCTGACCAAAGTCAGAACCAAGTCTCTGGCTTTCCAGCGCTATCCGCACAACCTGCACAGCACAAACTGGTCAACCTCTTCAAACCACGTGGATAGAAAATCCTAACCGCAGCAACCTCCCGTGAGTTCACTTACTGTTCAGTTGGATAGATTCTGATGTGACAGGGGGGTCCTATTTATAGGAGCAGTGAGGAGTGTGATCACCATCCTAGACGATAGAATAACCGCCCTATCCCGCGGCTAACACCAAGTGTATCCGCCAAGCCGCGGATACACAACCAGACCACTGTGACTAGGCAAGATAGCTAGTCCGCCAAGGTCGCACCGCCAAGGCCGGATATTAAGCTTATTCGCTTTGTTGCCAAATCCCATCCAGCCTTGATCTCCATATAGGCGGACTATGTAAGAACCGCCCCAGTCCGCCCACCTGCGGACACAGCTCCAGTCTGCATGCGCCTGCGGACACCACTCCAGTCCGCATACCTCGAGCTCACAGCCAAGGCACACAAGGCAGGCATCTGCCAAACTCGGCAGACAGAGATATCAGTCCGTGCAGACCGCGCGCCTTCCCGGACTAAGCCAGTCCGCCCAAACTGGCGAACTCCAATACCAGTCCGCTCTAACCGGTAGACTTCGCGGTTATTACCAACCGCACCACCAGAGCTAGACCAAGGCACACGCCATGCCGATCTCCCAAGCTCTGGTCCAGTCCCCAACCCGGACTCCGCAAACTCCAACTGAGTCCGCACCTCGCTGGTCTTGACAAGCTAACCGGATAGAAATCTTATCCGCCCGGTTACATTCTGGGAATCAACTGCTGGCTAAACACAAACCGGCCTGGCAAGACGACTCCTCTGTCCGCATAGATCGCGCGAGCAGACCGCCAGTACACAAGCCAACTGCAGCATCAATGCCGACCTGGCTAGCCGCAGTCCTGTCTACACAGGCTGCACGGACAGGTCGCCCAGTCCACCACTTTCACTTCATGATTTTTAATAGTAACAGACAAATAAATCAATCATCCGACCAACCGGCGATAATGCTCGGGATAAGAAACAAGTGGTCCATGAGCCAAATGAAGATGATGATTTTGTTCCAAAGGAAAACTAGCTGGTTTGGTTCCTAAAAGTCCCATTTCTGAGATAATGTCCAATGCATATTTTTCGCTGACTTATTTAAGAAAATGCCTTTGAACTTGTGAGCTATCTTAATGCCCAAAAAATATTTTAGAGCTCCGAGATCTTTCATATGAAAACATGTGCCCAAATATTTTTTGAAGGCCTGTATATCATCACAATCATTACTAGAGATAACAAGGTCATCAACATAGATTAATACATGAAGTTGTACGTTGTTGCGGTGCAAAGTGAAGAGAGAATAGTCGGAGGAAGATTGTTCAAATCCATATTTTTTCAAGGCGCCAACAAACTTTGAAAACCAACATCTAGGCGCTTGTTTTAACCCATTATTGAGGTCACCATACAATAAAGCATTATGAATATACATTTGATGTAGATGCCAATTTTTAGCAGCAACAACAACGAGAAAAGAGCGTACAGTTACCATCTTTGCGACCAAAGCGAATGTTTCATTACAATCAAGTCTTTTGATTTGATTATTCCCCAAAATTGCGAGCCTTGCTTTGAGTCTTTCAGCAGAACCATCTGAGTTATACTTGATTCTATAAACCCACTTGGACCCAGTACACTTTTTCTCAAAGACAATGTTTTCATAGTCCATGTGTCATTATTTTCTAATGCACGCACTTCCTGTTGCATGACATATCTCCACCTTTCATCTTGATAGCTTCAGCAAAATATTGAGGCACTTTGTCTGCAATCATAGCTACCAAGAAATGCCTATGGTGCTTAGAAAAATTGTTATAATTCACAAAAATCGACATGGGATAGGCCATATCCGAGGAGTGTGATGGTTGAGATGAACTTGGAGAGGGACTCGCCTTACAAGTGGTGTTTGTCACAAATTCTCTTAACCAAGTGGATGACATTTTGGCACAATTCTCTTAACCAAGTGGATGACATTTTGGCACAATGTACTAAACCCAAAGTTTGTTCGTTCATGACACCAGTTACGTTGCTATTAGTATTGGATTCAAGTGCTTCAGGCTGCTCATACTCATGTCCTTCTTGCTGACCCATGGAACCACACCTTATAGCCTCCATTTCATAATGGTCATCGATGTTGCCTTTATTTATGTCTGCTTCATTAGCGATTTGTGTAAAGACAGGAGTTCCTATTTTAGCATAAGGATACTCGTATTTCACAGTTAGAAGACACTCCCCCAAAATTCAACGGAAAGATAAGCCTGAAACCGCAGTGCTCGAGAAATATTGAGTATATGTCTGTGCTTTTGTTCAACTCGGCCATTTTGTTGTGGAGTACCCGCACTTAATATTTCATGCACAATGCCATGATTTGAAAATAATTGTTCATGCATATAAACTCAGAGACATTGTCACTTCGAACAACTTTCACATGTTTATCAAATTGATGCTCCACTATAGAAATAAATTGCGTCAAACGTGCAAAACTTTTTCCTTGTCGATCAATAAAAAAATTCACATGACTCGTGAGTGATCGTCAACGATAGTTAAAAAATAGCGAGCATCACAGAAAGAAGTCATTCGATATGACCCCCATAAATCACAATGAATCAATTGAAAGTTGTTCACTGCTTTATTGTTACTAATAGGAAAACTTTCTCTAGCTTGCTTAGCTCGAAGGCAAACATCACAGGGCTTATTGCATATACTACTATCCCTACCAAAGATAACATTTGGCATAAACTTCATAACTTTGAATGACAGATGTATCATGCGCTTATGCCACAAATCAGAGGTTCGTATGTCTTCAGTTTTGGTCCCTACAACCGATGCGGCAATTGCGCCTTGTAGGTAGTAGAGCCCCTCTCGTTGTTCACCCGCTCCAATCACCGTCCTCAAAGTGTTGTCCTATATAACACAAAATTTGTTAGTGTATTGAACAACACAATTTGATTCATCAATAAGTTGTGAGACAGAAATCAGGTTTCACTACAAGTTTGGCACATAAAGAAAATTGCTCAGTTTCAAAGTGCTGCCAACCACCATTGTTCTGTCCTTTATAGCAGTAGTTTGTTTCTCATCTGGAAGCCTTACATGACATTCCATCAAATCTCGTACATTAATCAAACATCACAAACACCCTCTCATATGATGAGAGGCACCGGTATCGATACTCCATTGCATAAAACTCTACCTACCGGATAGTTTTTCAGCATCTCCCGTCTTGACATTGTTCAAGAGCTTAACTAGTGCTTTCCACTACTCACCACTGAGTCCACAAAAAACAGCTTTGTATGCATTTGTTATGGTTGTGTTAACTTCCATCTTATGAGTAGAGGTTTGCGCAGCATTATCTCGAGCCATTCTGCCACATCCTCTGCCAGTAGAGCTCATTCTTTGGTGTCCTCCTTTTCCACGCCCAGTTCCTCGTCCATTTCCACGAAGTCGTTCTCCCCACCAATCCGGATAACCAATTAACTGAAAAATGTTTTCTGATTCATGTCCTGAGCAGTTGCAAGTGTTGCACACCGTATTCCAATTTTTTCTTCTCCTTTGCAGCGAAATTTATTTCTAGTATGCATAGCAAAGCTCATCACTTCATTGTGCGCTTCCTTTCCTTGAGTCACGGTGCTCACATGTTCTTCTTGCACCAAGATTGAATAAGTTTTTTTCAAACTTGGCAAAGGATCGTGGACAAGCAAATTTGATCTCACCGTGCCATAAACTGTTTCATCAAGTCCCATGGGAAATTTGTGAATTTTCTCTTCTTCACGGTTCTTTTTCAGCAAAGATCCACGATTACAAGTACACAATCCACATATGCATGTTGGCTTTTTCTCAAGATTTTCCACTTCTTCCCATAGTTTTTTCAACTTTCTGTAGTAAGCAACGATGGGCATACCTCTTTGTTTGCATTCAGTTGTACTTTTTTCCAACTAAAATTGGAGGGAGTAAATGGCAATAATGTTGAATCTTCAAATCATGATAATTATTCCCAATAGTATCAATCCACATGAGAGAGAATGATCAGAGAAATGCTCAATTGTGGAAATTGTGAGAATGGATATTTAAGTTTGCCTTAAGAGAAGATAACTTCCCTGAACAAGTGATTAAACTATCTCTGTGCTGACAGTGAAAAAACAACTTTAAGAAGAACAAGTATCATCAAAAACATACCTGATTACTATTGTTGAAACCTATTTATAGGCTCAATGCTTATTCAAGTTCTCATATTTACTAAATCATGCTTCTGCAAAGCCCGCCACGATAGTTACAATTTAAATTCTTTTCCCACACTTTTATTGTTAAGCAGCTAATTCAGAACGTATAATAGCCTTCTCCTCCATAGCACCCTTGTCCTCAAGGGTGGAAATATGAGAATCGGGTTTGAAATTCCCTCATATTTTCTGAGGTTGCTTCACCGTAGGATCCATTTACCCACTTTACTAAGACATGTGTTATCACCTTGCTCCTATATGGTGTTATCTTTTTTTCCAACACCGTTTCTGGTTTGATTAACAGACTGTCGTCAACATTTTCTGTTATCAAAAATTCTATTTGATTTGGCAACTCTCTTCCATGCTCTAGGTGTAATGTGACATTATTTTAGCATCATATGGTAATAATAATCTATATGCCGCCATTCATACTCTTTTAATAATCTGAGGACCAAAATATCTCGGCAATTTATGGCTGTAATGAAGTCGATTACCGTTTTGCCTATATGGTTGCAATTTCCTGTACACACAAGCCTTCTTATAGAGTTCTCTCTTGTTTATCTATCAGCAAGAACTTCATTCTATCATGCACTTGTGTTAAGTTGAATTTAAACATTAGTACCACTTTTTTATCCCCTGTGATGGCCAATCTATGACTTTTACTACTACTAGATTAGCTAAGCAATGTGTAGCAGTAGTACTTGTCCATATACGATCTCATAAGGCGTCATTCTAATAGCATATTGAAAGGTCATACTGTCCCACCATTATGTCATAAGTAGCCAATGCACCAAACTCTTGGGTTACTCCAGACACATGCATTATAAGTCACTCTCCACACACCTGTTCACAACTCCGATTTGCCTTCCTAATTGAAGACGATACACTATTGAAATAATCAGTTGTACTCCATAAACTTTTAGTAGTTCTTGCCACACAGAACTCATGAACTCAACATCGTGATCACTTATTATTGACGGAGCATTCAATGTAATCGAAAAACATAGTTTAAGAACACCCGCACTACTCCAAATACTATATATAGATGTTGGATTGCCATAAAATGCTTGTATTCACTGAGTCAGTCAACGACCACTAAATCACTAATAGATTTGATTTCAATTTGTTTTTTGAAGTCCACTAAAATTCATTGAAACGTCCAGCCAAAATCGATCCAGAATGGGTAAAGCAGTAAAGGTTGAAGTACTCTCATTGGATTTTTGTAATTTGTCTTAACCAAACAATGTCTAATGTATCCAAAAACACTCACCTTCATCTTCTTCCAGTAAAATATACATTTGAGTCATGTAAGCGTGGCAGTCATTCCAGAGTGACGCCCTGCTAGTCCATAATGATGCCATTGTAATAATTTGTTTTCTTACTATTCCCCACCACTAGTCTACCTTTCCTCGCAAAATTTCTTGTTTACTGATAATTGGGTTTGTTCAGGACATTTACCTCATCCTTATTGTATATGTACATTTTGATGGGGATAATAGTTCATGGCAGGGCTGACCCATATCAGAGCACGTTCGGGCTTACACTTACAGGTGGAGGTATTATGATCGTCGTATGGACTATCTGAGCCCTTCGTCACGTTCAAAGTATCGACGATATATTTTCTATGATTATTTTTATTTTTTTTGCACGTTATTAATGTTTTTTGTGTATATTTTAGAATTTCGAAAGTTTCAGACTTTGGGATCAATTTACGGCGCCGAATCCGAAACCCAATCCTTATTTCCCCTTCATTTTTCCTGATCCCCAATTCATCCCAGCAACTCATCCACTTTCATACCCCCCCCCACCCCATAAACCCTTAGTTCCTCTACAACCGCCACAAGAACTTCATTCTATCATGCACTTGTGTTAAGTTGAATTTAAACATTAGTACCACTTTTTTTATCCCTTGTGATGACCAATCTATGACTTTTACTACTACTAGATTGGCTAAGCAATGTGTAGCGGTAGTGCTTGTCCATATACGACCTCATAAGGAGTCATTCTAATAGCATTTTGAAAGGTTATACTGTCCCACCATTATGTCATAAGTAGCCAATGCACCAAACTCTTGGGTTACTCCAAACACATGCATTATAAGTCACTCTCCACACACCTGTTCACAACTCCGATTTGCCTTCCGGATTGAAGACGATACACTATTGAAATAATCAGTTGTACTCCATGAACTTTTAGTAGTTCTCGCCACACAGAACTCATGAACTCAACATCGTGATCACTTATTATTGACAGAGCATTCAATGTAATCAAAAAACATATTTTAAGAACTCCCGCACTACTCCAAATACTATATATAGATGTTGGAATTCCATAAAATGCTAATATTCACCGAGTCAGCCAACGATCACTAAATCACTAATAGATTTGATTCCAATTTGTTTTTTGAAGTCCACTAAAATTCATTGAAACATCCAGCCAAAATCGATCCAAAATGGGTAAATAAGTAAAGGTTGAAGTACTCCCATTGGATTTTTGTAATTTTTCTTAACCAAACAATGTCTAATGTTTCCAAAAACACTCACCTTCATCTTCTTACAGTAAAATATACATTTGAGTAATGTAAGCGTGGCATTCATTCCAGAGTGACGCCCTACTAGTCCATCATGATGTCATTGTAATAATTTGCTTTCTTACTATTCCCCACCACTAGTCTACATTTCCTCGCAAAATTTCTTGTTTTCACTGATAATTGGGTTTGTTCATTACATTGACCTCATCCTTATTGTATATGTACATTTTGATGGGGATAATAGTTCACGGTAGGGCTGACCCATATCGAAGCACGTTCGGGCTTACACTCGCAAGTGGAGGCATTATGATCATTGTATGGATTATCTGAGCCCTTCGTCATGTTCAAAGTGTCGACGATATATTTTCTATGATTATTTTTATTTTTTTGCACGTTATTAATGTTTTTTGTGTATATTTTAGAATTTTGAATGTTTCAGACTTTGTGATCAATTTACGGCGCCGAATCTGAAAACCAATCCTTATTTCCCCTTCATTTTTCCTGATCCCCAATTCATCCCAGCAACTCATCCACCTTTATCCCCCCCACCCCCACCCCATAAACCCTCAGTTCCTCTCAACTGCCTAAGGAACTGCTCTAAATCACTGGAACCACTCGATTTGCGTAGGAACCAGGAAGTGCCGTCGAGCGTCCCTGAAGAAAAGAAACAACTTATCATGTTCCCAAAAAACCCTTTGATGGACAAGAACAAAGAACTCATACTGTTTCCCAGTCTCGTCGACACTCCTTTTGGCGGAAACCTTTTCCAGCGCAGTCCTTCCCTATAACATTTCATTGTTGAGTTTCCTTCTTGCCACAACAATTGTCAGTATTCTCCTATGCAATTGACGACCTCTTCCCAGTCCCGTGGGCTTCCTGCTGGCAGGCTCACCTAGGAATGAAATTGGAAAATCCAACTGATAGTGAATCAAGCCCATGCACCTTCTAACAAAAAGCCCTTGAATTTATCAATATGTTCCGGACTTCTGAGGTCGTTGATTATCATCCAGTCGTATGTTTCAGTTCGTGCATTGCCTGGCCGAGAAAGTTATTTCTAGCAGTCACAACACTCTGACAACCCAAATAGCGTGAGAATTCTTCGTGTCAGCACTAAAATTGAAGCAACATTGATGTCCTCAGGCTCCAAACTGTAGTAATTATTCTCCTTTGGTCTCAATTGCTTATGTAAGTTCTTAATTCGAAGTTATTAACTTATTTGATTATTTGGGTGACTATACATATTATTAGGGATCTTGATTCATATTTATTTGCTTAGTAACCGTTCTATCTGAAAGACATATTCACCGGACATTTATTAGAAACACTTTTTGTTTTAATTTAACTAATATGTGTTTGCTTATCAAACTCATTGTTTTTCAATTGTCAATGTTTGTAGTTCGCTTATTAAATTCAGTGCTCATTTTTAATTTAATTTCCGGACACCCACATGAGCATGTCATTATTTTAGGACTCCCCATCGTGACTACACATGCATACATTAATTGTTGGGTTTCTCTAAGAGGTTGGCACAACACTTGTGCACGCAGCGGAAGTAATAAAATCTAGAACAACCCAAAGAGATTGGATCGGGCCATGCATGTTGAATCAAGAAGTTAATACAATAAGGCAAAAATTACCTCTTGGGTGTTGAGTCACAACTCAACAAAGATGCTCCAAATGTGATTCCTTGTCGGTGGCGAGTTCCACGTAGAATAATATCTACGTCTCTGCAGAAATCAACACGAGCGGGAGAACTCCAAACTTCCGTCACACGGATGGTCGGAAAGAAGATCGGCCGCACCTATGCACTTCCCACGGACTGCTAGGTCCGCGTCAGGGAAAGCAAGACCAGCGACGGTCGCCGGAGAGGAGGTGGTCGGCGGAGCGAACAGCCGGCGGCGGAACGTTTCCGTCCGGCGGGATTCGGGAATCGGCGGAGCGAACGAAGAACGGCGGAACACTTTCGTCAGATTCGTCTCGGTCAAAGGGCCAACGATCGCTTCGATTCGATCAGATAGATTATTCCCGAAAACCCTAAGTATCTATTTATACCAAAGGCATAAACAGACTTAGGAATATCGCTATCCGCAGACCAACCAGAAAATTAGGGTTCCAGAATCGGCGAGAATCACCTAGCAGATTCGGTGAGAATCAATCGGCAAGAATCACATAGGATCGGCGAGAATCAGTCGGTGAGTATCAGTCGGCGAGAATCAGAGTACAATACTCGACGATTCACGTCGAACGTGGGTTGATGATAATCATCGACCTGCGGTCGACGATACTCGTCGACCCGCGGTCGACGATACTCGTCGACCCGCGGTCGACGATACTCGTCGACGACCTGCGGTCGACGATACTCGTCGACCCGCGGTCGACGATACTCGTCGACCCGCGGTCGACGATACTCGTCGACCCGCGGTCGACGATACTCGTCGACCCGCGGTCGACGATACTCGTCGACCCGCGGTCGACGATACTCGTCGACCCACGGTCGACGATACGGTCGACGATACTCGTCGACCGCGGGTCGACGAGTATCGTCGACCCGCGGTCGACTATCGTCGACCCTCGGTCGACTATCGTCGACCCTCGGTCGACTATTCTGACCAAACCTTTTCAAGGCAACATTTTGCCCAACCCGACGATCGTCTAAGGCAACATTTTGCCCATAACCCCATTCAAGGTCGGTGATTGGTAACCTTTACCAACACAGTCAATCATCCATCTTCTCCACATCTCTTATGTGCGACCCTACAGGCTCATATCGCGTTGGCAGTGAGATTACATGTTTGACCACTTCTAGATCACCATGGTAACTCCAACAGTCTCCCACTTGATCTTGAAAGTATCAAACCAAGAACTTCACAAACAATGAGCGGCATCTAGCAATACATCATTGCTCCCCAAGCAATAAGAGTTCATAACTCATAAGCCTTCATGACCAATGTATCAGCGTTGTCTTTGTCCCTTTGTCCCTTACATCTGGAAAGAACTAGAGGCATGGACCGTGTCACCCTCGTAATAGCTCAATCCAAGTTTCTTGATTCAGGATGGACTTCCAAAGAATGGTGAGTCCAATATCACATATTGACTCAACCAAGCATGGCCATGCATTTCTCAGTCCAGTTCCATCAAGGGGCCCATGGATGCAACTGCTGTCATACAGGAGGACAAATTCCATATCTGCTCACACATAAATACCCAAATGATTCGTAACATGCCCAACAACCACCCTTATCATCAACCTTTCTCAAGGAAGACTTTAGATGGCATCAAAGCATGCTCTTCCTCACTTGATGAATGTTGTGACTTCAGGTCAAAGGACCACAACACCATTGTCAATTGAGACCTACTCGTGACACGATTGAATGACAATCCACAGAGTAGTCTCAGGTTGGGTCTGTCCAGTACAACTTGTTCATTAACAAGTACCCGCGTGATGACTTGATATCACAATATCATGACCTGTGAGAACTGGTCATCAGTCAACACACGTGCTAGTCTTAAGGTATCATCATCACCCTTAGTTTCTATGATGATACAACGACCAGGGACCTTTTAAGAATGAAGCTTCAAATAAATCATAGGCTCTTACATTCAAGTCACGTACTTGATGTCCTATGGAAGCGAACACTCTAAGGGTATTTATTATGTTACAATTTAACTATCACATAGAAAAATCACAATAAAAGAACTTGCCATTAATTGTAAAAAGAAACATTTAGGTACAAAATTCATCAAATGAATAAACAATAAACAGCCAACAGAATATATGTTTACATGCAATCCACAAGACTCTCACTAGAGTTGATCATTCAGGTATCGTATACCCATTGATCTAGTATGACCATCATGCTTTCTCTGCGCGAGAGGCTTTGTCAGTGGATCCGCAATATTCTCCTCAGTCGGCACTCTGCAAATGTTCACATCTCCTCGTTCGACAATCTCACGAATAAGATAGAACCGCCGAAGTATGTGCTTGGAGCGCTGATGGGATCTAGGTTCCTTAGATTGTGCAATTGCACCATTGTTATCACAGTAGAGAACTACGAGACCAACAATGCTAGGAACTACATCAAGCTCGTCGATGAATTTCCTAATCCATACAGCCTCCTTCGCTGCATTAGCTGTAGCGATATACTCGGCCTCTGTTGTAGAATCAGCAATTGTCTCTTGCTTGAAACTCTTCCAGCTCACAGCTCCTCCATTAAGGCAAAACACAAAACCTGACTGAGGTTTGGAGTCGTCCCTATCAGTTTGGAAGCTAGCATCCATGTAACCACTTACAATGAGCTCTTCCTCTCCACCATACACCAAGAACACATCCTTAGTCCTTCTCAAGTACTTCAGGATATTCTTGACTGCAATCCAGTGACACTCACCGGGGTTTGACTGATACCTGCTAGTTATGCTCAAAGAAAAGGAGACATCGGGTCGAGTACACAACATCGCGTACATGATTGATCCAATTACCGAAGCATATGGAATCAACTTCATGCGGTCCTTATTTTCACAAGATTTTGGACACTGGTCCTTAGAGAGATTCACCCCATGAGACATGGGCAAAAATCCTTTCTTGGACTCAAGCATGTTGAACCGCTTCAACACCTTTTCGATGTACGTACTCTGGGTCAAACCCAGCAACTTCTTCGATCTATCTCTATAGATCTTAATACCGAGTATATAAGTCACTTCCCCAAAATCCTTCATAGAAAAGCAGTTCCCTAGGTTGTTCTTAACAACTTTTAGGGTAGAAATGTCATTCCCAATCAACAGTATGTCATCTACATACAATATCAGGAAGACAACAATGCTCCCACTGATTTGCTTGTAAACACAAGACTCATCTTCATTCTTGATGAAACCAAACTCTTTGATTTTCTCATCAAAACGAAGATTCCAACTTCGAGAGGCCTGCTTCAGTCCATTGATGGACCTATTCAGCTTGCATATTTTAGTGGCTTCATTTGGGGATACAAAACCCTCGGGTTGTGTCATATACACTTCCTCAAGGAGGTTTCCATTAAGGAAAGCCGTTTTGACATCCATCTGCCAGATCTCGTAGTCATAATACGCAACAATAGCAAGCAATATCCTTATGGACTTAACCATGGCAACAGTGGAAAAGGTCTCATCATAGTCAATACCATGAATTTGCTTGAAACCCTTAGCCACCAGTCGCCCTTTGAATGTCTGTACATTCCCATCCATGTCGGTCTTCTTCTTGAAGACCCACTTGCACCCTATGGGTCGTACCCCTTCAGGTGATTCTACCAAGTTCCAAACTTGGTTTGCATACATGGAGTCCATTTTGGATTTCATAGCCTCAAGCCATTTGTCAGAGTCCGGTCCATTTATAGCCTCTTGGTAGGTTGCTGGCTCATCATCATGATCCATAAGCAATACATTACCTATTTGAGACGCGAGAAATCCATATCTCTCAGGCTCAAATCTTGGTCTACCAAATCTACGTAGGACTTGTGCTTCTTGAGTAGGTTCTCTAGCTACAAAATCTTGTAGTCCTATCTCAGAATCCAATTCCGGTTCATTCACTACCTGTGGTTCTTGAACTTTTCAAGTTCTACCTTTTCAGTCTTTCTTGATAAGAACTCTTTCTCCAAGAAGACGTCAGTCCTTGCGACAAACACTTTGCCCTCGGACGGTAGGTAAAAGTAATACCCTTTCGTTTCCTTAGGATATCCCACCAGATAACATTTATCCGATTTGGGTTCCAGCTTGTCAGGCATTTGATGTCGCACGTATGCCTCACAGCCCCAAATTTTAATGAACGACATATTAGGACGCTTCCCAGTCCATATCTCATATGGTGTATTTAGAACCGTTTTCGTTGGAGCGCGATTCAATGTCATTGCAGCAGTCTCTAAAGCAAAACTCCAAAAGGAAACAGGCAAGTCTGCATGACTCATCATCGAACGTACCATGTCTAACAAAGTACGATTTCTCCTCTCAGATACACCATTATGCTGTGGTGTTCTAGGTGGAGTGAGCTGTGATACAATACCACACTCTTTCAGATGATCACAGAACTCATGACTCAGGTATTCGCCACCTCGATCAGATCGGAGTGCTTTAACCCTTTTACCCAACTGGTTTTCTACCTCATTCTTGAACTCTTTGAACTTTTCAAAGGTCTCGGATTTGCACTTCATAAGATACACATATCCGTATCGACTGAAATCATCAGTAAATGTAACGAAGTAGAAAAACCCACCTCTAGCCATGGAACTCATGGGTCCGCATACATCACTATGTACAACACCCAAGAGATCCTCCGCCCTCTCAGTATAACCAGTGAAAGGGGCTTTAGTCATCTTGCCTAACAAACAAGATTCGCATCGCTCAAAGGATTCATAATCAAATGAGTCCAAAAGTCCATCTTTATGGAGCTTGGATATGCGCTTCTCGTTTATATGGCCCAAACAACAATGCCAGAGATATGTAGGTTTTGAGTCATTTGTTCTTAGTCTTTTATTATTTTCTACATTATAGATCAGATGGTCCAAGTTCAAAACATAAAGACCATTAAACAAATGGGCTACAGCATAACAAACATCATTCTTAAATATCGAACAACAGTTGTTCTTAATTGTAAAAGAAAAACCAATCATGTCCAAACATGAAATGGATATAATGTTTCTAGTTATGGCCGGAACAAAATAACAATTATCAAGTTCTATTACAAGCCCACTGGGCAAAGAAAGACGTTAAACCCCTACGGCTACAACAGCAACTCTTGCTCTATTGCCGACACGAAGGTCCACCTCCCCTTTACTCAGCAATCTTCTCCTTCCCAGTTCCTGCACATTTGTACAAATGTGAGAATCACATCCGGTATCCAATACCCAAGATGAAGGAGCAAAAAGGTTTATCTCTATAACGTAAATACTTGAAGCAGAGGTCATACCTCCCTTCATTTTATGCAGACCCTCAATGTACGAAGGACAATTCCTCCTTCAATGACCAGCCTTGCCACAGTGGTGGCATTTCCCCTCCTTCACCGTGCTCTTCTTCTTCATCAGTGCAGAAGACTTGAGCTCAAGATGTGACTTAGGCCCACCTTCACCTTCTTGAAGCCCTTGGCCTTGCCCTTGCCCTTATGCACCATCAGTATGGGGCTGGCAGGCTTGGCCTTCTTCATATTGATCTCGGTAATTCTCAACATGCCTAGGAGCTCGGGCAGTGTCTTGTTTATCTCATTCATGTTGTAGTTCAAGACAAACTGATCGTAACTGTCCGGCAACGATTGCAGGATCAGATGTGTGGCCAACTCTTGACCCAGAGGAAAACCCAGCCTTTCAAGGTTCTCTATATACCCAATCATCTTGAGTACGTGAGTCCCTACTGAGTCTCGAGCTCCCATCTTGCACTGAAATAACGCTTTTGTGACGTCAAACCTCTCTTGATGAGCTTGCCCTTGAAACATTTTCTTGAGATGCTCGTCAATCTCCTTGCACCCCATGTTCTCATGTTGCTTCTGAAGCTCAGATTTCATGGTGGCAAGCATAAGGCATTCGACATCTAAGGCGTCATCAGTATACTTCTTGTAAGCATCCTTATCAGCACGGGAAGAATTCCCGGTCAGCACCTCGGGGGCTTCTTCTTCCAAGACGTAGAGCTTTCGCTCTTGCCTGAGAATAATTCTCAGGTTCATATACTAGTCCATATAATTAGTCCCACTGAGTTTATCCTTCTCAAGGATGGCTCTCAGAGACAGAGTGGAGTGTGAACCACTTGCCATGGAATTCTACAAGAATTCATGCAGAATAAATCAGTACCAAAATTTCAAAATACAATTATTTTTCTTAATTTGGACTTCAACTAAAACTCCCACTATTTTATTCGAAATAATAGCCCTCACTATCAATTCGGAGAGTTCATGCGAGCTACTCTCTTAGTGGACAAGATCCGTATTTCACCAACACAATGAGTCAGCTTTGAATTTTCTCTCACGATGTGGTTATTTTGGTAGGCAACGCTTGCCAATTGCATCCTCATGCAATTCTTGTATGGTTGGTGAATAACTCCTTATTCGCATCCATCATATGGTGCATGCCAACCCTATGCCTCTAGGCACTCAACCTTTAAGGTCACCTAGTTAAGCTTGACCCGATGTCGACAGTGGGATATCATAATTATCCGCTCGCACCCTTACCAAGATAGATTAATGCATCTTGCTTTGGCAAGCCCACACTTCATCGATCGAGGCAGGAAGAGTGTCATCCATCGGAAGGCATCCGAACACTTAATATTTGATGAAGGGATTTTATTGATAATAGGTTAACAATTAACCATGACCAATATTTGATCAATGTGCACATCCAAAGAAAAACACTTCACTAAAATCCCCATGCATCCCTTATGTGCACAACAGAACACTATCAACATTTGATAGAAGAAAAGGGATAAATCTGAACATCTGGACACTTCCAAATCTTCAGTTTTACATGCATTGGACAAGGGACAAAGGCAACTCAACTTCAAGCAGTAGACAAGCTCATCTCTCCTTGTTGGATTCAAAATCCAAAACAAAATCGAGGGATGGTTACTGCTAAGGAGACAGTAATTCCTAACGATTAGAAATTACTACAAGATTCCAGACGTTCCCGGCGGGGTGCCAAGATTAAATCTAGACATTTAGAACACTTCTAAATCCCTAGGTTTACACGTACTGGAATAACCTAACTTCCAATACAACAAACATGGCCGAAACCTCGCTCTGATACCACTGTTGGGTTTCTCTAAGAGGTTGGCACAACACTTGTGCACGCAGCGGAAGTAATAAAATCTAGAACAACCCAAAGAGATTGGATCGGGCCATGCATGTTGAATCAAGAAGTTAATACAATAAGGCAAAAATTACCTCTTGGGTGTTGAGTCACAACTCAACAAAGATGCTCCAAATGTGATTCCTTGTCGGTGGCGAGTTCCACGTAGAATAATATCTACGTCTCTGCAGAAATCCACACGAGCGGGAGAACTCCAAACTTCCGTCACACGGATGGTCGGAAAGAAGATCGGCCGCACCAATGCACTTCCCACGGACTGCTAGGTCCGCGTCAGGGAAAGCAAGACCAGCGACGGTCGCCGGAGAGGAGGTGGTCGGTGGAGCGAACAGCCGGCGGCGGAACGTTTCCGTCCGGCGGGATTCGGGAATCGGCGGAGCGAACGAAGAACGGCGGAACACTTCCGTCGGATTCGTCTCGGTCAAAGGGCCAACGATCGCTTCGATTCGATCAGATAGATTATTCCCGAAAACCCTAAGTATCTATTTATACCAAAGGCATAAACAGACTTAGGAATATCGTTATCCGCAGACCACCCAGAAAATTAGGGTTCCAGAATCGGCGAGAATCACCTAGCAGATTCGGTGAGAATCAATCGGCGAGAATCGCATAGGATCGGCGAGAATCAGTCGGCGAGTATCAATCGGCGAGAATCAGAGTACAATACTCGACGATTCACGTCGAACGTGGGTTGACGATAATCATCGACCCGCGGTCGACGATACTCGTCGACCCGCGGTCGACGATACTCGTCGACCCGCGGTCGACGATACCCGCGGTCGACGATACTCGTCGACCCGCGGTCGACGATACTCGTCGACCCGCGGTCGACGATACTCGTCGACCCGCGGTCGACGATACTCGTCGACCCGCGGTCGACGATACTCGTCGACCCGCGGTCGACGATACTCGTCGACCCGCGGTCGACGATACTCGTCGACCCGCGGTCGACGATACTCGTCGACCCGCGGTCGACGATACTCGTCGACCCGCGGTCGACGATACTCGTCGACCCGCGGTCGACGATACTCGACCCTCGGTCGACTATTTTAACCAAACCTTTTCAAGGCAACATTTTGCCCAACCCGACGATCGTCTAAGGCAACATTTTGCTCATAACCCCATTCAAGGTCGGTGATTGGTAACCTTTACCAACACAGTCAATCATCCATCTTCTCCACATCTCTTATGTGCGACCCTGCAGGCTCATATCGTGTTGGCAGTGAGATTACATGTTTGACCACTTCTAGATCACCATGGTAACTCCAACATTAATTACCGTTAGTGCGTACTCACACCACGACCTCACTCTATCCTACGTCAAATTTGGTATCAGAGCCCCATGTTAGGGTCATTTGCATGTTTTTTTGTGGTAAGGTATTTAGGCATACATTGATGAGATCTCCTCTTTTATACCCAAACAACTATCAGTTTTAACACTGATATGTCTCTCCATTTCCAAAAAAGGGCTAATCACTTCGATAAAATAGACTCACAATTTGATGGCATTAAGAGCAATTTAGAATCCACACTACTAGACTGGATGATCTAGATCCCCTTGGGAACCCTTGTCCTCGGGAAGCCATTAGGATACAAGTTATTTATCATGAGGAACATCATGACATAGAGGAACATCTCGATCATATGTTCGTAATCCTATTACCCAGGCTCCTCCCCCACATTTCCAAAGGGGCCCAGAGCTAGCTTATGAGCTTAGTAGAGATCCTACAGTTGCTCGACACCACCCTTCTCAAGAAGAACGACCTCAACCCCAATATCCCTTTCATAGAGTTTGTGTTATTTCCCACATACAGGTCGACCATGGTAAAGATGATTATATGGATTGTCATGAGCACCAGAGAGCTTATATTTGGGAGGATGATAACATGATATCACTCGACACATTTGTGTTGATGTCCCATCCTACGATGGTCAATTAGATTTGAAGGCCTTTAGCAATTGGATTTTAGAAATGGACAATTATTTTGACTTGTCTGAGATGACTGATGAGTGACAAGGTTGGTTTGCCAAGATGAAACTACATGAGCAAGGTAAAATTTATTGGACGAGTCTTGAGCGTTCCTTAGACATAGAGGGTTATTATCTTATCACCCGATGAGACGACATGATGCAAAGCTCAAAGAAAAATACCTTCCCCGCTTCATATCAAAATTAGCTTCTAGACCAGCTCCAAACTTTATGGCAGGAGACCTTTCTATAGTTAAGTATATGACTCATTTTGACGAGTTTGTCGCTAAAAGTGGTAACATCGAAAAGTATATAGTGACAACCTCCCAATTTCGGGTCAGATTAAGGGCTAACATTCATAGTGAACTTATTCTTCAGCACATGGAGTCAGTTGAGTAAATTTTCCAACTCACCTTAAAATATTAGAAATATCTAGGTACTTTTGTTCCAGGCAGCCGCGGTTTCAGCTCCGAAGTATTCTCTCCGTCTCCGGCCACTACTCCGGCGAGCAAACAACAACGTTATCCATTGTTTACCTTGACACTGCCTCATCGCATGGTCGTGTATAGTGAAAAGTCGTGCCTGGTTGTCTTATAACTGCCTTCTAAGTGTTGGACACGACCGTGTCAAATGACTATGTATCTCTCTGTTTGCTTGTGCTAAATTCCGATCCAAAGTGCTCTGATTTGCTTCAAATCCAGTGTACCTTTTCCTACTCAGTATAAAAATAATCATAACAAACATGTATTTCAATCATATTTTCGTTCTTTACAAGATGAAATATTAAAAAAATGCATAAGTTAAACTTACATGATGAAACTGCTTTAGCTCACAGCACACCGTAACATAAGTTTTATTTATATATTTAACTATGTATACTTGTATAGTATGAAAATAGACAATATTTCAATTCACCGTCTTATCATATCCTTAACTTATATGCATTGAATTCATCATTTACTTAGAACATAATGATGACAAATATTAACCATCATTAAGTCATAGTCTCAACTATTCAAGATTTTATGGGTAAAAAATAAGGATCAATTTGGTCTTTCTTTATGTTGTAATGAGGCTTAGGTGATTGTGGAGATATAACAACGGTAGCAAACTTAAATCACATTCTAAACTCAGTTTGAGCAAGTTCTTTTTAATTAAATGATCACATCCGGCTCCAAATAATAACACCCTCACACTTGTTTTCTTAAGTGAGTTCTGTTCATTGTATTTTACTTTGCCCTCTCCTTTTAATTTTTTTACATGAATATATATATATATATATATATATATATATATATATATATATATATATATATACAAGCAGTCGTGCACGGGAGACCCCGTGCGGGCAACATTTGTCGTGGGGGCGACATTTGTCATGAGAGTAACATTTGTCGTGGGGGCGATATATGTCATAGGGGCGGAATTGGTCGGGGGCGACATTATTCATGGAGGAAACATTTGTCGTAGGGGGCAACGATATTGGTCGTAGGCGGCGACATTGGTTGGGGGTAGTGACATTGGTCGAAGGAGGACACATTGGTCAGGGGCAGCGACAGTGGTTGGGGGCGGCGACATTTGGCAGGGCGGCGACTTCGGTCATGGGCGGCGACATTCGGCGGGGTGGCAACATTGGTCGTGCTCAGTGACATTGGTCGTGTGCATCTACATTGGTCGTGGGTTGCAACATTGGTTGTGAGCAGCGACATTGGTCATCGACGGCGACATTAGTCGTGCGCGGCGATATTGGTCGTGGACAACGACATTAGTCATAAGCGGTGACATTTGTTGTGGGGGGCAACATTGGTCGTAGACGTCGATATTGGTCGTCGGGGCGACATTGGTCGTGGGCGTCGACATTGGTCGTGGGGGCAACAATGGTCGTGGGCGGCGATATCGATCGTGGGCGGCAACATCGGTCGTGGGCGGCGACAACGGTCGTAGGCGGCTACATTGGTCATGAGGGGCGACATTGGTCGTGGGGGTGACATTGGTCGTGGGGGCGACAATTAGTGGGGCAGGCGACAAATAGACGGGGAAGCGACATTTGTCGAGGGCGGATACATTCGTCGGGAGCGGCGACAGACGGTGTGGGCAACGACACTCGACTTAGGTAGCGACACTCGGCGAGGACAACGACACTCGGCTAGGGCAGCAACACTCGACGGGGGCAGCGACACTCGACGGGAGCGGGGACACACATCGGAGGCAGAGAAATGTAAAGTTAGGGACTAAAAGCAGAATCACACTCCTAAGCCAAGAAGCTCAGAGATCTTTTTCAACCTCAAGAGTATAATAAAAGTTTTACAGGATTAATTATGTTTAAAAACTGCATAATGTTTCTAAAGCTCGTGATTTTTAAGCAAGAATATGCAGATTTCAGGGTTATTTTAAATAGCATCGTTAGAACTAAACTTTAAAAGAGGAAAAAACATATTGTACCCACCAAACTGTAATACAAATAAACATATTGTTTTTGAATGTGCTAAATGCAGAAAATTTGATAAAGAAAAAAACCTGTGTGACAATTATTAACAGAAATTTGAATGAATACCTTCAAGTCATCTGGTGTGATGGTCAAAAAATAGAAGTCTGCAAAACTTCATTCAAGACATCAATTTGAATGAATACCTTCAAGATATCAATTTTGAACACATATAAATGTAAACTGAAATAAAGTGATGTAGCTGCTGCATCAAAAATTTTAAATGTGCAAATAGATAAAAAACAATGATATTCATCAGATGATGAAGTAAGAATATGAAAACAGAGTCCGTCTGTGGGTAACGAAGGGGCTTGTATATTTGTGAATATATACTCTATATATGCATATATGCATATCTGACATGGCCTCTTTAGTCCACCTATATTGTTTAAGCTCTAGGATATCAAACCCAGGTCCCACCTTAATTTCAGGTATAAGAAAAGGCCAATGTAACCATGAAGCAATTTATTGATATAGTAGGATGCATTATGGGATGCATCTGCTAGGCCACCATATAATTTTTCATATTTAAGCTCTTAAATCAAGCAACACTTCACTTGAGTCTTGGAATGGGCAAATAGACCATCTCTCCATTGCATGTTATCTAGTGTCTGACATTTTAGGCCTTAAATAGAAGACTCTGTATTTAAAATTCTTTGGTTCTATTTCATTCAAACTCACAAACAGTCACAATTAAACTTGATTACCCAAATTTTACCCAACATCATAACATCCAATAAAGAAAAATCAGAAATGCATTTACAAATGAACAGAAATAAATGAGCATAAATTAGCTACCCGCGATAAGAGAGCATTATAGATCCAGTCAAGCTTTGGGCCCTGTTTGGGGGAACTGGGCTACCATCAGAACACCAACGACGACTGCATTATATGATTCAGGTGCTTGATTCAAGAACATACGAAATTCAGGTTAAATATTCTGATCTGAAGAGTAATTGGCTTATCACTCAATTTCAATATGTACTGGACCTTTTTCACCTAGAAATCTGAAAGCAATTGGAACCCAAGTATCCAATCTGAAACCTATCTATTTAAAGACTATTCTGATTTGAGCAAATAGGTGAAAAGAAGAGGGACTATTCTGATTTCAATGCTTAAAATGAGAGAGAGATAAGTCCAATTTATTTTACAATTACATTGGGTTCTCCAATTAATTTTAAAATTCAAGCACACTGTAAAAAAACGGAATTTATATTTACACCAAAAAAATTTCACATTCAACAAAAGTCGATTCAGGTGCTTGATTCAAGAACATACAAAATTTCACATTCAACAAAAGTTCATAAACACAAACAAAAATTGATATGCTTCTTATAAAATTAGAGTGGTGTTACGGGCACACCAATTTTGGCTATGGACAGCCAAAATTTATGGACAACCCACTTCAGCTATGTACACACCAACTGGCTATGGACACACCATTTATAAAAAAGAACCATTGCACTAAAACATTAAGAAATTTCCAAAAGAGGATGTTGACATTTCAATATATAATTATAAAGAGTCCAAAATACACTAATAATCGAAGAGAAATCTAATCAAGTCCAAAATAAGAATTTGACTGTAGTCAAATGTAATATATTTTTAAAAATCTAAAATTACAAAATCTTCCAAGCAACAGTTTTGCGTTCATTCCCGCATCCTGCATCAAAGTAAAATTATAAAACATGAGAGTATGTTCGAATTAAAATATAAATTTAAAATTTAAAATTTGTACCTAACATCATTTGATGATAAGTAGTAATGCTAACTATCCATTCAACCTTTAAACCACATTTATCTGCATCAAAAACCTTAATATGACAATTAGTAATTATATTTAGCAACGTAAATTTGACTAATAATTCAAAATTAAGCATACCTTGTCATGGATCTGTCAAATTAATAATTCCTTCGACTTGTTCCTTGCTAACAACCTCTCTAATTCTTGCATTGTAATCCAAGTCCCACATTTCCGCAATGGTAGCATGATATCTCCGTCATGTACTGATTATTGGAGGTAACGGGCAATCCTCCCGCACCAATAATTGAATGAAGTGATTATCATTCACAAATCCAATAAATATAGTCTTTCGGATCGCAGGAGGCGCAGAATGTAAAGGTAGAAATGTAAAAGATTGAAACTTGGAGTAATGGACAACTGCCACATTATAGCACGATGCGATCACTAATCCCATGTCCGGCATTGTCATCCATTTGTCCAGTGGAGCCGGTACTGCAACACAATCCAAGGATGATAGAAGTTCGGCTCGTCTCACATTTCCAAATAGTGTATTGTACAAAAACTCGTAACTTTCCATTTCCTTTGCAAGGTCTTTTCGCACTTTTAACCAATTTTCACCCATATCAAGTGCATGTCCTACCACTCGATACCCACAATGCCCATCACCAATTACATTTTTGGCATCAATTATATGATTGGATATATATGGCGGCATATCCTGACGAATACATTCAACAAAGTTATTCTTTCCCGCTCTTCTTCATGGAGTAAGCTTCTTTACTTGACGTTTTTCATGTTGTTCCGCAATCAACACATGCTCAAATAAAGAGAGTTCTCTTTTTGTTGATTTTTCATCATCTTTAAATTTTTTATAGCTTTTTGGTGGTCTTCCTTTCAACCTTGAGGGCATTACTGGTTCTTTAGTTTGAGTGGTCGTGGGCTCCAATAATTCGCGCAACTTTCGTTTCATTTCGCTTCTTTGAGAATCGGTAATACTAGTGTATTTTCTTAGTACACCGTCTAAGTCCATTTGTATGATTTTCATTTCTTCATCCTCCTCTTTTATGTTTGTATCCCCATCTTTGGTTGCTTGTAAAGTGAGTTGGCGCCAATGTTTATGGATCATCCATAGAGGGTATCCCAAAGATTGGTTGATGTAAGGCACCAACTCATGAGGACACGGTAAACCCATTGTATTTCGGATTTTATGTAGACATTCGGTTGCCTCTGGATAACCATTTTTGATCATTTCTTCCTCTCTTTTAATTCCCTCTAGAGCTGCAATCGAAACATAACCAACCAAATTTGCATACAATGATCCTCTAAAACCGGTATTAACTTGTATTCATGTAATCTCTTAAGATGACTATGTCCGGCATTGTCATCCATTTGTCCAAATTTGCACGATGCGATCACTAATCCCATGTCCGGCATTGTCATCCATTTGTCCAAATTTGCATACGATGACAAGTTACAAACAGAAACTTCAAGAAATCTCTTAAGATGACTATGTCCGCTCTCCACTCGATTAGTGGTGCAATTACCGAAATGCAATAGCTTATCGATCCAGGCTGAAACAAAATACTCTCTGTAAGGCTCTATCCAAGTAGTCATCACATAATGTAACACGGCAGGATGTTTTTCGGAATATTTACTTAATAAGATGTTCAAACATGTGTTGTAATCATGTAATGTTGGCGAGTTAACCAAATTTTGCCATTCAATCAAAAAACTTCACAGTCCTTTCCATTTTTGAAAAACTTCTTGCAATGAGCTAATATGTTACGGCTAATATGCACTTGACATAATATAATTTTTGCACCCGGAAAGACATCCCTTATAGCATTCATCAATGCTATCTCCCTGTCAACAATCAACACACCAGGCATAGACTTTGAATTAAATATACCTTTAAAACATTCCAAGGCCCATCTGTAGCTACCTTCAGCTTCACTTGATATAAATGCAAAAGCGGAGAAAAATGTTAAATTTGTGGATGTGAGACCAACTATGGAAAGCAAATGCAATCTGTAACGATTAGTTTTATAGGTACAGTCCATGATAAAAACGTCTGGAAACATATTGCTCAATTGAATTGAAGTTGGATGAGCGAAGAATAAGCTGTCCAAAGCATTACTAACACTGTCGACATGATTATAGCTTGTGTATCCCGCATCTCTAATACATTTATACAGAAATTGGATAGGAGTATTACCATTCAACTCTTTCTTGTACAATTTCATTTTCTCATTATAAATGGTTCTCATAACCGAAGTGTTTGAAGGATTTCGTTTCTTTAAAGTGGTGAGTATCTTTCTAGGCTTCACACCGGATGCATACATCTCTTCAACAGTCTTTCGTTCATTTTCATTCAATCGACAAGCATAGCTGTGAGCCTCTAGGTGAACAAAAGAATGGTTATGCAATCCACACTTAACTTCTATTTTCCACTCATCGGCATATGCATTTTTTTGGCCCAATAAAGAGAACGGACATCCACATCTTTTTGAGCTAGTTTTCCTTAAATTTTTTTCACTCTATTTGAATGAATACGCGGACAACCTCCTCTATCGCAACCCAAAAAAATTCTTGGCTTAGGCCTACCATCAAGCTTATCCGCTCTATGAACGACAATAACAAAACCCAATCCATTGGCGATTTTGCGAGACCAATCAGTCAACTCATCTTTTGAACAAAACATAGTGTCAGTCATGAAATGCATTCCAACGTCAACCTGATCGGCACTAGGTGAGCCACTCGTTAACAACAACATGTGCTCTTGATTCATTCTAACCTAAACATTAACACAACAAAAAATAACGAACTACAATGATCAGGTTTTGTGCTCTTGATTCATACTAACACATTAACAAAAAAAAACGAACTACAATGATACCTCCAGATTTTGCTGCAGGAGACTAACTCAAGCTTGACATTTGCACATTGAGATTAGTTCACGAGTCGGCTTGACTCAAGTACCCACCCTACAACTAGCAAAAAAACACTGGAATCAATATAATCAATCAATCAATTAGCAAGGAAGATGAGGATTGTTAACTACTGGATCAAATTGGCACATTTTAGATTTGATTCAGAGTGTCCAACTACTGGATTCTTCTTGCTTATTTCAATTGTTAGTTATTGATTGAAAAGTCTTGTCAAAAGTTGATAATGAGTACTTGATGAGTAATGCCTTCGGTGTGATGTGTGAGAGTGGGGTTACTGGGAGACAGTTGAAGTTGCCATGAACCATATAATCTCATCACTAACTAAACTTAAATCATACATTATATGCTTGGGGAAGCAGTGGTGGATGCATGTTTTTGAGGAGATGAAACAACATTTTAGATTTGATTCAGAGTGTCCAATTTGCTAGGGCTTCAATGAAAAATGAGAATGGGATATAACATGCTGAATCAAAATAGGTTCATGGGTCATGGATTCACGCATGCAGGCTAAACCAAAATAAAAATTAGAACAAGATTAGGGCAAAATCAGGAATGAAGAAATCTAAGGGAAGAAAAAATCAAACCTTCTCTGCAGGCGGGCGCGGCTGGGAGCGGAATCACCTCGGCTGGGAGCGGCGGCGAGCGGCTGGGAGCGGCGGCGAGCGGCGATGAACGACGGCGAGCGGCGGCGAGCAGGCGGGCGCGGAAATCTGCAGGCGGGCGCGGACTGCTCTGAGACGGTGGAATACCTTAGGGAGGAGGAACTGAGGGTGGCTTCCGGAGGCTGGGAGCGGCGACGAGCGGCGGCGAGCGGCGGCGAGCGGCGATTAGCGACGGCGAGCGGTATTCCGAAACCCTAATCGGCTGGAGGCGCGAATGGAAAAGGCGGACGGGTTTGGCTGTACATAGAGCAGGAAATAAAATGTATTTAGGGGGGATTTTTTGAGTTTATTGGTGTGCCCATAGCCATTTTAGGTGTGCCCGTAACACCACTCTAAAATTAAGGTGCTTGAATTAAGAACATACAAATGTTGATTTAGGCTCTATTTGTTTGGGCGTTTCGCTGCTCCGTTTTGGGCAAACGCCACCGGAAGGAGGGTAAACAAATGAATCTCCGACGACGTTTGCTCCGTTTCCATCCACCCGCCTTGAGAAACGCCCCCAAAAAGCTCCATTTGGAGCAGCCACCTCCCCCCTCGGTTCAAACACTCCGTTTCCACCCGCCGGATCGACCCGCCACCGCCGAACCAAATGGAGCCTTAAGTGCTTGATTCGTAAACAACAACAAAAGTTGATTCAGGTGCTAGTTTCAAAAAAATACAAAATTCAAGTGCTTGTTTATTGATCCATAACACACAAAATTTCACATTCAACACAAATTAATATATAGAAATCGATAAAAAGAAATTGAAAAGAGGAAGTTATAAAAACAATTAACTAAAACTTAAACAATTTGAAATTGATAAACAAAAATTGAGTTGATAGAACTCAAACAAAGCACATGAGTGAGAATGGAGATGGTGAAGGTGTCGAGCTCATTAATCTGAAAACAAAAAAATCATTAAATCTCTGAAAATGCAAAGCCAAAAACAAAATAAGGCCGTGGTAATTTAAATAACCTGAGAAATGATAAAAATTACCCAAAATGCAAGATAAACGATTGCATGTGATGACAAATCTGAACACGACTTGATGAACTCAAAAGTAACTGAACTGTTTGCTCAGTTTTTTTATAACCTTGATTAAGGCTGATAAAATTATCCTCTTCTACCTGTCGGTTTAAAGTTTACTCTTAAGAAAGTTCAAGCAAAGCCAATTACCGTATATAGAAGCAAATTTCTCTAAAAGCACATTTAAAAGTAAATAACAATAAAACCGACTAATTTCTCTACACATGGTATATAGAAGCTGTCTATTGAGGGGAATTAAAAATGTAAACTAAAAAGTAATGTTATGCTTATTTAAAAAGGTGTTATGCTTGCTACGACAGATTCAAGTGATGTTATGCTTACTAAAATGAGGCTCCCATAGCTACTAATCTCAACTGATATTTAAACCAAATGAGGCTTAATAAAATTGTTGATGCAACATTGAGAATACCATTGATGCAAAGGACACATAAGAAACCAAGTTAGGTAGCTTTAGGAGGTAGCTTTGCTGCTTTCCGTGATGTTAGTCAGGAAAAACTGCAGAATGCCATGTGGGAGGCGAGCAAGGGACTTGACGATTTGATATAACATTCTTGGGGTCTTTATTATTAAAATTCTGGCAGGGCCAAGGGAAGAGATGACAAAAAAAGTCTTTTTTTTGCAATGAGGCAGGGAAATGGGGGGTATTATGGGATTTAAAAGTTACACCATGGGCTGATTAGGTGTTTCCTTATAGTATAAAGATGAACATATAAGAAGGAAAAACACAGCCTGTACATATAAGCCTGTACACTTGAAGCAATTTTATTCAATAATATTAAAATTTAGGTAAACTTTCACCCAAGTGTTGCTGATCAATGTCATGAATTGTTCCTCAAATCCATGAAAACCTAATCCCTAACATGAAAAAACAGTAGATGAAAAAAATGAGGAGCTTTCCTATACCATTAATTTCCATCTAAAGCTTTATAGATTTAACAAACATGGTCATTGGATGCAAAATTTCAATATAATCGGCCAAGGAAAGAAATTTCTTTTCTCTCAGCAGCTGATCATAATGTGAAATCTATTTAGAAATCAGAAACTCTGGTAGCCACAATAAAACTTCCCCTAAACCTTATAAGTTGGATTATTTCCTTATGTATTAACAGAAGAAACTGATTCGATTGAATGACTGACCTCATTTGCAACAGATCCATCGGGAGGGAAGTATCCAACTGATTTGCGTGACAAAAAGATCCCACCTGGAGGGTGAGGGCATCGACTGGAGCGAGTGGTGCCGTCTATAGCCGGAGAGGCTTCCGTCGTTATCACCGGAGGAAGAAGATAACTGCGGGAGGGAGAAGTGCGCCGAGTGGAGGGAGAGGCGCCATCTGTAGCTGTAAAGGCTTCCGCCATTATTGTCGTTGATAGGCTTCCGCCATTATTGCTGTTGATAGAAGAGAACTGCGGGAGTGAGAAGGGCTTGATGTCCGTTGAGATGTAGAAGGTACCTGCAGTGAGAAATGTAGAAGGATTGCGGGAAGATGAGTACCGCGTGAAGGAATTTCGCCCGGTAAATAGGGGAGGAACAGGTGATGGAGAGAAGGTGCGAAGCCCTAACGTCGTGGAAGAAGCGCGATAGGAGGTGCGTGGAAGAAGCTTGCGATGGCGCAGGGCTTGCGACAGGCTTGCGACGGACTGCGACGGGCTGCGACGGCTTGTGGCGGGCTGCGGCGGGCTTGCGGAAGCAGAAAGAGGAGGAGATGACGTCGTATGCGCTGCCCTACCTGCGCAGAAGAAGCAACGAAGAAGTCAGGTATCGTGATTTTGAGGTGAGTGAACAATGGAGTGAGCGAGGAAATCTGTATTAATTAAGTGTTGATTTGGCCAAAAGATCAAAATGCTCCAAATTTAACTCAATAAAATTACTTTTACGAGGATATTTTGGCATTTAAAAGTTACACCATATATATATATATATATATATAATATATAAAGATAAAGATAGAGGACTGATTTTATGCGCATCATTTTATATGCGCACACCCCATTTGTAGGCATTTTTTGAAAACGTTATCAACATCAAAGTTGTAGATCTCATCGAGACGAACAACTTTCAGTTGACCACTTTTTAATTTGAAGCCGTTTAGGCCCCCGATTTGGTGCCCGAAAAATCTGGGGCGTAGCAACTTCGCACGGGCTACGGTCGTGCTCGATGCTCTCGGGCGGCCTTTGGCCGCATCTAGGCGTGCTTCGCCCGCCTCTGCACGGGCTTCACCCGCCTCCGCACGGGCTTTGCCCGTGCTCGATGCATCGTTGCGGGCTGCGCCCGCATCAAGGCGGGTAGCGTCTGCAATATATACATATGAGTACTCAAAATGACCGTAAAAAAATATAAATTGATATTACAATTTTTATTTTATAAAAAAAGTTATGTTTTGACGTAAAAACATTAATTTCTCGTCCTTTTGCTCTTCTTATTCTCTCCCATTCTCTCTCCCTCTCTGTCTCTCCTCCCCCTCTCTCTCCGCCCCTTTCTCCTCTCCCTTCCGTCATCTCTCTCTTATTTTCTCTCCTCTCCTCCTCTCTCTCATGTAGGGATAGGATTTATTTGATAAAATCCAATGATCAAAACTTAAAATATGATGCGGCTCAAGATATGTATATTGCTTTATATTATATATATATATGTGTGTGTGTGTGTGTGTGTGTGTGTGTTTGAGCAAATTCTTTTTAATCAAATGATCACATCTGGCTCCAAATAATAACACCATCACACTTGTTTTCTTAAGTGAGTTGTGTTCATTGTATTTTACTTTGCCCTCTCCTTTTAATTTTTTTCCCATGAATATATATTTATATAGGATGAGAATCAAGTGCGAAGAGGATCATGTGCGAAGAAGGCCGGGTCACCGTCCGATTGCATCTCGTCGCCCCTGCATCACACGGCTTGTGGCATCCCACTGCCATTGCTAGCGACTGCGGGCTCGTCGGCGACCGGCTGCCCGGGGTTCGTCGGTGGGCAAGCCGACGAACCCCGGGCTGCCGGTCGCCGGCGAGCCCGCGACGAACCACGGGAAGCCGGTCGCCGACGAGCCCGCAGTCACCGACTGTGGAGGTGGGATGCTGTAAATTTTTTTGCAGCAGCTGCACCGGCAGCGACGGGCTCGCCGGCCACTGGCCTCCTGGGGTTCGTCAGTGTGCTAGCAGACGAACGTCGAGCGGCCGATGGTCGGCGAGCCCGCCGGCCAGGGCGCTACCGATGCAAAATTTCTTTCTTCGCACGGGATCCTGTGCGAATGTATTGATGGGGATGAGATCCCTCTTTAAAAGGATAGGAGTGCACATAACCACACCCCCCCCCCCCCCCCATGATCTCCGCCCAAAACTAGCGGGATCATGGGTTTGACCACACGCGTGATCACAGCGCTCGATCCCCCTGCGCCCTAATCCCATCACGTGTAACGACAGAACCGCCGCGGACATCGCCTCGCTGGCGTCGGGTGGCCGACATCATCCCCAGACGCCAGCCGCCCCTCCTTTTGTCGTCGTACGACCGCCCATCCTCAAGAGCCTGCGCGTGGCCAAGGGAGCCACCGAGTCAGCCACTCCTCCTCGGCGCCGGCGCGCGGCCGAGGGAGCGGCCTAGCCGACCTCCCCTCCTCGGCCACCGACATGCGGCCGAGGGAGCGGTCGCGACTGCCACTCCTCCTCTGCTATCGCTGTGCGGCCAAGGGAGCGGCCGCGCTGACCGCTCCCCTCGGTCGCCTGCGTGTGGCCGAGGGAGCGGCCTCGCCGACCGCCCCTCCTATGTCGCCGACCACGACCGAGGGAGCGGCCGAACCGGCCGCGCCTCCTCGGCCGTCAGTGCGCGACTGAGGGAGCGGCCAAGCCGGACGCCCCTCCTCAGCCGCCAGCGCGGGGGCCGAGGGTGCGTCCGCCCCTCCTCGACCGTCGTCGGCGGTCTCCCCCACGCCGGCGAGTTCGCCGTCAGCCCATGGGAGCCTGTCCCCGCCGTCCAATCATGTTGGGTCATTTCCCGACGTCTGATTCGCGTGTAACCACCCACTAACCGTCAGGTTAGTGGGAGAATCTTATTATTAATTTAATTGGTGTGCAAATAGCGGAAGTAATATGCACCCCTAAACTATAGCAAAATATTTATAATTGTGGTTATGGTGTGCGGATAGCCACGTAACCACCATAACCATCTCCTGGAAGCTATAAAAGGAGCCTCATGCCTCCTTATTTCTCACATTTTTCCTCCAAGTCTTCTTCTTCCTCAGGACGAAGATCTGCCAAATTTCTCTTCCGAGTAGCATTTGAGTCGAACTCAAGCCACACCCGAGCCACGTTCAAGCCACCTGATGAAGCCCAATCTCTTAGTTTCCAAGAGACCCTCGCAACCGCAAACTCAAGTGCACCGCTCCCACGTTCAGTGCCAACGGGACGACTAGTGAAGCTCATCGTCACAAAGTGAAATTTATAACAAACACCAGGCGCGATGGTCTATCATCCGTCGTGTGCTAAGTATTCTCTCACATCAAAATCGTAACAGGAAGCGTCCTATCGCCCTCGATTCAATGAACAAGCTATAACAACAAGAAAATGGTTGACTTTGACCGGCACAGATCCAGTCACGTGGTTTTTTATCTGGTTGAGGAGTTTTCCACGTTAAAACTTCGTGTGCTAGATCGATCTACTTCATTGACTGTGTGCGTGCTTGACCATTCTGAGAGGTAAGGCGGTCCAGGTATTCCTATCTGACCGGGACGTCGAGTTAGATCGCAACAGTTTGAGGCCTTCTGTGGGAAAATGATTCCCAGCATCCTCCAAAAGATAGTACTTTCAACTCGACAATATTCAAGGTCCAGCTTTAATGGCGAAAAGAAGCACCCAAACCGTTGAAGCGTCCGTCCCAGGAGGACGCACTAAACCAGCCTACTCTCATTCACTCGTGGATGTGCTTCTCGAAGCAGAGACTGTTCTCTCCCCAGTAACAGCTTTGGAAGGATGAGTTCGATAGATGGAGAAGGAGAAGACCGAGATGCTCGCATTGCTTAGAAATATGGTAGCGCCTCCTGCTCCTCTTTTGCCACCAGCACCGGCCAATCCCCCGCCTCTACCAAATCATATCCTAGCACAAGAAGCTCCGCGAAGAGATGAAGTGTCAGAAGAACTCTCCGACGCCGCTAGTTCCACTCACCCGATTCTTAGGGGAACCGGAGCTAGTCATCGTAACCGCATCCTGGAAGAAGAGCCCCAACTGCCGCAGCCCAAAAGATTCACTCGGGAAGAAATACGAGAAGTGATCACCGAGGAATATAGATCGGCTGGCCGGCGATATATTCTCACCCGTCGACCGCTTCACCAAGGCTCTCCACTTGCACCTCCAGTTTTAGCCCATCCGTTCAGCATGGATTCAAACTGCCAAATGTCGAAACGTTCGACAAAATAGATGACCTGTTAGAACACATCAACCACTTCACTACAATCGTGTGGATCTATAATGCGAAAGACCAACTGCTCTGCCAAGTCTTCCCAGCCACCCTCAAAGGTCAAGATCGTACCTGGTTTCATTCCCTGAGAGAGGGAACAATTGCAAACTTCTCAGAATTGACAAGATAATTCGCCGACCAGTTCATTGCCAATCGGAAAATTGTTTGTGACCCTTCACATTTATCAGGAATTCGACATAATGAAGGAGAAACCTTGAAAGACTTTTTTCGTCGATTGACCACAGAAGCTCACCAGATTCCAGGAGTCGACCCAGAACTCTTGAGGGGAGTATTTCTTGGAGGGCTTCGCCCCAATGGCATCTACTCAGCTCTGATGAGGGAAACAGTCCCTAGCTACTCGGACCTCGTACATCGCATAGAGGTGAAAATAACAGCAGACGAAGCCGTTGAAGCACATCGTCAGCAGTTCGATGGAAACCAAAAGCGCAAAAGGGGCATGGAGCATGCTTCAAAGAGATAGGAAGGAAGATCCCAGGAAGAGCGTCATAATGGCCAGCGACGGTGTGACTTTCAGAGGGACCAGCCACCCTGAGAATACAATCCGTTGAATACCACCCGTACGAACGTGCTTTATGCCATCCAGAATGACCCGGCTCTACACCGCTCCAAGCAGTCTTCCCCTAATCCCAGAAATGATTAGTCAAAGTATTGTGAATTCCATCGAACAACTGGGCACACCATTAAGGAGTGTGTGTGATTGAAGGATGAGATTGAATGCTTAATTCGCCAAGGACTCCTTCTCAGGTTCTTACAAGGACATCTACAGGATCAACAAGCTCCCCCGGGTAGACAAGGGATCAACAAAGTGCCTAGTAAGGAGGAATCGGCGGTAAGCAAACGGTCAGAAACATCAAAACCATCATCGGATCACCGATTTTCTCTACCCAAGTACTCTCGGTAAGCGCGCGGAGATACGCTCACGAAGAGAAAAGATGCAAGCAAGATTCCACCAGAGCCTTTGGGGATGAAGATCTTGAGGGGATTCAGACACCCCACCAAGACCCTCTCGTGACCAGTGCGTGAATCGGCGACCCTTACTATAATGTCAAGTGAATGCTCGTCGATAATGGGAGTTTGATCGATGTCTCATTCTTCTCCGCTCTTCAGAACATGAAACTTACTAGCCAACATCTCGTGCCAGCAGCGAGACCTTTGTATGGCTTCGATAACCATCCAATCAAAATACAGGGGATAATAACTCTACTAGTCACCATGAGAGAGTTTCCAAGGCAAGCTATGCACGAAATCCAGTTCGCCGTGGTGGATTCAAGCTCATCCTACAATGCGATCTTCGGAAAACTCATTCAGTCTATCTTTAAAGTCGTTCCTTCAATCTCGCACCTCGCCATGAAGTTCCCCACTGCCGGTGGGGTAGGGGTTGTGCGAGGAAACCAAGAAGCCGCTAGGACTTGTTATTCTAAGCAAGCCCAGCCAGTAAAAGCCATAGCCTTGAATATCGACAACTTTTACCAACGAGATGAGGCGATCTTACAACGAGGAGCGCCAACTGAAGAATTGATTGAAGTTCCTCTTTTTCAAGCGATACCAAACCGTACTGTCCAACTTGGATCACTCCTCCCGCAACAAGAAAAGGAAGAATTGGCGGCCTACCTTCAGGAGAACAAGGATATTTTTGCTTGGAGCCCCGAAGATATGCCTGGTATAGATCTGCAAGTCATTCAACATTCTCTGAATATCGACCCAGCATGTAGGCCGGTCATCTAGAAGAAAAGGAATTTTTCCCCCGAGCGCCTTCAAGCAATCGAAGAAGAAGTGGGAAAGCTCCTTGAAGCACGGTTCATATGAGAAGTAGAATACCTGTTTGGCTGGCAAATATGATCATGGTTAAGAAATCCTCCGAGAAGTAGAGGATGTGTGTAGATTACACGAACCTCAATCAAGCTTGTCTGAAAGACAGCTTCCACCTACCTAGAATCGACCAGCTTATCGACTCAACTGATGGACACCAACTTCTCAGCTTCATGGATGCTTACACCAGTTATAACCAAATCAGAATGAATCCTGCAGATAAAGAGCATACAATATTTCGAACAGACAGAGGAATCTACTACTACAAGGTAATGCCTTTTGGTCTCAAGAACGTCAGAGCCACCTACTAACGATTAATGAATAAGGTGTTCAAAGATCACATCGGAAAGTCCATGAAAGTATATGTAGATAACATGTTAGCAAAAGGCATCCGACGGGAAGATTATCTGGAGGACCTGGAAAATTGTTTCAAAATTCTTCGTCAACAAGACATGAGACTCAACCCAAGTAAGTGCGTGTTTGGAGTGACGTTAGGAAAATTCCTCGGATCATGGTGACGCAACGAGGGATAGAGGCCAACCCAGAAAAGATTAAAGCCATCGAGGATATGACACCCCCCTCGATCCCTAGCTAAAGGAAGTACAACGCCTAAATGGGAGGATTATTGTGCTCTCGCGATTCCTGACAAGAACCGGAGATAAGTATCTACCATTTTTAAGATTCTCAGGGGAGTAAGGAGCGCGGGATTTCAGTGGAAGGAAGAGTGACAGGCCGCTTTCGAATCCCTAAAGCAATATCTGGCCTCCCCGCCACTCCTCTCAAAGCCTATCCCTGGAGAGACAATCTATTTATACCCAACAGTCACGCCCGCTGCGTTGAGTTCAGTATTGGTTAAAGATGAGGGAGGAGTTCAACGTCCAATCTACTACCTCAACAAGATTCTCTCAGACACAGAAACCTGATATCCTGCGACAAACAAAATAGTTTTAGCACTCGTCTTCTCAGCCAGGAAACTCTGACCTTATTTCTAAGCTCATACGGTCAAAGTGTTGACCAAACTCCCCCTCTGCACTGTAACATCCTATGCTGACGCGAAATTTATTGTAAATTGTAGGGTCGAGTCGCGACGGATTTTGACCGAGACAGCGCGTTGTCGAGGTACGTTGTTCTATGATAATAAATCGCGACTGTTTATTTGAGAATGGGTGTGCCGATAGCCGTGTTTTAGGTTGTTTTTGGGTGGAGTGAGGTGCCAATAGTAATTCCCTCCCTCTCTTTTACGGTTAATAAGAAAATTAAACCGCTAGCAGCCCGATAAAAACCCGCACACCTCTTCTATCGGAAGAAACCCGCAGCCCGATTTCTTCCCCCGCTCCCGTTTTCGCGTGTCCATCTCCCGCAAGCAGCGCCCGACGCCGATCCTTCCAGTCGGGCTTCCGCAAGCCCTAGCCGGCGGCCTCCCTCCCTCCAAAAGTCTACTCCGGCTTCTCCTCCTTCCTCTACGAGCATTGGGGGGTATTCCTTTTCATTCCTTGGCCGTGGGAGAGGTTGGATCAAACCCTAACCGGGACAGTTAAGTTCCGTTTTGGTTCTGGTGAGTCGAATCCTCCTTAATCTCGATTTCCTCTTGAAGATCTCTCGTTTTAGAGGATTAGACTAAACAATATTTTGTTCCTATTGCCCTATTCTAGGTTTTGGTGGTCGTGATCCTCCGCGGGTTTTGTGTGGGACGCTTTGAGAGCCCCAATCTCTCCGCATATAGGTATTATGCACAGCTAGCACTTATATTTTTTGCAACCTAAGATGATTTGGATTTTTCCACCGGAAATCCTTAGGGGAAATGTTGGATTTAGGGCTGCCCTAAATTTTGCAGGTTTTTCGGTGGAGTCGGGGCAGCACTTGAAGGTCCCCAACAGTAGGATCACCTTCGAAATAGAAGATACCGCCGCGCCGAGTGTACGAGCGCCGCACCACCGCTGTAAGGAAATTTAAATTCCTTTTAGTTAGATATATCAAGTATTGTATTTTATACACATAAATAGATTTATTTCAAGTACCATGTCCATGCATAGAAAGGTGTGGTGATAGGCAAACGTTTACGAAAAACGTGTAGGATGACACGATTTCCCTAGGACCCAAGTCGTCGGATCATGAACAGTAACGTAGAGTACGAAAGCGTTAACCGTGTTCGTAGGTTTGAAATTTGTTCTGATCAAGGGCGTAAATGTCCCTTTAAGTCGACCACAAGAAAGTCAAGGGTCGCTTAGTAGTACACCAGAAAAGATATCCCTTGCAGAGTAGCGTCAGACCAAAAAGGTCAACCAGCACACAGAGGTCTTTCGTGCTAGGTAGAGGCGCACTACCTTTCTCATAAAGCACATGGAACCTTATGAGTAGTACAGACCTGGGAAGTGTCTTCCCTTGAGCCAGCTAGCAGATTCGAGACCGTGTCCGTGGGACACTAGAACAATTGAGTTCGTAAGATGGTCTCGGGTAGGGCTGTTAACAAATAGTATAGTTCGTGAATAATTCGAGATTCGATTCGTGAATATTCGATAAATATTCGTAATTTTCGAATTCGAATCCGGATTCGAATCCAAAATCGAATTCGAATAATTTTCGAATCCGAATCCGAATAAAATTATCCCTATTCGAAGTATTCGCGAATAGTTCGCGAATAGTAAAATTACTTAAATAAAATTATATATATTTAATAAAATTATATATTTAATTATTCTTAATAGAAAAAATCGAATTCGAATTCGAATCCGTGTTCGAATCCGAATTCGAATCTTAATTCGAACCCGAATTCGAATCCAGCATTTCATATCGAATTCGAATCCGAATCCGAATCCGAATATTCGAACGAATCCGAATCCGAATCCGAATCTCTGCATTATATGTGAAATTTGGATTCGATTGAAGAGATATTCGATTCGATTCGGTTCGTGAACAGCCCTAGTCTCGGGTCGTCAGTTTCAGTTGCGCGTTAGGAGCTACTCTGCCTAGAGCCTTCCTAGTAGATAAGCAGGTTAGAAGCCACCTAGAACTCAAGTATAGACCTGACGTGAGACAGTATGCTAGTTAGTAAATGCCAGGTCTTGAGTTAGAAAAATAAAAGTCACGTGCTTAGTACGAGTAGATGTTTGACTAGAGAATAATGCGAAGACATGCATATCACATAGCATAAAAGTTTTTAATGCATAAAATTATTTTTCAAAGGCATACATGCATTCATATGTAAAACTGCGTTTTAGCGTCACTAGGAGGGGTTATTTTTCCTTACTCTGACCCTTCGTGGGCACTGTTTTTCAGGTGACCCAGGTGGGAAACTGCGTCTAGGATGAGCATTATGGTGGCATCAGTTTGTACTATTTATCTTATTCAGTTTACTCGATTTCAGCATGTACTTGTAGATGAGAACATTGTAACAGATTAATATTTCTATCTAATTTGTATCAGACTATTTATGGTTAACCAGATTTTCAGTTAATTCGGTTCTTTATCCTATTTAGTGGCTCTGTGAAATCCAGATATCAGGTATGTGATTACCTTTAGTTTACTTTTTAAACTTCTGTTGTAAGTCTTAAATTGCTTAGTATAGATTTTATTACCTGCTGCTACTAGTTTTAATACTGTTTCCTAGTTTTCTTTATATCGCTGACCCGGCCGGACGGCTGATTTCTGAAATACTGGGAAGGGGTGTTACAAATTGGTATCAGAGCGAGGTTAGGATCCCTGGACCCTAGAAAGAATTCACAGAGCCATAGGAGCATATAAGAGTAAACTCTTGTTAGTAAAGTATTTTAAGTGCGATTAAGCCTTAGTGTTCGCTAGAGTACGAAATAAGTTGCTAAGCTAGATTTCTTAGATGCTCGATAAATAATCAGTTTTCCTTTATATATTCTATCAGGCACCACGAGTTAGTGAACCAGGTGAATCTTCATGCCAGAACCCGGTTCCTAGTGCAACTATGGGAGACGCTGCCATGCCACAGGTACCGCCAGTTCCAGCAGCTCCAGAGGGCACTGACATAGCGTCTCAGATTGCCAAGGCGGTTACTATTGCCTTGATGGAGTTTCAGAGAGGACTGGCTGCAGGGTTTCCAGCTCCAGTACAAGTACCAGTCCCTGCGCCAGCTCCTGCAGCAGCACCTGTGGAGATGACCCTGGAGCGCTATTTGAGAAATTTTAGAGAACTTCAGCCTTCGAACTACAGTGGGGATGAGACCCCGATGGATACAGATGATTGGATAGCTAACACCAGAGACCTGCTGAATGTTTTAGAGTGCCCGGAGAATAAGAAAGTTCCTCTGGCAGCTTTCCTCCTCCGGGGAGAGGCAAAGGTCTAGTGGGACAAATACCGGGCAGATGATCCTGCAGGTAAAATGTTATGATCAATTCTTTTATCTTAGAAAGTAATGTTTTAATTTTTTAAAATAGTATGACCATACTTTTGGCCAGGTCGTACACCAGACATGTTTACTTGGGGCGAGTTCTCTAAAGCTCTTGCTAGTTGGTTCGTGCCTCCTTCTGCACGACGAGGTCTCCAGGAGAAGTATCTGAGGCTTTTCCAGGGGGACAGGACAGTTACTGAGTACGAGCGAGAGCTGACTCATCTGGCTCGGTATGCGGGCGTGATGCAGGGGGATCGGACTGAGAAGTGCAGTCGCTTTGTGGATGGTTTGCGTGACTCGTTGAGACAGCCGCTGATGACTATGGTCAACGCTGATTACAGGAGCTTAGTGGATACGGCTCGCAGACTGGAGGCTGACCAGCAGAAGGTTCAGAAGCGAAGTAGTTTCCGTGCGAAGCGATCTCAGGATTCGCATCAGCCGCAGCAGAGCAGAAACGATCAAGGAAAGAACTGGAACAAGAAGCCAAAGCCTGATGCTAAGAAGAATGGTCAATCTGGTGACCGGAGCAAGGACTATCCCATGTGTCCCAAGTGTCAGCGACGCCATTCAGGAGAGTGTTTGGCCAGTGCAGGCGTATATTACAAGTGCCGATAACCTGGACACATAGCTCGCTTCTGTCAGGAAGCTGGGACAAATCAGGTAATCAAGGTCCTTTCGTATGGATTACATTTATGTAATTACGATAGATTTTTTTTAATGTAATTTATTCCTGCAGTCGAAGTACGAGGTTGGTGGCTCTAGCAGGGTAGATAAGGGCAAAGCGTTGATGATTACTGATGGGAGACCACAGTAGGGTCGAGATTTAGTGCAGCCCAGAGCTTATGGGTTGGGTCAGCAGGAGGCGAAGGATCAGGAGGATGTTGTGACTGGTAAGTGTCGTTTTGCTTAACAAGTTAGTTTTAAAATCCTTCGTAGTGACACATTAAATTTTTCACCCTTCATAAATCATTCATGTAGGCATCCTTATGATTCGAAATTTACCCTCTAAGATTCTGTTTGATATGGGTGCCTCGCACTCGTTTATCACGGAATCTCTAGTGCGTAAGTTGGATTTAGAAGTCTTCCCAGAGTCAGAACCGCTGGAAGTCATGATGCCGAATGGATCCCTGCTGCAGACCAGAGATAAGTGCAGGGTACCGGTACAGTTTGGTGATACCGAGATTATCGTGGAAGCTTTGCTGCTACCTATAGCAGGGTTTGACTTGATCTTTGGAATGGACTGGCTTTCAGCAGTCAACGCCAGGATTGACTGTAGGGCGAAGCAGATTCAGTTTGATGGCCCCAACCAGACATCTTTCTCTTTTCAGGGATTGAAGGGAGTAGTGAAGATGATCATATCTGCAGTCCAAGCGAGAAGGTGTATTAGTAAGGGTTGTGAAACCTTCGTAGTACTGATGAGCGCGGAGCCTAAGACTGATTTGTTAAAGGTACCAGTGGTGCAGGAGTTTCCAGATGTTTTCCCGGAAGAGCTCCCTGGTGCCCCTCCAGATAGAGAGATTGAGTTCCCGATAGACTTGCAGCCTGGGGCTACACCGGTAGCCAAATCTCCCTATCAGATGGCTCCAAGGGAACTAGCAGAGTTGAAGAGTCAGTTGCAGGAGCTGCTTGATTTGGGTTTTATACGCCCCAGTACTTCGCCTTGGAGTGCTCCAGTGCTTTTTGTGAAGAAGAAGAAGGATGGTAGTCTGAGATTGTGCATAGACTACCGTGAATTGAATAAGCTGACCGTAAAGAACAAGTACCTGATTCCCAGGATTGATGATTTGTTCGACCAATTGGTGGGATCGAACACTTTTTCCAAGTTAGATCTGAGATCAGGCTATCACCAGTTGAAGATTCGTGACGCGGATATATAGAAGACTGCTTTCAGTACCAGATATGGATACTTCGAGTTCGTGGTCATGCCGTTTGGGCTGACCAATGCCCCTTCAGTATTTATGGACCTGATGAACAGGGTATTTCGGGAGTTTTTAGATCGTTTTGTCATCGTTTTCATAGATGATATTTTGGTGTTCTCTAAAAGTGCAGAAGATCATGCAGCACACCTCAGAATTATTTTGAGCACACTCAGGAAGAACCAGTTGTTTGTCAAGTTTTCTAAGTGTGCGTTTTGGCTTTCAGAGATTGCATTCTTAGGCCACATCATCAGTCAAAAAGGGGTTAGTGTTGATCCGAAGAAGATAGAGGCTATTAAGAATTGGCCAAGACCGTCGACAGTTTCAGAGGTCCGCAGCTTTTTGGGTCTTGCTGGATACTACAGGAGATTCATCAGGGATTTCTCGAAGATAGCCTTACCACTGACTTCCCTCACTAGGAAGGGAAAGGGCTTGGATTGGACAGTTGAGTGTGAATTAGCCTTTGAGGACTTGAAGGACAGGTTGATGACCGCACCGATTTTGAGTTTACCTTCAGGGCCAGACGGATTTCAGATCAATAGCGATGCTTTAGGTCAGGGTTTGGGTTGTGTCCTCATGCAGCATGGAAAGGTCGTAGCATATGCCTCGAGACAGTTAAAGGTTCATGAGAGAAATTACCCCGTGCATGACTTAGAGCTTGCAGCAGTTATTCATGCCCTGAAGATTTGGAGACACTACCTTTATGGAGTGCGTTGTGAGATCTTCACTGATCATAAAAGCCTCAAGTATATCTTTGATCAGCGAGAGCTCAATTTGAGGCAGCGTAGATGGTTAGAGTTTCTTTCAGACTACGATGTAGACATTCAGTACCACCCAGGAAAGGCGAATGTGGTAGCTGATGCCCTTAGCAGGAGAGGCTCGTGTTTCTATCTTCTCACTCAGCAGGAGGAGTTAGTACGAGAGCTGGAGAGATTGGACATCGTCGTTGTGCCGCGTTGCAGTTTTGGTTCAGCTTGGTTGAGTTGGATGGAGATTTCGTGCGATATTAGAGATAGGATCAGGACAGCTATACCGTTGGATCCAAAGATGGCAGAGATCTGGATATCAGTGCAGTCAGGTCAGAAAGAGAGATTCTCTATTCAGGATGAGTTATTATTGCATGATGACAGAGTGTGCATCCCAAATGTTAGTCACCTTCGGGAGGACATTCTTTTCGAGGCACACAATTCCAGGTATTCCATACATCCCGGCAGCACGAAGATGTATGCAGATCTTAAGAAGACAGTCTGGTGGCTAGGTTTGAAGAGTGATGTTGCGGATTATGTAGGGAAGTGTGAGACTTGCAAGTTGGTTAAGGCCGAGTGTCAGAGGCCTGGGGGAAAGTTGCAGCCACTTCCCATTCCCGAGTGGACTTTTGAGGATATATCCATGGACTTCATTCATGGTCTGCCGAGATCGCAGAGTGGGAATGATTCGGTGTGGGTTATAATAGATCGACTTTCTAAGGTTACCCATTTCATTCCTCTTAGGAAGACGGATCAAGGTCCGAAGCTAGCCCAGTTATATTTAGATGAGATAGTTCGACTTCACGGTGTGCTCAAGACTATAGTATCAGACCGAGATGGCAGATTCACCTCCAGGGAGTGGCGTTACATTCAGGAGCGTTTGGGTACTAGGTTACATTTCAGCACCGCTTTCCATCCCCAGATCGATGGACAGACTGAGCGGACTAATAGGACTTTGGAGGATCTGTTTCGGATGTGCATTCTAGATTTTGGAGGAAAGTGAGAGAAGTATGTTACTCTTGTGGAGTTTTCCTACAATAACAGTTTTCAGGCGAGTATTGGGATGGCACCGTTCGAGGCCCTCTATGGTAGACGTTGTCGGACACCGTTATGTTGGGCAGAGAGTGAGGAAAGATCTTCTATCAGAGAGTCAGGGATTGATAAGACCACTGATAGGATTAAGCTCATTCAGGAGCGTATGAAGACAGCTCAGGATCGCCAGACCAAGTATCATGATCAGAAGCACAGGACAGTAGAGTTCAGTGTTGGAGACTACGTTTATTTAAAGGTCAGGCCAGTCAGAGGAGTCTCTAGAATAAAGCGGATGAAGAAGCTGAGTCCCAGATTCGTTGGTCCTTTTGAGGTGCTGGAAAGAGTTGGTGAGGTTGCATACAGGTTGGCCTTACTTAAGGAAATGAGTGGTGTACATGATGTATTCCACGTCTCCTATCTGAGGAGAGCAGTCAGAGATCCCAGTCAGATCATCAGTACCGAGGAAGCACCAATCGAGATAGATCTTAGTATTGGAGTTAGACCAGTCAAGATAGTGGACTCAAGGATTCAGAAGCTCAGAAATAGAGACAGTCGCATGGTCAAAGTCCTTTGGATGAACTGTGGTCGTCCAGAGTATACTTGGGAGCGAGAGGGTAGATAAGGGCAATGCAGACTATTCTTTTCTCTTCGACTCAGGTATGGTTTCAATTTTCGAGGACGAAAATTTTTTGTTAGGAGGGGAGATTTGTAACATCCTATGCTGACGCGAAATTTATTGTAAATTGTAGGGTCGAGTCACGACGAATTTTGACCGAGACAGCGCGTTGTCGAGGTACGTTGTTCTATGATAATAAATCGCGGCTGTTTATTTGAAAATGGGTGTGCCGATAGTCGTGTTTTAGGTTGTTTTTGGGTGGAGTGAGGTGCCAATAGTAATTCCCTCCCTCTCTTTTACGGTTAATAAGAAAATTAAACCGCTAGCAGCCCGATAAAAACCCGCACACCTCTTCTATCGGAAGAAACCCGCAGCCCGATTTCTTCCCCCGCTCCCGTTTTCGCGTGTCCGTCTCCCGCAAGCAGCGCCCGACGCCGATCCTTCCAGCCGGGCTTCCGCAAGCCCTAGACGGCGGCTTCCCTCCCTCCAAAAGTCTACTCCGGCTTCTCCTCCTTCCTCTACGAGCATTGGGGGGTATTCCTTTTCATTCCTTGGTCGTGGGAGAGGTTGGATCAAACCCTAACCGGGAGAGTAAAGTTCCGTTTTGGTTCTGGTGAGTCGAATCCTCCATAATCTCGATTTCTTCTTGAAGATCCCTCGTTTTAGAGGATTAGACTAAACAATATTTTGTTCCTATTGCCATATTCTAGGTTTTGGTGGTCGTGATCCTCCGCGGGTTTTGTGTGGGACGCTTTGAGAGCCCCAATCTCTCCGCATATAGGTATTATGCACAGCTAGCACTTATATTTTTTGCAACCTAAGATGATTTGGATTTTTCCACCGGAAATCCTTAGGGGAAATGTTGGATTTAGGGTTGCCCTAAATTTTGCAGGTTTTTCGGTGGAGTCGGGGCAGCACTTGAAGGTCCCCAACAGTAGGATCACCTTCGAAATAGAAGATGCCACCGCGCCGAGTGTACGAGCGCCGCACCACCGCTGTAAGGAAATTTAAATTCATTTTAGTTAGATATATCAAGTATTGTATTTTTTACACATAAATAGATTTATTTCAAGTACCATGTTCATGCATAGAAAGGTGTGGTGATAGGCAAACGTTTACGAAAAACGTGTAGGATGACACGATTTCCCTAAGACCCAAGTCGTCAGATCATGAACAGTAACGTAGAGTACGAAAGCGTTAACCGTGTTCGTAGGTTTGAAATTTGTTCCGATCAAGGGCGTAAATGTCCCTTTAAGTCGACCACAAGAAAGTCAAGGGTCGCTTAGTAGTACACCAGAAAAGATATCCCTTGCAGAGTAGCGTCAGACCAAAAAGGTCAACCAGCACACAGAGGTCTTTTGTGCTAGGTAGAGGCGCACTACCTTTCTCATAAGGCACATGGAACCTTATGAGTAGTACAGACTTGGTAAGTGTCTTCCCTTGATCCAGCTAGCAGATTCGAGACCGTGTCCGTGGGACACTAGAACAATTGAGTTCGTAAGATGGTCTCGGGTCGTCAGTTTCAGTTGCGCGTTAGGAGCTACTCTGCCTAGAGCCTTCCTAGTAGATAAGCAGGTTAGAAGCCACCTAGAACTCAAGTATAGACCTGACGTGAGACAGTATGCTAGTTAGTAAATGCCAGGTCTTGAGTTAGAAAAATAAAAGTCACGTGCTTAGTACGAGTAGATATTTGACCAGAGAATAATGCGAAGACATGCATAACACATAGCATAAAAGTTTTTAATGCATAAAATTATTTTTCAAAGGCATACATGCATTCATATGTAAAACTGGGTTTTAGCGTCACTAGGAGGGGTTATTTTTCCTTACTCTGACCCTTCGTGGGCACTGTTTTTCAGGTGACCCAGGTGGGAAACTGCGTCTAGGATGAGCATTATGGTGGCGTCAGTTTGTACTATTTATCTTATTCAGTTTACTCGATTTCAGCATGTACTTGTAGATGAGAACATTGTAACAAATTAATGTTTATATCTAATTTGTATCAGACTATTTATGGTTAACCAGATTTTCAGTTAATTCAATTCTTTATCCTGTTTAGTGGCTCTGTGAAATCCAGATATCAGGTATGTGGTTACCCTTAGTTTACTTTTTAAACTTCTGTTGTAAGTCTTAAATTGCCTAGTATAGATTTTATTACCTGCTGCTACTAGTTTTAATACTGTTTCTTAGTTTTCTTTGTATCGCTGACCCGGCCGGACGGCTGATTTCTGAAATACTGGGAAGGGGTGTTACATGCACAATCCTCCAGAATCCAAAAGCCTCCGACAGATTGGTAAAGTGGGCAGTTGAATTAGGTGAGTTCAATATCCACTTTCTACCTTGGTTAGTCATCAAGTCACAGGTGCTAGCAGACTTCATTGTAGAGAACACCATTCCACCAAAAACAACCACCACACAAGCCGCCAGTAACCTTCAATGGACTCTATGTACGTAAGACCCTCCCCCCCAAACCTTAGCCCCGGGTCGGACCGAAGGAGATCTTACGTGCCCAAGACGTCCACCCAGTGCTCCTTAAGGGGTATCAACCCACTCTACTAAGCACTATTTGGCCGTCTTTCTCGGCTTGAATCACGGCATTCACATCACAAAGTATTGCGGAAGCATTAACAGTAAACCACAGTAAATTTATATAACTATATATATTTAACAAAAACCGCAAAAGGTCATAGCCACAGTTTATACATGGAGCCCGTAGGCTATACAATACGACAACTAACAACTCCTCTCTTTTCCAACTTTGCTTGCTAGTTCTTACGTCTCGCAACTCTAGAGATGACGGGGGTGCCTCTGCTCGGGTAGTCCTATCAACTTGCATATCATCCTGCAGCAGATGGTCACTACGGTGCTCCATCTCTTGTGAATGGTTATTTAAATAACCGTTAGTCACAGAGCTAAGTAGAAACAAATCTCCTGCCCAGATCCATATCCTGGGGACGAGCTCACGCACCCAACAAAAGTAGATAGCCGAAACATGAAAGGGTTAGTACAATATTTCATGAATAAGCTAGGAGCAACCAAAAAGAGGCGCAACATGGTATAACTGGACTAGCAATGACAATATACGTCAGTTATAATTTAGGCTCCACTAACACAGCAGCACAGCAGGTA